>OY829543.1:0-1200000 GCA_963691705.1 Viola odorata | reverse complement strand
AAGCTTACCAGCAATCCAGTCAATTCTTCATTCTCATGACCATATATCGCACATATATCCAGTAACTTGGGCAAGTTAAGCAGCTTCTTTTCCTGCAAAAGAGCTGTGCATAATTTGTGAACAAAATGCACAGAAGCAATGACAACACTGTTGTCATCGAGAAGATGTCTCATATTAGTATTACACAAAGAACTCATACAACCAACCTGCGTGATCTTTAGAGCTACATGAGTCAGCAGACCGAGCACCTGGATCTTTGTTAGAAGATCTTCATCAACAAAAACAATCTCAAATCACTAAACCAAAAGAATAATGGGAGGAATGATGAGGAGCTCAGAAACCCAAATGGAGTACAGGAACTCACATACGATACAATAACATAAAAACTCGACGACATAACTCAACCTCTCCAACAATCACCCCTGCCACAATCCCCTTGGCTCCACGATGTGGAAAATCATACCATCTGCTCCTAAATTTCAAGAAACTATCTAAGAACTCATGCAACGACGTATCTCTAGCCACTGCAAAATGCCAACATTCCAATCATTTAAGAATCTCAATTCATTTTTTTCAAGGTAAACAAAGAGGAGAGAATACCTTCTCTCCAGAACTCTCTTGGGCTCAGTTTAAGTAGCTGGGAGAGTTCTCTATTAAGAAGATCCACCACCCTCTGAGACTCCACCGGATCCAACCCTCCGTCCTCGGCGCCAAGGCCCGATGCCACAGCCTCATCTTGTGGTAAGTAACTCACGAAATTGCCACTGGGCTGAGCTCCCGCTCCCGCTCCTGCTACTGCTCTGGATGGCACCCATTGCCCACCATCCCCCATACGGACTCCGCTCGAAGTTGGCGCGTAGCTATTATGGGTCGATGAAAGTGCTGCAGAGTCATCGGATTGATTTGACAACGACTGCCTAAGAGAACTGGAAAGCGTAGGGAAAGGATTAGGGTTATGGTTTTTGGGAACGAATTTTTTCACAGTATTAGAGGAATTTTTGTGAGTAGCTGAAGGGACGGCGGCGGCGTTCGTGCTGCTGATCCATTCTTGGCGTTGCGGATGCCTACTGTTGTTGTTGTTGTTGTCGTTGTTGCTGCTGCTGTTACCGTAACGGCGTGACATGATTCGCGTTGATCGTGATTGTGAATTTGCAACTAGAATGGATAGAAAGAAGCAGCGGCGAGCGACAGTTAAAATTCGAGAGACGAAGACTGTTAGACTGGTGATTGGTGAAGGAGAACAACTGAACAAGACCCGAATCCCAGGCTTTTAAACTTTTGTGTCCCTTTTCGTTTCTGGAGTGGGCTGTGGGCCTGCAGCCCAGGTAGAAATAATAATCAAGACTACTGAAATTGTTTTCAGGATGTTTAAACATGATCGGGCAGAATATAATATATATTTTCATCGGAAAAAATAAAACTATTTTCATTTTTGTTCATCCTCAATTCAGACAGTTTTCTTCAAGATTGTTTCGGTTGTATGATTAAGACAACTAAATATATACTAAAATAATATTTATCGAGGATTATATTTACTTAAATAATATATTTATATGATAATTTCTACTTTATTCTTAAATAATAATTACTTATTTAATTTAATTTTAAAATATACAAATTTTAGTTAAAATTATCCCAAATTAAGGTATGTCGAGAAATTATTAAAAAAAAAATTCAAAAAATTTATTAATTTAAAATTATTTAGGAATAATTTTGTTATTAATTATAAAAAGTAATTTTAAAAATTGAAATACAACAGTTACATAAGAACAACTATTTTTTAAAAAAAAAACGACAATTAAAAAAAGATTGATGGAGTAGTATAGGAAACCAATGTTAACGTGCGCACTACAAGAACAAGTACCTATACGGACTAATTAATGCCTATCCAGTGTCCCTAACGATTGCTAAAATACGATTCACTCTTTCATGTAGTATATTTTTATTCGTTATAATGCCTAGCGTTGCATCGAAATATTTAGTTGTGCACATTAATCCTCGGTACAAAAATAAAAGAGAATTAAAAGACACAAGGGCCACCAAAGTTTATCATAGACAAGCAGGATTTTCACTGAGAATTTTGCTTGCTTAATATTCTGCAATTCCCTCAACAAAGACAAAATTTGCGAACCTAAATACTAAATACTTACTCGATCAAAATTCTCTGTACAGTAGATCATCGATAATCCGATAACTACGAGTTCTGTCCAACAAGGAAACCCATGACTAGAAAGAGGCACAGAACGGTGAGCAGGAGTAACAAGGAACCCGCTTTTTTGGTAGAGGAATCATCCTGCCATCCTTTAAAAGCCTAAAGATCACTTTCAGGAACTGGCAATCCATTCTAAGCCATCAACCTGTCATAGACTGCTAAGCTAATATCAAGCCCATTCAAAGTTGATTTCTTTGGGCAAAACCAAACCAATCAGGCAGTTGGCTCCATTGGGCGCAATAGAGAGCAAGGAACACGTTTCTTGTGAATAGGGAAGTATAAAGAGAAGCCTTGTCCACATGGAGTTCACAGCTGGGATTTTGATTACTCCAGCACATTCCCTCTGCTTCAAGTATGATATAAAATCCTGAAACTGCACAAGTAAAAGCTTAGTCTAACTCCAACCATATTACACAAGAGTGGGCCAATTCATTGGCACGAGCAATAGGATAAATAAATATTTTTTTTCTCCAGGAAATGGGCAGTAGTTACTAGCATTAGGACCAGTAACTCCAAAGCAAGCAAGTGAGGTGACTTACGCCTTTTTGGTCGCTTGCAGATGAGGGGATCAACTGACATACCTCCCTCTGCATTAGATGCCAAATACTATGAAAATCTAATTTAAGGCAGTAAACAAGGAAAATGAGGATGACGAAAAAAAAACCTCAGGAACACTAAAACCAGAAAGCAACTCAGTATGGAAATGTTTTATGTACTCACTTTATGTGGAGGGGTACTTGTAAATGTTAATTTTACATGCCGAAAATCTGTGCGTTTAGTCATATCAAGTTTAGCAGGCCATCTGTACCAAGAAAAAACGCAAAAGATAAGACAACCTTATCTAAAGCAGTAATGCATAATCACAAAACAATGCAACCCTCACTCTGTAGGTTCAGAAATGGCACTTGAATATCTGCAAACACCAGAATCCACCCTCTGCGCATAAATTGTACAGTAATGAACCCCACTTTTGCATAATGTGCCTTGCCATTGATAATTCTTTGAATGTGAAGAACTTCCTGCAACAACTGATTCTGCAACTGGTGGAGGTGGAGGAGGGGAACTTGGTGGAGGAGGAGGGGGCGATGATGGCAAAGGAGGGGGTACTTCAGGCTGAGGTGGCATAGAAGGTAAAGGTGGTGGAACAACAGGCATGGAAAACATCTGATCAAAATGCTGCATTGGAGCCTGCTGCACGTGTGATAGCGGAGTCACAGAAGCAGGTACAAAGGAAGGTGCAACAGTACTACCCTGAAAACCATCAGGCATTGAAGCAGGTGGCATAGGATTCAATGGAGCATGATTTAGACAGTGTGGATCCCATGAACTGCTTGGTGGAGGGTAAACGGGTTGTGGGAATGGAGATGGCTGGAACTGGTGCGGTGGTTGAATTGATGGTCCTGGAGTTCCTATGTGTAGACTGGGAACACACGCAGGTGCAGGATGCAGCTCAGTTTCATTTTTCTTATACATCCACATTTGATCAGCTGTGGCAGGAACGGCATGCCCACCTAAATTAAAGAATCAGTACTTCCATTGAAGGCAGGAAAACACCACGCGCATGTATAAGAGAGCACTAAAACCATGGTATAAATCACCTGCTTGTGAAGGATCCACCGCCCCATAAGGATGTACAGCTTGAACAGCAGTCCCATGATTCTCTGTTTTCATTCTGGGGGATACAAGCTCCGTAGAGCTACCCTCAGGTTTTACAGGGAATGGTGCAACATGGTTCTTTCCTGTTTGGCTGTTCAAACAAAGACGAAGTCGTTTGTCATAAGGTTATCATCGATAGAGGCACAACAAGTTTCTTACAGAAAAATTAATATCGAAAGCAATTGCAAGAAAATGATTACCATAATACCACAAACTCAGACGAGGAAACTTGAAGTGCACCAATTACCATAGATCAAGTAATAATCAAGCAATTACTGGGGTAACAACAAATTCCAACCAAATACTTGTACAGGATAAGAAGCAATCATCTTTTATGCCACACTCTAGTTTGTATTAAAAAAAACTTTCAAGAATACATTTATAAAATGAAAACTTTATAGACTTATTATTTTATAAAGCTAATTGTCAACTTGTCAAGCACACACATCGAAATAATACAAAAAATAGAACAGCCAACTATGAAATTAAAATGGAATTCAATTTCGCAAGGGAGAATCGAAGAAGTTATCACCAAAATCACATAAAATAGAATTCAAACCTGAACTCAACCAGAAAGAATATTCCTGGACAAGCACGGAGATTTTTCAAAACCGTAACTGCAGTATCAATATTGCAGCATTCGACAAACCAACTGCAGCCCATTTCTGTATTCCCTCGGGTCAACCTAACTACTGACCCTATATTACCAGTAGCAAGGTTGCAAATGGTCATTAGCTCATCATCTGTGAGAAAAGGGGAGCTAACATTAGAAAGACAAATCCAAAGTGTGCTTGATGGCATTTGATCCACATCCCTTGTAGAAGTAGGTATGCTGTTTCCAGATGTATAATTGTCAAAGTAAATTGGATTTCCACTGATGTTATATTTTGAACGTAATGAAGCCAGTAAGGAAGATAAATGAGAAATCCTATTCCTACAGCTGTCAGCAGGGCTCTCTGGCACAGTTTGAGCATGAGGTGAATCAAATGAATAGCCCACGTTTCCAGGGTTATTTATCCTGACATCAGAATGGATTGTAGCTGGTGCTGATCTTGCACTCTCCAACTGAGGCATATGGTTACTTTTTCTCATTCGATGCTGCCTGAGATGTGCCATAACAGTAGCAGCTTCTTCAGGAGTTTCAAACTCCATCATTAACGCCCCTTCACTGAAAAGATCAGTCACCATATTAGGACCCTTGTAAAGAACTTTACTAGATTCATGCAGAATTTCATCCCTTGCCCATTGGCTTGAAATACTTCCAACATAAACATGACAACTAGAGCCGATGGCAGCACCACCCATAGAACCTCTAGTTCCCAAACCTGTATCCATGAACTTTATTCGCCAGGGAAACTGGTTGCGCAAATATTCACGAGCCCTTACAGCATCAATTATGTTCCTGTACTCCACAAATGCAAATCCTTTGATTGGAAAGAAGAAAAACTGTTCTATAGGACCAAACCTCTCAAGCTGAAACCTTGTATGACCTTCAGAAGTATCAGGGCCTAAGGAACCTAACCACAGCTGTCTAGAGGCAGAAAAAACATTCAGTGCAGCCGGATCCCCATCGCAGAACCAGACAAGCTCATTTGTAGAACCAAGTGGAGTGCCCAAATGATGTTTAGGAGAAACAAAAACATTACTCACAGCTCCACTAGTAGACCTCAAGCTAGGAGAATTGAATTCCATATTCAATGCTGCGTGACTCTCATTGACAATATGGTTTCTACCTTCAAATGAGTTGCTTCTGAACTCTAATGGCGTTCTCGATACAGGTGAAAGGATCTGCTGGTTCATAAAGTCTCTAGGTAAGGAAGACCTTCTTTTTCGCAAACAATCCCCTGGCTCATTGATGTCAAAACTCATTGACCTTGACCCACCATTATCATGACTAGTACCTGCACTCAAGAGAAAATATGAAAAACTGTTGACTCCACACCGGGTTTTCCTGAAACAAATGTTAAATTTTCCACCATGAACATTTAACTTACCAATTTTTCCAGGTGGTTCCCCAAAAGTTTCATGTCCATTAGAGTTCCAAGCTGCCGAGTACTGCTGATTATTAAACTTTGACGGAGTGGAATTATCTTCATCACTGTCCAGTAGGCTGTCATCTAGCTTATCAAGTTCTTCAAAGGATTTAAGGATTCTTTCTAAAGACAGTCTAATATCGGATGCCGGTATAAAAGAAGGCATACTACACAACCTCTTATATTTCAAGTAAACCCAGCTCCTCAACGATTCATTGTTGCTGAGAACCTATATAAATGAAGCCTCAGTTCAAGAAATGGACACAGGGACTCCAACTTGCACAAGAAAATGATGCATAGTCAAATCAACTATATTAAACTCAGGGTCGGATAAAGTCATTGTTCTCACCATTCAATCAACTAGGGGATCTACTTGATATACAAGTAAATATTTATCCAGAACAGTTAACCTCATTACTACAACAACAACAAAAATACTCTGCACAAGTTGTAAACCAGTAGGACCAACAATATAATATGAGAATAACAGATACTATGAAATATATTGAACAATCCTACAAGAGAAGGAAACAGTCAGCAAAACTATAGTAACTCTCTTATTTTTCTAGTGAAATGTACCATACTGGTGTGTAAAAGTTAAACAGTACCAATTGAAACAAGCAGCTTTTTGGCGAAGAAGCATTGGGAGCACATTTTCCATCTGATAGCAACTCCTGGCTTTTGGGACTCTTTCCATCACTGTATTTAGCGGAAAGAGGCACAGTAACATTATGAAATTCACGTGTCAACTGACTAAGAAAATACAATCCTTTTTGAGTTCCATCCTGACCAGTGGTGTTGAAGAGCTCAAAACAAGCTGCAAACATTTTTTTAGGCCGAGTAAAAGAAAGCCAGAGCAGACTTAGTGCACGAAACTTGGACAATTTAACAACTGAAGATGATTCCTCTTCATTTGAATACTTCTGCTTCAACTCAGAAAACAGCTCAACGGAATCTAGCATCTTGCAAATATCCTCATCAACAATCTGAAAGATATCCTGTCCTTCAAAGGATGACACATAAAACAAAAGCACATTCTTGAAAACTGTGGAACAAATGCCTCGCATTACAGATGATGCTGAAGCCTCTGAAGAGGGAACTCCGCAGATATCGGTTAAACCAAAAATACAGGCTTTAGCAATCTCAAATGCAACACCATCATAATCCTCTTCCCTATTTATCACACCCAGACTCCAGTTATGCATATTGATAACAACTTTCGTTGCAGCTTCAAGAGCAGTCGGACAATAGGATGCATATCGAGGAATAAGATCAACCACTATACGTTGTACACTAGTACAACCTGCAACACTAGCAACATACATACATCACAACAGATACATATATTTCAGTCAACTTCCAAAATCGAAGGGGAACAGTAAAAAAGTAAATAACAGAAGAAAGAGGTCACCTCTGGAAGCGGTGATGAGGGAGAGATAAGCTTGCTCGAGGCCGGGCATGTGGCGTGGCTCGTTTTGCGATACGCAAAACTTTAGACGCTTGTAGGTATCATAGACTGATTTAATCTCGTCTCTGTTTCTCCGTCTTGCAACAACTTCATCTTGGGAAAGTAGTGGCGGTGTTGCCGGTCCTTGTGCTGGTGCTGGTGCTGGTGCTGGCGCTGCTACTTCTGTCCGTGCCTCATCTAAGCTCTGTGGCGGCGGTTGCGGTTGAGGGTGTGGTGATTCTTGTAAAGCATCGGAGAGCTTCCGCTTCTTGAGCGGCTGCTCCGTCGAGTCCATTAGGTTTAGCGAGAATTCGATTGGGTTTCGGTCGGGACAAATGACGATGAGGACGACTCTGATCGGAAACTACAACCGTGCCCCTTGCGGTGGTTCTTGGATGAAAAATGCAACACCATCTTTCCCTTCAACCGTCCAAAACCAACAGTTTCACTAATAGGCGTGTCCTTTTCACTGAAACGCCTTTTGCGTCTTTTAGGAAGACGTCCTAAACGCGTCCCTTTCAAACGTGTCTTTTCAGTTTTCACAAGTAGACCTGGGCATGGCACGCGGGCTGCCGGAGCCCAGCCCGCTTTGACCTAACCCGGGCCGGGCCTGAGCCAAGCTCGACCTTGATGGACTTGGATTAGGCTTCAATTTTGAAGTTGAAACTTAAGCCCGACCCAAATAGTATATTTAGGCCTGCCAATATAATATTTATTATAGAATAATTTACATGTGTTTTTAGAAAATGTGCATGGTGAATCAGTTGGAAATGAATTGAAAAAGAAAAAAGAAAAGCAATGCATAAATAATAATAATAATACTTCGTTAGTTTAGTTTAATTTAGTTTTAGGCACCAAATCATGAAAAAAGTAGAAATAGAAAATGAATATTTACTTGACAATGAAAGAATATGATAAGAAGAAAACATGAATAATGGATCTAATATCATATTTTTCTTTTTCTTTGCTTCTTTTCTAAGAAAAATGAAAAGAAAAAAAATGATTATTTTTTTCAGTTTATAAAGATAGGCTTGCAGGCGGCTCGAAAACTCGCATGTAATATCCTAGATTCAAGTGCTTAAGTATAATCGTAAGATCCATGAATAGTCTGTTTAAAACCATATGGTTTTGTAACCAAATTGTAGAATTCTATACTTTTACTGTACAATATCGTATTTAATTAGTGATCGTAAAATTTATTCTCTTGAGTGTTTGACTCGAACTGTACCTCGTGGAAGAAATTAATAGAACCAAACCATCAATTAGGATGGTAGTGGAAATGTGAGTAAGAGTCTCTTTAGCTAAGTGGCAGGATCAACGTTAGTCTGCACCACCAATCGAAAAGGAGATAACCGGTTTGATTAAAGTTTTTTTTTAGCTCTATTGATAAAAGAACTTTAAGCATGGAAAGAGGTAATAACGTTTTAAACTCCGTACTTATCTGAAATTGTTAAAATGTATCTTTTGTTGAAAAAAATGACTATAATCGATGTTGTATTCGACGAAATCGTTATTTTGAACTCTTCGTCAATACGTGACAGTTAAGTGCTAAAGTGAATTTAATTTTACCATTTTTTTCCGAAAATATATATCATATGACACGTATTTTATTTAAAATTATAATATTTCATGTCATATATACGTATTTTATCTAAAATCACAACCCATTTATTTATAAAAGTAAAAACAATTCCATCCTCTTCATCCTCATCTTCTCGTCCCCCCCCCCCCCCTTCACATCAAAAAGAATAATTTCATTTTATCTTCATCATTTTTCATCACCACCACCACCATCCCTCGCCACCGCCGTCAACCTTCGTCATCACCAACCAATCCATCATCTTCATTCTCTAATGTCTTTTCTAGTCATTTTGGACCAAATAAACACTTCAAGAAATAATGTTAACCAAAAACTTAAAATAAGTTTTTATATAAACTACAACTAAAAGTTATGTTTACCAAACAGTTTTAATTTTAGCTTTTACCTTCTCTACAACTCCTTTTATATAAATAAAGCAAAAGGCTAAACGGAATATCAAATAAACTTTAAAGAGACACTGGTCTTTTGAGTAAAACCAAAACTTAAATTTAACCAAACAATTAATGACCCATCTAAAACTTAAGCTCGACTAAAAACTTGGGATCAAGGAAATGAACGCTGCAAGAAGCTATCATTTATAGTAAGCGTTCTTTTCTAAAAAAGCCACGTGGATAAAAAAAACTGACATGGGTAACAATGTCCGGGACAAGAAGGGATGTGACTAATCCCATGGCAAATTATTCTATGGCCTTATCTTATGGGCTGTGGTTCTATTATTCTATGGAATATATGGAAGACGCGCAACAACCACAGTTTTGAAGACAAGCAGCCAAGTCCATAAGCTACTCTAGCTAGCTATGGACGTGATTTTCACTCTTTTGATCCCGCCAACTTGATTCCTAACCTTGCCACACCAAATTTAATCTCACAACATGTTTCTGCTCCATCTTCTCCTCTTATAGAAACATGGATTCCACCTCTACAGGGTCGTATTAAGATTAATTGTGACGCCTCCAAAGTGCTTTCGAGCAATTTGGCTGGCACAATGGTTATTTGCAGGAATTTTAAAGGTAATTTGTTGGATGGTGCCACTTCCGTTCACTCATGTCAGTTGATACGACATGCTGAAACTATTGCGATCAAAGAAGCCATTAGTCTGACTTTCTCTAGAAACAACATTGATGTCATTGTAGAGACGGATTGAAAAATTCTAGCGGATTGCCTTAACAATCCCTCCTTGTCGGTGCCGTGGGATGCTTTGATTACTGTTAATGATGTTAAAAGCAGATTGAGTTTGTTAGACATGTTGTTAGGAATATAGATTGTGTTGCAGATTGGTTAGCTAAAGCCATGAGGTTTAGATTATGTCCACAGGATTGGATTGATAATCCCCCTATTCATCTCCAGATTTTTTTGGGATAGAGATTCTTTTGTATATTTTCCTACTTAATGAAGGTAGATTGATAATTTAAAATATTTTTTTAAAAAAAACTAAATTTCAATTTATTTTTCAAGATGAAAACACAACAAACGTATACATACTGATTTCTTTTGACAAAAAAAGATGGTCCAGGGAAGATACTTGCATGGGCACAAGCACCTACGGGTGGGCATTTGCATTTTGATCGAGATGGTGAAGATTGGACATACGGTGCCATTCCGGGAAAATTTGATATGGGGGGCACGAGATGGGCCATATTCTTGGGCTTCAACAGAGTTCGGATCCGAATGCTATCATGTGCCCACGATTCCAAGAGGAATAGTCAAAAAAACGGATGAAGATGATGTGCTAGCAGAGTTGTGCACCGAACTACCATATTGCAATTACCAAAATATCGAACCGAGATTTGTTCTATTTGGTCTGTAATTTTTGTCAATTTTTTCTAGTATGGTATTATCGATACGGACGGAATTTTGTTTGATAATTTTTGTTGTACAAATAGATAATATGGTATGGTATTTATTATTTTTAGTATGGTATACCGAATATCAAATTTTATTATCGAAATATTTCAGTATCGATGGATAAATACTCATATGTGGGGTTAATACACCTCCGGTCCTAAAGTTTTGTCATTTTATTTTAGTTAGTCTCACATTTATTTTTTATTTTTATTGGTTTCAAATTTTTAATCCCTTAGTTCAATATAATCTCAACTGTTAAAAAAATAGCAACGGAGACAAACTCCATTAGGTTTGATTATTTTAATTTTTTTTTACAAATTTGCCCCTCCTATCAGGAAAAAGAAAAAAAAAAGTGAAAAAAATTCTCCCCTGTTAGTTTGATTTTTCAAATAACGGAGTTGAAATTCAAATCTAGATCGAAATTCATATTGAATTTATTATTTCTAATATAGGATACCATTGATAACTTTCATGCGATCTGATATGTAGCGCAGTTGCTGTCTGTGTTGGCCCAAGTGCTCATTAAATCTTGTTTTGATGAATTAAGGACACACAAATTAATTAATATATTAACGCAATTTTAAGTTAAAATATTTGTAGTTTGCGACGAGACAACAAAAGAAGCAACAAATCAATTATCGCAAGCTCGAAGAATCAAGTGTATATTAGAGCATTAAACGTGTAAGTATGATTCTAATTAGCACTTGATTTATGTTCGATAATACCTCAAGAAAAGTGTCAAAAGATTTTTTACACGAAAAACAATTTTTGGAAAAAGAGTTTTTGGTTTCACTGTAGCAACGGAGAATTTCACTGTAGCAACGGATAAACTCACTGTAGCAACGGAAACGGATAGTTTCACCGTAGCAACGGATAGATTCACTGCAGCAACGGATAGTTTTTTTACTGTAGCAGTGAATAGTTTTTCACTGTAGCAAACAGATAGTTTTTGGCTCCAACGGCTATAAACGGTCACAAATCTTTTGATACTATAAATACTCATCTAAGATGAGTTATACAAGATACAAGAAAGCTCTTACATACTTCAAAAAAAACACAAAATCACATTTACAAACTCTCAAAATCAACTTTCTCATATGCAAGCTTCTCTTCAAGGATTTCAAATATTCTTGCATTGGATTTCGAGTTTCTTTGGCTTTCTTCTTGAGGTAAATTGTTCATTTAATTGGTGTTGATTTGCAATCATACATTTACATCTTTTTGTACACCAATTTACTTGTTGCAATTATATTCAATTAATTGTGAAGGTTTGAAAAGTGTACCTAACACTTTTGGGTAAAGGGTAGTGTTCTCATCCCATTGAAAGAGAACTTAGGTTTGTGGTTGAGCCCTGGAAAAACCATAGGTTGTAGTTGAGCCATTGAAAACTACTTGTTAGGTTGTGGTTGAGCCCGGAAAAACCATAGGTTGTAAGGTTGAGAGCTGAACCAAGAAAAGCTCAAAGGAATAGCAAGGTCTGCATTCGAAAATCCTAAGGGGAGGACTCTTAGGTAGTGGAGTACAATTCGGTTGTGAATTGGAACCACTATACATCTTGTGTTTGCTATTCTTCTCTTATCTTGTGCAGAATTTTTAAAGGGCCTATTCACCCCCCCTCTAGGCCGGTTATTGATTTATCAATTGGTAGCGGAGCAAGGTCACTTGGAACAAGGTTTAACAACCTCAAGTGAAAGATTCAAATGGATAGAGGAGGAATTCCCAGCACTCAAGATAGAGGAGCACTCAATCAACCACCTTACCTTGATGGCAACAATTATCTTCATTGGAAGATAAAGATGAAGACCTTCCTTACTTCCCTCAATTGTGAAATGTGGGATTGCGTTGAGAAAGGATTTGTGGCTCCAACTAAACCAGCCGGAGTAGATGGAACCACAAGGATTCTTGACTTTGAGCAATGGACCAATGCACAGAAGACAAGAAAAACCATGGAAGCTAAAGCCATGTATGCTCTTCAAGTCTCCATCTCTTTCGGTGAGTTCAATCGCATCAGCTCTTGCAAAACAGCAAAACAAATTTGGGACACTTTGGAGATGGCGCATGAGGGTACTGCTCAAGTTCGTGATCTCAGGTTGGACCAACTCAAAACTGAATATGAATTATTCAAGATGATGCAAGGAGAGTCTATCTATGATCTTAGCACAAGATTGCAAAATTTGTGCAGCGCCATGGATAATCTCGGATTGACTCAAAGTGATTCGGAGATGGTTAGGAAACTTCTAAGCATTCTTCCAAGCAAGTGGGTAGCAATCAAAACCACCATCAAGCAAAAGGAAGTGAAGCCCTCATACACTCAACTTGTAAGTTCTCTCACCGCTTTTGAGCATGAGTTGGGCTTATATAACTTAGAAGAGGCAAATACAAAGGAAAAGAAGAGCATTGCCCTTGCAAGCAAGCTGGCTGAAGAAGATGATGAGTCTCTTGCCTTCTTCACAAGGAAACTCCATAAGCATTGGAAAACCAAGAAGAATAAATATCAAGGTGAGTCTTCTAACCCTTCTAAATTCAAGTTTAATACTGATGTTATGTGCTTTGAGTGTGACAAACCAGGACATATTAAAAGTGAATGTCCTAGACTTGAAAAGAAGAAGAGATATGAGAAACACAGCTCAAAGAATAAGAAGGAAGGAAAGAAGCATCATAAGAGAGCATTTAAAGCAACCTCCACTTGGAGTGATGAAGATGTAACTTCAAGTAGTGATCCGTCGGAATCCTCATCCGAAGATGAAGTAGCAAACTTGTGCCTTATGGCTCAAAGTGATGATGAGGTAAGCTCTAGCAACTCTTCTTGTGATGAACGTGATTATGATGAATTGCAAGAAGTTTTTAATGAACTAGCTGCTCGTTTTGAAAATGCTAATAAGAAAAATATTAATCTTGTTAAGGAACTTGAAAGCCTTAAAAATGATATTAGTAAACTAGAAGAGCTAAACAAAGATTTGACAAACAAAAATAAATTGCTTGATATTGCTTGTGGTAAGCTTAAAAAGGAAAATGGTAAGTGTGAATTGTGTAAAAATTCTTCTAAAGAAATCCTAATTTTAGAAGAAAAGATTAAAACTCTTGAGAACACATTAGCCAAGTATGTGCAAAGTAATCATAGCCATCATAAATGCATGAATGATCAAAAGAGAATTGGTAATATGCATGGCATTGGTTTTAATTCTTCCACAAGCATGAATAATGGTAGGACTGTTTTTGTCAAAGCAAACTCTTCTAATGATCATGCTAGTTCATCAAAAGTTCAAACAAAATTCTCACATGGCCAAACCAATTTATAAATGTAGCTATTGTAAAAAATTTGGTCACTTATCTTATTTTTGCTACATTCGTAAAGGGTTTGTTGGTTGGAAACAAATTTGGGTACCAAAGGGTACACGTGCAAATGAGGAAGGACCCAAACATGTTTGGGTTCCTAAAGCTAACTAATTTATTTTGTAGGAATGCCGGAAACCCAATGAAGCAAAATGGTATTTGGATAGCGGGTGTTCACGGCATATGACAGGTGACAAGTCAAAATTCACCCATTTGGAGAAGAAAGACAAAGGAGGTGTGACGTTTGGCGATAACCAAAAACGCAAGGTTTTGGGCATCGGTAAAGTTGGTCACTCCCCTTCTATTGAAAATGTGTTGTTTGTTCAAGGCTTGAAATTTAATCTTTTGAGCATAAGTCAATTATGTGATAAAGATTTATTTGTTATTTTTACTTCTACACATTGTGAAGTTAGAAATGTACACACACAATCACTTGTTTTTATTGGTAATAGAGTTGGGAATATTTACATGATTGATTTAAATGATATTTCTAATGATGATCATACTTGTTTAAGTGCTTTAGTAGATAATTCTTCAATATGGCATAGGAGACTTGTTCATGTAGGAATGAACCATATTGCAAAGCTATCTAGGAAGGAGCTTGTACGAGGATTACCTAAATTGAAGTATGAGATGAAGGGTTTGTGTGATGCATGCCAATATGGAAAGCAAATCAAAAGCTCATTCAAATCCATAAAGACCATATCTACTTCAAGACCACTTCAACTTCTTCACCTTGACCTTTTTGGACCAATGAGGACAGCTAGCTTGGGTGGTAAGAAGTATTGTTTTGTAATTGTGGATGATTATTCTAGATTTACTTGGGTTTTATTCTTGTCTCATAAGAATGATGCATGTGATAACTTCAAAAGACTGTGCTATAAAATTCAAAATGAAAAGGGTTTCAAAATTTCCAAAATAAGAAGTGATCATGGTGGTGAATTTGAAAATGGCATGTTTCAAGATTTTTGCAATGAAAATGGTATTGATCATAATTTTTCATGTCCTCGCACTCCTCAACAAAATGGGGTAGTTGAGAGGAAAAATAGATCTTTGCAAGAAGCGGCTAGGACTCTTTTGAATGAACATTCTTTGCCTAAATATTTTTGGGCCGAAGCCGTTAGTACCGCATGCTATATTTTAAATCGTGTTTTAATTCGTCCTCTTTTAAACAAGACTTGTTATGAATTATGGCATGATAGAAAACCCACCATTGCACATCTTAGAGTCTTTGGTTGCAAATGTTTTATTCTAAATATCAAAGACAATTTGGGAAAATTTGATGCAAAGTCGGATGAAGGTATTTTTCTTGGTTACTCTACTTCTAGCAAAGCTTATAGAGTTTATAATAAAAGAACTCTAGTTGTAGAAGAATCCATGCACATTGCATTTGATGAAACTAACCCTTTTGAAAGTGTGAAAAAGATAGCTAGTGATGATGATGATGATGAATTTGGAAGTCTTCAAGTTTATCCTCCTACGACGATTCTTGATGATCCAAAGGACAACACACCATCTCTAGAAAATCCAGAAATTCAAAAGGAAAAAGAACCGGAAGAAGAGGTCCTTGAAAATGCAAATGATGAAGTCAACCAAAATGATCAAGGCCCCTCAAATTCTAGACCTTGGAAAATCATGAATGCCCATCCACAAGAGCAAATTATAGGTAATCTAAATGGCAAAGGTATGACTACTCGTTCTTCTCTTAGAAATATGTGTGATCATCAAGCTTTTATGTCTCAATTTGAGCCTAAAAAGTTTGATGAGGCTTCGCATGACGAAAATTGGATGATTGCCATGCAAGAGGAACTAAATCAATTTGAGCGTAATCGTGTTTGGAATTTAGTTCCTAGGCCTAGCAACCATACTATTATTGGAACCAAGTGGGTTTTTCGAAACAAACTTGATGAGTCGGGAAATGTTATTAGGAATAAAGCTAGATTGGTGGCCCAAGGGTACAACCAACAAGAAGGTATTGATTTTGATGAAACATTTGCCCCGGTTGCTAGACTTGAAGCCATTCGCATGTTATTAGCATTTGCATGTTTTAAAAATATGAGTTTATATCAAATGGATGTGAAAAGTGCATTTTTGAATGGTTACATTATGGAAGAAGTGTATGTTAAACAACCTCCCGGTTTTGAAGATCATAAATTTCCTAACCATGTGTTTAAATTGGAAAAGGCTTTATATGGTCTTAAACAAGCTCCTAGAGCTTGGTATGATCGTTTAAGTCAATTTTTATTGAAAAATGGTTTTAAGATGGGAAAAATTGATTCTACACTCTTCACTAAACATGATGGTAAACATATGATAATTGTGCAAATTTATGTCGATGATATTATCTTTGGTGCTACTAATGTTTCTTTGTGCAAAGACTTTGAAAAATGTATGCATAGCGAATTTGAGATGAGCATGATGGGAGAATTGACATTCTTCCTTGGACTTCAAATACGACAATCTCAAGATGGTATCTTTATCAATCAAGCAAAGTATATCAAGGATCTCCTCACAAAATATGGATACAACAATATCAAGGAGAGTCCAATTCCCCTTAGTCCTACCACTAATCTCGACAAAGATGAAGATGGTAAAGATGTAGACATTACTCTTTATCGAGGTATGATTGGTAGTCTTTTATATTTAACGGCAAGTAGACCGGATATAATGTTTAGTGTTTGTCTATTTGCTCGTTATCAATCTTGTCCTAAAGAGTCTCATTTAGGTGCATTGAAAAGAATTTTCAGATATTTGAAAGGCACATCTAAATTAGGACTTTGGTATTCAAAAGGATCTAGCATTGCTATAGTTGGCTATTCCGATTCTGATTTTGCAGGTTGTAGAATTGATAGGAAAAGCACTAGTGGCACATGTCATTTCTTAGGACAAGCTTTGGTTTCTTGGTCTAGTAAGAAGCAAAACTCAGTTGCAACTTCCACTACGGAAGCCGAATATATTGCATGTGGTTCTTGTGTAGCACAAGTTCTATGGATGAAACAAACCTTAGAAGACTTTGATCTAAAGTTTAGTAACATTCCTATTTATTGTGATAGCACAAGTGCACTGAAATTGGTCAAGAATCCTATATGTCATTCACGGACTAAGCATATTGATGTGAGACACCATTTTATCCGTGATCACTTGGCAAAAGGGGATATTTTGCTTAAATTTGTTGGTACTAATAGTCAACTTGCAGACATTTTTACTAAGCCTCTTGCAAAGGATCGTTTTGTGGAGCTAAGACATGAGATTGGCATTTGTTATCCGTTTTGAATAACTCTCCATCCGGTATTCCTAAAACTCTAACCTTAATATTCATGCTAGTTTGATTATTTACTTGATGAAATTTGTTCATGTGATTGATCATTGAGGAAATCTAGTTGATGTGATATTTTTGGATATACGAACATGAGTCAAATGATTAGAGTATTCTTTGGAAGATTTTCTCTTCGAAATCACATAAATCTTGACCAAATCCTACTAAATTTTATTTGATCTCTTCGTTTGCATGCGTTGGGCATAATAGTCAACGACATTGCATATCCTCGAGCTGTAATTCACAGACCTTAAGCCGTCAATTTTTTGTTTAAATTGTTCTTCGATTACACCTCTAGAGATATCCAAAATTTCCTAAACCGAGAGTCTATCCTTCAATTCCTTCGAATCTTCAAAATGCTTTCGTTTGAGATGAGGATGATATTGGCAATTTTGGCATTGATGATTTCTCTCTTTGTTTTTCCCTTTCTCATCATGCAAAATTGTCCAAAGAATGTTGATTTGTTCGTTTGCCCTAAGTGTCATTGCCCTCCATGTCATTGCCCTTCTCCTCAATGTCCTATTTGATCACATCCGTGCAACATTTGTATTCCCTACTAAAATTTCTATTTTTGAACCTATTTGCACTTATGCTTTGTAATGTTTTTGGTTGAATAAGTGTTGTACTATTCCTTTTGAAGGAATTTAAATTTATATTATGCTTGTATTTTGAATATTATCCATGTTCTAAATATTCTCTATGTTTTATGTATGTGAAATTTTTAAGAGAAATGATTCTAAATTATTTATGCATATATATAGTTATTTATGCTTTTTCGCATTTATTTATGGTTGATCATTAAGAAATGGGTTGAAATTGATTTTTAGGCTTTGATTAATTGTATAAGGATATTTTCTGGAAGTTTTGATTAAAGAAAAATGCATTTTGAAACTCAAATTGTTGAAAAATTGGTCTCATAGTTGAGTTGATGGTTTGCTGTATTAAACCATGATGCTACCCATGAACTATTTCGTTTTTCAAATTTGTTGGGTAAGAACGTCATATGGGCATGAGCTCACCCATGAGGGTGACCATGAACCTTTCGTTCTTCTATAAAATTGCAGGGTCATGGGCATGAACTCACCCATGAGGCAGACCATGAAACCTTCGGCAGAAACACTTCAAAAATCAAATTTTCAATTTTTCAAATTGTGTTGCCATTAATTTTTTTTTTTTAAAAAAAAAAAAAATTCTTAGCATTTTTATTTATCCATTTCTACTTCTAAACTTATTTGCATTTATGGTTTGTAATAATTATTGGATTTGATAATTGTTGCACTATTACTTTTATGAAGTAATATTTACATTATGCTTGCTCCTTAAATATTTTCCTTGCCTTAATTAATTGGTAGAAACATTTTGATGTTGTTTTCCCTTTTTGTTAATGACAAAGGGGGAGAAAATGTATATGTGGGGGAGAAAATATGAGGGAGCAATTTTGATTCTTTGCTATGCTCCATGTGCACTAACGCTTTTATGTAGGGGGAGCATTGAGGCTCCATAATCAAATTGATATGATCAATTTGGCAGCATATCGATAGGGGGAGCATTTCGGCAAAGATATAGTGGGAGTAATTCTTCTCCTTTGTTCTTTAATTTAAAAATTGCATGTTCATATTGTCTTAAATTTATTTGTGGTTGTCATCATCAAAAAGGGGGAGATTGTTGGCCCAAGTGCTCATTAAATCTTGTTTTGATGAATTAAGGACACACAAATTAATTAATATATTAACGCAATTTTAAGTTAAAATATTTGTAGTTTGCGACGAGACAACAAAAGAAGCAACAAATCAATTATCGCAAGCTCGAAGAATCAAGTATATATTAGAGCATTAAACGTGTAAGTATGATTCTAATTAGCACTTGATTTATGTTCGATAATACCTCAAGAAAAGTGTCAAAAGATTTTTTACACGAAAAACAATTTTTGGAAAAAGAGTTTTTGATTTCACTGTAGCAACGGAGAATTTCACTGTAGCAACGGATAAACTCACTGTAGCAACGGGAACGGATAGTTTCACCGTAGCAACGGATAGATTCACTGCAGCAACGGATAGTTTTTTTACTGTAGCAATGAATAGTTTTTCACTGTAGCAAACAGATAGTTTTTGGCTCCAACGGCTATAAACGGTCACAAATCTTTTGATACTATAAATACTCATCTAAGATGAGTTATACAAGATACAAGAAAGCTCTTACATACTTCAAAAAAAACACAAAATCACATTTACAAACTCTCAAAATCAACTTTCTCATATGCAAGCTTCTCTTCAAGGATTTCAAATATTCTTGCATTGGATTTCGAGTTTCTTTGGCTTTCTTCTTGAGGTAAATTGTTCATTTAATTGGTGTTGATTTGCAATCATACATTTACATCTTTTTGTACACCAATTTACTTGTTGCAATTATATTCAATTAATTGTGAAGGTTTGAAAAGTGTACCTAATACTTTTGGGTAAAGGGTAGTGTTCTCATCCCATTGAAAGAGAACTTAGGTTTGTGGTTGAGCCTTGGAAAAACCATAGGTTGTAGTTGAGCCATTGAAAACTACTTGTTAGGTTGTGGTTGAGCCCGGAAAAACCATAGGTTGTAAGGTTGAGAGCTGAACCAAGAAAAGCTCAAAGGAATAGCAAGGTCTGCATTCGAAAATCCTAAGGGGAGGACTCTTAGGTAGTGGAGTACAATTCGGTTGTGAATTGGAACCACTATACATCTTGTGTTTGCTATTCTTCTCTTATCTTGTGCAGAATTTTTAAAGGGCCTATTCACCCCCCCTCTAGGCCGGTTATTGATTTATCAGTCTGCGGGTGTAAAAAGTTGAATTTATGGTTATGTCCCATGTTTGGATTTTCAGTTTTTCTTTCATTTTCAGCTATCTGAGATTTTCAAGATTTTCAAGTATTGATTTCCCATTTGAGCCAGTGGAGGGGACTGATCATACTGGACCATTCAAGTTCACATCAGAGAAGTTGATGGATTTCGATGACTTCTTCACATACATAAAGTCATGGTCTGCATACCAGACTGCTAAAGAGAAGGTTCGGAACTCTTGACAGATGTTGTGGTTGAAGATTTCGCGCGCGCTTGGAGCGAAGATGGGAATGCCAAAAAAACTGTCAAATTCCCAGTTCATCTCAGGATTGGTAAGGTACCTCTAAACTAGATTTACGCCGCGCGAAATGAAATAAATGGATCTGTCATTGAAGTCAAACCAAAATTGCCGTGTTTCCCCTGTTTCAACTCCTGCAACAGATGCCACTCTTTAGAGTCCAGGTAACTGTTTAATCAGTTGCTGCAAATCCTATGCTGTAACTTTTAATTTTTCAAAAAGAATACTTTCAGAAGGACAATGCTAAACAGTGCGAAGAAAAGAAGCAAAATCGCACTGCAAATGACGTGTCTTTGAGGTACTTCCAAAATTACCCTTCTGTTTTTCATTCACTACCAAACCTATTCTAACCCAGCTGATTTTCATTCAGCTGATTTTCATTCTCAACCCATCTGATTTTCATTCTCACGACCAGAACCATCACCGCCGCCTCGCCTCTCCCGACCAAAACCATCACCCTCACCCTCGCCGTCTCCTTCTTCTCCAACCCCCTCACGCAGCACCTGTCCTAACAGCATAAAACCCACACCAAAAATTCAAAGTGCGTGAAAGCCGGTTTGCAGCTCCCGGTTGGTCATATCGGCCAATAATTGAAGACAGGTAGGTACTCTCAGCGTGTTGGGAGCGGAGTTCCGGTCTACCTTGCTGCGGTGCTCGAGTATCTTGCTGCTGAGGTAAATTCAACTTCTGTGGTCTTAAATTTTAGGGGTTCTATGTAATTTTACCTAAATTGGCTGTTTGAGTTGGTAATTTTACCTAAATATGCTTAGGATTTGCTTGTTTATTGTAACCAAAATTGAATTTTTAGATTCTGTAAGAGGCAGCATAGGGTTTCTGTCCAAACAGGACAACTGTAAAGAGTGCATTGCTTGAATTTGATTTAGATCTCAGGGTTGATTTACCTTAGGGTTTCTTAATTTTGCAGTTGCTGTAGCAAAAAGAAAATATTGTTGTTTCATGCAAATCATCAGTGAAACAGTAAAGATCATAAAGCAGCCATAAAATAAAGATGCAGAGACCATACTTTCTTCCCTAGGGTTTTAACATAGAAGATGGATTACATAGAAAGTTCAAAGTGTAGAATAAACACCCATCATCAAGAATCACTCCATGAAAACAAGATTGGTCAAGAAAATGACAAGCATGAGAAGCAGCTGCTCGGTGAAGGCAAGATTTGAAGCAACTGAAGATCCAGAGCTGTGATTATGAGTATGGACAGGACCACGAAGAGATCCACCACCTCTGCGGCCTCCACCGCTCCCGCCGCCTCTAGATCCACCTTTAGCCGCTGCTAATGTTAGCATCAGAAGAGATATAACCAACACCAAAAGCACAATCTTTGCCATTTTTAGTTGTTGTCAGCTCCTTCTCCTCCTTCTTTCTTTGGCACGAAAACAGAGCCACTTTTCTTCTGAGTGATAGAAATAGCGCAAGAACTAATGGGTTACTTATAGCAAACTAAGGGTGGTGGTGTTGAACTGAGTTGTATGTGGCAGGTTGGTTCGGTTGTGAGCAATAAATCAGGCGATATCCGTTGGTGTCAAACAAATGTAATGTGTCCGCGCTTATTTTTCGAATTGCATGAATCACTCCCCTAACTTGACTAGATTAATTATGTTCGTACCGAAAATATAAAGTGCTTCTAACTAATAATTTCTTCATACACAAGAATCAAACTCACAACCTTTTATTACATAATAAATTAGTGTCCAAGCACTCATACTAAGTATATTCAATGTTATTTTGGTGATGTAATTCTAAAAATAATATTTTAATTTAATATAAATCTGACAGCATGTGTGTGTAACAACAGTGTAATGAATAAGGAACCACATTTAAAATTTCTAAAAATAGTCTGAAAAAAAATTATTCCAATTAGCATTTTGTATTATAAATAAAATAGGTGTTTCTTTGAGGAAGTATGTATTTAAGTTATTGCTTTATAGTGCAAAACCAAAGTAATAAACACTATCCAATTTTAACCATAACAAGAAAATATCACTTTTCACCAGCACATGATGCCATGGCAAATTGGCAATAGACAATGACCGATACCGGCCACCCCACACACAGGCTCCTCTCAAGTCTCAAGTCTCAAGTCTCAAGTAACAGTAATAAAGGAATCTCTTAGCCACACCCACCCAAGTATTGAATTTTTATTACCGAAATATTTCGATATCGATCCATCAATACTTCTATGTGCTAGGCATTAAAGTTTTATATCCATCTTGATCAAAATAAATCCAAAATTATCCAACCATAATTAAATTTGTTTATTTATTGAAATTTGACTGCGAATGCCCGATTATAATCATAACAAGCCCAGAGAAATTTAAACTTGACTTCGATATTTAATCTCATATTTGACCCTCTAACTTCTAGCTTCTAACTTCCATCCAATAATATTAGGTTAGTGTCCGAGTTTAGCTATTGAGATGCATTGAACCAAATGAATGACCACCTTGTTATCTTTATGAGTAGCCAAAAAAGGAAATTACATTACCTGGATTTTTAATTAACTTGGCTGTAATTAAGATTTCACAGCAAAGAAAAAAGATTTACATGTCATTCACACATCATTGGATAAGCACAAAACCCTCTATATATACTTATTTGCAATTCACTACTCAATATTATTTTGTCACAAAACCCTCACTATATACTTATTTGCGTTCTATTTTTTCTCTTTAAATCTTAAAAAGTACCTTTCGGGTCCTCAAATTTTCTCTTGAACATGATCAGTCATGTTAGAAGAATCTAAATCGTTCAATAAAATTAGACGGATGAGATTAAAAATTCAAATAATTAATGAGTTGACCACTTATTAAATTTTACTAATTAATTGAATTCAGTCAAGTGGTCAACTCATTAATTATTTGAATTTTTAATCTCATTCGTTCAATTTTATTGAACGATTTAGATTCCTCTAACATGACTCTCATGTTCAAGAGAAAATTAGAGGAGCTCAATCCCTCGCTAACCATGTTACCAAAAACCTTTTCCGCTCTTGCAATTTTTTGTGTAGTTTTTTTTGCTTGCTATAATCAATCAATATTTGCTCACCAAAATTTTCAAAAGCACTCACCACATGTCTCCAGCATGAAAAAAATGCTAGGATACAAGAAAGGCGATAGTACAGAAGGTATTTGTAACCTAAGAAAACACCTCTATCATTACGGTTATTTAAAAAATGACCACTTAAATAACTCTAAAATTAACCTTAATTATTTTGACGAGGATGTAAAAACCACCGTCAAAACGTACCAAATCAATTTCAATATGAAACCTACCAAAGTGCTAGATAACGCGACGGTGTTTTCAATGAACATGCCGCGGTGTAGAGTTCCTGATATCATCGATGGTAAAACTAGAATGAACGCTGCAAGAAGTTATCACTTGTGGTATGCATTCTTTCCTGGAAAATCAAAGTGGACAAAAAAAACTTTAACATGGGCAATAACACCGGGGACAAGAAGGGATGTGATTGAACCCATGACAAAATATGCTATGATGGCATGGGCAACATTTGTTCCTCAATTTAAGTTTATTTTTCAAGATGAAAACACAACAAACGCAGACATAAAGGTTTCCTTTGTCAAAATAGATGGTCCAGAGAAGACACTTGCACAGGCACAAGCACCAATGGCTGGGACTTTGCACTTTGATGAAGATGAAGATTGGACGTACGGCGCCGTACCAGGTAAATACGATATGGGAAGTATTGGGTTACATGAGATGGGCCATATCCTTGGGCTTGAACATAGTTCAGATCCGAATGCAATCATGTGGCCCACGCAGAATAGCGGAGAAGTCAAACATGCGGATTACGATGATTTCCAAGGCATTACAGCTTTATATCCATCTTGATCATATAATAAGAAATTCAAATCCACATCCGGGAAATTAAATTCTAAAATAAAAATATATCAATAATGCTTATTTTTCTTTATAAAAAATTATTATTTTTTAGATAAGTTTTTTTTAATAAGGGTTAGGATATTCGCACTCCCCTTATTGCTGTCCTCAATCCTTCCTTTCTTTTTTATAGTTAATAATTATTAATTAATATTACTCAACTATCCCAATTTTCAAATGCTAGAATTAACGGTAATACTTAAAAAAAAAAAGAGAAAAACAACCGAAATTAACCACTTTATTACTATAAGACTATAAGTAATTACAGTTAAAATACTACTAAAAGAAAATTAAAGGGTATTTGAACCCTATATGAACAAATCATAAGGGAAACGTAATTGATTCCAGCGGGGGATATACGTGGGCTATTGTAGAGAATTGAGTAGACCTGTCAAAATGGGTCTGATTCGACGGGTCGACTCGTACCCGACTCTTAAATTGACCCGTCGGGTCAGTAATTTTCGGGTCGACCCGTCTGACTCGTTTAAATATAAACGCTCAAAAACCCTTCTTCTCTTCTGTGCTTTCCTCCTCCTCCTCCTCCTTATTCTCCTGCTTTCCTACATTACGTTGTTCTATTCTACCCCTACTACCTCTGCTTTTACGTCATTCTTGTTCTCCTCTCTAATTCATCTCTTTTCTCGATACTGGTATGCCCTCTCCTCCTTTCCCCTTTGTTTTCGTGTTCTTTTTTTGGTTTTTTTCTCGAAATATTGAAGTAAGGTTTTGTGTCCGTAGTTTTCGATTGGGTTTTTTAAGGTTGAAAAACAAATCAATTTTAAGCCAAAAGGGTTGCTGGATTTCTTGTTTTTTCGGCTTGATCTGTGGTTGATGATTAGATCTGATATGGGTTTCCACATTATTTTCCCTTTGTGAATCATATGGCAGTCTTGTTATAAAGTGTTGCACTCTTGTTTTGGATTCAACCCTTAATATATATTCTATTAGTTCAGTTTCAACCTTTGATTCACTAGAATATCCAAATGAATGTTTGCTTTCATTCTTCTCTTTGCGGGAAAAAAGAATAGTTGGAATCGATGTCCCTTATTAATAACCAAAAGATTTTATTGTCAATGAGTCATCATAATTTTATTAGGAACCTTTTATGTTTCTCAGAAATTAATTAGAACAAAACGGCGTCGTTTTAATTAGCTAGATCAAAACGGCGTCGTTTCACTTAACGGGTCAAATAGGTCAGGTTGGGTCAACTCGCTACCTGACGGGTTAGAAACGGGTCGGGTCATTTTTGACCCGCTACTCGGCGGGTCACAGATAAGCGGGTCGGGTCGAGCCGACCCGTTTTGACACCCCTAGAATTGAGGGACAAAATTAATTATTATAATTGTTTGGGGATGAAGTTAAGACTCGCTAATGAATTCGAGGATTAGTTATCTCACAGCCAATTTATAAAGCAAAACACTATTAGGTAGCGTTTGGTTCACGGAATGCTACTTTCCCCCTTAGAATCACTCTACCAGGAGAGTGATACCTGGGAGAATGATTGAGGGGAATGTCAATTTTTTGTGTTTGGTTGAGATTTAAGATTCCCGGGAAAGTAACATTATTGTGTTTGTTTTGTACTTAGGAATTCTCAAGGAAAGTAAAAAAAAGAGACTATTTTATCCTTTTGTTAGGTATTTTTTGTTATCTTGTTAGGTGTCTGATTATTCTTTTCTATATATATTGTGTTACACAGTTTCCTCTAAACACGTTAGACTTTCTCTCTATTTAATTATCTATCTTTCAACAATTAAAATATCAAATGAGTTTGTTTTATGACTATGATTTTTTGCAGGTTAAAGAACATAACAAATGACATAACCTTCGTATTAGAGTCTTTGAAAATTATAGCAAAGTATGACACATATTGTTCTAGCAATGCAAAAAAATAAAATTTGCGACAATAGACAAATCTAGGATAGGGATTTCTTGGATGATTTATTCCTATTTCTAACCGTATTTTCTTCTACATATTATTATTTACATCATTATTATGTATTTTTTATGTGATTATTATAATTTTGATGTAATTATTTTAATTTTTATGTAATTAATATAATTTTTATGTAATTAATTATAATTTTTGTGTAATTAATATAATTTTTGTGTAATTAATATAATTTGGCGAAATTTTAGGAAATAGAAAAGGAAGAAGATGCTGTATTAGGTTAATTTTTTATAATTAGTTTTGGATAAATATGTCATTTAACAAAAAAAATTACTTTCCCTGTAGGGGGGAATCACTCTCCCCACCCCCTAACCAAGGAATCACTTTCCCCCATTTTTTGGAAAGTCAAAGCAGTCAAGGAAAGTTGGATTCCGGAGGAGAGTGATTCCTTATCGCAACCAAACACAATAAAGCTCGGAATCTCAGATTCCCGAGTTATTTTCCTCCCTGATTCCGCCAACCAAACGGTATTTCCTTGAATTCCTTCCGGGAAAAAAAGGGATTGAGCATGTATTTTTTATTTTTTTCAAAGGTCAAGTAAATTTGTAATTATAAGTAATAAAAAGAAGAAGATGGGAGTGTGGATAGTAATTTAGGGAGTGTGAACATCCCTATTTTTTTTAATCATATGCTTATTTCCTACTTCAGCAAATGGAATATCCTTTTCTTAGCCTTTTTAATTAACTAGGTTTACCTAAAAGGCTACAAATCATTTTTTAAGGCTACAAATCATTTATTTGAATATTGAATAAATGGGTTTATTTGGTAGAATCTCATAAGTTTTATCCAAAATCTTCCCATTATGCAAGGAAATTATAATTAGCCAAAAAGAAAACTATAATGACCGCATGCATGGGTTCTTAATTAATTTGCTAATAATTTCCCTTTGGGTGCTAATTTGCTTGTGATTAAGAGTACAGCAGGAGGAGGAGATTTTATGCACAAAACCCTCTCTATATATAAATCTTACTGCAATTACATAAAATCCGAACCTGCCGTAGCCATGTTACCAAAAACCTTTTCCGTTCTTGCAATTTTTTGTGTAGTTTTTTTTGCTTGCTATAATCAATCAATATTTGCTCACCAAAATTTTCAAAACCACTCACCACACGTCTCCACCATGAAAAAATTGATAGGATACAAGAAAGGTGACAGGATGGAAGGTATTCCTAACCTAAGAAAATACCTCTATCATTACGGTTATTTAAAAACTCACCCCCTAAACAACTCTAAGATTGACCTTAATTATTTCGACGAGGATGTAGAGATTGCTGTCAAAACATACCAAATTAATTTCAATATGAGGCCTACCGGAGTGCTAGATAACGCGACAGTGTCTCTAATGGACATGCCGCGGTGTGGAGTCCCTAATATCATCGACGGTGAAACTAGAATGAACGCTGCAAGAAGCTATCACTTGTCGTATGCATTCTTTCCTGAAAAACCGAGATGGCCATACTTAACCAGCAATATTTTGAGATGGGCAATAACACCGGGTACGAGAAGGGATGTGATTAGTCCCATGAAAGATTATGCTATAGAGAAATGGAGACCAGCTACATTTTTTAAGTTTATTTTTCAAGATGAAAACATAACAAATGCAGACATAAAGATTTCCTTTGCCAAAAAAGATGGTCCATGGAAGGTGGTTGGATGGGCAGAAGCACCAACCGGAGGGAATTTGTGGTTTGATCAGGATGAAGATTGGACATACGGCGCCGTTCCGAATAAAATGGATATGGGAAGTGCTGGGCTACATGAGATGGGCCATATTCTTGGGCTTCAACATAGTTCAGATGAGAATGCAATCATGTGGCCCATAGTTCCAATTGGAGCAGTCAAAGGCTTGGGTGAGGATGATATCAAAGGCATTCAAACTTTATATCCATATCCGGATAATTAAATTCTCAAAAAAGAAAAAGAAGCATCAATAATGGATAAAGTATTTTTTTTTTAGCGCAATCTTCATGTGGTATAAAGAGAAAACACTGGAGGATATTTATTTTCTATGATTACATGCTGATTTCCTTTTTAAATAATTATGACCTACAACAAATCTTTTTTAAGAGATAATTCAAACGTGTTTCCTCGACTGAAATTTTGGTAATACTGCTTGCGCTGGTGTGAATTTTTAGCTGTCTTTGAACTTTTTGGGAGAGAAGAAAACTCCCAAAAAATCAAATCGTCTAATTTGATATGCCACGGTGTGGGTCCCTGATATCATCGACTGTAAGACTAGAATGAATGCGGCAAGAAGCTATCACTTATCCTAGGATTGTTTTTCCCGGAAAACCAACGTGGCCAAACTTAAAAACACGTAATTTGAGTTGGGCAATAACATAGGGTACGAGAAGGGCTGTGATTGATCCCATGACAGGTTTTGCTGTAGCCATATGGGAAGCGGTTACACCTTTTAATTCAAGTTTTCAAGATGAAAACACAACAGACGCAGACATGAAGATTTCTTTTGACAAGAAAGATGGTCCATGGCATGTAGTTGGGTGGGCAGATGTACCCACGGGTGGGCATTTGCATTTTGATAAGGATGAAGCTTGGACATACGGCTCCGTTCCGCGTAAAATGGATATGGGAACTGTTGGGCTACATGAAATGGGCCACATTCTCGGGCTTCAACATAGTTCAGATATGATTATGATATTTATTATTTCTAATATGATATGATATTTATTATTTCTAATATAGTATATCAAATACTGAAATTTTATTATCGAAATATTTCGATATCGATCCATCAATAATCCTATGTGCTAGGCATTAAAGCTTTATATCCATCTTGATCAAAATAAAAATAAAAATAAATCCAAAATTATCCAACCATAATTAAATTTGTTTATTTATTGAAATTTGACTGCGAATGCCCGATTATAATCATAGCAAGCCCAGAGAAATTTAAACTTGACTTTGATAGTTAATCTCATATTTGACCCTCTAACTTCTAACTTCTAACTTCCATCCAATAATATTAGGTTAGTGTCCGATTTTAGCTATTTAGATGCATTGAACCAAATGAATGACCACCTTGTTATCTTTATGAGTAGCCAAAAAAGGAAATTACATTACCTGGATTCTTAATTAACTTGGCTGTAATTAAGATTTCACAGCAAAGAAAAAAGATTTACATGTCATTCACACATCATTGGATAAGCACAAAACCCTCTATATATACTTATTTGCAATTCACTACTCAATATTATTTTGGCACAAAACCCTCACTATATACTTATTTGCATTCTATTTTTTCTCTTTAAATCTTAAAAAGTACCTCTCGCTAGCCATGTTACCAAAAACCTTTTCCGTTCTTGCAATTTTTTGTGTAGTTTTTTTTGCTTGCTATAATCAATCAATATTTGCTCACCAAAATTTTCAAAACCACTCACCACATGTCTCCACCATGAAAAAATTGCAAGGATACAAGAAAGGCGATAGGACAAAAGGTATTCGTAACCTAAGAAAATACCTCCATCATTACGGTTATTTAAAAAATGACCACTTAAACGACTCTAAGATTAACCTGAATTATTTTGACGAGGATGTAGAAACTGCCGTCAAAACGTACCAAATTAATTTCAATATGAGGCCTACCGGAGTGCTAGATAACGCGACAGTGTCTCTAATGGACATGCCGCGGTGTGGGGTTCCTGATATTATCGACGGTAAAACTAGAATGAACGCTGCGAGAAGCTATCACTTGTCGTATGCTTTCTTTCGTGGAAAACCGAAGTGGACTAAAAGAACTTTAACATGGGCAATAACACCGGGGACAAGAAAGGATGTGATTGAACCCATGACAAAGTATGCTATGATGGCATGGGGAACATTTGTTCCTCAATTTAAGTTTATTTTTCAAGATGAAAACACAACAAACGCAGACATAAAGGTTTCCTTTGACAAAAAAGATGGTCCAGGGAAGATAATTGGATGGGCAGAAGCACCAACGGGTGGGCATTTGCACTTTGATCAAGATGAAGATTGGACGTACGGCGCCGTAGCAGGTAAAATGGATATGGGAAGTGTTGGGTGTCATGAGATGGGTCATATACTTGGGCTTCAACATAGTTCAGATCCGGATGCAATCATGTGGCCCACGCAGAAAATAGGAGAAGTCAAACATGCGGATTACGATGATTTCCAAGGCATTACGGCTTTATATCCATCTTGATCGAAATAGGAAATACAAATATAAAGCTTCAAATCCACATCCGGGAAATTAAATTCTAAAAGAAAAATGTATCAATAATGCTTGTTTTTCTTTATTAAAAGGTAGTATTGTTTTTTAGATTAGTTTTTCTTATAAGGGTTCGATATGTGTCCGGTTCAAAACGGTCCAATGGTTCAATCCGGTTTTTTCTGATTGAACCCGGTCGAACCATGAAATTTTCATTTCCGGTTCGCTGTCCGGTCCGGTTCCAAAAACACTGGTTAGGATATTCGCACTCCCCTTATCTATCCACACTCCTTCCTTTCTTTTTTATAATTAAAGGCACTATTTTTAGTATAATTACATCAAGTTTGTTAAATGCGGGATAGTAATTAGGGGAGTGTGAATAGACCTGCTTTTTTTTAATTATATGCTTATTTCCAACTTCAGCAAATGGAATATCCTTTTTTCAGTAATATTTTTAGCATCTTTTTAAGTAATTAGGTTTACCTAAAAGGCTATGAATCCTTTTTTAAGAGAGAATTCAAATTAGTTTTCCTCAAATGAAATCCCGGTGGCACTGTGGTGGATTTTTAGTTGTCTTGATTATTTTAGAAAGATGGGAGAAATCTCAAAATAAAATAAATAAATCAAACGCTCTAATTTTAGTATAATTACATCAAGGTTGTTAAATCCGCCCTAGCTCGGTCAGGAATTCCACTGACCGGTTACTTAGTCGAGTTTTGTAACCCCTAAAACCCTTATTTTCGGGTTTGTATAAGGGATTGGTCGATCCATTCAGTTGAACCGGTGGACGGATAAATCGGCCAACTCAGTCTGGGTTAATTCGATTGGTTATAAAGGAAATTAAAACAGAAAAATGTTCAATTAACATGAGATTCAATCAATGTTTAGAGTTTTAACGGACAAAAGCTTAACTAAATTAGAACATGTAGTTTAAATATAAGCTGAATATTTCATTTATTTTTTAATTTCTTATAATTTATATAAATATTAAATGCATTCACTAATTTAGTAAAATTACATGTCAATCTGATTAGCCTTAATTGAACCTCTGACCTTTACCTTTAATGATTGAACCGGATTTTACAACCATCATAATTATAAAATTAGGTGAGAAAAAAAATGATGATTATGTTATTTGAAAACATTTTACTTTTTAATTAGGTCTGTTAATGAGTTTAAAGTTAAACCAGTCACTTGTTGGGCTCTCATTAATTTCCGGTCCATTTACTTTTATTGGACTGGTTCCGGCCATCCAAGTCCAACTCCTTAATAGATTGGCTTCGGACCAATTCTGGCCCAATAAAGCTTCAAGATAAGCAACGCGTGATACTAATACATACATACATATTTGAAGGCCAGAATTTAAAGGCGTGGAATGAAGACACTGTGAAGAAGTTCTGGGGGTTACGAAGGAAACTTCCAGCTCATATTGGTCATGGGTTGACATTTTTACAGTTACCATATTTTTTAGTCACCATATGAAAAATTATGAGTGTACAAGAGCCGGTTCTAATGGACATGCCACGGAGAAAATATTTTTTCTTCATAATAATTCTCATATAATTTCCTTAATAAAATTTTGTATTTAAAATAAAAAATAAAAGGAAAAAAATGAGGAATTTTAAATAAGTTTAGAAGAAAAAAAGAAAGACGAGGAGTTAAGTTTAGTTTAGAAGGAAAAAAGAAAGAAAGAAATAAATATAATTAATAATGCGTAATATATTAATATAATTTAAATTAAAAGCATAAAATTCTAAACAATTATCAATTACATTTTTTATGACAATTGACATGATTCTCTCTTATAACAATATAATTATTTTTTTATTAAGTAAAATATTGAACAATAAACATATATCCACGATATATCTTAATAACTACTCCCTCTGGTCCATTATAACTGACGTTTTAGCCATTTTGGGGTGGTCCATTTTAACTGACGCCATTGGTGAATGAGCCCAACAAGTTTGTCTTTTCACAAAATTACCCCCGAACGACATGTCGTTTTACGTGTGAGCAACCTGTCGCACAGGGGCAAGACAGGCATGCGGTAAATTTGGTGTGCCGAATTTCAAAAGCTCGAGGGATAATGAATTGAAAGCTTCTGACGTCTCAGAAACCCATTTGCTCCATTTTCTCCATTTCTTTCTTCTCTCCGCCATAGCTTTCTTCCTCCTTTCTCTAAAACAAAAGGCAGATCTCCATGATTATGAGCATGGAGGGTGTTTATTTTGAAGATTTAAACATTCTTTTTCTTTCCTTGGGCCGCAACCCACACTCTTTTCTCTCATTTCTTTTATTCTTTTTTCATTTTTTTTTTCAATTTGGTTGCAGCCCGCAACCCTCTCTTCTCTCTTTTCCTTCTTTATTTCTTTCTTTCTCTTCTCGGCTTGGTCCGGTTTGTTGTTGATGATGGTTTGGTTGATTATTGGAGGTTTGGTGGCTATTTTGTGTAATTTGGAGGTCGGGAGCGTTTGTGTTGGTGGTTGAGGCGGCGACAGATCAAGAGTGACGGCGGCAGATCGGGAGGAAAATCAGAGATGGAGATGGAGATGGAGATGGAATGGTGGTGGAATTGAATCAGGGAGAAGTAAGTTGTTTTGGTGCGGTGATGATTGAAATTGAATTTGTTGTGGCTGAAATTGTGGCTTTGTGGTGGTGTGGCAGTGAGGATTTGATGATTTTGTGGAGGCTGGGTTGGTGATGATTTTGTGGAGGTTGGGCTGGGCAGAGGAGAGAAGGAAATGAATAAAATATTATTTTCGCCCGTGGGTCCCACCGATAGCCACAGACGCTTTAAACGGCGTGCCCACCCTGAACACGTCTGTTAAAATGGACTGGAGGGAGTAGTATTTATTAAAGTAATGATTAGTGGTAATATTACTAGTATATGCCACATTATTAATAATTAATGGTCTTACATTATACATATTAATTACTATATAAATGGATATTACAATTTATAATAATATATTTTTTCTCATATTAACATTTTTAATTTCTTACTACGAAAAGAAAATCCTCATAATTCTTACATAATTTATTTCGTAATAAAATTTTCTATTTAAAATTTTGAATAAACTATTTTAAATAATTTTAAAATAAAAAATGGACAAAAGAAAGTCTTTTACTTAAGGGTTAAAAATTTCTATTTCTTAGTTCTTGGAGAAAATATTTTTTCCTCATAATAGTTCTACTTCTTATATAACTTCCTTAATAATTGAGGAATTAACCATTAAACTAAATTTAAACTTTGATATTATAGTGCATATATATATATATATGAACCAGTTCTCCTAGTTTTACGGTTCGGTTTGTGAATTTTAGAATTAGAGTACCGGATCGAAAGGAAAATTTCTGGTTCGATCCTACAGTTCCCAAAAAAGTCAACAGTTAGGACCGATTTGATGCAGTTCCAATTCGGTTCCCGGTTTAGGTCGAATTTTGTACACCTATATGAAAAATGATTAGGGATGGCAAAAGAGAACCAAATCTCTACTTTGATTGAATGTGGAGTTGGTTGGAGTGTCATCGAATTTGGACCGGCTTGGGTATTTAAAATAACCCAAAATTTAGTAAATTAACTCCAAATTTACTCAATTAAGTCAAACTTGACAATAGGTGCTCGATTTTAACCACAAAAGCTCAACTTTATAAATTTAGATTTGATTTTGACAATTTAAATTAAATTTTAATCATTTAAGTTCGGTTTTGATCTTATAATCTGAATATGGTTTAAATCCAAAAATGGCACCTGTACATGAATTGATTGACTCATTTGGCACCTCTACTTGAAAAACGGTTTAAAAGGCACTTGTACTTCTAACATATGACACATTTGGCACCTCCCACGAGCGGCGTCACCATTCCTCCGTTATCTGCTGACGTGACCCGCCACGTGGCATGACACGTCATCAACATGATGACGTGGCATGCCACATCAACATTGCTTTAATTTTTTTTCCTTTCTCTTTTTCTTTTCTTTGTTTTCTTTATTTTCTTTTTCCTCTCTTCACTCCTTCCCTTTCTTCCATGTTTCTTTTCTTTTTCATTTTAGGGCTGCATCAACGCAACCCTTTTCTCCCTTCTCCTTCTTTATTTCTTTTCTTTTTTTTTGAATAAGCTGAAGATTTTATTCATGCCTAGAAGCTGTAGGCAATAGAAAGAAAGGATAGAATGTACAAAAGGTAGCTCCTCCAGAGAGGAAGCTACCAAAGAACTACGTTAGAAACAACCAAAGAAGGGACCAAGAATACTAGACTACTGAAATGCCCGACCCAACGATAATAACCAAGAAGGAGACAGCATCATCATTCCCAAACTGTAAGGGAATGTATGATCAGTACTCTTTAACCATCTGTACCAAAACGAGTAGGCTGAATTGAAAACACGTCTCGAGCAAAAGGATTGTTGATTGAAAACTACCTGGTTTCTCTGCAACCACAAGCTCCAAATCATAGCATAAAACAGTACACTCCATTTCTCTTTAAACTGCCTCCCTCCTCTTGGAAGTAAGGTCTCCCAAGAATCCCATAAATCACCAATTGTCCGAGGAGGACACCAGGACACACCTAACCATAACATCACAGCGTTCCAGCAAGAGTAGGAAGTTTGACAGTGGAGTAAAATATGTTGGATTGATTCCCCTTGCCTAGCACACATAGAACAAACGTTGTCCTCCTCGTTGAGCATGCCACGAATGAAGAGAAATTCCCTAGTTACCAAACGCCCGCGCAATGCCAGCCAAAGGAAAAATTCTACCCTGTAAGGGACTAAATTAGACCAGCATGACTCTAAGCTCTGATTGGCCTGGTAGCGTTGATTGTCGTAACCCATGGACCAGGACCCAACCAAAAATTCTCCATCTGAATTTAACTGCCACCTATTATTAGTAGTACCAATAGTATTATTTGGCACGGAGATAAGAGAAGCCAAGCCAATCCATTCCTCCATTTCCCACTCATAGAGCTCACGGCGCCACGGAATATTCCAGAGCCACTGATGCCCATTCCAGTACCCATGATCAAGGATAGAACCATTAGCATTGATTGCTAAATTGAAAAGCCGTGGGTTACTAAGGGCTAAAGGAGTATTGTTGTGCCAAGGATCCCCCCAAAAGGACACCGATCGGCCATTACCCACGACCAGTTTCACGTTTCCCGCCCAAAAATCGAACCAATCTCCTCCCCTTTTAAATAAACAAAAGATGTCTCGCCAGATAAAAGACACCTTGGCCGCTAACTCCTTCCAAAGGAATCCTAAGTTGGTGAAGCCGTATTGCCTCCTTACTATGTCCGCCCACAGTTTCTTGCTTCCATTGCTTAGCTCCCATACCCACTTGAATAAAAAAGCTGCATTCCGAGTTTCTAGATTCCCTATACCCAAGCCCCCAAGCTCATTCGGACGAATCATATCTCCCCATTTTACCTTCGACAATCCACTTTTGGAGTCATCCCCACTCCACATGAACCTTCTCATTATCCCTTCACATTTACGGCGCACAATTTTTGGCATATTATAAATTGACATGTTGTAGATAGGTAGGCTAGAAACCGCAGACTTAATCAAAGTAACACGGCCTCCCACCGACAGCAGATGGCCCTTCCATGTCGCCAACTTAGTCTTCATTTTCTGAATTAGAAAATCCCAGCTAGAGACTCTCCTGGGATTAAGCCCCACAAAAGAACCAAGGTACTTGAAGGGTAATTGTTCATACTTACACCCAGCTCTCCTGGCAAGGCATCCCCCTACCTGCTGGCAAATGTTGATACCCACTAGCGAGCTCTTGTGAAAATTGACTCGGAGCCCAGAGTAAGCCTCAAACCAACGAAGCGTCCCTTTCACTCCTTGGATCTCACTCTCATCATTCTTAACAAAAATCAGAGTATCGTCAGCAAACTGAAGATGAGTAAGCTGCCACCCAGCCTGCTCATTGCCCACGCCATTTAACAACCCCACCATTTTAGCTCGCACTAAAAGACGATGTAACCCTTCAGCCGCTATATTAAAGAGATGAGGGGACAGAACACCTTTGCCTTAGCCCACGGCTAACCTCAAATTGATTTGTAGGAGAACCGTTAATCAAAACAGAAACTCTGGAAGTACTAAGGCACTGCCGAATCCACCCCCTCCAACGTTCCCCAAAACCCATAAGGCGCATCACCTCGTCTAAGTAACTCCATTCGACCGAGTCGTAAGCCTTCTCGAAATCCAATTTGAAAAGTAAGCCTTGCTGTTTAGACTTTTTCAAATGATTAACAACTTCATTTGCAGCCATCACACAATCAAGAGTCTGCTTACCTCTCATAAACCCGTGTTGTTCCTCACTTATCACCTTCTCTATCACCCTGCTCAACCTTGACGCTAAAATTTTGGAAATTACTTTATAAAAGCTACTCACCAGACTGATGGGACGGAAATCACTAAACCTCTTAGTAGCTTTCGATTTCGGCAGAAGCGCGATGAAGGAGGAGTTAGCCCCCTTCGGGAAGATGCCAGTTCTAAAGAAACCCATTATCAAGACACAGAATTCTGGGCCAATGATATCCCAAGCGTTCTGGATGAACCTTAGCGAATAACCATCAGGACCGGGTGTCTTCTGCCCATTACAGCCCCTAACAGCTTCCCATATCTCCTCTGTAGTGACCTCCCCTTCTAGTCCATTTGCTTCAATCTCATTTAAACTGTTAAACCTCAAATCTGGAATCATAGGTCTCTCCCAGCTAGCCGAGCGAAAGAAGGAAGAAAAGTGGTGAACAGCAGCAGCTTTGATCTCAATAGGATCTGTTATACGACCATTAGACGTCACAATATCAGTCACTCCTTTCCGAATATAACTCACTTTTGCTAGCCTGTGAAAATACCCAGTATTTCTGTCACCCTGAGAGTCCCATTGAGTTCTAGCTTTCTGTTTCCAGAACCTGTCAACCCGCCCTTGCTGTTCCCAAATCTCATTGGCCAGCTCTAACCTCCGGCCTTGTTCTGCTAAGGACAGAGCTCTCTCATCTGCTATCCTGTCAAACTCGAGATCCTCCTCTTGAAGCTCCTCTAACCGCTTCTCCACTTTACCGTAAACCTCAGCATTCCAACTCTTGACTTTCTGCTTCAACCACCTTAACTTCTGAATTACTCTACAAGATCCTGGAATTTCAGTGGTAGCCTCACTCCACCAATCAGTCACCAATTTTTTGAAGCCCACTACTTCCCACCATATACCCTGATCTCTGAAAGGTTTTGGGCCCCAATTAACAGAATCTTTAGCAAGAAGCAAAGGAGAGTGATCAGAACCATGTCTGGGCAGTGGTGACAGCCTATCACTCTGCAATAGAGTGCCCCATCCTGCTTGAATGAAGACCCTGTCCAATCTGCTTCTACTGGTCGCATTACCCCACGTGAAGCGTCTCCCAACTAGACTCAGATCCTGGAGCCTGCATCTGGCTACCCATTCCTGGAAGTCTTCCATACCTCTAGCATTGACTGAACCATTAAGCCTTTCAGAGGGCGTTAAGATTTCATTAAAATCACCTCCAATCAGGACAGGATGAGGGCAGCTCTCAACAAGAAGAGCTAAAGAGTCCCACAATTGACGTCTTCTATCCACATCATTGTACGCATAGACATTCAAGACAGCACAACGGAGGTTACCTTTTTGCAGAATACCTTCTAACCAAATGAAACGCTCTCCCACTAACGATCGATCAACTGTAAAAGATGTACTGTTCCACATAGTGAGTAACCCGCCAGAGCGCCCATTAGACGGAGCACTCAACCACCGAGCCTCCTGATTCCCCCACAAAGTCTGAATGAAGAACTCATTAATTTCCTCCAATTTGGTTTCCTGTAGCAAGCAAAAATCCAAGTGCTCCCTTTGCCAACAACGCTTGACAAACTTCCTCTTCCTGGCTGCTCTCAAACCTCTGCTATTCCAAGACATCAAACTAACCATAGAAAATGGAGACAAAATCCAAAGGCGAACTAACGAATGTATTGTTCCACCTCAGCGATGAATCTTTCTTTATCGAAAGTACGGAAAGCTTTTTCATCCACTTGATCAGTTAATGCGAGAGTTCTGCCCACGTTCCATGCATCTGATTCAATCATTGTGGCATCAGTCACCCGGTTCATGCGGACTATCTCCTCATCTTCTGCTTTCTGGATGACCACCCTGGAGCCCACTTCAGAATTGGCTGTTTCAAGGCTACCCGATTGACCAACCAGCTTTTTAAGTTTCTCTCCCCTCTGCCTCACTGTGATGAGGGCGAAATCGTCCCTGTTTGCTGCTTCCACTGGTGGTTTTAAAACCCCATTAACCTCTTGATCGGTTGTGTCCTTGTCCTGTCCTGAAAAGATCTTTTCTCCCTCCCCACTGTTCTCAAACACTCCGGCTCCCTCATCCGACGACCCTTCTGAACCCTCAAAATCTGCCCTCATCCCCACCATCCAATCAATGTTAGTGACAGCCCCATGCATGGGTTCCTCTTTACAGAGAATCTCATGATATTTCCCTGCTACCATAACCTGAATGGATTCGTCTAAATTGATACGATCCGAGGAGATGAGCAGCCTCGCAACATCAAGTCTTGTCCTCTCAAGAGTGTTGTCATCCACAACCACCAAAGATCCCAAACGACTGCTAATCTTCTCAAAAGTCGAGTAACCCCAAGTTTGAACAGGGATTCCAACGACCTGGACCCAACATAGTCTACCTCCCTTGGCGATCTCATCCTCCCAAGCAACTACCTTAGAGAACAGCCTTGAACTAGATTCCGCCAAGGCCCTCTCTCTATCAATAATCCTGTCAAATTCCAACCAAACTAGGCCTCTCCCCATGACGCGTGTTTTGCAAATCCACCCTGCCTCTTGGACCAACTCTTGAATCTGAGGAATAAATTCCAGTTTCCGAATGACCCCGATAGCGCTCTTCTTAAGCCAATCTATGTTTTCAGCAGGGATATCCAAATCCAATACCCCCAAAGAGGAATCGCCAACCGCCCTGATAACGTTACTAACCTTATTCTTCAGAAGCAGAGGTTTCCCTCTCACCACCTCAGCAAACGAACGAGCCTCTGAACCGCGACCGTTCTCGACAGGAATTGATTTAGCTGTCGCTCCTTGGACAGAATTTGCTTCTTTCAGTAAAAAACGTTTCGAAGAAGTGGTGTGATGAGAGTCTCTTTGAATGAACCTCCTAGGTTTCCAACCACGTCGACCAATGTTGCTTCTGATAGCAGACGCACCAATAAATTGTCTATCCAAGGCAATCTCCATATCAATTTTGTTACTCACCCAATCAAAACGAGCAAAACCAAATCGCACCCCTTTTTTATTCCTGCGACTAGGAATGAAAACATCAATTAGGGCCCCAAACTGAGGTAATTTCCAACGTCGGGTGATAAGATATCGGAGACCTCTGTGATCAACGTGAGATGGCAAATTCTCAAGGTAATACGAGATCCCTTCCTTCATACGACCCTCCTTGAAATCCGAAGGTTTCATAACCCCTCTGCTTGTGCTAGCCAACCCTTTCCGAAAATTCTTAAGCCCTGACATTGCTAAGAGCCCAATCCGGACAACCACTAGGAGGAGCTAATAAGCAGAGACTTGTAGTACCACGAAAATCCAGTCACACGGAAAGCAACCCCGACGACAAACGGCGACTACAACACCACAACAAACCTAGGATAACAGACTACAGAAGGAACAATAATCTGCAAAAAAACAAAAAGGGCCCACGAAATCCCTTCAAACCAACCAAAACCAAGAAAAAACCAAAGCAGTACACTCTATCGAAGTAGGAAAAAAGAGTGCGATCCGGGAGAAAGGAAGCAGAAGGAGCTTCCCGAGCGAATCTTGAGGAAGGACAGCTGCCCGGAATATACGAAAGCCACGCCCCGAGACGAACAGCAAGGCCGCAAATCGCCGAAAAATCGGGAAGAAATGGAAGGGAAGGCTTGAGGATGGGGGATACGGTAGATCGGGCCGGAAATTACTCCAGCTGCAACGAGCAGCTGGTAAAAAGGAACTCCGGCAGCAGATGATGACCGGAGGGGAAGAGAAGCCCAGGACTGCTCCGGCGAGAAAAACAAAGAAGGAGTAACTGGATCGGAAAGAAAGAAGAAAAAAAAGGGGGGGATCGGGGTGGATTTTACGCCAGCTGCAGTGGGCAGCTGGTATTTTGGCTACTCCGGCAGCAGTGGCTGACCGGAGGGGATGAGTAGCCCAAGGGTGGGCTCCTGCCAGAGCAACGGGAGAACGATGGCACTGTAGCTTTTTGAAAGGAAAAAACTTAATTTTTATTTCTTTTCTTATTTCCGGCCAAGGCGCGATCAGTGGCGGTTCGATGGCTGGTTTGGAGATCGGTTTGTGCGGTGGTGCTGGAGGAGCGGCAGTGGTGAGGTCCGAGGATGATGGAGATGGTGATATAGATCGGGTGGTTGATGGTGCCGTGTAGTTGATTTGTGATGTGGATGATTGCAGTGATTGGTGGTTTGGCCAGCGATGAGGTGGCTGAGGGATCCCGGTTGTTGGATCAGGTGGGGATAGTGACAGGATGTGGTGATTTTGGTGGTTGGATGGTTTTTGGATTTGGATTTAATTTGGGAGGGGATTTGGAATTAAAATTAATTGAGGCAGGATTGGAATTGGAACGAAGGAAAGGGTGAGATGGTTGAATCTGAGTCAGGTTTGGTGATGAACGGATACGGGTCGTGATGAACGAATCCGGATCCTGTATGAACGAATCTGGATTTTGTATGAACGAATCCGGATCCGTTCTTGTTTTTTCATAAATTGATTGTTTCTTGATTTAATCGTGCTAAAAGGTTCACTAATTATTTAATATTTTGCATGTATGAACGAATCGGGTTGGTGGGGAGAGGAGATGGTGATGAAATGCATTAGCAAATCTTTTATGAGATTTCAGTTGTCAAAAAGAAGCATTTTCGGATCTGGTAGGTAAGGTAAGATTGGATCTGGTTAATCAACAAAGATGTATCATGTGTTGGCAGGATTATGAATGGAAAAGATCCTTATTGAATGGCTTATGTTGTGGCAATGCTTGCTCTCAATTTTCCTTACTGGACAAGATTTAATCATCTAGTAAGTATACAAATCAGTATTTACATAATTGATATATTGCTCCGTCTTCAGTGCTAGTGCCCTTACTCAAAACTTTGCTTGTGAATAATTACATGACACATCTACAATTAAGTATCTTTTCCTCTTCTTATTTCTCATCTTTTGGAAATCATGTTGCTGGATTATTAAAGAAATGAGAGCAGAGTGAAAAGGGAGAAAAAGAAAAGAAAGAAAAGAAAAAGAAAATGTAATTAACATATGCTGATGTGGTATATTGATGATGTGTCAAACTATATGGCATGCCACATCAACAGATAATGGTGGATGATTAACGGTGTGAGTGAGAGGTGCTAAATGTGTCATATGTTTAAAGTAGAGGTGCCTTTTAAACCGTTTTTTAAGTAGAGGTGCCAAACGAGTCAATCAATTTATGTACAGGTGCCAATTTTAGATTTAAACCGATCATATATATTAGGAATTTATTATTTAGGACGCTTTTCTTAATGCACATATTTGCTAATTTATCATTTTTTTCCAAAAAATGACCGCATGGGTTCTTAATTATTTTGCTAATAATTTTCTTTTGGGAGCTAATTTGCTTGTGATTAAGAGTACAGCACGAGGAGGAGATTTTATGGAGTTGGATACGTACAAAACCTACGGCAATTAGTTTGTTTTTTCATATAAATAGAGGTGAAATTCGAACCCAAATTAAAATTCATACTAATATCTTTGAAGTGGAATTCAAACCTACCGCAGCCATGATACCAAAAACCTTTTTTATTCTTGCAATTTTTTGTGTAGGCTTTTTTGCTTGCTATAATCAATCAATATCTGCTCACCAAAATCTTCAAAAGCACTCACCACATGTTTCCACTATGAAAAACTTGATAGGATACAAAAAAAGGTGACAAGATGGAAAGTATTCGTAACCTAAGAAAATACCTCCATCATTACGGTTATTTAAAAACTCATCACCTAAACAACTCTAAGATTGACCTTGATTATTTCGATGAGGATGTAGAGATTGCTGTCAAAATGTACCAAATCAATTTCAATATGAGGCCTACCGGAGTGCTAGATAACGCGACGGTGTTTTCAATGGACATGCCGCGGTGTGGAGTTCCTGATATCATCGACGGTAAAACTAGAATGAACGCTGCAAGAAGCTATCACTTGTCGTATGCATTCTTTCCTGGAGAACCGAAGTGGACAAAAAAAACTTTAACATGGGCAATAACACCCGGGACAAGAAGGGATGTGATTGAACCCATGACAAAATATGCTATGATGGCATGGGCAACATTTGTTCCTCAATTTAAGTTTATTTTTCAAGATGAAAACACAACAAACGCAGACATAAAGGTTTCCTTTGTCAAAATAGATGGTCCAGAGAAGACACTTGCACAGGCACAAGCACCAATGGCTGGGACTTTGCACTTTGATGAAGATGAAGATTGGACGTACGGCGCCGTACCAGGTAAATACGATATGGGAAGTATTGGGTTACATGAGATGGGCCATATTCTTGGGCTTGAACATAGTTCAGATCCGAATGCAATCATGTGGCCCACGCAGAATAGCGGAGAAGTCAAACATGCGGATTACGATGATTTCCAAGGCATTACAGCTTTATATCCATCTTGATCATAATAAGATATACAAATATAAAGCTTCACATCCACATCCGGGAAATTAAATTCTAAAATAAAAATATATCAATAATGCTTGTTTTTCTTTATTAAAAAGTATTGTTTTTTAGATTAGTTTTTCTTGTAAGGGTTAGGATATTACACAACTATCCCAATTTTAAAATGCTAGAATTAACGGTAATACTTAAAAAGAGAGAGAGAAAAAAACAACCGAAATTAACCATTTTATTAGTATACGTAATTACGGTTAAAATACTACTGAAAGAAAATGAAATTTGAACCCTATATGAACAAAATCATAAGGGAAACGTAATTGATTCCAGCGGGGCCTATACGTGGGCTACTGTAGAGAATTGTTTGGGGATGAAGTTAATTATTATAATTGTTTGGGGATGAAGTTAAGACTCGCTAATGAATTCGAGGATTAATTATCTCACGGCCAATTTATAAAGCAAAGCACTATTAGTATTTCCTTGGGAGAAAAAGGGATTGAGCATTTATTTTTATTTTTTTAAAAGGTCAAGTAAATTTGTAATTATAAGTAATAAAAACTGATTTCCAACTTCAGCAAATGGAATATCCTTTTTTAGCCTTTTTAAGTAATTAGGTTTACCTAAAAGGCTAAAAATCATTTTTTAAGAGAGAATTCAAATTAGTTTTCTGAAATTTTGGTGCAAATCCATCGAATTATTATGCAAGGAAATTATAATTAGCCAAAAAGGGTTCTTAATTAATTTGCTAATAATTTTCCTTTGGGTGCTAATTTGCTTGTGATTAAGAGTACAGCAATTAGAACCTGTGGAATTAGATAAAACCTTATTATTCTTGCAATTTTTTGGAGATTTTATGGAGTTGGATAAGTACAAAACCCTCTCTCTATATAAATCTTACTGCAATTACATAAAATCCGAACCTGCCGTAGCCATGTTACCAAAAACCTTTTCCGTTCTTCCAATTTTTTGTGTAGTTTTTTTTGCTTGCTATAATCAATCAATATTTGCACACCAAAATTTTCAAAACCACTCACCACATGTCTCCACCATGAAAAAATTGATAGGATACAAAAAAGGCGACAGGATGCAAGGTATTTTTAACCTAAGAAAGTACCTCCATCATTACGGTTATTTAAAAACTCATCACCTAAACAACTCTACGATTGACCTTAATTATTTCGACGAGGATGTAGAGATTGCTGTCAAAACGTACCAAATCAATTTCAATATGAGGCCTACTGGAGTGCTAGATAACGCGACGGTGTTTCTAATGGACATGAAGCGGTGTGGAGTCCCTGATATCATCGACGGTCAAACTAGAATGAACGCTGCAAGAAGCTATCACTTGTCGTATGCATTCTTTCCTAGAAAACCGAGGTGGCCATACTTAACCACAAATATTTTGAGATGGGCAATAACACCTGGTACGAGAAGGGATGTGATTAGTCCCATGAAAGATTATGCTATAGAGAAATGGAGACCCGCTACATTTTTTAAGTTTATTTTTCAAGATGAAAACATAACAAATGCAGACATAAAGATTTCCTTTGCCAAAAAAGATGGTCCATGGAAGGTGGTTGGATGGGCAGAAGCACCAACCGGAGGGAAATTGTGGTTTGATCAGGATGAAGATTGGACATACGGCGCCGTTCCGAATAAAATGGATATGGGAAGTGTTGGGCTACATGAGATGGGCCATATTCTTGGGCTTCAACATAGTTCAGATAAGAATGCAATCATGTGGCCCATAGTTCCAAATGGAGCAGTCAAAGGCTTGGGTGAGGATGATATCAAAGGCATTCAAACTTTGTATCCATATCCGGATAATTAAATTCTCAAAAAAGAAAAAAAGCATCAATAATGGACAAAGTATATTTTATTTAGCTCAATCGTATAAAGAGAAAACACTGGAGGATATTTATTTTCTATGATTACATGCTGATTTCCTTTTTAAGTAATTATGGCCTACAACAAATCTTTTTTAAGAGATAATTCAAACTTGTTTCCTCTATTGAAATTTTGGTAATACTGCTTACGTTGGTGTGAATTTTTAGCTGTTTTTGAACTTTTTGGAAGAAGAAAACTCTCAAAAAATCAAATCGTCTGATTTGATATGCCACGGTGTGGGTCCCTGATATCATCGACTGTAAGACTAGAATGAATGCGGCAAGAAGCTATCACTTATCCTAGGATTGTTTTTCCCCCGAAAACCAACGTGGCCAAACTAAAAAACACGTACTTTGAGTTGGGCAATAAGATAGGGTACGAGAAGGGTTGTGATAATAAACACTATAAAAAATTAGTGGACGAAATTAGTAAATTATTTAATAAAAAAATAGTTGAATAATTAAATTGTCCAAATGAAACCTATGAGCAATTAAATTGTAAAAAAAAGAAATCTTCATTAATTAAATTATCTTCCATCCAAGAATTGATTGGCTAGAAGAAATGAAATTGGTATTATTCAACTGCTTGTAATTATCTTTATGAGCAAAATGACAAAAAAAGACAAAAACTTGAAGTTTGATACGTAACGTGTGAGGAAGAAGACTGGATATTTCCGGACCTTATGGTATGACGTTTAGTGGCTCCAAAAGTCTCTTCTATGGAACTCAAAAGTCTTTCTTTCTGGATAACTTTTCCTTTTCTCTATTTTGGAATTTTTGAAAAAATTGCTTAGAGCTGCAAAAAGTAATTTTAAAAATTAAAATACGAAACTATCTTGAAAAAATGATATCTAAAAGAAACGGCAGAGGCAAAAATGATATCTTTGAAAAAATTACATTTAAAAGAAACGGCAGAGGCAAAGGTTTGAATTTTCTCTAGAGCTGTCTATCCTTTATGTGTGGCTCATCCTTTCTTTCTTTTCCTGGAATGAGATCATGATTTGTATTCATTGACTAATGTTTCAAATCCCTATCTATCACAAAGAAAATCTCTCGCTTTTTGTTTATAAAACCTTGTACTAGAAAAACAATGGAGTACCTCATCAAACAATAGAGGAAAAAAATTACAAAATGGAAGAACTATTTCATCAATGGCAAATCCAGGCAATTCTTATCGTATTACCCCTTATTCTTTTTATGAATTTCATCTTATCAAAGCTCGGTAATCATAAGAACATGCCACCTACCCCACCTTCTTTGCCGATCATCGGTCACTTCCATTTGCTGAAGGAACCACTCCACCGAACACTACACCAGCTTTCTGAACGATATGGTGACGTATTACTTCTCCACTTTGGAAGGCGTAAAGTCCTCATTGTCTCGTCATCATTAGCAGCTGAGGAGTGCTTCACAAGAAACGACATCATCTTCGCGAATCGCCCTCCATCTCTCGCTGGAAAGCATCTCAATTACAACTACAGGACAATAGCATTATCCTCCTACAGTGACCACTGGCGCAACTTTAGGCGCCTAACAACTGTGGAGATCTTCTGTACTTCCCGTCTTGCCTCGTTAGCCAGTATTCGCCAAGACGAGATTCAGTTCTTGGTGAAGCAACTGTTCCAACATTCGAACGAGAAGGAGGTAAAGGTGAAGCTGCCGTCGATTTTTTCGGACTTTGCTTTTAGTGTCATGATGAAGATAGTCACAGGAAAAAGGTACTATGGAACCGACGTGATTGACCAAAAAGCAAAGGAGTTCAAGGAGCTGATGAGAGAAGTTACAGAGGTGCACGGAAACGGGAATTTGAATGATTTCTTCCCAGTGCTACGATGGGTTGATTTTCAAGGACTAGAGAAGCGGATGCTAAGATTGAGGGACAAAATGGACAAGTTCTTACAGTACCTGTTGGACGAGCAAAGAAAAACCAGGGGTCAGTCATTTGGTGGAAGAGACGATGAAAAAAAGACGACACTAGTTGATGTCATGTTATTGCAGCAAGATATTGACCCAGAAACGTATACTGATATCAATATCAAAGCTGTCATATCGGTAAGTATTCGATTTGTTTGCCACACCTCATATTTTTTCTTAATTTCTAGTTCTACAATATTACTTTTACATATGAATCGGTACAAAATAATATTCTGTTTTTATATGAAAATTCAATGCAAAAGTGCAAATTGAACGGAACTAAAAGCCATAAACTTATCCAAATGCTTGAATACATGTAAATTAGCTCCTCCAGAAAATATGTTTAATCTACCTTTCCTAAAAGTACAGAGGATGCTTTATCAGAATATTCACCATATAGCTATATCATTAAGACAATTGAAAACTTGTGTTTTTCAGTATTTTACTGTTTCCTGTCTGGCTATTGCTTGTTTTTTCAGGTGATGCTAATTGCCGGAACTGAAACTTCATCAACTACAATGGAATGGGCAATGTCTCTGCTCCTTAATCATCCGGAGGCAATGAAAAAAGCCATCTCTGAAATACAGTCAAATGTTGGACAAGATCGGTTGTTGAATGATGCAGACCTACCAAAGCTGAATTATCTGCAAAATGTGATCAATGAGACACTTCGACTGTACCCAGTTGCACCACTACTATTGCCACATGAATCTTCTGAAGATTGTACGGTCGAAGGTTACCATGTGCCCCGAGGCACAATGTTGCTGGTCAATGCGTGGAGCATTCACAGAGATCCAAAGCTGTGGACGGATCCAGAGATGTTTTCACCAGAGAGATATGGAGATGGAGAGGGTGAGGGTTTTAAACTCATTCCATTCGGTGCTGGAAGGCGAGCTTGTCCTGGCGCAGCTCTAGCCAAGCGGATGATCTTACTAGGACTGGGTGCTTTCACCCAGTCATTCGAATGGAGCAGACTCGGCGATGAGGAGATCAGCATGAAGGAAGGGACAGGTCTCACCTTGCCCAAAGCTGAGCCCTTGGAGGCCATGTGCAAACCGCGCCAAGATATGATCAAAGTCCTCTCCACCTTGTAAACTGAACAATGAGGTCAATAATCAGTAGTTTAATAAGTCTACACTAAGTAAGGAATCTAGTGTGCTTTCTCCAATAAATATTCATCACATTGCATGGCTCAAATGTATTTGAGATGCGAGGTTGTAGTTGTAATATGTTTGGATCCCTTGGTCAATAGTATAACAAGAAAAAGGTATTGACAATAACTTAGAAGAGTAGAATAAAAATGATAAAAAGACTTTGCAATTTCTCTCCTCTTTTTTCTCATTTCTCCTTCTTTTTCCCTTCTTTCATCATCTTGCTCTAGACATTCATCCCATCTACACTTTCTCTTATCTTCTTAACCATTTGTGCCTGTTTTATTCGTTCTTTCCTTAGTAGGTGAGAGGCATTTCCTTCGAAGGCAACAATCATAAGGAGTTAGACGAAGCAAACATTTTTTAAGTTTATTTTTCAAGATGAAAACATAACAAATGCAGACATAAAGATTTCTTTTGCCAAAAAAAATGGTCCATGGAAGGTGGTTGGATGGGCAGAAGCACCAACCGAAGGGAATTTGTGGTTTGATCAGGATGAAGATTGGACATACGGCGCCGTTCCGAATAAAATGGATATGGGAAGTGTTGGGCTACATGAGATGGGCCATATTCTTGGGCTTCAACATAGTTCAGATAAGAATGCAATCATGTGGCCCATAGTTCCAAATGGAGCAGTCAAAGGCTTGGGTGATGATGATATCAAAGGCATTCAAGCTTTGTATCCATATCCGGATAATTAAATCCTCAAAAAAGAAAAAGAAGCATCAATAATGGATACAGTATTTTTTTTTAGCGCAATCTTCATGTGGTATAAAGAGAAAACACTGGAGGATATTTATTTTCTATGATTACATGCTGATTTCCTTTTTAAGTAATTATGGCCTACAACAAATCTTTTTTAAGAGATAATTCAAACTTGTTTCCTCGACTGAAATTTTAATAATACTGCTTGCGTTGGTGTGGATTTTTAGCTGTTTTTGAACTTTTTAGTTGTAATTAAGATTACCCAATATGTAAAGAGGAAAAGATATTTACATATAAACAACTCTAAAATTGACCTTAATATTTTAACGAGATGTAGAGATCGCTGTCAAAATATACCAACTTAATTTTAATTTGAGGTCTACCGGAGTGCTAGATAACGTTACAGTGTTTCTAATGAATATGCCGTGGTGTGGGTCCCTAATATCATCGACGGTAAAATTAGAATGAATGCTCCAAAAAGCTATCACTTATCCTAGGATTGTTTTTCCCGGAAAACCAACGTGGCCAAACTTAAAAACACGTACTTTGAGTTGGGCAATAACACAGGGTACGAGATTGATCCCATGGCAGGTTTTGCTGTAGCCATATGGGAAGCGGTTACACCTTTTAAATCAAGTTTTCAAGATGAAAACACAACAAACGCAGATTTCTTTTGACAAAAAAGATGGTCCATGGCATGTAGTTGGGTGGGCAGAAGCACCCACGGGTGGCCATTTGCATTTTGATAAGGATGAAGCTTGGACGCGTAAAATGGATATGGGAACTGTTGGGCTACATGAAATGGGCCACATTCTCGGGCTTCAACATAGTTCAGATAAGAATGCAATCATGTGTCCCATAATGCAAATGGTGACTCCTTTTGTTTTATTTTGGTCTCTTATTACCCTGTTGGGCCCTCATAATTTTCCAGCCCATGTTTTCTTACTGGATAGATTCGTCTATCCAAGAATTGTTGGGCCCAGTAATGCGTAATAGCTAAAGCCCTGAACTCAAATTGCCAAGAAAGCAACCCACCTTCCATCGAACATAATTATTGCGTAACATTTTGCTCCCACGAATTTTGACATCGTCTGGAAAACTAGAAGAAATGAAATTGGTATTATTCAACTGCTGAAATTATGTTTATAAGTAAAATTAGGATTATGAATTTCCACAATCTCTCCAACTGCTGCAATTATGTTTGTGAGCAAAATGACAAAAAAAGACAAAACTTGAAGTTGGATTACTATTTATTTTTTCTTCTTCTCTCTGATGATTACGAAGCGCGTGAGGAAGAAGACTGGATATTTCCGGACCTTATGGTATGGCGTTTAGTGGCTCCAAAAGTCTCTTCTATGGAACTCAAAATTCTCTCTCTAGTTTCTAGATAACTTTTCCTTTTCTTTATTTTGGAATTTCTGAAAAAATTGTTTAGGGTTAATTTTGTTATTAACTGCAAAAAGTAATTTTAAAAGTTGAAATACGAAACCATCTTCAAAACACGATATCTAACAAAAAAATGAAAAGAATATATTAAATAAATTAACACACAAATATTCATTTTTTCCTTCACGCTCATTTAAAAGAAACCGCAGGGGCAAAGGTTTGAATTTTCTCTAGAGCTGTCTGTCCTTTCGGTGTGGCTCATCCTTTCTTTCTTTTCCTGGAAAGATATCATGATTTCTATTCATTGACAAATGTTTCAATTCCCTATCTATCACAAAGAAAATCTCTCGCTTTTTGTTTATAAAACCTTGTACTAGAAAAACAATGGAGTAACTCATCAAACAATAGAGGAAAAAAAATACAAAATGGAAGAACTATTTCATCAATGGCAAATCCAGGCAATTCTTATCGTATTACCCCTCATTCTTGTTATGAATTTCATCTTATCAAAGCTCGGTAATCATAAGAACATACCACCTACCCCACCTTCTTTGCCGATCATCGGTAACTTCCATTTGCTGAAGGAACCACTCCACAGAGCACTACACCAGCTTTCTGCACGATATGGTGACGTATTACTTCTCCAGTTCGGAAGGCGTAAAGTCCTCATTGTCTCGTCATCATCAGCAGCTGAGGAGTGCTTCACAAGAAACGACATCATCTTCGCGAATCGCCCTCCATCTCTCGCTGGAAAGCATCTCAATTACAACTACAGGACAATAGGATTATCCTCCTACGGTGACTACTGGCGCAACCTTAGGCGCCTAACAACTGTGGAGATCTTCTGTGCTTCCCGTCTTGCCACGTTAGCCAGTATTCGCCAAGAATTGATTCAGTTCTTGGTGAAGCAACTGTTCCAAGACTCGAATGAGAAGGAGGTAAAGGTGAAGCTGCCGTCGATTTTTTCGGACTTTGCTTTTAGTGTCATGATGAAGATAGTCACAGGAAAAAGGTACTATGGAAACGACGTGATTGACCAAAAAGCAAAGGAGTTCAAGGAGCTAATGAGAGAAGTTACAGAGATACATGGAAACGGGAATTTGAATGATTTCTTCCCAGTGCTACGATGGGTTGATTTTCAAGGACTAGAGAAGCGGATGCTAAGATTGAGGGACAAAATGGACAAGTTCTTACAGTACCTGTTGGACGAGCAAAGAAAAACCAGGGGTCAGTCATTTGGTGGAAGAGACGATGAAAAAAAGACGACACTAATTGATGTCATGTTATTGCAGCAAGATATTGACCCAGAAACGTATACTGATATCAATATCAAAGCTGTCATACTGGTAAGTTTGAATACATGTAAATTAGCTCCTCCAGAAAACATGTTTAATCTACCTTTCCTAAAAGTACAGAGGATGATTTATCAGGATATTCACCATATAGCTATCATTAAGACAATTGAAAACTTGGTGTTTTTCAGTATTTTACTGTTTCCTGTCTGGCTATTGCTTGTTTTTTTCAGACGATGCTAATTGCCGGAACTGAAACTTCATCAACTGCAATGGAATGGGCAATGTCTCTGCTCCTTAATCATCCGGAGGCAATGAAAAAAGCCATCTCTGAAATACAGTCTAATGTTGGACAAGATCGGTTGTTGAATGATGCAGACCTACCAAAGCTGAATTATCTGCAAAATGTGATCAATGAGACACTTCGACTGTACCCAATTGCACCACTTCTATTGCCACACGAATCTTCTGAAGATTGTACGGTCAGAGGTTACCATGTTCCCCGAGGCACAACGTTGCTGGTCAATGTGTGGAGCATTCACAGAGATCCAAAGCTGTGGACGGATCCAGAGATGTTTTCACCAGAGAGATATGGAGATGAAGAGGTTAAGGGTTTTATACTCATTCCATTCGGTGCTGGAAGGCGAGCTTGTCCTGGCGCAGCTCTAGCCAAGCGGATGATGTTACTAGGACTGGGTGCTTTCACCCAGTCATTCGAATGGGGCAGAGTCGGCGATGAGGAGATTAGCATGAAGGAAGGGACAGGTCTCACCTTGCCCAAAGCTGATCCCTTGGAGGCCATGTGCAAACCGCGCCAAGATATGATCAAAGTCCTCTCCACCTTGTAAACTGAACAATGAGGTCAATAATCAGTAGTCTAACAAGTCTACACTATGTAAGGAATCTAGTGTGCTTTCTCGAATAAATATTCATCACATTGCATGGCTCAAATGCATTTGAGATGCGAGGTTGTAGTTGTAATATATTTGGATCCCTTGGTCAATAGTATAACAAGAAAAGGTATTGACAATAACTTAGAAGAGCAGAATATATCTATTTCCAGTCAATTTGCATTATTTATCTCCAAATAACGGGCAATTGCATGCAATAGCGAACAGAATGACATAAAGATTTGCAGAGAATTCAGGCCGAAAACTAAAATTGGATTTATAACCAGTTAGGTAGTTCATCATGAGTCAGAACATCCAGAAACAAAGGACAAAACTTTCAGCAACATAAACACACAAATCGGACAAGACCGCATCTTTAGAGGAGACCTACCAAGGATGTAATAAACGGAAAATAAAGGTTGCAACCTCCTCTTCCAGTTCTTGAGCCGCATGAATCATCGGAGGATTGCACCGTCGCTGACAAATTTGTGCGGCGGAGAGATTTGAGGGGGCGAGTGGGATGGTCCAAGTTAAGCTCCTTGCTTATGGTTGGCAAAATGAAGTAGTCCTACAGGTGTAGTTTCTTGTCTCAATCATGTATAAAACGGCACCGATTGAAATGATTAAAACTTAGTACCTTGTATCCACAATACTATTCATCTAAATTTACATGTACATTATTTAAAAAATAAAGGATAATAACAACGATAATAATAGAGTGGTGGATTAGAGTTGTGAGTTATCTCTTTAATTAGGAAGAAAAAAACATTAATTGAAGTGTAAAATATTTTAAAGTTCTTAAAGTATAGAAAATTATATATTTTAATTCTTGACGTTTGGTTTCTCAAATTTTAATCCCTCACATATCAAAACGTAATAAATTTTAGTCCATTCCGTTAAAATTTTCTTTTGACACCCTAGCGGATTGAAAAAAAAATCTTTATATTAAAAATTACAAAAAATCGAAAAAAATTCAAAAAACAGAGATTCTTTTACGATAATATTTTTAATAAATAAAAATAGGAGAAATTAAAAATATTGTAAAAGAAAACATAAAAAAATTCAAAAAATTAGAGGTTGGGTTTTTTTCTAAGAGCATTTATTAATAATTAAAAAGCAAGAGAAAATAAAGGAAACTAAAAAATAGGTTGAAATTATTTTAATTTTATCAAACGTTGAGATTCTTTGAAGTTTATTCATAAAAATGGAGATTTAATAATTTCCATTTAATCATGGGTAAAATATTCTAAGAAAAAAAATCAATTTCAATTTTTTTTTATTTTTTCATATTTTTTAAAATTCTTTATAATTTTTTTGTAATATTTAATTTTTTTTTATAAATATTACTTTCTCCTATTTTTACTATATTTTTTAAAACTTTTATTTATATTTTTTACTTTCTCCTATTTTCTATTTTTTATTAAAAAAAATTATTAGAAAAAAATTAATTTGATCTTTTAATACTTGTTTATATTTTTTTTGGTTTAGGGTTGGGGCTATTTCTGGTTATAAACTAATCAACCCGTTTATTAACTAATAATCGATGCATAAATATTAAATGTAGAGCATAGAAGGGTATTATTGTCATTATGGACTCAATTGAAATTTGAGATAATTAATTATAGAAAAAAAGAAAGATAAAATAAAGGCTCAGAGGTGACTAATTTATAAACAATGATATTTTGCGTTTACTCCTCATATATTAAAGAAACCATAAACCCAAATTTAGAAAAAAATTAATTTAATTACTAGTTATATATATATAATTAATTTAGTTTTTTCATGTGTTAATTAATGAATTACATTAAGAAAAGTCCATGCAGAATTAATTAATTATACATTGCCACGTCTCAGGAAGTCCATCTCATTTTCTTAGGAGATAGTGTGGGTGTTTCTTTCCCACGTTCTATTTTAGCTTAATCTATTTCGTAGCTTTTGCTCTCTTTTGTATAAATAAAAAAGAATATAATAATTATACATTGCAGCTCTCTGCTAGTTGATCATAGCATCATGGCAATCTTGTGGTTGAGTCCGATATCCATTCCATTGTAAGCAATCGGGGCGTACATCCATAGATCATCCGAGCTCAAAAGCTGCAGCAAAAATAAAATGAAGAGGATTAGTATGAAACATACTAGTAATCATGTTAATTAAGGTTTAATTAATATAATTAATTACCTTGATCTGGATCTTCAAGAACTTTACATAATGGACTGCCTCTTCTAACATTGTACTGATATCAACCTTGGTTCCATTAGGAACAAGGTTCTGCAGAATCCTTAATCGCTCGTTAATTCTCTCCCTCCTCTTCTGCAAGATTCAACATATCGCGACGAATGTTAATAACAAAATAACAAGCTCATGAGTCATGAGTTCATCTAATTATTAATTAAAATATTTTACTTTTTAAGAAAAATAATGCTTACCCTTGCATAAAGGCTTTGGGGGTCGGTTGCGGAACCTCTGCTGGCTCTTTTCTTAGAATTGCTATTAGTTTCAGGAATTTTGGAGTGATCAGAGTTAGAATCCTGCGACGCGTTATCGTCCTCTGAGCAATAGCTGCTGGAGCTTAGTCCTTCTGCAGCTCCACCATTAACATTACTCCTCTCCTGATCTTCAAGATCATTGCTACTTTGCGTAGTAGTCAACTTCTGGTTCTTGTTCAACTTTTCATCACTTTTCTTCCCTTTCTGTACCTGCATTTTTAAGTTAACTTATCAGAACTTTTTATTTTCTATACCCAGACAGATGTGAGACTTAAACCCGAGTCTTACTTTTTTACCAGCAGACAACTGTTAAGAAAAACAAGAACTGATAAGCTATAAACTTTAAGGAAAAGAAGAAAGAAAACTTACATCTCTTGTAACGCGAGCCTTCTTCTTTACATTCTTTGATGGATTGACTTCAGAATCAACCTTTCTTTTGAGCTGAAATTCCTGGATTGCCACAGCATTAGCTTCTTGTTGATGATTAGTCCCTAAATTCTCATTTCTGTTATTAGTAATTCCTGACATTGCAATTTCATGAAGCAATACTGGCATGAAAGAACCGGTGTTGTTTTTCTGATCCATGATGCAAAAATCCATTGGATCAGAGTTATAATGATCAGTTGTTGCCTGATCAATATGGTTAGAATTAGAAACGAAGTGGGTATTTTCTTGGCTAAAATTACTAGAATTGCTATTTTCTTGAGACATGAAATAGAACAAGCTGCTTTCATTAGCTGCATCAATGCTCTGCTGCACATTATTGGCTTCAGGATTTGGGAAGAAAGCTGATGGGATACTGGAATTGGATTTCTCTTCATAATTCTCGAACGGGAACACGCAATGACCGAGTAGTCCTGTCGTGAAATCAGGCAGCTCTTCCATGGAGAACATCCTGCTGAAATCCCATTCTCCATCAGGAAAAATCTGCTGCTGCTGCTGATGCTTAATATCCATTTTATGTTTTTTTTTTTTTCACTTTAGAGAAAAAGCAGAGTAGCTCTGTTTTACACTTAAAAGATTTGAAGCTTTGGATTTTTGCTTGAGACAGAAAAAGAGGTTGAAGACATATTTATACCCAACCCCTAGTAAGCATTTGACTTAATTTGTGTATAGGAATTAAAAATTGGCAATCATTTTGTTGTGTGTAGGTCCTAATACTCTGTAACTAAACTCAGGACGAGTCCATTTTCTGGGGGCCACACCAGGCAAACGACAACTAAGATGGGACCAAATTCATGTAACGATAGAATTAAAATACTTAAACCAAAAAAAAAAACACGATAAGATTAAATTAACCATTAAAAATGATTCAACGGAATTAAGATCCATCTTTAATTAAACATGATAATTTTGATTAAGATGAGATTAGAATGACGAAAAGCGTCTACTCCTCGATCGTCTCGGGACAATGATTGAGAAGAGGAGACTAAACTGTGATTAACTAGTGATTAGTTGATGATTATTGGTGTAGTTAGCATGAGTTTTTTTCTGGTGTTGGGAGTGATTTTTGAAAATGTCAGAACGTGGGATTGTCTTTGTTTATTAAGAATAAGAATTGTATAATCTGTTTGGGAATGGGATGATGAATAAACAAGAAAAGGCCAAAGGGCGGCTGCATGATCGTGGAGATGAGTCTGAGATTGTTAAGCAAAGCACGCGCAAATTCAGACAAGTTAACCATTTAACTCGCTCTTTGTCTTCTCTTGTTGCGGCTTTTCAACCTAATCATTGTTTCACAAACACTGCTATCTTAGTTTGCTGAGAGATCAGTTGCAACTTGCAATCAGTTTTCTGATTTAAGTTACACTTCTAGTATACCATGCTGTTTCAAGTTAGGTCTGGGCAGTGGCGGATCCTGCCCCCGATGTTTGGGGGGGCGAGATTAGTGACGGATCCAGGATTTGTATTTAGGTGGTGCGGGGGTTCGGGGGCAGCGCCCCCGAAATTTTTTTTTTGGAGTATTTTAAAGGGAAGGCAAGCGAGCTGAACGAAAAATTAGAAAAATGCTTAAGAGTATTTGTATCCGTCACTAAATAACAAATATTTAGATAAACTTAACAAAAAGGTAAATAAGAAGACACTATAGAAAAAAAATTATACATTAGAATTCATACAATATACGTATTTTTTTATAATTATTCTCTACTTTAGGATTGGAATTGAATGAGAGATTGAGAGGGTGATCGATATGTGATGATTTGGTGTAGAAATTGAATTAAATGAAGGGATTGAATTTCGGCGGAGATTGAATTAGCTTTGGCACGAGTTTATTGGTAGTGATGATTTGGGATTTAATTGAAAGGATTTTTCGTCCCTTACTGTGTACTAATTATTTTTTTAAACTTTTATCTCTTATGTTCGAACTTGTATCGCTTACGAGTGAATTTTATCGAACTATAGAGCGGACTTTTCGTCCCTTACTGTGTACTAATTATTTTGCTTTATTTTATTCCACATTTTAGCAATTTCGGTTCAATTTTTTATTCGTTTTTAGGTAAAATTGCTCGTATTATTGACTCGAACCGAACCAACAATATATATATTTTTAAAATTTTGAAAAGTTTGGGGGGGGCTGCAGCCCCCCCTGGCCCTAACAAGGCTCCGCCCCTGGGTCTGGGGATATAATCCCTCCATTCATATCTAATTGACTGAATTGCCTTTATTGCATTAATCATTAAGTGATTATCCAGTACCCTATCATGCATTCTTAATAGAGATTAATAGAGAATGAATATTGAATAATTAACCTGCAAATCTTCTTAATCAAATACATGGAAGAATCGACGATGTACAGCTATATAATCTATAAAAAATGGGAAACAACAAAGATGTTGCCACAAAAGCTTAGCAGTAATAAAATCGTATTGCCTGAACAAAGCCATGAACACACTTTGTTTTGCCCTTAGATGCCGCCGATGTACTCGGTTTCAATTCCACGCATTGGATAGGGACAATTTTTTTTCTTTTTAATTTTGTTTTCTTGGCTTGTTGTCGTTTTTCCTGTATAAAAAAAAGGCAAGAAATGGTTCTGTTAGAGAAGAAAGTTCTAAAACAGAAATTGAGTTGTACTTGCACCGGCCATTGCACGACCTTAAGAACTAAGCCCATCCCTAAAAATCCAAAATAATTGGAATTTAGAAGAAGATAAAAGATCGGAAGGAATAAAATCTTGTACAGAATGACAGTGCATTTTTGGACGGAATTAATGAAAGCCACGGAAATCCGATCTTATTCCTCTATACAAGTGTTGGCTCATGGCTTCATTAGAGGGGTTGCACGAAATGGCCCTTCATTAGAATAGTTCCGTTTTTTAATTAAGGTTGGTCCATTAATAATAAAAACATTTAGAAAAATAATAATAATGTTCTATAAAGTAGAAAATGATGATATACTACGAGGATATAGTCCAACTAATTAGTGCGTGTTATTTTTATGACGTAAAATTATGGATTCAATCACTAATATTGTAATGATAAAATTAATAATATAAATTATTTTTAAAAAAAGTGCTGATATATATTCATAATCTATTAAATGCTAAAATTATAGGGTGAAATTGTTGAAAACAAAAAGTGAATAGATAATTTTAAAATTTGTAAGGATTTTGTTTTTCTCAAGTAAATTAATTTAAACTTTTCATATCTTAAAAAATCACCAAACTCTCACATGACATGACAAGCCCGATGACTTCAAGCTTTAGTTAACGTTTGGTTGACGAAATATTATTTTTTCTGTTGGAATTACTCTTTTGGAAGAGTGATACCTGAGAGAGATATTGAAAATGAATGCTAATTTTGTGTGTGTTGATTAGCATTTAAAATTCATAGGAAAGTATTATTATTTTTATTTTATACTGAAGAATTCTAAAAGAAAATAAGAAAAAATACTACTATAACCTTAAACAATAATAATTATTTAATTATTTTAAATACAATATAAAATAATTTTTTTAATTTATTCTATAATATAATACAGTTAAAAATAATATTTGACAAAGAAGATATTTGATAAAAATTAAATTACCAAACAAAATAAGAAATAATAATGAGAAAAGTTGAGTGTAAAATAATTTTTTTTAAAATATAAATTAATGTATATGGTAAAATAAAATGGACGAATAAGTAATTTTGATAAACATAACTTTTCATGGATTAGGGAAAGTGAGATTTCTCACTCGATCAAGGAATTACTTTTTCCCATTTAGAGTGAAAATGAAAAGGTTAATGAAAGTTGTATCCTCGAGAATCCAATTTTTTCTATATTAACCAAACATAATGAAACTTAAAATTTTAAATTCTTAAGTCGTTTTCCTCTTTAATTCTGTAAACCAAAAACTCCCTTCATTAAAAGACTTGAGTTCATATTGGAAGCCTATAAGAATTAGGGCTATTGTTAAGTATTTTAAAGTTATAAGAGCCTATATATATCTTAATCAATTAGGAACTACCATAAAATATTTTTAAACGTAAGAGGAAGAGGACTAACTTATGAATTTTAAAGTTCTTACTTGAACTTTAATTAGTATATTGAACAGTCATAAAATATTTGGAAAATTAGAGAACAAAAGATATTAAAAATTGTAAATACTAAGACGTAAAGGCAAAATTCTAATTAATTCAACTCGGCCTTTGCAAATATTTAAAGTTTAGACGGTGGTGAAATATATGAAGAAAAAATATGAGGACAAAAATTATATGCTAAACTTCTCCTTCAACCTTCAAATCAAGGATTGTTATGAAACACCACTAGAATTAAGACTTAAATGCAAAATTTTATACCAAAAAACGGAGTTGGTTTAGCAATCATACTGACACTGCAAAATCTCATATTCGAGCTTTTCAATCATTGGAGTAAGCAATTTTCTTAAAATTCTCGAAGTACCACTTAGGTCAGCCTTCGGGTTTTAATATGATAGAGTATGGATTAAGCTGATTTGAAAAAAAAATACGATACCTCATATTTATATATGAAATGCAAACCTTTATACTCCCAACTATAGTTTTATGGTGTTATTAATTAATCTTTCATTTCCCTCCCTTAAACATTATTAAGGTAATGTACGTTGCTAAGAAAAATACATAAACATATCAACAACAAATAATTTGCTTCTACATTTATAATAATAGCTTTTGAGATGATGAAGTGTTAGTTGACCAGTGACATGTCTTATTTCCTAATAATAACCTCATCCAGTGGAGACGAGTAGACAAGTCAACGAGTCACTATCACTAAACCTCTGTACTCTTCACGCCTACGCGGACAAAATATAATAAATAAGTAAATAATTAACCCCACCCAATTTTATTTAATTCTATTTTTTGAAATTATTGCAATAAAAAAACCACAATTGACTTCAGACCAGAGTTTTTGGAACCGGACCGGACCGGCCGGTTCAACCGAATTTTTTAGGTTTTCGGTCTGATTCGGCCTATCGGACGGAAATGCATGTGACTCGAGTTGGACTGGTAGAACCGGTCAGTTTTTTGACAACCGGCGAACAGGGCGGTTCGATAGCAACCCGGCCGATTCAATGAAAACGACGCCGTTTTGAACCCAAAATCCAAAACGGCGCCTTTTTAATTTTTTAATATTTTTTTATTTTTTAAAAAAATGTAAAATTTTATGTGCCGGACCAAAACGACGCCGTTTTGGTTTTGGTTATTTTTTTTTATTTTTTTAAATTTGATGGGTCGGCCCATTACAGGCATGGGTCAGCCTATCAGAATTTAAAAACCAGCCGGTTCAATCCGGTTAAATTATCTAAGATTGAACGGTTCGAAGTGTGTCCGGTTCAAGACGATCCAATGATTCAATCCGGTTTTTTCCGGTTGAACCCGGTCGAACCATGAAATTTCTATTTCCGGTTCGCTGTCCGGTCCGGTTCCAAAAACACTGCTTCAGACTCGAAGAAACTTTCAAAAACCTATCTTTCACATCAAAAATTAAAATTAATTATTTTTATTTGATTGAGATGGTTTGGTGGAATTTTGAAATGATTTGGTAGAAAATGAGAAACTTGCTATAGAGTCCTAGGTCAAATCGGAAATAATAAAACTTTAATGTTCTATAAAAGTCAAATATTTAATTATTTATAACTAAAAAAAAACCATTTCTAGGTTTGACAAAATAAAAAAAAGGGTAAAATAAAAAGGAAAAATCACAAGTTTTCTCTTTATGGTTCGATTACTATTAATTAAAAAATCGAATGGTGCGAGTAGTTCAACCACCGGCAAAGTCAATCAAGCTTTATAAAGTTGACTATTAAAAATTATATCATGCTACACTATATTTTAAACAGGAGGATGAAAAATATTATTAACTCGTTAGCATTTTTATTTATGGTAATGAAAAAGAGTAATTCAATACAAATGACACACATTAATGGCTAATAAAATAAATCACTAGCCAATCAAAGAATGACAGCTGTAAGGAGCAGCTATATTCTGCGAATTTTTTGTTCTAAAAAAAGTTATGGGCCCAAGTCCGTAAAGACCAGAAGCGGGTCCAATCCAATTCCAAACAGTGATCTACTAGAACAGAGGGTTGCAACTTGCAAGGTCTGCGGGTGTCGGCTACCGACATACAACAGTTTCGATCAGAAAAATGCCGACATACAAGTACTATGTAGTAATTGGGAAAAACGGATTATAATGAGAAAGTTGACGTTTCTTGCTAATCTTAAACTAAACCACTTGAAAGTCAATGCATCTAGAAGCCTATATGCAAATTATTTACTGTAGCAAAAACAAAATAGAAGATTGTAAGGAAAATTACATAATATTATTAGTATTAAAATATGTAAGGATAATTTACACTCCCTCCGTTCTTCATTAATTGTCATTTTCCTACTAATGTTACTGTACATTTTACTTAACTTTTTAGTGTTTATTTTACTGAATATTACTATTTCAGAAAATTATGGAGGACGGAGCAAGTATTATTCATGAAAACACGTTATGATGTAGTATTAAAATCCACCAAAAAAAATTCAAATAAAAGGGACCACTTCAAGCCTCCATGTCAAAGGACACTCTAGAGTCTAGAACCTGAAAGAAAAAAGGAAAAAGAAACAAATGGGCTCCCTCTGCAAGCCCACGGCTACCAAACAGACCCGACAAGTCCGCGCCCGGCCTGCGACGTGTTTTATTTTTTCGAAATAAATCTATCTAGCTCCTAAACAAGAGGTAATAGCATAAAAACCCCTTGTACTATTTTTTAAAACAGAAACCTCCCCTGTACTTCAAAAAGTCAAATTGACCTCCCCTGTACTATCGGTCAGAAGCAAAAGTAGGTCCTTCTGTTAATTTGACTAACAGATGTGAATTTTGACTCTTTTCTACCGGTTGTAAGGTTTTTCCTTCCCGGTTGACAACCTGCTTTTTCTTTTCTTTTTTCTCAATTAGGTTTTCTTTTCTTTTTTTCAAAATCATTCCTTCCTTTCATCTTTCCTTAGCCCATCTCCATTCCCACTGCAAAAACAACAAAAACAAAAGAAAACCCTTTAATTTCTCACCCTTCGTCGGCCACCATCTTTCCTTAACCCTTTTATTTCTTTTCTTATCATCAACCGCCTCCATTTCTTTCTCTCTGCTCCATCCAACATCTTCATCATCATCTTTTTACCTTGTTTTAGATCTAGATCTAGATCAAGATTCAGATCTAGATCTAGATCTAAATATATGGATGGATCTCGCCTGTCACCACGCTCATCGTCTTCGTCATCAGCAGTAGCGTCTCTGTCCAAGTCATCTGCCACAGCATTGGTTCCGTCCATAAAGCCCACCGACTACGCCCACAGCCCCGTCCACTACGTCTTCGCTTTGGTAGACCACACCACACTTTCCCGCCTCCTTTCCACTCTCCCTCACCTCGCTGAACCAACTCAGATCTACTTAGAGTCCGACTCCCTCACTCAGGAGCGACTCGCCCGTACTCTCGCCGCCGCCGGTGCTGACGTGTCTTTGCAAAACGCTGCCGGATGGAACCCCCTCCAGGAACCATTATGCCGCCGCACCTCCGTGTCTTTGCTAATCCTTCTTTCTTTTTTTCTTTTTTCTTTTTGAGTTATTTCCTTTTTCTTTTTTCATTTTTTATTGATAGTTGAGAATATACTGATGATGGATGGGTTTTGAAATTCTGGTTGGAACCCATATATTGTTTGTGTTATTGTAATTTTCAATTTGGAGTTATGGAAAATTGTGTTTTGCTGGTGCATTTTGTTGCTGTTTGAATTGAATTTGTTGTCGTCTGAGCTTTTTAAACATGTGGTGGATTTTCTGGAGAATTGTAGGCAAAAATTGCAGGAGATTAAATTAAGAAAAAAAAATTAAAGAATAAGAAAATAAGAAATGAAACTGCTGGAAATGAAAGAAATTAAGGACAACCTATTTTCTCTATTTTTGTAATTAATAATATTATTTTTTGAATTATTAAATTTAATTTTGTAAGTGTAACCGGGAAAAAATGGGGAAAAAAAAGACAACCTGCTGTCCAAGGTCATAAAGCAATTTCTGTTAGTTTGACTGTTTCAGACTAACGGTTTGCTTCTGACCGATAGTACAGGGGAGGTCAATTTGACTTTTTGAGGTACAGGGGAGGTTTCTATTTTAAAAAATAGTACAGGGGTCTTTATGCTATTACCTCCCTAAACAATAATAAGTTTTTTTTCCATATAGAGTTTCCTTTTCTTTCAAAAGTGGCATTTTATTCGAGAAGATAACCATAAAAGAGCTGCTAACAAGTACACTAGCAGTGCAAATTATAAATATATAATCTCTTTATTTCATTCATCAACGGCCTCCATCCATATCTTGAAACCAAGGAGTTCCTTTAACAGTTTTGCTTCGCACAAGCAATTAAAAAACTCTGAATATCCACGAAACGAGTTTCTCCCATAGGAACAGCAAGACTAGGTTGAGCTTATAAGAACAAACAACGGCTTGTCACCTAAGCGATCCCGGCCCTGAAACAAAAGAGGCACACACCTTCAATGCATCAATGGAAAAGATATCTCTGACCAGTGACAGTAGGCAAAAAATAGAAAATAGAAACATTCAGCTGTCTGTAGAGATTTATAGCTCTACTACACTTCACAAATGTGATTAATGGTACCCAATTCGAGCGTGATACGTAGTTAATACTACTAAACCTTCTTCCTTATAGTTCAGAAAAACAGAATGCACCACAAATAGTACCTTTAGCTCAGCCAATTCAATGACACAGGCACACTCGACAACATCCACTCCAACACGCTCTGCATCAAAATAGGAATAATGATGTGAAGTTATTTGCAGATGATATCAGGAAGTATACGCAGGTGGTGATAAAATTAATGCGTAGAACCAAATACATTCCGAGTTCCCATCAAACCCAACCACACCAAACCAATACTTTCAATCACTACTGCACAGAAATGCCCACAATACTCGCTAAGATACATATAGCCATGGCATGCGCTAAGTGACCTTAATTTTCTAATATGTAAAACTGTGCTATAATATCTTGACAGATTCTGCTCCATCAAACAAACTTTTGCTTTGATTAAAGACATTGAACTAATTGAATAAGGTAACAGTACAACCAAAAGCAGATAATGTGAAAAAAAATTGAAAGGTTGAATACGCTGGTGGCAAGAATTGATAAATTTTGTTAGACTAAAAGCTTTGAAACACTACCAAGTAGTTTCATTGCAGCACATAAGGTCCCTCCAGTCGCAATTAGATCATCAATCACCAATGCACGTTCTCCTGCTTCTACTGCACCTACATGCATCTCCATTATGTCTGTTCCGTATTCCAAAGAATACTCTTCCGAGATAACCTCCCCTGATAAACCCATCATACCATGATTAATCTAAATTGAGCAAATGAATAATTTAAACTTGCCATTACCAGCTTTAGACAATTTCGTGAATAAATTATCAACATGGAATAAAAAATCATAATCTGTAACCAAAGAAGGAATATCTTCCTATCAGGAAACTTTCCAGAAAGCCAAAAACAATAAAGTTCTCCACGAGAAAATAGATCAGGCGCAGAAGAGCAAAGTATATACCAGGCAACTTATTGGGTTTCCTCATTGGAACAAATTTTGCGCCAATGGCCAATGCGATGGGTGGGCCAAAAATAAAACCCCGAGCTTCGATGCCTGCATTATTCCATCAGCACAAGAATGCATAAAAAGTCACCACTAGATTACCAGAGAAAATCCCTCACTAAGACAGGAAGGTATAAACAGAAACTTTGAAAAACTTCCACAAAATGGTCATAGTTGTAATTCCTCGTGAAAATTGAAATAAAATCTAGCTCTACCTGATTCGGATGCCTCATAATTCTAGAAATGCTTCTCTTAACAGGCTTCTAGTGGTATTTAGATAACTACTAGGTTGTGGACAACAGAGTTTACTGCAAAATCTTCCATCAATAATAGAGAGTTCACATCAAGACCACATACGGTATCACAAAACTTCCAAAATCCAAATATTACCAAAGTCTATTCCAAAGTTTAAACGAAATTGCAATGACTTCTCCCATTCTACCTATAAGTCCATCTATAGAACTCGACATTGGATATAGACAACTCCCACAAATATCACCATAGTCTCATAAAGGCTCCAAAAAACACGAATCGCATAAAAATTTCACCATATTTTGAATTTTTTTGCTTCCCAGATCCCACTGAAGAAAGACTTTAAAAAAATGGCACACTCGGATCGGATTACAGCAATAGACTGCGTAGGCTATATGGCAGCAAACACTACGATCATATTAACCTAAAAATAAACCTGTCATATGCTACTACAGCTTCTGAAACAGCTTCGTATGTAAAGAGAAATAGAAAATACCTGCAACAACAGAGATATTTCGATCACTGTATCTCTCGACAAACAAATGAATAGTGTCCTTGAACGCTTTAGTATCGAGGAGCAATGTTGTTATGTCATGAAACATAATCCCTGGCCAGAAGAAAAAGCGGCGTCAGACAAAATTGATTTATAGACAAAAACAGATGAACTGAAGAAGCAGAGAAGTGAAGTTACCTGGCTTGGGGAAGTCCGGGATGACTCTGATAGAAGAAGCAATTCTTGGTATGCGAGGATCTAGATCCTTTGCAACTGCCGCCATCTGTTCTTGATTCTTCTTCAGCAGCCACTCGGAGTCGGAGGAGGAGGAAGAAGAAGAAGAGTCGCTTACGGCTGCTAAAAAACACTCAAAAAAGACACCAATGACGAAAAGGAAAAGAAAAAGGCAAAAAGATGGCAAATGTGACAATGACACGTGCGTGTCCACGTAAGAAAGTCAAGCTTTTACATTTTACTTTTAACGAATTTTCTTTTTAGCAATGTTTTTTCATGGACGCAAATTGCCCTTCTCAAATATCTCACTTTTCTCGTGGTAAAATCGAGTTTTGACCAGAGAAAAAAAGAGTTACCGGAGCAGCGGAGGGGATGGAGCGCCGGCGTGTGATTGCCGGAGCAAGCGACTGGTAAAGTTGATTGAAGGAGGGGATTTGCGGTACGACGGTGAGAGGTGAGTGAGGGAGGAGAGATCTTGGAGAAGGAAAGAAACGAACTGTTTAGCTGCATTTTGGCAAGTGGATCGGATCGGATCGGATCGTGCAAGTTGGATGAGGGGGGGTGAAGTCAGAAGTGGGTCGGGTGTCTGATAATACATAAAAATATCAGCAGAGATATTTTAGTATTTACTTCAATAAATATTTAAAGGAGTTTTTTAGTATTTTACCCCAATAAATATCCCGGATCGTAGAATCGTTTTGGTATTTAACCCATCTTTTACTTACTATAAAAAGGGAGGAGACATTTTTCATGGGATTTGGTTCTTATAATTTTTCCTCATCTTACAGAAATCTGAGTAATCCAATAAAAATTAAAAGATCAATTAATTAATAAAAATTAATGAGAATTAGAGGTGGGTAACAGTGTTAATTTTGGTTTTAATTAATTTTTTTTTTAAACTTTTTACAACCACGAAAACAGAAGAAGAACAGACAGAAGAGAACCCTAAACAGAAGAAGAACAGACCAGAAGAGAATGCGAGGAATAAGAAGAACAGCGGGGTGGTGTGGAGGGATATATTGAGGGAGAACGATTTGGCTCTAATTGCAGAGGTTAGCATGAAGAAGAATGATTTGCTCTAATTGCAAAGATTACCAAGAAGAAGTACATCTTCACTATCGATGATGATTGCTTCGTGAGTCCCCTCTGTTAATCCATCTTCCTTTTTTGTTGCTTTTTCGCATCTGGGATGTATTTGGACAAAAATATGTCATTAATATTTCTCCTTTAAAAGTACTGTGTAATTAAGAAAAAATCAACCTACTGTTTTATTAATCCTTTGTATGCTTTTACCAATCTTAGTTGTATTTGGACAAAAATATATCATTAATCTTGTGTTATTCAATTAATTAGTATATACATGTACTGTCAAAATTAGTATATACATGTACTGCCATAATTGGTAAAAACTAATTAGTATATACATGTAAGCAGTACTGTAAGCAGCAAGTTATCTTCTTCTTTTTTACTCCTTTAATTATTAATTTATCAGTGTTTCTAATTTTTGCTACTTTAATTACAACCAAGAAGAAAATAGAAATTTCAATGGGATGCCTCAATTAGATATGGAATTTGAAAGAATCGAAGATGGATGAGAATTTTGAAGAACTTATGGTGGACGAGTTGCTTTTGATGTTCGAAAAGCCTAATATAATAAGAGTAAAAAAGATGGGAGGATCACATCAATTAGATTTGTTTGTAACAAAGAGGGTTGTAGAAGAGAAGATAAATGTGATCATCTAACTAAATGTCCTCGTGCTGAGACGAGGACGAATTGTCCGGTTCGTATGGAACTCGTGTTCAACCAAGAAACGGGAAGATATAAAGTGCATGATTTAATTGTTGAGCACAACCATATGCTCCATCTTGCAGAAACTCTCCATATGATGACATCACAAAGTAAGATATCAAATATCCAAGCAATAGAGATTGATTTGGCCGATGACTTTGGGATTAGATTGAAAGCATCATTTGAATTTATGAGTAGACAAGGTGGAGGGAAAGAAAGTGTCGGCTACATTCTACGATATCAAAAGAATTACCTTCGAACTAAAAGGCAAAGAGACTTGAAGCATGGAGAAGCAGAGAGTATATTGAGGTACTTTCAACAACAAACTTTATCTAATCTGTCATTTTATCATGCTGAACAATTAGATGATGATGAACAAATTACAAATATTTTTTGGGCTGATGCAAGAATGATTATGGATTATGCATGTTTTGGTGATGTGAAGCCTCTAATGCTATGGCATTCATGAGTTCAAGTCAAGTTGAAGGAGTGTCAAATACTCATATTGCATTATTGATGGTAAATAATTTGAAATGGATCAATTGGTGCTTTGTCTTATTAAATTCTTAGAGACATATTACTAATTTAAACTATATTCAGGCTATGAGCAGTACTGGACCAATCAACCGCGAGAATCCATTTAATTTTGGTTCATCCTCTCAAGCTTCAAGCTACAATAATGTAAGTTTTGAAAAATAAATAAATAAATAAATAAATAAGTTAATATTTTTTACTGTTTACATATATAATTTAGAATTGATTAAATTTTTATGTTTATTTCCAGGGCATAAATGGTGAACCAACCCATTTCATAAACATTGATGAAAGTACACAGAGAATTACTTGACTGCTTATGGAACATAATTAAGTGCATTGGTGCAATGTTATGGTGAAGATTGAACTAGCAGATCGCAGGATGCACAGGAATTTCAAGCACAAGCTTAAGACGGTATAATAGGCTGAAAGGAGAAGTCAATTGTTAGGAACATGTATTAGAAGTATGTCACTTTTTCCTTTGACATCAGAAAGTTGCACGTTGAATATATGGATGCCACGACAACCCTAACAACTAATTCCTTATCAGAGTTATCTGTTTTTCCTGGCATGCAGAGCCAAGAACATAACAATGACAATAATTCTGCACGATATTCACCGCATTACATACCTGAAGGTAAAGATATTCTGAAATATACTTGGTAGACAGACAAGACGGGTACACAAATCATATTTGAACATATTTCCAACACCATATCACTCAGCTCTAAGAAATATATCCTATAAGAGTATAAGTTGGCCTATCTTATGATTATCAAAAGGAAAGTTTGTGATGAATAACTAAAAAGAACCAAGCCTATTCTATCCAACCATTGAGAAGCAACACTAGCAGCTGAAAGGACACAAACATCATGTATGTTAGCTACCAATTCTCATTAATGGTTAGCTAAAAACTCTCTTCATCCCAATTCAAAAGGATAAGCAATACTACTAATTGATATTAAAGCCTAAGCAATCAACAATGAGTTTAGCAGTAAACACATCTTAAGTGCATAACAATGTAAGAGAGGCAAATTCTTCAAAACTAAGCTAAATGTAATGCATTTTCCTCCAACCCACCTTAAGTGCTCTGATGGTCGTCGAAACCGTCAAAATAAAATAATACAATCTACCAATGCACATGTAGTTTTATAACAGTAGCAAGTGGTAAAAGGTTCGTCCATAGGGATTCGGTGGCAATTAATATTCTTTGTAAATAATTAGGAAAGTAACGAGTGGTAAATACCAATATTGAGTTGTTGTGAATAATTGCGAAATATAAGTAACAGAAAGAAATAAATGGATGTGGTGTGTGAAATCAGATGTGACAAATTCCCAGTGAGGATTCCGATGAGCTCATGCATTTAATTAATTGATCATTGATTCAAGTATTTTCAATACCAGACTTGCAGGCGGCTATAGAGATCAGGTTCTCACCTAGATCTCCTACTCTCTACTTATTCGAGATTCTTAAAGGTTCTCACCTATTAAGGTCCTTGATATATCTTATGGCCTAAAGAAGCTATTCTATTAGGTCTAATAAGATAATCAAATAATTCTACCGTAAGAGACCTTCCCGAGTTCAGGAGAGAGAAGTGTCTACTCCTGTAAACTCGACCTTAATTGTTTTCCAATCTGATCCGTCGATCAGTTGGTTGCCTTCGTATCACTTTCTACAGTGTAGACTCCAAGGTATCAAGAGAAGACAGTAATCATGCAATTTCTAGTGTAGTTGATCAAGCTTCAAAAGAAGTATGCATAGTTTGACAATCAATTAAAACAATTAAAGATGCAAGATGAGATTTAATAATTGCGTTTAGATCTCACAATCAATTAAGCATGGCTATTAATCCTCACAAGGAATACATGGAATTTAGCCTATCATCATAAGAAAGAAAGAAAGAAATAAGATGTAAACATAAAGAGTGAATTTGGTTTATTAAATAGAAATCAAATAAGCAGCAGAGGGTTCAAGCTCTTGCTTATGGAATTGTTCTCTGCCAAGAAGAAAAGAAATATGTTGTTCTCTTCTGTTTTCGTGGTTGCAAAAAGTAAAAAAAAACAAAAAAATCTGTTGTTCTTCTTCTTCCTCACGTTCTCTTCTGTCTGTTCTTCTTCTGTTTTCGTGGTTGCAAAAAGTTAAAAAAAAATTAATTAATTAAAACCAAAGTTAACACGGTTACCCACCTCTAATTCTTATTAATTAATTGATCTTTTAATCCTAGCCATAATTAGAGGAGCCCGATCCTTTTTCATGAGGGGAGGGAGAGAGACTCTCTCTTGGACAAATGGGCTTGTGAGGCCCATATTCTCCAACACTTGGTCACCATCACCGCTGTACATAGAAGGAAGGAAATAAGGTAGAGATCACCATAGTCCCCAGAGATCAAATATGATCATCTTGATATCATCACAATAGCCATCTTCCGGTTCTAACAAGCTATCGGAGCCACCTTCCGGCCAAAGCTTCCGGAACCACCTTACCGGCTCCCAAATACTACTAGATCCAAACAAGCTGGAGGGGTTGACGGTATTATATGGCATTCAAGCAAGCTATCGGCAACGAGATAGCCCATCAAACGGGAACACAAGCTAACGGATTGGCATCTAACGGGAAGCAAGCTAACGGCTTCATCACCACCATGCACCTTTTATCTTCGTCACCAACCACCTAGCAACGGGTTGGCAGAAGCCATTCTGGTACAAACGGGAAAGGAGAAGGTGAATAGTAACATGTGTCAAATTAATAATAATGGTACAATGGTAAATATAGCCTAGTGGTATAATCGTAAATACCTTCAAGGTATGTCTATTTCCCTACTGGTACATACGAAGTGTATATTCATTCATATACTTGTAATGATTCTCGACTGATATGATCGTCGGAGTGTGTACGTGTTACGATCAAGTCTCGATTAGGTTGACTCGATGACACGTTGGAGCTTAGGTGGATCTAGCCCGGAGGGAGTCTCGCTTGACACGGATTGGAAGTGACGAATGACGATTAGATTTGGGTTGAGTAGATGCAGCGGATTTGATAAAAGAACACAAAGAATGATTGCATTGCATTTCATCATGTTTTATTGTCCATTTTCTAGTTATTTTGGACAGTAATTCTATTGATATTCCCTTTAATTTCCCACATTTGATCAGGTCTGGTTTGGAGGCTGAATGAGAAGAATTCACGAAGTTTGGAGCCGAAGCTGTTTACTCGAGTCTAGGCCTGGGTCTTGGCCTAGACATATTCGCATCTGACGCAGTGCGCTTACCAGAATCGTCTTGGCCTAGACTCCGGCCAAGACTCCTTTGCGATCAGACTGCAGCTTGGAGCGATTGAAGTATTTTTGGAGTTGGACTCTCACAGCTGGCACGTAGCAGCTGTCCAGCAATTTTAGAGGGATAGGAAGACAATCTTATGTAGAATCCCGCATGGGATCTCCCTCTTTAATTAATTGCGATTTAGTTTCCATATTTAGAACAATTAATTGTAATAATCTTTTAGGAGATTATTTAGGAGATTGAGTTGGAGAAGGACAGAGGAGTTTTAGCTTTCTTATAGCTGATCTCGTCCTCCCCTTTTCCACTCTCTCTCTACGCTCTCTTCTTCTTCCCCAATTCGACACTTTTATATTTTTGCTCCGGATTTAATTCTTTAAATCTCGGATTTAATTTATTTATGCAATTAAGTATTCTTATTATTCATTCATGAGTCTGAGTAGCTAAAACCCCATTCTTGGTAAGGGTGATGAGCTGAAGTTCTTAATGCAATCGTGAGACACAATCCGTTCTTCACAATCTCTTTCTTTGTATTTATTTATTCTTGAACTTAATCCATCGCTTACTCACTAGAGCCAAGGTTTGATCATCCTTGTTCTCTAGGAGAGAAGAGTTGTAACCAGTCTAGAAGGAGAGGGAGTACCCGCCGGCTAGACGGAGTAGGTGACTAGTCTCGAGCAGACTAGAAGAATAGGTAAAATAGGTAGAGACCAGATTGACAACCTAGGAACTTAGCCTAGGTACTGTCTTCCCCTGCACCATTGAAGAGGTGAGCAACCATTCAAGACAGCAGTCAAACGGATAAACCCTTTAACCAGCAAGGTGTCCCTTGGCTAGGATTATCAGGAGAGGGAGTACCCGCCAGATAGTTTGAAGAGGAGGGAAGATAGGAGGGAAAAGGAGTTCCTCCCCTCTATAGCAGTACTATGAAGAAGAGATGAACATACTTCAGTCTATGATCGATGCATAAGAACGCAAGCTCACCCATCGCCCTTACCTGGAATTCCGTATCACAAGACTTTTTCCCAATCTAGCCCGCAGTCTTGGCCTAGACTTCGGCCAATACTATTTTATATTTTAAACTGTTTTCATTACTTTTTGTTTTGTCTTTCAGTTTCAGATACCAACCAAACCCACTCTCAGTGACGAGGAAGTCAAACTCAAGAGCTACGTTTCCTAGAGGTCTCTGTGGACGATCCTCTTACCATCATCTACAAACCATTGTAGACAGTGATAAGTTGTATTTTTACCCCCAATTCCATACTTATTTCACTCTTATATTTGACGTGTTCGACGCGCGGTCAAAGAACTTGAAGAGCAGTAGTATAGATCTTTAGTATTTGAAAATAACGATATTCGGTTACAAGCTTTGAATTCCCAAGGAAAGATAGGGAGGAGTAATCTCACTCAAGCTATCTTTCCTAAGGATAAGGGTGAGTTTTAGAGTGAAAGAGAAGGAGAAAACTCACTTATAAGAAATAAGCTATTTATAGTAGGTTCACAAAAATGACCTAAAAATATAGATTTCGGACTTCTACCGATATCTCGGCGTCATCACTTCCTGGGGCCGATGTCATCGCGTCGACATCAAAGAGTTGGAAGTACACTGTTCATCGCTGGCGTCATCACATTGGCGTCATTACTTCGTGTTTGGGCGTCATCACGCCGACATCAGAGAGTTGGAGGTTCACTGTTCACTTCTGGCGTGATCACGTCCTGTGTCCGGCGTCATCACGTCCTGGTTCCGAAGTAATCACGCCGAAACGCACAGTTTCGCCGAAACGTGATTTGTTGAGCTCTCCCCGCTCCGTGTTGGTTCCTTTGCCTCTGACATGATGTGACCTCATCATTAAGACCCGTCCTTCATCTAGAACACAATCCTTGCTCCTTGTGGCTTCAATCCATAGAATGAGATTCTTCGCGCTACTCCTTGTGATGGGCCCCTTTGGCATAATGTCTCGCTCTTTGAGTGATGACGTATCCATGAACACATCAGTACGCTGGGGGGTCCCCCTAGCGTCCTTTTCAGGTACCTGTAGAACGAACGAGAATGACCTACAAATCATACTCGAAGGAATTCACCTCAGTTAAGGTACCATATTACATAATTACCCCTACTCGGTTCATAGAATTATCATTGTCAATCTAAATTGATTGGAAACTTGAAAGGAGTTGGTGATGCGGGTGGCGAGGACAATTTGGTCCGACACAGAGAATCAGAATTTTAACCATTTGTTTTCTAAAAAATTGAAGAAAATCTTACCCATCGGAAAAGGCTGATCTTCCACATAAAATGAAGGCATGAATCATGCTTGCTGTATATTTTGGCCGTGTAAATTTGGATTTGTTTATTCAGAAACAAAAATAGCATTCCTTCATTTTAAAGCACATCATCCATGTAATCATTAGATGGAATGCTTTAAAATGAGGTCATTAGATAGAACACCAAAAATAGCATTTTAAAGCACATCAAAATAGCTTTAACAAAATCTCTAATAATTTTTTTAATTTACTGTTAAGTAATTATCTATATTTAAATGAGGTCATTAAGTTTAAAATTTTGTTTTTTTAAAGGTAAAATATTATTAAAGATTAATATGGATGGAGCTACAAACTTTATTTGAAAAGAGTAGGACAATCACGATCCAATAAATATTAAAAAAATATGAAATTAAAAAAATATCATATATTTAAAAAAAAGTGTAAACGCTGCAGGAAGCTCTGATAATCGGTCTGCCTAAGAAATGAGCATGGCTTTAGCCTCAACTGCAGCTAGACCATCCTTGGCTCCTTGCCTTTATCTTTCTTCTTCACAGTGCTACTACTATACTCCTTGTGATGGAACCATTTCCCTATTGTTCATGACTTTCTTGAATTCAACAATTTAGCTGACCGGAAAATTGAACAAAATGAAACGCCATTCCCAACATTTTTTAATTCATACTTATTACATTAAGAAAGTCGACAAATTTGGACAACAAAAATTGGAGGGAAACAATTAAAATCAGGACATATAATTAGAAACATGAATGCATAGATACAAAGAGTAGATGCACAACGAATGACTTCAACTTATAGAAACTACCAATCGGATGTTGCAAGATTGATTTAGGGCACAATAAAGAAAACTCAAGGGACAAAGGGATTGAAGAAACCCTTACCCAGGTGAAGCACCAACGACGAATCGACCTCGTATTTTGTTTCTTTTCCATGGAAAACAGCGAATAAGATTTAGAGGAAAGGAATTGTGATCAAATCTTGACCATAAACTTATCATTTTTTTTTTTTTTTTAATAAGCAGAGGATTTATTAAAGAAAGGTCATGAAGAATGATTGAGTGCTAATATGCTGAATTTATCGCCATCTTTTCCTGCTATTTTGGAGGTGATTCCACTGATTTTATGCACCTTTCACTCCTTTTTGCAGAGAGTTAGGCTGCAGAGCCTAAATATTGAAAAGGAACTGAAATTGGTATAAGCTTGAAGTTCGGTGGAAGACAGGAAAGAATGCAACAGCTCCCTCCTTGCTTTTGTGATGTTCATACTGGACGATTGTTACAAGCCAAGGAATAATACCATCCAAAGAAATTAAAAACTCATGGGCTTGGGCCCATGATGAAAGGAAGGCGCATGCTGGATTGAAACAGAATCAAACTTTGACTTTATAATTAGTTGAAACTAAATTCTAATAATTATTTTTTAATTAGTTAAATCCTATTTTCTAGGAATATTAGTTAGACTAGGATTTGATTTAAAAGAACCTAGAGGGAACGAGATCACTTCAATCTCTTCTTCCCTTGAACTTTTGTTGGACGGCTACTGGTTCTATTTTGCTATCAATTTTATTTCTTCTTTATTCCTTGATTCAATTAATTCATGCACAATAATTGTTTGAATTAATTATGTCTTATTCTAGCTAAATTATCTATTCTTGGTAAAGGCTCTAGGGTTATGATTCATATGTTGTGAGATCTAATTAAGCTTCATAAAATCCAAGTTTGTATTTCTATTCTTTTTATTTGAATGTCAATTTGTTCTTATTCAATCTAAGTTTGATCACCTTAGAATTTAATTCGAACAATTACATCTTTTCTTAGAAACGTTGGATTCTACATCGTTGATAGGAATCTGTAGGTAACTAATTAGTGTAAGAGCTAATTAGAAAAGGGTAGAATCCGATTTATAGGAGTAGAAGAAATTCTCTTCTAGATCGGGAAAGGTCTCTCCCCGTGTTTAATCAACCCTTTAATTAAACTTTATTAGGAGTACCGCCTTAAAGTTATTGAACGGTTAGGGATCCTAGTAGGAGTACCGCCTTAGGAATCTTGAGTAGGAGGAGAGCAGGAGACTCAGAGTACCGCTGGTCTCTATAGCTTTTCTATTAAATTTGGTTTTGAAAACACTTGCATCAATGATCGACATCTATGAATCGTGACCCGAAAAGAGTCTTTACCGGGAATCTGTAATCATCTGAGTTCATCTAATCATCGTTTATTTACTGTTTTTATTCTCTCTGTTTATTAATTTAATTGCAACACACAAAATCCCACTCATTGGTTTTTACCACTGTTACAATTTTGGTCTTTTAACAGAAATTATTATCGTCCAGAAATCCCTGTGGTTCGATCCTTTTACCACTTGCTACAGTTTTAATTAATTGTGCATGGTGAATTGTATGATTTATTTTTGTTGGTTTCGGCACCCATCAAATTTTGGCGCAGTTGCCGGGGATTTCATTCGGTACTAATTTTAATTTCTTTGTTTTATGACCAGGTCCTCTTGTTAGCAATTAAGCAACCCAGAGATCAACAAGGACAGAGGACAGAAAAGAAAAAAAAAATATCCAGAGGAAAGTTCTACACAATCAGTCACTGGACTCTTTCCCAGACCTGGGAGAGAGCGCATCTGCACTCAGATGGCTGGTGCAATTGAGATACAACAACTCTCATTTGGAGTGTCTAGTTTCCAATCACATCCTTGGGCGGAAGCCCACAACTACAATCAAGGATGGGAGTATCCCCCGAATTTCGACTGGACTCCACAACAGCCACAACAACCACCACAATCACAACAGCCCATGCAGATCACTGGTGTTCCGTTTGAAGATATGCTCAAACAGTGCATTCAAGTTACTCAAGCTAGCATTTCAAATCTCACGCAATCTACTCAAGCTAGCATTGCTGCCATACAGAAAGAGATGGGAGAGTTGAAAATCAACAAACAGGAGGAGGGAGGAAGGCTACCAGCAGCTATAGTTGACAACCCGATATATAATGTCAGTTCTATGACATTAAGGAGTGGAACAAAAATTTCAGACATAGCAGACTCGTCCATAGGCCTGGGGAAGAGTCAACCAGAGGCAGTTCCACCTCCACCAGAATTTGAACCAGAAATGAAGGTAATTTCTGAAAAACCAGTTCCAGTGACGTTGTCAAGAGAGGAAAATCAGGAAATCCCTCTTCCCTTCCCAAAAAGGTCTTGGAAGACCAAGGAGGAAAGGGAAAAGAGAGCTCTTTTAGATTTGTTCAAAATAACGCCGATCAATCCTACTCCAAAACCGCTGCTGCAAAAGAAGGAACAGGTAATCCCTCTTCCTTTTCCTGAAAGGGCTGAAAAGTCCAAGAAGGTAAGGGAAGAAAAAGCTATTCTTGATATTTTTCGTAAAGTAGCCATTAACGTTCCTTTACTTGATATAATTGGTCAAGTTCCTAAATATGCCAAATTTTTAAAAGATTTATGTACTAACAAGAAAAAGCTTACAGGCATAGAAAGGATCAACTTGAATGAGAATATATCTGCGGTTTTTCAGAAGAAGTTGCCCAACAAATGCAAGGATGGAGGGACGTTTGCAATTCCTTGCAAGATTGGAGAGAAGAGCATAGAGAAAGCGCTATGTGATCTAGGCGCTGGAATAAATGTTTTGTCACTAACAATTTTTAAGACTCTTAATATTGGTGAATTGAAAGAAACAGGGGTTGTAATTCAATTAGCTGATAGATCGATTATATACCCTGTTGGTGTGATTGAGGATGTGCTAGTGCAGGTTGATAACTTTGTTTTTCCAGCTGACTTCTATGTTGTAGATATGGACAACGAGCCTTCAACAAAGTCTACTGAAATGCTGCTAGGAAGACCCTTCTTGAGGACAGCAAGGGCGAAGATTGATGTGGCAGGAGGGAGTTTAACATTGGAATTTTGTGATGAAATTGTTAAATTCATTATGTATGATGCCATGAAATTTCCAAACGATATGCATAGTGTGAATTGCATAGATGTTATTGATCCTGATGCTGATGATATGTATAAATTAAATGCTACTAATCCTTTGGAGCATATTCTTAGCAGAAACATTGACAATCCGAAAAAGGTAGAAAAGGAGAAAGTTTTGAAAATCAGCAAGGAGATTAAAGAAACTGTGTTTGAACTTGAAGTTTCTAATTCCTATGATAAACTTTCTGATGATGTTAAAGTACTGGGAATTCATAATAAATTTCTCCCTTCAATTTTGCAGGCACCGAAGATCGAGCTGAAAACCTTGCAAGGCGAATCGAAGGAAGAAAGGCTTGCGAGGGTACAAAATGAGTACCAAGAGGCTGTTGAATGGAGAATAGCCGACATCAAGAGGACTTCTCTGTCCATCTGTGGGGCAATGTGCATCCCACAAACCACCTGAAATAAAGCAAGAAAAATGTCTAGTCCGAGACTATAAATCAGGACGCTTCATGGGAGGCAACCCATGTGTTTTTCATTTTTTTTTTGTTTTTCAATTTTTTTCATTATTTTTATTTTTATTTTTATTTTATTTTTTTTATTTAGCTTCCCTGTCAAGGAAATTTTCTGAGGTTTGATGTTTTGATTTTGTGTTTTCATGGACAGGAGAACGTGCGCAGGATAGATTAATGGATGAAATTTGCACATTTGAAGAAATTCATGGCTAATGAATTAATTTTAGCCCAGCAACTTTTTGGGCTTGACTCACTTAAGCCCATTCTCCCAATAACAATGCCGTTCCCCACTTTCCCCTAATCCCAAAATCAAACAATTACCAATTCATCTTCTTCTACCTCACGAAGCCCTAGCCGCCGCCCCTCACATCCAAACTCCTTAATTCGCCGGCCATGGTGATGACGCGAGGTGACGCCGGCAGCAGCTCCAAACCCACTACAAATCCGAGCCAACAACACAAACCCAAGACCGCTGCCGTCCTCCTCCGTGGGCCACGACGACACCTCCAGCGACTGCCCAGCCGCCACTGCTATGGTTCTCACCCGAACCGGAGCCAGAACCGGCTCTAAACCAAAACCCGAACCACCAAATCAGCCACCCTCTCCGCCATCCTCTCCTCCGCTAGATCCAGCGAGAAACCCTAGGTTTCCAGCCACTCCAGCTCCTCCGTCGCCGCCGCGAGCAGAATCACCACCCTGAGCCGCCGTCTTCTCCTCCACGAGCTCAGCGGGTCACGGGTTCCTTCACTACAGCCGTCGCAAACAACCTGCCCCAGCACAACCAGATTTCTCCCGGGTCCCTTCTTTCCTCCTCATTTCCTTTATTCCTTTATTTCTTTTATATTTCGTGGGTCTTTTCCCTTTTCTCACACTTTGAGGACAAAGTGTCTTCTAGTGTGGGGGAGGAATTTTCTGTTTTTCTTTTGTGTGATTGTACATATTCGTTTGATTGATTGTATATATTCGCTGGATTGTTTGTTTGGGTGTTTTTCATTTTCGCTGAATTGATTGGAATTGCTGATTTTCCCTGGATTGATTGGAATGTTTGAAACCACACTGCCCATGTTTTTGAAAAACCCTCCTTATTTGAATGATGGTTTAGGCACTTTAAACAGGAAGCACTCATCCCACATCACATATTCACGCGCACAATCACACTACTTGTTAGCTCCTATAACCATGCCTGGTTGTAGTCGCTTGTAGTCGCTTGTAGTCATTTGTTTACTCATGTGAGCTCTTGGAACTATCATGCTGAATTTTATTCTGAGTGGATGCATGACTTTTGTGCTGATTGGATTTGCATGAGACCCTTGGGTATAGGCACCATTAGACGTAGGAAAGCGACAACGTGATTAAAAACTTTGCAATCTTCTTTCTTATCTTTTTTCTTGCTTTTATCTCTCCCCAGCCGCTGATTTATCCTCTCTTTTCATCACCCTTCTAACTGTTCGAGACTTTTCTTTCTATTCTTAGCAGGCGAGAGTTCTCTGGCAGTGAACAAGGTGGGGCAAAGAGAAGCAATAACATTAGAGTGGGGGTATTAAGATGCGAGATCACACCAGCTGAAAACAAGGCAGACGCCCAGAGTAACAGTATGACAAGCCACAACGCCACAGAAAGAAGCTGAATTTCAGAATAATGAACAACTAAAAGAAGATGTTCAAGGCAATCAGCGAGCAAAAATAGAAATGAAGGGATAAGACCGAATCACTTAAGTCAACCACACGATTGAGCCTGATCATTCGACAGAGACTTTGCTGCTCCAGTCAGTCATTGGAATTAAATTATACACTCCTCTTTTGCTCAGAAAAAGAAAAAAAGAAAAGAAAAACAAAAACAAAAAAAAAAAAAAGAGCAAAAAGAATGAATAAATATTTGAGCAAAGGAGGAGCAAAATATTCAGAACGGAGTAGAGAGTGAAGAAATTCAGAAGAATGAGAGAACTACAAAGAAGAATACCCCCACTGTCAAATCCGACGCTCTTTGCCTTGCTTCGCTGCTGCCAAACAGGAGATACTCTCGCCACCTCGCTTTTTCCAGCTAAGAAGCCTTCTATCCTTCCTTCTCTCTCTTTTGAACCTCTTCTCTTACACGATACTTTTGCTTTACCTTTGTAAAGTTTTTATGATTGTATGATTGCCTGCGCATGTGTTCTCCGTACTCGGATCGCTATTGCAATTCTGGTTTTGTGCATTGTCATTTGCATTGTTGAGTGTAAACACTTTGCCCTAATCCTTGCTGAGTTTGAGTGCAAATACTATTTTCTGTGTGAGGATTGCTTGCGACTATGCTAGGTATGGGAAAGTTTCTCCCTTGGTTTCGTTATTCCTTGGGTTTGATGCGGATGTTATCTAGGTAGGAGGTTGTGTCGAATGTTATACTTGTGTGCTGAGTGTGCTTTTTCCTGTATGCCATGTGGGAAACCATCTGTTCTGATTAGAGGGCTGTTTTAAGTGAAATGCTCGAGGGCGAGCATAGGTTAGTGTGGGGGATTTGATTGAGTGCTAATATGCTGAATTTATCGCCATCTTTTCCTGCTATTTTGGAGGTGATTCCACTGATTTTATGCACCTTTCACTCCTTTTTGCAGAGAGTTAGGCTGCAGAGCCTAAATATTGAAAAGGAACTGAAATTGGTATAAGCTTGAAGTTCGGTGGAAGACAGGAAAGAATGCAACAGCTCCCTCCTTGCTTTTGTGATGTTCATACTGGACGATTGTTACAAGCCAAGGAATAATACCATCCAAAGAAATTAAAAACTCATGGGCTTGGGCCCATGATGAAAGGAAGGCGCATGCTGGATTGAAACAGAATCAAACTTTGACTTTATAATTAGTTGAAACTAAATTCTAATAATTATTTTTTAATTAGTTAAATCCTATTTTCTAGGAATATTAGTTAGACTAGGATTTGATTTAAAAGAACCTAGAGGGAACGAGATCACTTCAATCTCTTCTTCCCTTGAACTTTTGTTGGACGGCTACTGGTTCTATTTTGCTATCAATTTTATTTCTTCTTTATTCCTTGATTCAATTAATTCATGCACAATAATTGTTTGAATTAATTATGTCTTATTCTAGCTAAATTATCTATTCTTGGTAAAGGCTCTAGGGTTATGATTCATATGTTGTGAGATCTAATTAAGCTTCATAAAATCCAAGTTTGTATTTCTATTCTTTTTATTTGAATGTCAATTTGTTCTTATTCAATCTAAGTTTGATCACCTTAGAATTTAATTCGAACAATTACATCTTTTCTTAGAAACGTTGGATTCTACATCGTTGATAGGAATCTGTAGGTAACTAATTAGTGTAAGAGCTAATTAGAAAAGGGTAGAATCCGATTTATAGGAGTAGAAGAAATTCTCTTCTAGATCGGGAAAGGTCTCTCCCCGTGTTTAATCAACCCTTTAATTAAACTTTATTAGGAGTACCGCCTTAAAGTTATTGAACGGTTAGGGATCCTAGTAGGAGTACCGCCTTAGGAATCTTGAGTAGGAGGAGAGCAGGAGACTCAGAGTACCGCTGGTCTCTATAGCTTTTCTATTAAATTTGGTTTTGAAAACACTTGCATCAATGATCGACATCTATGAATCGTGACCCGAAAAGAGTCTTTACCGGGAATCTGTAATCATCTGAGTTCATCTAATCATCGTTTATTTACTGTTTTTATTCTCTCTGTTTATTAATTTAATTGCAACACACAAAATCCCACTCATTGGTTTTTACCACTGTTACAATTTTGGTCTTTTAACAGAAATTATTATCGTCCAGAAATCCCTGTGGTTCGATCCTTTTACCACTTGCTACAGTTTTAATTAATTGTGCATGGTGAATTGTATGATTTATTTTTGTTGGTTTCGGCACCCATCAAAGAACATGACAGAGAACTTATCATAGAATTGGAAAAAGGAAGAAGGAAAGAAAAAGGCAGAGATTGCTTAGATTCTTATCTTTTTAGAAGCCCTGGATTTTAAAACATAAAACAACGCACCCATGGAATGATTCTTCTTCCCTTTTGATAATATTTTTTGATGAATATCACAAAATTGATGAAAGTTGAGCGCTGTTACAACTAAAGAGGAGCTCAAGGCTTAGAGCAGTTTCAATAACAGAACCAATAACAAAGAATCTCCGAGCAGATTACTAGGCAACACCAAGCAAAGATCAATACAATTGCAAGAAAGAAAAATCCAATTAAACCCAGCTGCTTGTTAAACCCAATTAAACTCTGCCCAAAAATCCAATTGCAGAAGCCATTCTTACCTCCTGCTATTCATTCAAATCGAACAAGAGTTGCTTGTTAAAGCTTCCTAGTTATCTTTATTTTTATTTTCAATTTCAATAATAAGCACAAAAAAAAGAGATAAATAATTTTAAATTAAAAAAGAAATACCAATAGCGACAAAAGTGGTATAGTGTCAGGAAAGTGGTGTTTCTTCGCCTTTCCCATTTTAGTAGCTACGTCACTGAATTTTTTTCGCACCGTCATAATAGCTTGGCGATTTTGTAGTGGTTAGGTCGGCGGCAACGTGTAATCATCTAGATGCTTTTCGTGACAAATTCAACATTATCCATCTAACAGAAAAATAAGTAGCTAAGCCGACTTATCTTAACGTTTACCGCCTTTGCGAACCAACTTAACTAGACGACAAAGCAGCCTCCTCCTCAACCATACAACATTTGTAATTGTAAATAACTTGATTTTTTACTATGAGAAAATTCACATTAAAAGAGTAAATATTTTCGGATTACTTTCAACACTAGAATTAATTGTTGTTTCTTTTTTTTCTTTTCTTTTTTTAAAAATATAGATTAGATTAATTCAAATCAGCAAGTACAAAAAGCGCAATCATTTCGAAGCATTTGCCTACCCAAATATTTACTAAACCGAAAATTAAATCAAATTGGGCCAATTCATGAGTCAGGATATTCTTGATCTACCAATTTTTTATTATTATTTTCACATTGAAAAGGTAATATTTTCGGATATTTAGATCAAATGGGAGTTTATGTTGCCCTATTGAATTGTAATATTCTACTCCCTCTTAGTTTTATTAATTGTCTTTTTGAATTTGGGCACGCATATTAAGGAGGTCGGATGACTCGCTGTTTAAGATAATTTTGCCCCTTACTTTTTCTTGAACGTACGAGCATCCTTAACATACATTTGAGAAAAAATAAAGGACAAAATTGTCTCAAACAGTGAGTCATCCGACTTCCTTAATATGCATAGCCAAAGCCACGTTTACTATTGCTAATTCCTTGCGCCACAATTTAGTTGAAAAATCCAGACCAGAGATCATACTACATGTCGTCGAACAGCTTGCCCTACACGTTAGCATTTTACAGATGGCGTAGCTTCGGTCGAAAGTAAGTGACACCCACCACCGGTTTTACACCATAGACTACTTCTCCACCGCACTCAGAAACTTGGAAAGAATACGACTCTGCATACGTACCTACAATTGCGCTCCAATCCAACTAGTATTCTAACTACCAAAATCGGTTGGTCAAATTGGTGAATTATTAGAAGGTTGATTCAAATATTTAAACTTAATAATAAAAACGAATATTTATTTTTATGATTTTATATCAGCTTAATTTTAAATTTAATTAATATTTCAAAGACTATTATACCCTCCGGTCTGCACAATTATACATACACGGATATGATTGATTAGTTACATTATTTAAGCAAAATTAGGAGTCTAATATCCTTCCGGGATTACAATGGTTTTGGTCATTTAAAATTATTTAAGGTTAATTTTGTAATTGATTATAAAAAATGATCTTAAAAATTGAAATCGATAACTAAATGATTAAAAAAAATGACATTTAATAAAAATGAGAAAGAGTAGTTAGTTTAGGTTTAATTAATGTGCTTGGCATAGCTTTAAACACTAAACTAACTAATAATACATGGTCCAACCTTAATTCATAAATTGCCAAAATAACCGTTTTATTGACTAGGTTGGATGTATGGTGGGTTTGACGCCAAAAAGCCCAATTCATGAATCATGTACATGTTGCCATTAAGACTCGAAGAGGTCGGCCCGAGTTGACAAGTAAAAGTCCATGTGGCTGCTTCTAAGAAAAGAAGGCAGAGTCGTCAAAGTAATCACACGGTAAACGCCGCGTTTTGTTTAGTCTCGTATGAAAAGTAGGCCTTTTCGTAAATTTGACTCGGAATTCCGAAAATTCCGAATCCAGCTCAGCAGCCCAGTCTTCACTTCAGTAGTTCACTCAACTGACAACTCCCCATTAGTGGGTCCCAAACACTCACAGGCCACAGTGTCACTGTCACTCCTTTACCTTTACCTATAGCTGTACAACTTTGTGTATTGTACAACAGTTTCCCCTGTTTGACCAACTTACTACTCACTCACTCTTGGCCACCAAGAAACACCAAACCCACCACCACCCCACCCCCTCTCTCTCTCTCTCTAAAACTAAACGTGCCCCATCATCACTCCCTCTCCTATTTGAAATAGAACCTCAAATCAAATCCTAACTCTTTATTTATTTCTATTTATTAATTTATTGCCTCTTACTTTCTCACCACTTATCACGCAACTTCCCTCGCCGTCTCCACTCCATCCTATATAACCACACCCCACACCCCTCACCCCTCACTCACTCACTCATCATAACTTCAAACACAAAAAAAAAATTCGCCAGCGTAAATTCAGAATTTCCACTCACCACGCTATTCCAAGGAAACAAGAAAACCCTCTTTTAGATTTCTATCTAAATCCCTAAGCGGTATGGCACTAGAAGCTTTGAATTCTCCTACCACAGCGGCGGCTCCGCCGTTTCCCCTCCGCGATCAAGATTCCGGAAACCGCCACTGCATCACCACCACCGAGCCATGGACCAAACGCAAGCGCTCCAAGCGGTCTTCTCGCGGCCTCGACCAACCCCCAATCAGCGAAGACGAGTATCTCGCCTTGTGTCTTGTCATGCTCGCTCGCGGCGGCTCCGCCTTCACCGTCCCCAATAAACCCTCCACCTCCTCCTCCTCCTTCACCCCCTCCCCTCCCCGCCACTACCGCTCCCCCACTCCCCCGCTGCAACTTCAGCCACAACAACAGCCACCGGTGCCGGAAACACTGGAACAGAAGCTTAGCTACAAGTGTTCTGTCTGCGACAAATCGTTTCCTTCCTACCAGGCGCTCGGCGGACATAAGGCCAGTCACAGGAAGCACGCCGGAGGCGATGACCTGTCAAGCTCTACAGTTTTGAATCCTTCCGGTGACCCCGTTAGTTCTAACGGTAACGGCAAGGTTCACGAGTGCTCGATCTGTCACAAGACTTTTCCTACTGGTCAGGCTTTGGGTGGACACAAGAGGCGTCACTATGAAGGCGTCATCGGTGGCGGAGGAGCAGCAGCAGCCGCCGCCTCTTCCTCTGCCTCTGTAGCAGCTCCTACTTCTTCGGCCTCTTCTTCTGACGGCGCCGCCGTCAAATCAGCCGCCAAGCACAGAGGCTTTGACCTTGACCTGAACTTGCCTGTACTGGATCTCGATCTCTCGGACTATCTTGTCGTACCCGGCGACGATAGTGAAGTTGCGAGCCATCGGCCGGCGAAAAAACAACGCCTTCCCCAAGACGCTTAGGTTTAGTAGGAGTTAATCTAGAATCTTGTAGGGGTATTTTAGGAATTTCGATGGGACAAAAGATTAATTAATTATCCTTCTTTCTTTTTATTTTTATGGGCATATTTTTTGATTGATTATGGTTGATAAATTCTTTAATTCATGTGTACAGCAGTTAGATACCCGCACCGTGTCTGTTGCTACTAGTTCAATTAATTTACAATTTTCTTATTTTATTATGCTGGATGATATTCATAATTCAATTAATCCTTCTTCTTCTTTTTAATTAGTGATATTATGGTAATTGCCCAAATTTGAATTGGTCAATGGGTAACATAAGGCGTGATGTGTTTGGTACACAGACAAAGCGCGTGGGATGAAAAGTTTGAAGTATTTTAACTGCTATGGATCAGCTACAGAGCTTGATCGCATGCGTTACACGCGCATGATAATTAGTGCTGCTACTAATACTAATAAAGTATTTAACGTTTAATTAGTGGTTAATGGCAATGACGATCTCCTTTCTTTGAATTAATTAATTGCGTTTTGATGTGGGCTTGTGGAGGTGATGAGGAAAGGATGTGAACAAAACGTATACAGGTGTGTTTGGTGTGCGGAGGATAAGAAGAAACGGTGTGGGTAATGGCCATCAGACATGTTGGCCACAATTGGTTTCTTGTGGGAGTGATGAGGATGACACGTGCCCGTTAATTACCTTGCCAAATTAAAAATGAATAATTTTTTTACTATTCCATCAAAACTCAAACTCCGGACATACATTTCCTTTGTCATGCGGTTGTATTAGAACACGACATCAACATGTCGGGCTGAGAAGAGTATCGAAAGAAAGGGGCTCTCTCTCTTGCTTTCCATGTGTCTGTGTATATGCTTCTCTATGCATATACGCGAGAAATTGGTTGGTGTTTCTGCTTTCATTTTTTCTTTTTAAGTATATTATTGTGCCAAGGAATCAAACGCTTTGATCGAAGAGATTGTTTCAAATTTGTCCAAGATTTACACGCAATACACGTGCCCAATTTCTCAAAAATGGTCCCTTTCTCATCTCAACGTGTTGGCTAGTGTGGGTTTTTAGCATTAGCACGTGGGACAGATTGTTGAATAGGTAATATTGGATTATCACCTAATTAAGACGAAATTAAGGAGAAGCATCATATAATTTGTTTAGTAAGTTTTGAATGGTACATGCAAAAGCAAAGACCGTCAAATCAAATTGGGCTGCTAGAAAAGGATTTAAAAATTAAATTAATCAAGTCTTGTGTAGCTAATTAAGATAATTGATTGAAAATTGTTATTAGTATTAATTAAAGGAAAAATTCTAACACTTGATAATTACAAATTAATTAATGATCGTGTCCCACCATTGATAGAAGTAGCTCGTTGATCTTAACTAATCTTCTAGCTAGCTAGTGTGAGTGGATGATGGGTTCCCACTTGTGGTCCAATTCCACCTCTCGTCAGCAATTTTAATTTCTGAGTTTACTAAAGAATTATTAGTTGTTGGCAAACCGACCTGGTGAAGTGGATAATATTGAGTTACAATATAAACACCATGACTTGCATTATTTTCTTGATACATATATAGTCAATGCTAAAAATGCCTATAATCATGACCAAATATAGTCTTGGGACATCTTACCTATATGTTCATTTTGGTGAGCTAGAAAAGCACAATACTATTAGTAAAGTTTTCTTTTCCGTAACGATGATTAGTGAAAATGATTTGACGCTTTGAAATAATTTGATAAGAATTTCGATAGGTCGATTCATTAATTCAGTAATTTTGATAATGACTTCTATTAATACAATACTATTAGTAGTTTTTTTTGTTTTAATACACTCACTACAATTAAGTCCAATTTGTCAAGTGGGTGTCTTTTCATTTAGCAAATAGAAACATAAAATCCCTCTATATTTATGGAGAGTTTGATGAACTTAAGGAGAAATCTCATTTCTCAAGATGTGCACACTATAGTATAAATGCATGCATTAATTTTCAATTACACATGTCAAATCTAATTATCACGAGTAGGATATCTTGCGAGCGGTGTTCATCGTTATAACTTAATAAGTATTTTAACTACCCGAACCCGAATTTCCGAAATATTCGGGTCGGGATTCGGGTACACAAGTACAACCCGAAATAATTAATTTCTGATTTTCAGAGGCTGGAGAGGGAGGTGCGGCAGGAGAGGTGGAGAAGGAGGAGGAGGTTGAGGGATCTGAGAAGGAGGCGTAGAAGGAGGAAGAGGAAGTTGGCTGGCGTTGAGAGGAGAGATTGGGTGGAGCGAGGGCGATGGTGGGGGGGTTGAGATGGACCAGTGCGTTGATTGCCATTTTGGTTCGTGTAAGTGGTTGTAATGGTGGCTACGGGCGAGGTGTAGAGTGAAGAAAGGGACACGATGAAAATCGCAAATAGAAGAGGTGCCTTTTAATTAGTTTCGATGAGGAAAGATGGGAGTGGTATGGATGAGTAGCCACTGGAGATGGTGACAAGATGGGAGTGAAAAGGTAGTGGTAGAAAATGAGATGAGATAAGGAGTAAGGATGAGTGTGGATGAGAGTAAAGTCAATGTGATGAACGGTGGAGATTAGTGGTGCGCATGACTCCTTTTTTTGTTAACCACAAGCCGTGCATATGATTAAAAAGGGGGGAAATTGGAATCGGGTAAGATGATTTTCGGAACTTCGGGTACCCAAAGTTCTTTTTCTAGATCTTAATTTCGGAAATTTGTTTTCCTATCCCGAAAAAATAATTTCGGAAATTTCCAATATCGAATAAAAAAAATATCGGATCCAATATCGGGGTTCGGAAATTTTGAACCCCTATCGTGCGCAGCAAGTTGGTAGGTGTATAATGTATTGTTGTTGCCCATAGGGCTGTTCAACGGAATGGAACTACCGCAATTCCGCATTTCCGAAACCGCAGTTTTCCTTGTTCGGAAAAAAAATTGCGAAAGTTCGGAATTTCCGTTCCGTAATAAATTATGAAACGGAACGGAATTTTTTTCCGAAACCGAACTTTCCGAAATTCCGTTAATATATAAGGTTTTTTATTTTCCAAATTGGATACATGCGCAGTCGCAGACATAGACATCTTTCTTCTTCTTCGCTTGCTCAATAACTTTCTTCTTTAAAATTCAATTACTCTTCAAATTCTCCTCTTCTTCAAAATTCAATTACTCTTCAAATTTTTCTTCTTCTTCGCAGACATCAGCCTTGTTCTCCTATTTCGCTTGACGCTCTCTCTCTTCCGCCGGCGCTGTCCTCCGACTCCGACGCTCTCTCCCTCCGGCGCTGTCTCTCCCTCCGACTCCGACTCCAACCAGCAGCTTCCTGTTCCCCTGTTCTCTTATCTCTTTGATAACGGTAAATCTGTTGTGACCATTTATAATAAACCCTAATTTTAAAATTTGGGGATTTGATTTTCTATATTGAGTGTTGTGTATTGAGTTACAGATTTGTTTGATTTAAGGGGCTTTGTCGTTACTTGGAGGCTTTAGTTGTTTGTAATTTGAGCTTTTCTCCCTCTTGCGTGAATTTGTCCTGGCAAACAAAATTGAGGACCGTGTTCACTTTGTAAATAAGACCCTTTTTCTACTGTTTTTTCTATTGAACAAAGTGCAGAAACTTTGCAGGAAGAAGATGATGTCCTTCTAATTGCAGATTTTGTCCTTCTAATTGGTTTTGTCAAACTTCGGAAAAACGGTTTTCCGAAATTCCATTTCGAAATAATTTCGGAATTCGGAATTTCGGAATACATAAACGACGGAAAATTTCGAAATATATTTTAAAAAGTTCAGAAAACCGAAGTTTAAACTTCGGAATTTCGGAAAAATTCCAAAATTCCGTTGAACAGCCCTAGTTGTCGATATCGGATGGGAGATGCGATCGAGTTGGTAAAACGTGGCGTCTAAAACCACCATGAAATACGCTACACATTTTTCTACTTGTTTTTGGTGATGTGAGAGCAGTGAGGATAAATGCATTAGGAACTTTTGCTTTCGTGGGCCACCAAAGGTTGCTGTTCATAAAAGCCCAGCCCATCACCGGTAGCCCCAATACTAAGGATTATGGGCCACATCCAGAAAATAGTAAAAAAAAAACATACCCCGTTGCTCTTCTTCTTCTGTTATTTTTTGTTAATGAACCGAAGTCACGCTAAAGGTATGGTTACTAAATTTTGAATATTTTCATTGATAAAAAAGGTAAACGATTATTACATTAGTTTGTAGTTCAACTGATTAGTATATGTTATTTTTATGATATAAATTATCATGGGTTTGATTCTTATATAACAATAAAAATTAATAATACAACCATATTTTTTACAAAAAATATATACAATTAGTATATAAATATAAATTATTAAATTAATTCAATTTAAGTTGATAGTCTAAAAGAATTCAAATTCAAACGTGCTTCATTCTTTGGATAGTTTATGTATCTCTTGCAAAAAGTTTAATTAGAGATCCATGAATTAGTCCACAAAAACAGTGCAAACAAAGATTGTTGGTGCTCACTGCTCATCGTCACCGGTGGCAAGAAATTAGAAAGTGGAAACCAAAAAGTTCAACTCGCCACTCATTTTTACTACACCGCCCGCCCCCATCCCCATTTCTTGCCCCATACCCATTTTCTTGCCCTTTTGTCTCCCTCCTTACTGCTAATACGCATTGCAACATTAATATTTACAGATTTGTCAAGTCACATCCATCAATTTTGCTTAAATCCACTCACACCACGTAGTCAATGTCTAGAACTTGGATGATTTATAGGTATGAACCAACACATGTATTTTAGCTCATTTAGACACCCGCAAATAATATTGTTCACATCGAATTGATTTATTGAAAGTTGAAATGATTTCAACAAACAATTACTTTATACATAAAAATCGAACCACGTAAAAATTCACTTTCTCAACCGAGCCTACTAAAACAATATCAATAGTTGATAATTTTAAAAGGTCAACGGTCCAAAAGTTATTTTAAAAATGTAGAAGGAGAATTTAGCAAGGTCAAATAGATACAACCATTTATTTTTATTACAAAATTTAAAGTGTATAAATCTCATTTTCACTGTATGATAAATTAAACCACCTCATTAAGATGATACTCCATATATTAACTAGTTGTCCCCTAATTACAACCATTAAATATACTTTATTTTAAACTTTTCATATTAGTTATTTTTTTACATTAACGGATAAAAATGTCGAAACATTAATTAATTTAGGAGAGAAGTAAGTATAAAAGATCCTAAACTCCATTAGCGGCCCATGTCACGGTCCACTTACGGGGAGACTAGAGGTTGGAACTTGGACTTCGACGTACTCGTTAGTACTTGAAAGAAAAAAAGTTGTGGAAAAAAAAGTGAGCGCAACAAAAAAGACTAGTAAAAGATCAAACGGCCTCATCACCATCCAACGTCCACAATTCCCCAAGCATATCATCCAACGGCTATACTTTCTTCATAGAAACACACGACGCGAAAACACGGAGCCGCTCGTGCCCAGAGTTTGGAAGATATTCGCCTCGAACAAACCTCTCTCCCTTGGGCCCCACCCCATCAACAATGAAAACCATCAAAAACATCTCCACCGTCCGTTCCAAATCAATACCCTAACCACAGTCACTCCTTAACTTAACCCATCCCTGCTTTTCTACCTTTATTACTTGTCTTCACCCACCCTCACACTCCTACCAAGGCTCACTCTCTTCTCTTCTTTTCCTTTCCTTCCAAGAAATTAATCGCATTCTCATCTCAGGCGTCGCCGCCATCATCAGAAGTTTTTGATCAGACGGTTGGAGGATGAGCTGCAACGGATGCCGAGTTCTGCGGAAGGGATGCAGCGAGAATTGCGTGTTGAGGACTTGCTTGCACTGGATCACTACCCCCGAGGCACAAGGAAACGCCACGTTGTTTCTCGCCAAGTTTTTCGGCCGCAGCGATCTCATGTCACTCATCTCCGCCGTCCCCGAATCCCAACGCCCTGGTATACGATTTTTTTCTTCAAACCGTACAAAGTAAATTTATACATGCATTTATACGGTGGCGTATTTATAATTTCTTTTCCTTTTTGGTTAAATTTGTTGGTGTGAAGTATAGCTTTGTTCCAATCATTGCTGTTTGAGGCGTGTGGGAGGACTGTGAACCCGGTGAACGGAGCGGTTGGGCTGTTGTGGAACGGGAACTGGCAGGTGTGTCAGGCGGCGGTGGAGACGGTGTTGTCCGGCGGGAATCTAAGGCCGTTGCCGGGGATTCTGACCGGAGTTTTGGTGCCGAATTTTGACGAATCGTCGGATGGATCGATCAGAGGGGCGGCGACACATAAGGCGTGGAATCAATCAAGAGTACTGGTGGGGTCAAAGGAGACGATGATGATGATGAATCAAGCGGCGGCTGATCTGAATCTGTCTCTGATGACGCCGAAGAAAATCAAGAGAGGGAGAGATGCGGTGTCGTTTTACACGGAGGAATCGGAAACAACTAGTTTTGAAAGCAGTGGAGGAGATAGTAGGAAGAGGCTCTTGAATCTATTCGTTTGAAAATTAAAGAGAATTAGAGCAATTAGTTACTTACTAATCAGCAATTAGTTGTTGCTATATAAATATGAAATGAGGAAATCGAAATGGTACGCCGGAATTTTTATCCGGTGTTTTTTTTCCGATGACGAAACAATGTGGGTAGTTTGTGGTATTTTGTTTTGTTTTACTGCTTTACGTACGTACACGAAAGCTACGCTTTAACAGGTGTCATGAGCTGGTCCCATCTCCTGGTCTTCTCTGGAGGAAGAGTCGCCAAACGCAGCTTTGCTCTTGGAAATGCGACACCGTTTTGCTATGTTCTATTCTATCGAGGATGATATGAGTAAAGATGACGGAATGGGAAGGTGTAGTTTAGCACAAAATAATTTGCCAACTGGCTCTATTTTTATTGTTTTATTTATAAATAAGTGAGATTTAAATTTATATTCGTATTTTTTACTAATTCGCAAAAAATTACATTCCCATTGCTAATTAACTCTCTAGTGGAAGTGCATAAAATATTAAAATGGATTGTGATATAATGAGTAGAATCCTCATTTTGGCATTTAATTAAGACGGTAGAATTTACTAAAGGGGAACAACGAAGTTAGTTTATAACTCACGCTGACACCTATAGTATCGTATTAGAGTCTTGAAGTAGAGATTGTTAAGCCAATCTTCGAGTTCTAATACAGTAGGGTGTAAATTTATCTTGTTTCGAAAAATTTGTTGACTTTAAGTCAATGGCTGTCTATTTCAACTTGAATGATGGGTACTTTCCTTTCACATTAAGTCCTACTTTTCTACTGACTATTTATCATTAGGGTAGGTTCATTGTTCATTAATAAACTCAGTAAGCTAAAAATAGGTTCATTCGTTCATTAATAAAAGCCGAATGGTTGTTTCACCTTCCCAAATTCATCTAATCCAACTAACCAAGATTAATTAGACACCCTAATATAATATAATTAGAGTGGTTGAGGCCAGCTTATATATATAGATGCAAAAACTAAAGGAGTGTCACCATCGCATGATAATCACTTTGTCGGCCTAAAACCAATCAAATTAATTAACACAACCGTAATCCAACAAATATTTTGCTAAATAAGATCTTACAATTTCATAACTTTGGTTTGAGTTTAATATTTTTTGTGCTCTACAACACATGTATTATAAATGGTTAGAATAAATTATATTCGCAACGGATCCACTATTAAAGAATAAATTTCTCGGCATGTATTAATTATATTTAATTTACAATTTCTGTTTTATAAAATAAAAATATTAAACCATTTACACAAACAAACAAACAATAGTACTTGATGTGGAATGGGCTTTATAATTTTAAAACAACAATTACTGATTTATTTTTTATTCTTTTGTGGGTTTAATGATATTCTATCCCGTTCTTTAATATTTTATTTAATTACCTCCTATATTAATAGTTTGTTTAATTACCTCCTTATATTTGTGATTTTTTGTTTAATTACATCTTTATTATGACGAAAACACTACTAAAAAAAGTCTTAGATCGACGACACTATTTTGCGGTCAGGATTCGCGTTTTATCGACGAAAAAATCCATTAATAAACTTAATTATTTTTCCCGTCTATAAAATGCGTCTGTTGGCGCGCATTTTGGGTCAATCCTGTCGCTATTTTTAGATTTTTTTTTCTTCCCCTTAGGTTGTATTTATTAGATAAATATATTAACACATAATTTAACTAGTAATTAATATATTTATTTAATTTTATATATATAATCAGGTTTGAGGTTTAGGGTTCAGTGTGTGAATATAGAGGTTAGGTTCAGGGTATGGTTTAAGTAATTAATTATTTTCAAAATAATTAATATGTAATTATAATTGTAATTAATGGTTATAATTTGAGAGGTTTAGGTATAGAGTATAATTAAATAAAACATTAAGTTAAAAATTTCTTTTAACTTCTTTCTTTTTTTGTGCGTGGATTAAGTGGTCTCGACTAAACATAGCAAGTAAGAAGATGGGGAGGCATAATTAAAAGGATTTAATTGCGTATAAATTGGTTGGAATTAAGAAAGAATTAAATGATGATAATAAAAGAGGGAATGGGTGCGGTGCACGTCAGCCTCTCCTCGTCCTCCTCGTCCTCCTCCGTTGGAAGTGCGTTCCACGGCATTGACACCCAGACGATTTTTCATCTTTTCATATTAAAAAGCTTAGGATAATTGAAAAACAAAAACACCCAAAAAAAATAAATAAAAGACTTACACATACATAGATCGTCGATAGTTGTTCTAATTTAATTAGAAGTTTTAAATTTTAGATTAGAGCTTCGAATATGCAGTTATTAATTTTACCGATCTTTAAAGTCATGTTCAGTTAAAATTTAAAATAATCGATATTCAATATAATTAATGATCGAATTATTGGAGGATGATGTTAAAAAAAGAAAAAGAAGAAGAAGATATTATCAAATTGTAAAGATTATTCCAATCCAGTCGTTCGTCTCGCCTCGCCTCGCCGCGTCTAGTAGCATTATGCTGTGTGTGGAGCCCACATGATCGCGCACCTTCATTGGATCACCATAATATCGTTGGCTTTTCGCCGCACTCGGTTTCTCGCATCTACGTAACCAATTGTAAGGGCAGCAAAAGTTCATGGCTACATGCGTGGTACGCTCAAAGATGTGTGCTTTTATTAGCCTTACAAAAAAAAAAAGAGCTCTTATAAGTGCAAGTAACTATTCAGTACTTTCCAATTATCACCTCTTATTTATACCTATTCAAATAAATTGTAGGATATATCATTAATATTTTATAAGGACTCGACATTTGTTGATCTCCTTGATCGTATCGAAAAGGAATTGAGATAGCGCTTATGGGCCGGCTTGATTGATCTTCTCTCGTTCAGCCCACAATTTATGTATTGGAATGAAAAATGTGAGGTAATTTTTCGAGAATATTGAATAATTTTTTCTACGAGAAAGATATATATATGTATTTGCCTCTGTGAAAGAAAGATAAAATGATTTGGAATAGAAAGAGAGTCGAAAGAATCTTTCAAAGATTACTTGACAGTTCCCTTTCTTTGGAATGTCATGTTTGATCCATAACTAGCTAAAGCCTAGCTAGAACAGAAAAGTTAAGGACATTTTCTTTTATCTTCTGAGTGGATACCAATTTCGACGATTAAGGACTAGTAACCTACTTTGGAAAATTTTAAAGGTAACTTTCATTAATATATTTCAGAGATTTCTATATATATATATATATATAATGGTTAAGTTTGTGAGCTTGTTGACGAGATGTCTCAACTAGTTCTTGTTTGGGGAATCGAGTATGTAAATTTACTTCAACGATTAAGTTAATGTATGTGAAATGAGAGTGTTAGATAAGAGATATATAAAAAATTTGCTCCAGAACTTTCAGTTTGAATCGTGACGTGTTTCATTTAAAAATATAACTATTGATGTTATATTTATTGGTAATTATAAATAGACATCCAATGATAACGAGAGATTAAAGCGAAGGCAGCTTGAAATATAAATTACATGGTCATTGGGGGCAATGATGCAAGGAATGACCCAAAAAAGAAAGCCCTGTATAGATGCCGAAAGTTAAAAGTTAAAAGTTAAAAAGTTAAAAAGTTAAAACTTAATTTCCTAATTAAACCCTACCTAGAGACCCCGAATTACAAATTCAAACCCACACGCCAATGGTTTCTAGAGAAAAAAAATTAGTAATTAGATTTTTTACTTAAGAGTTAACTTAATTAATTTCAGAACACCTCTTCCCCCAGATCCAGGCCGCAACCTTTCTATTCTTGCTCTACCCCTTTGATCCATGCTCTAGTTCAACGAGAACCCCTTAGCCCAAGCCCAAAAACAAGCCCATAGGATGCCAAGCCCAGCTCAACAACAGATAAGATTAAGGGATCATCTATAGTACGCTCATCCGATTCTTTTATTGAGAGATCTGAGTAATGGAACTATAGAGGATGTTTTTAAACTATAGAAGATTAAATGAAACATTTTGTAAATTATAGAATTTTTTTTTACCTAATTTACCCTATATTTTTTTTACTTATCAAGCTATCATGGTGTTCTCATGGTTAGATCTGTTAAAAAAAAAGGTGATGTATTCAACCTTTAAGAAGTCATGTGTTCATATCCTTTAAAAACTAACTAATAAATCCATACTAATATTTGTAATAAACTTATTTTAGATAACTTTTAATTCCATATAATTATATAAATATTGAATTGAATTAAGTAGAGAGTTATTATTCATGGATAAGTAATTTATCTTGTTTCTCTTAAAATTCCCGAGTATAAAACAAACATGAGGATGTTAAATGTATACCAAACATGAAAATTTAACATTTTTTATAATTATTTTTCCAATATTATTTTCTCGAGAAATATAAAGATTACAGTTTCACACAAGTTTGATTAAAATGATAAAAAGTAGTAAAAACTTTTAAAAAAAAAATGTATATAAAAAAATGTAACAAATATAGTAGGCTAAATGTGATTGAAAATATTAAAACCAGGGGCTCCAAATTGTTCAAGGCCAAACAAAAACAGCAAACAAACCTAAAAGAGACTTTATAAAAGGTGTCTCAGAAAATTAAAGGAAAATTAATGTCTTAAACCTAATTAGGAGTCTTTAATAAAAATGAGACTCCTTCTTCTAACTATAAAACTATAAAACTAACCTAGCTAGTATTATAGTACGGAATCCTTCTTGATGATAATTGTTGGAATAATAGCCGCCGCCGTTGTCCACATATCCGGAATAAGGATATGCGTATCCTGGATGTTGATAAGGATACCCACCATAAGATGATGAGGTCATGGAATTAGTTCTCTGCTGCAGATTTCCTGCCCCAACGCAGCAGACTTCTGCATGTTTTCCTGCTTTTGCAAATCTCTTCAATATCTTGTTTGGATCCGCTCTGCCTGTAATAATCGCCGTCCCTTCTTCAGCATCAATCATAAATCTGAGCCCTAAATATTCATGTAAAAATGGATTATTTTATCAAAACCTTGTGCAATTCTTTTATGATTTTATCACTCTGAACGACGAATTAATTAATTGATTAACAAGAAAATACCATTGAATTTCTTCAATAGTTTGTTGAGGGTCTTTTCCCATCCAGGGCATCGGGTGTCAACCTTCAAACCACAAGTCTGCAAAACAGACGCAAGATTCATTATTTATTACTTATATTACCCAAAAAAAATAATTAAAACAAAAAACACAAAAATAACGTCAGCTTTTGTCTAACCATATTTGCGTGAACCTTCGAGGAAGAGGAAGATAACATCTTCATATTTCCACTATAATAAACGAGAAAAGTTACCAGAACTCTGTCAGAAATGGGCCAAAGGGATGATGGGCAGTATTTGTATTTATGGAGATCATTATAGATAGGTTGCTAGAAGAATCTCTCTCTAGATGGAAATTAAATCAGATCATCTTCCGTTAAGGGATTTTCTAAATAAATTTTCCATGAAAAAATTGCAACAGATTTCGGGTGTGGTTTTCACAAGCTTGTAAAATAGTGAAGGGTCCAGGATATAACAGGCTAATCTTGGACGAGTTTGGAGCATTTATGAACCAAATTAGTAAAGATGGAAACTGCGAAGCAAAAGTTGACTAATACGTTGGTTTTAATTTCATCTTCATTCGGTTAAATATTTTTTAATGAAAAAATAATGACACTTTTGAATTAAGATTGGATATTAGGAAGAGATGTAGAAAAGCATAACAACAGACAGATGTGTACATATTCTTTCCTTTCTATCCTACAAAGGTAACAAATATGTACATATTCCTTCCTCTACCCTACAGAATCATTACTCTATACATTGTAAGCCTACAACCTCACGACATCTATACGAGTCTCATTTTCTTTCCTTCTCCCACCACAAGAAAAAAAGAAAAAATCCAACAGGTCAAATAAGCTTTTGCTTCTTCAACCGACAACCAACCGATTTAAATTTTAATACTTACCATCTCGGCCTTCCTTGAATAATGCAAGACAAAAAAAAGCTGGCTTGAGGTGATGTTAGTGATTAGGAAAAGCAGTTAAGCGGTACGAGCTTTACACTTCAGTTGCCAGGCTGCAAGGTACACGTTTCAGTTGCAAAGTATGTGTTCTCAGGCTGGATTCCATCACCTACAGGACAGTAATTTCGATAAACAACTTGAAAAACAAACGGCTGCACAAACACTAAAACAAACAGAGAAGAATAGTCAAAACATAGAATCACCTGCATAGTTGAAATGGATGACAAATTGTCCTTGCACTGATCAAGTAAAGCGCGCTCCTTAGAAGTTACAGAAGCAAGTTGAGCAATCAGAGAGTACACTTCGCCAACCTATCAATTATCAACGTCGTTAGAGATATAATAACTAACTAAAGCACCTTCAAAATCAATCATAGGATTCTGGCTATACGACTAGGCAGAGCATCCAGCTAATGAGCAATCACAGTCTTAGTTGGCAATTCTATCGCTCTACTGCTGGGTGCTGCCTCAGGTGCATCACTAACTTAACAATGTGTAAATAATCATGCAATGGCACTTCAACCGAGGAATAGAACAATCAGAGGACAATAACTTAAGATCACCCAATTACAAGCACAAGAATGCCTATTTAAACAACGCAAAAATAAATAAATAAATCTAATCAACCAGCAAAACAAGTAGTTCCCTTCCTTCCTCATCAGGATAGTAGTGTTTCCACAAGCAGACTGAATTTGTTTCTTTATGGGTCAATTCTACCACACTCACAGATGAACATCAAGAGTGAAGTCTGGAGAGGTAATGATAATCACAAGGAAGTGGGCATGTTCATTTTGTGTTGCTAGCAACACATGTTTTAAGTGCTGTAAACACAGTTACTATATACATTTAACTATAACAGGTCATCTATAACATGATACAACAGTGAGACTTGTTCACCTTTGATGACAATAAGCATATAGAGGATGCCATTGCCTGCATCACATCAACTGCCGAAGAGAGAGCTTCCTTCACACTCTGGACATCAGCCTGTAGAAAGAAGTGAATCAATCAAACCATAAAGAGGGCACAATTATGCCATTGTGCTGGCAAAAAGGAATCAAGTTTAGGGAAGCTGGTACACACCCTTGCCCCACCAACAACAGGTAGACGAAGCGTACTGGCCCTCAAAGCTTCACTAGCTTCTTCTAAAGAACTAGAATAATCCTGCTCCATAAGTTCCAACTCGTTCAAAAACACCATCTGCCATCATCAAACATAATTAGGCTAATGTTGATAAAGGGGGAAAAAGCAGTTACAAAGCCCCATGTATATGCATAAATCAGCTTACAAATAAATGAGCGTCCCAGATACATTTTTTAAACAACCTCAAGGGTCCAAAAGTAAGACTCAAGATGATGAACCTAAGAGATTATGACGTGACTTCAGAGCAATTTACAATCTACTAAAGAGCTCGTCCCTTCAAGAACAATGTTAAGGGATAAGATGAGTGGGATGTGAGAGCATGTCCTCTCAAAAGTTTCAACCATGAAGGTATATGACTGGGAAGTACCAGAGCAAACAGGTTACAAAGTACTGAAAGGAAAACGGAGTGAAAGCAGAAAAAGAAAAAGATCTTCAATCCAATACAGCCTAAAGGAACCCATAGAAAGCAACCAGAATGTCCATTTATCTTACTTGCCCCTTGAGGATAGAACACAGCTTCAAATTTTGCTTCAACATTTGTAACTCTGTTCTCTTGGCCCTGACAGATTCTCGCAGTTTTGTGGTTGCAACACATGCATTGTACAAGCTTTTCTGATAGAGAACAACATTTAGAAAGGAAAAAAGCACTTCAAAGAAGTTTGACATGATAACCAGAAAATCAAACAAGACACAAACAAGTGGCAGCTATTACAAACAAATTGCAGATTCAATTCAACCAGTCCATTTAAATAATATGTTTCATTAACCACGCAAATCCACTTTTCAAAACAAACTTGCTTATTCTAAAGAGTGAACAACTTAGCTTAATAAGTTGGTTTTATGACAGCAAACAAAGTTGTAATGAAACCTCAACTTGGCACATGAATAGTCATAATTTAGAATTTTATTAATCGGATTAGAAAGCACCGACAAACCCTTAGAAAGAATCTGTGTAAGATTCTACACATTAACTCCACACCATTATAGAACTTCTACTATATCAGTAATTCCCTAATGCTTCATTTACACACAAGCAGCACCCATGTCTTGCAAAAAATGCTAGAAAGATTTGTGGCTGAAAAAATAAAGACCGTATTTACCTAAAAGAAACGGAAATAAATGGATCTTTTGCCTAACAACTGCTGTGATTCTCTTGATCATATTAATTGTAAAAATAGATCCATCCACAACTCACTAATTTCTCAAACAGCTGTCATGTCATACAAGCGTAATAGATCTAACAATTCCATGTTCACACACCAAACAATACTAACTAAATTTCAGTCATTTTCTGTTCACTATACAAGATCCTATTTCCTCTCCATCACACATCCCCCCTCTCCATTTTTCCTGATAAAAAAGGCGATCGTCGAAAGAAAATGTATTCAGATAAAATTTGTTCCTAGACCTTCCCAGTGAAACAACTTCAGGGCTTAAGTGACACTAAGGAAACTTTTTACCAACTAAGCAGTCTTACCAAATATAATATAAGACAAAAAAATCAGACATCTCCAGACAACACAGAACTACATATATAAAACAGCAAATTTACCTCTGCATTTAACCTTTGAGCCAGAAGGGAACTATCAGCTCTAGCATTGATAAAACGCCACTGCATCAACCGATTATGGAAAAGCCTCAGAAAATGCAAATCAACAATCCGATCCTCCCCAATCTTCCCTCTCCTAATATCAGCAGCAAAACTCAAAATTGAAGGCATGTTCGCATTACAAATTGGAGCATGACCAGACACATTCCGTATCCTGGATGGACTCAGACCCCTCATAGGCGACACTATAGAAGGTGATAACCCAAGCTTACTGGGTGAAGCCGGCCTTAATACACCACCACCACCACCACCACGAATGGGTGATAATTGTCCTCTACTATTCACAACTCCTTTCGGAGATGATACAGGACTATCATTCCCAAACTTCTTCAGCGCAGTAAGTTTAGGTGGCACAGGCCCTTTCAGTCCAACAATTTTGGATCCAGGCGAGCAAGGCTCAGATGTCTGGCGGCGGAGCCTATAATTTGTCTCTTGCCAAACCCTGGCAGGCACAATTATGCCTCGCCCCCCACGTTGGCCACCCCCACCCCCACCACAACCTGCACCACTACTTTCGGAAGTACTACTAGAAGAAACACTATCAGTATCACAACAATCAGAGCTCAATCTACTCTCAATTGAGGATCTGTGGTCCATCATAGGATGATGTAACGCCCTAACAACATCCGCATTATTACAAATCATCTCATCTTTGAAATCCACACTCCTACTCATCGAACCCTGCTGCTGGCGTAATCTCCCAGGCCATCGGTGCTGTAAGTGCTCCACTGGCCTTGAATTCTCCGCCTGATCTCCACCTCGCGAAGGGGTTGGCGTTACGGCTTTTCTCCTCTCCGGTGTGCCTTTCCTTACACTACTGATCATAGATGGAGCAGGTTTGGCTTTACTCACCTGAAACGAGAACGACTCTCCTTGAAACGACACCGACAGACTCCTCGTAGACTTAATCAACATCTTCTGCGCATTCGACACTTCACCTCCGTTGTCACTGTTACCAAGTCTAAAATCCAACGCGGTAGGCCTCGGAGTGCCCTCCCGTCTCCTCTCCACAGATTGTGACCGTTTGATGACAGTGGAAGCAGGGGAGGGTTTAGGTGTCATCATCGTAGCGGCTGTTGTTGTCCTTGAGATCACTGGAGACGCAAACCTCTTCGATGTGGAAGACGCGGAAGTGGAAGTTGAAGAGGTGGACATGTAACGAGAGGTGACCTCTCGCGATTTGGGCCGGGAAGTAGGTGCGAGTGCATTGTCGGGGTCCGACGGTAACAATGGTGGCCGCTTAGGGTTCTGATTTCGCGCCGGAGTAGATGTCGTTTTGGATTTCACCGCCGTCGTCGACACTGCAGCTACCATTATCGAAATGCCACCAACAATAACGATAAGATCATTCTGCGCAGAAACCCTAGGATGAACGGAATTTGAGTAGAAAACGGTGGTGTTTAAAATAAAAGAGAAGAAGTTGACCGGGGATTTGACCGTTATCGATTACCGGCGTGGGAGGGGAATATGGGACTCGGTTCAGGCGAGATTTGGGAGCATAACTGTCGTCCTAAGGTTTTTGGTTTTGCTGGACTATTTACTTTTTCCATTTCTATTTTATAATTAAAATCGGGAGTGCGTGGACGAGAGATGGTGAGGTTAGGCCACGCTCGACTAATGTAGGTTAGTACACACTCGCGTAATGGAGATGGCACGTGGCTTAAGATTGGGGGCAGTTTGGGAAGACGATGTTGATAAACGCAGAAGCGAGCGTGTGGGTTTAATTTGTAAGGGGAAAAACCGAAAAAAGACGAAGAGAGAGAGTGACAGGGTCGTGGAGGCGGCTTAGGCTTGATTAAGGCGTGTTAATCATCGGAGAGACGTTACGCTAACGACACTGGATTTAAATCTTATTTTATTTTATTTTTGGAAATAGATTTTTCTTAGTGAGAAAATGTAGCCGTTTAGTTTAGATTTTTAGTATGGTCTTCCCATACATTGACCTTTTCTATTTTTTATTTTCTTTAGTCAGATTTATTTTTATCGAAATTACAATAATGTAATATGTGTCACGTTAAATGAACATATAATTTATTAATTATCTATTAACGCTAAATATTGGTAAAATTTTGAGATTTTTTTCGATTTTTTTCGGTATTTTTTCTATCATTTCAAGAAGAAATTTTTCTAGCGTAGTTTCGTCCATTTTTAATATTCGAATCTAAAACCTGAATTAAAACCTCGAGTTTGAATGCCCAAATATTATTTTTATATGTTAGCTGAGCTACGTGATCATGCGACCAATTCGTTATTATTGTTTCATTTTGAAGTAAAAATTATTAACACTATGATGTTATTTATCATTAAGGAAATATTATTATTTTCTTATCTAAGCTTAATAGTTACGATTTGGACTTTAATTAAATTGCGTTTTTTCATGTTTGATGATTAAACTAATTATTGTGGATTTGCTTCCCTTCTCCTAAAAGCATTTCTTTTTTCACCTTTTTCTTTCTTTCAAGCTGTACCTTTGAGTCTTTGACCACTTTCGATCTGGACATCAAAACCGATCAAAAAAGGCTTTAATTAAGCAAATCTAGTCACTTTGTGTTGATTAAGTTAAAATTATCGGCAGATGAAGTTGTAGTCTAACTAGTTAGTGTACGTTGTTTTTATGACGTAGATTATAAATTCGATCTCTAATATTGTAACGATAATCAATTATATATATATATATATATTTTTTAAAAAGTTAAAATTATTTTTATTCGTACTAAATTAACTTATTAAAAAGTTAAATATTCTCAATAAACATTTTTTTCATATATAATGACTGAAAAGAACGATTTTTTATTTAAGTTAATCCCATCTTTGCATTTCCTGTAAACAAAATGGTCGGTCCCAACTTCATTTAACTAATTAATTAGCATTAAACTCTTACATTCATTACAAAACCTACTAACACAACCTAGGAATCCTAAGACACTCTCATCCCCTCACTCCAGCTACTAGTAATGGAGTCGAAAGTTCAAAAACCGACACAGGTACCAGATGAAGTCAGGGAAGAAGTTTCAAGATCTGGGGATCGTAAAAAATAATAATAATAATTTATAGCTGAATAGACAAAATGAATTGTGTATAACAGTAATAAGATCGTCATAAAAACTAAAGCAAGACGTATTCTCACATCCAATTCACTGATAACACCCTTATTTTTTTGTCGAAACGGCATGGAGAGTTTTCTTAATGGCAATAATGTCTTAAGGTGGTTTGATGCATTTTTTGGGTTGACGGTTAACTTCCACAAAAGCTCTTTGATTGATATAAATGATGACGAAGTTTATGGTCATGAGATCACTACTCGGTTGGCATACAAATGGGAATCACTTCCTGTGAAATATTTGGGGGTTTTCCTCGGTACGAATCTCGACGAATATTCACACGACAACTCTCTAATTGGTAAAATCTTCGCTCGCCTAACTTCGTAGAAAGGGCAAATTTTATCAATTGGCTGTCGATTGGCACTTATTAAGTTTATGCTAAATAGTTTGCCATTATACTACCTTTCGCTCTTCAAAATTTCAGCAACAGAGGAGTATGAATAGACAAGTAATCAGGTAGATTGGGGCTAGGGTGCACCTAGGATATTTTTTAATTTTTTTCCTACTTTGGAAAACTCTTAATTCTTCCTAGCCAATGCATTGATAATAAACCTGAATTTACCATTAATTAATAGGGATTAGATGGGCCAAATTAAATTAGAGACTAATCTATATTGTGACCTAAAGTGAGTAGCATGCGGTGCGATTTAAGTTAGGTCTATATTCTTATTAATTGATTGAGAGCATCCGGGGGGGATTTTATTTTATAAATGGAAGTCATTTTCTGTACTATACAAGCGTGGGAAATGAACGAAGAAGGAAGATAGCAAAAGGACCACTTGTGATTAAAGTTCTTTCCTTTGGTAGCACTCAATTTTATAAAAGATATGTCCCATTATTCATTTTTTGCCATCTGTGTACAACAATGTGTTACGGGCAAAAATGTTATATCGATTTCAAAGGCTAGCTTTTAGGGTAGGCTCTCCCGAGTCATATAACCTCATTTGTATGTTGCGGATTAGTGGGCTCGTCACAAATGGTGAACTCAAAGTTACGAGAAGGAAGTTGCTGTGCAGCATGTGTGACTGACGCCTAGTGCTAAGAACCCATACCTACATATAGACCTGTGAAGCGTGGAAGAATGTCGTTACATCGAAAAGGAATGTCAAAACAAATAAGATTTATAAGCGACTGAGTTCTCCGGCCTCAAAGGCTAGCTTTTGGGTAGGCTCTCTCAAACCCTATGGACTTCACTTATCTATCGCGGGGTAATGAAATATTAAGTTAAGTGCATGCATGTTTTATGTATATAAATGTCCTGTCTTTTTCCGCAAGATGAGATAAAGAACTTGCTTTCGGCATGAAAAAAGTGGTTCTTTCCTTGCCTTTCCTTTCATGATACTACTCTTAAATATTTTTTAAAAATATCTCTAAGTTACCGAAAAAATTTAAATGTAAAATTTGTGAGTAGAATTTTACTGCTCTTTGAGGTCCTGCTCGGTTTTAATTCAGAGTAGTCAATACCTAATATAAAAACCGAATTACCGATAGTCTTCACCCAAAAAAATGTAATTGTTCACTTAAACATGCATAAAAAGTCATATATATATATATATATATAGAAATTGCTTCATGAGCACACTACTAATTATATCAAGCAATCATTCTCATAAATATTTATGAGAAAACTAATTTAATTCCCGACCTCATGAACACTGTGTCCAGTCCAGAGTCCAGACCAACTGATTGAACTGTTTCATTGAATTAAAAAAGCTAGCTCTCTTTTTCTAGAATGGAGATGCTGTACATCTGTTCCTGATCTGTTGCCTTTCTCCATCTTTTCCTCTGCTTTAATTATATATGCTGCTTTTATATATCTAGTTTAACTTTGATCCACTTCAGTTCTGGGACTGCTACTTTTAGGTTGCATGATCATATGCCCCAATTCCAAAGTTTAGGACACTAATTAAGATGTTCTGGGATTGAAAGTCTTCTAGATTCTTACTAAATTATATGCAGAATCGAATGCAGTTTAATTGGATTGGTTTGATCAGCATGTAGTTTGGGTAACCATATTTAGTGTCGATTATTTCGAATTTAAATTGAGTAAAATTTTAAATCATAGTAAAGTTTTCCCTTGTAAATTTTAAAAGTGTAATAGATTAATTACTTGGGTAAAGCACTTAAAAATAATAATAAGCCTCATTGAAATATAAAGAATGTATGTTCTTGGTATTAAAATATGCAAGGAATTCAAAAGTTTAGATAATAGAAAAAAAATCAAAAGTTGACTAGGAAACCATATGGGTCCAAGCTGACATCTGCAGCTGATGATCTACAAGTTCGTTAATAACTTAATTAAAAGATGTGTGACGGTATCATGTCTTAGTTTATAACTACCAGATAATGACACTTAGGATTTAATTAGAAAGCGTAATGATGGACTTAGAAAGCTTGATGTCTTAGTTTTTTCGTCTTTTTTTTCTCTTTTCGGATCTTTTCGAATAAAAGATCATTCTTCATCGAATATTATTAACTTATAATAGAATTAACTCGTTTCATTTTCAACTCTCGGATTCTATAACTTTATTAAATTTAAAGTTTGGAAAATGTTTTTTTCTTTTCTTTTGGTTCCTTGGCCCGGAAAATGAATAATAACATACCACATCACATGTGCCAATCCATGAAACAAATAAAAATAATTAAAAGGAGAATTATGACAATATGGGGCAAAAATTGTCGGGTTACTTTTAGCGATTCTTATCAATACATGTTCTTGATGGGAGATGAGAATGGAAAAGAGAGATGGAAGGAACTAATGCACTAAATGAGATGTTTGTGGCAATTAAAATTAGCTTGAAGAAGAAGAGATCCTTTTTGTAATTTGAGTTATGATTGATCATATCAGGTGGATGAGGTTGGTGCCAAGAATTATTCTATTAATTATTTTTTCCTGGATTTTGGATTTGGAATTGAGTGCATTAATTAGGTTTGGTTTGATCACCACCCTCTATTAACTAATCTTAAAGACATGTCATTCCGTAATCCAGGGTTAATTATCAATCAATTCATAGGGCCCACTCATAATGGGTCGGATTGGATCGAATTCAGTTTAATCTATTTAGGCCGATTTTTAAATCAGATCAAATCATGAAACATAACCGAAATAATACAGTCGGATACGAATTCGGTTTAATTTAGTTATTCACCAATCCAAACCGACAATTTCGATTTAACACTACAAGATTTAAAAATTTCAAAACTTGTGTTAAAATTTACACGAAAATGAAAGTATTTCGTCCAAAATTCAGTTTGTGACGCTTCAAGATTCGATCGGTTTGATATTGATTCTTACTGGCTCTAGCCGAAAAATAACCAACTAGATTCGGTTCAAATACAAAATTTCAGGTTTGATTCAGATCACCCAAATCTGGATAAGTTTGCTAACCCTCATTAATATGTTTTTATTAGATTAATCATGATTTCATTCTGTCCATTTTTCTGCTGGTTGCCTACTACTAGCTCTACTACGCTTAAAATAATGCCAAGTTGAACAAGAAATTATATAGCAGATGGTTTGAAGATGGACCAACTAATTATCAATTATTAAGGATAAGGCAACTTTTTGTTTCTAGATAAGTCTAGGGCTCGAGTCTGGAAAACCCAACAATACTCGAAGTGGAACCGTATCAGTCTGCTGCCTAGTAGGGAGGAAGAACCTAACCAGTCCTGACCTTACAACACTTAAACCAAAACCTAAAACTCAACTCCTAACTCTTCCTGGCCTGTAGTACTTAACTCAAAAGCTTACCCATTCTGGTGTGAAGGTTTTAAACTTTTAAGTAAGGGATAATTTGGTTTCTTGGAGCAGCAGGAATGCAAAAGTTAAAGATAGAAAAGAAAGATGCTTAAATAAAAATCTATTAGAACATTCCCGTAACAATGACAGAACAGAAAAAATCCCCAGCTAAATAATGTTCATCCGTTCAAATAGCTACCCTACGCGATAGAGATCAACTCCTTCGAAGGTAAAGGTGAAGGTATCGAGCAAACCTACTTCACAAGAATGTAATAAAAAAAATGCTTAGACACCAAGCAACTGTTCCTTTGCGGACAAAAGCAACATCCATTTATATGGTCTTCCATAACTAAGTGGAACATTTTTAAGGATAGGGTATCACTGATTTAAGTACATTTAGGGGAAACAAAATTATAAAACCGAACACGAGGGAAATACATACTTCTGTTGGCCATATGACGCGAGAGAAAATTGACAGGATAGCAATGCTTAAAACAGCGTCACGTTGCTGATTCTTCATTGTCCAGCATAGACAAGTAGGTTGGCTAGACTATCCCACCATTCTTGGGATGACCAGGACCGGGAGGAGAAGGCTTTGGGATAAATGGATTAAGAGGAGTGCCATGTACAATGGGTCCGGGTTTTATGGAAGCTTTTGAACTTGGAACTGGATCGATGGGGCTGTAATCGTCCAGATTAATCTTGTGGTCGTTGCTTTTCTTGTCAGCAATATGGCCACGCTCCTGAAATTACAATGAAGAGAACAAACTGAACATTATCAGTCAAGGAAGTATTGGGAAGTACGTTTTTTTGTTTATAATTGATAACTGCCGTAAAATAAAGATCCACACAATTCGCCTATTGGAAAGCAGCGGTAATGCTCAACCTAATCACTGGATTAATAACTTGGATGGAGTTCAAGCATAGACTACATACCGTAGTATAATCATTGCCTAAGACTTAACATACCTTGATCTTCCTCATCTTCGTTGGTATCGACACACTTCTTTGAGAGTCACTTAAGACAGGATCTGCAATGACATTAAGGAGCAATACAGATCAGTATATTCAAGTCAGCAGTCACTACTAATTAACAATTAACACATAAGCACGGTTTTCCAATTGTTCTTCAGCATAGTCCAAGGTGTGCATTCCACAGAATGTGCTAGGGTCATCACACTAAAAACTTCTGTTAGACCATATTACAGCTTGTTAGCTACCATCAAATTTGCAGATGAGCTATGATGCAGAGTGAAAAACATGATGCTTAGAAAACCAAGACATGAGTAATGATGTCTCAAGAGAAAAGGAAAGAAGTACAAGAAAGAAAAAAACAGTTAGAAATTCTCGTGAACAATGAATGATTGATGATCAATAAATGAATGATGGTAGCATCTCCTGCCACCAGAACATTGAAATGTCTCTAATCAATGCATGCTCTTCCTATTTAACCCAAGGTACTAAAGGACTTGAATTATTAAGTAAGTGGGGCAGTGTCTAAAAAGAGATTGCCAAATCTAGTAAAGCACTAGCAAGATCAAATCTTGCAGTACGTTTGTAAGACAACAAAATACTTCTGCTTGATATCTGGTCCATGAAATGGTTCTTTCAGGAATAATGCTGTGCTAAGAAAGAAGCGCAAAGTTGCATTGCAGCCTACCAAGCAGCGAATCAAGGGTTCTGACGAGGAAATATTTACATAGCAACTAAATTGAAACATTTCAACGTCCAAAACCAGACTATCTTGGTTCCGAGAAAACCTAAGGCTTTAGTGACTACAAAAAACTTCCCATTTTGTTTCGCAGAAAACCCAATGCTTTAACCAACACTCTTTATCTTTTAGCAGCAGTTATACACTAAATAGCACCTCAAGTTAGCATTCCACACATTGCCGGGGTTCGGTCAATACCCTCAGTAGTCTGTCTAACAAAACCCCATCATGAAATTTTTACATTCGTCTACAAAGATATTAGACATGCATCATTGCAAATACTTTAAAGAAAAACCCCAGAACGGTAATATATAATACTAGATATGAAGTTCATGAGGGAGTAAGATTCCATTTTTAAGCACCATCCTTGGCACATAACTTCAGTTCCAAAAACATCACATTCTAATTCTTCATAAGTAAGATAATTGTTCTGTTTACTTCAACAAAGTTACAGCTTTTCCAGCCTCAAACGCATCCATAAAAGCAGAAATTACAGAGAGAGTTCCCCATCATTTATGCAAGCACGAAACCAAAAGAAACGGAGACACAAGCTGTCACAGATTCACATAAGACAAGAACAAGGAATGCTTATTTTATTTCTATCTCCTGCCGACCCATGAAACAAGCAAATTACAAACCAAGAAAAAAACAAAAATCACAAAAAGTTAAAAAGCAATTAAATTTAGTACGGCGGGTACCAGAATTAGTAAGGAACATTAAAGCTGTTCCAACCACCAAGTAGACAAGGCACAGCCCAGAAACCTTCATAATGAGGAAAATAACAGTATCGCTCCACACCCACCACCCCAAAACTGTAAAAATCTTCTCCACAGCACAAAAGAACAAACCTTTTTCGGTAATGACTTCAGCCCATTAGAGAAAAGATGGGTTCTAAAAAAAACGAAGAAGAGATGACAAGGAAATAGAATATTTAGGAGTCTTTCGTCACAAGAGAATGAGATAGCAGGAAATCCGTGGAGATAAGGAGAAAGAGTAAAGAGCCCATGTCTATGGATGATAAGATAAATGCATTTTTTTTTCCTTAAAAAGGAGAAATATTTATGGTGGTAAGTGAAGTAATAAAAGAAGGCATGTGAACATCATTGTTCGGTGCATCGAGTGGAGGAGTAAATAAGGGTTGTGTTGTTTTTCGTGTCGAAGAGAAGAAAAGACATTAATGCGAATAAGAAGCGGAGTTGTGGTGGAATTCGGGCCGTCAGGCACGTCTCCCCTGCCTCTGTTGCTGCTCCTACTGCTGACAGCAAATTCAAATTACATTTACGAATGTTTCTACTACCAAACGACGTCGTTTCCACTTGCCTCCCATGGTTTTGAGTTGGACTTTTCCCCATCATTTCGATATCAGGACCAAATTTTACCTTCTTTTGGGAGAACAAAACTAAAAAGAAAATTTTACCACCGAAGTTAGAACTTGTAACGTAATAGAATCAAAATTTTCAGAAGTGGTACTTTATTTTCATACGTGGCGAATTAAATAATATTTTATTTTTTTTATACGGGACCTTCCCTCATCCTAGTGCTGTTAACGAGCCGGTTCGGTCCGGGTAGTGAGATACCCGGACCCGGCCCGTTAACTAACGGGTAGACCCGGAACCGACTCGTTAAAAGAACCGAGTCCTCATTTCAGACCCGGATTCGGACCGTTCATTACCCGGCCGGGTACCCGGACCGGCTCGGTTTCTCCAAGCATGAAGAACACCAAGCACCACGTTCGTTCTATGACCCTTAAACAACCCAAATGTGGCCCAAAAATTACGAAACTCACAGGACAGACTCTAAAGACCTCAATCTACAACTTTGTAGAAGGAAGAAAATCAAAATTCCAAGTGGAAGACGCTCAAAACAGACGCACAACACAAGACTGTTTTTAACGGGTCCGGGTATCTAACGGGTATACCCGTTCTAACGGGTATACAATATATATTTGGGTATCTAACGGGTATGTTCGGGTATCTCCGGGTATACCCGTTCGGGTTCTCGGTTCTCAACTCAGATCCGGAACCGGCTCGTTTGGGTTGCGGGTGGGTCTTCGATTCCGGGTATAACGGTCCGGGTCCCGGGCGAGTCCCGGGTAACCCGGCTCGCTGACAGCTCTACCTCATCCTCCCGACAACAGAGAAAACCTCATCTGCTATTGTTTCTGCAAATATGCAGAAAAAGAATTGGAGGCCAAACAAATTACAGAAATAAACTTTATAAACTGCATAATTACATATTCCATCATAAAACACTTCTCCCTCATAACTTAAAATCCCATTTTGAAAACAATGAAGTTGAGATCTGCATTGAGTTTCTTGGTTTTCCCTTTTTCTTTGATCTTCTCGCGTCCAACTGATGCGCCAGTATGTGTTTGTGGGACCCATTAGATAAACAACTGATGCGCCAGTATGTGTTGTCAAAGTGGGCTCTACATAAATATTTAAAAATATTTTTTACTCACCATGCTGGAAAATATAATTACACGTAGGAAAATAATAGATTTTTCTGAGTTTAGAAAATATTTTTTGAATAAACTTTTTCCCCATTTTTTAGACGAGCCGACACATTCAAAAGACACCGGAGTATGGGCCGGACCGGTCAAAACATGGGCATGGATTTGTGATCAGCAAGTCAACCAAAAAATAGAAGAAACAATTTGGTCAAATCTTCAATTCCTCACTGCGACTCATCCTTCGGAAACAAAATGGGCCAAGAAACTAACTCCTGTCAACCTGATGGCCTTCAAATCCACTCAAATTTCAGGGGAACTAAAAAAAATTCTGATCAACAAAACTCGGCATTCTCAAGCTTGTAACAGAAATTTCCTAAAACATTTAGGACATAAACTCAGTTCAAACTAAGCCAAGCACTTTACAAAAAGTTTGGAGCAAGATCAAGATTCAAAAGTGTGCCGAATTGAAGAATCAACAAACGCATCAATGAGCAATCTGTACTCTAATTCCGAGAAGAAAGCAAATGATCAACAATCAAATAACCAAATTGAAAACAGAATGACAATATTTCTGGCATTCACGGCAACCACAACACAGCATTAACATATGCTAGCAACAATTAAAAAGATAGCGTGAAGTAATCTTCAATCAAATCATAAACTACCCCAAAACTTGCTGTAGTACTGTCTCAAATGTTAAACAAAACGACATCATAATCATAATTAGTAAACTAGAGCATTAAATAGGAGGATCGGATTAAATCAGCGGTACTGAAAACAAGTTCCAATCGCCAGAACTGCTGCCAAGCCTCCATCAATAGGAGGATCGGATTAAATCAGCGGTACTGAAAACAAAAAGAAAAGAAAATTAAGTTTCTTCCCTGTGAAACAAATCCACCCACAAAAAAATATATGAAATTCACAAGTACTAGTACTAAAATCACAGACCCATAAATTCACCAGTGATTTAAGAAAAAAGCCATAAAGAATACCTTGATAAAACCAATCTCCTTAGCATTGCTGCGGAAGCACTGCCTGCAGCACATCAGCCCGTACTTCCTGATCAAACCATGCGGATTTCCACACACTCGGCTGCCAAATTCATAATATCCAATATTAGGGGAAAAAGAGACAAAAATAATAATATCATATTACGATTACTAAAATCAAGCAGTATTCAAACACTTATTCAAGCCAGCGACCAATACAATTTATAGTTAGCAAAACCAATCAGTGCCCCAAAAATGATTCCAGATCATCAATCGAACTTTACACAGGCATCAAAATAATACGGAGATGAAGAGATGGCATCAAGAACGTACCAAGTGCGGGAACCAGGACCGTAGGTCTTGGGGTGCGCATTCCAGATATTTGCATGACCCATTTTGCTTTTTTCCGATCGAGAGAGAGAGAAACCTTTGCCGGCGCCGCTTCTCTGTAGTTTGCAAAAGCTACAACCCTAACTGCGCGCTTATGTTAAGAAGGTAACATAGCAACTGATACGCTATTGGTTTTATAGGTCCACATGCGGTGCACGTGACGGGAATTTGGATGTCAATACTAAACGATGCGTTTAGAAGGGTCTTGTTGACACTGAGCCTGGGTGAGCAGGCCCAAACCCACAATCTCAGTTCCTGTTTATATTCTGTAGTTTTATCTTCTTTTGAGTAAAGATTCTTTAGTTTTATCTGTTCTTTGTTTTTTTTTTTTTTTTAATGATACAAAACTGTATTAAATTAATTTCCTTTAATTTAGTGTTAGTTAGGGTTAATGTTAATTCTTTATATAATTTTTTATATGATGATTTACTTTAATTAATCCAACAAAGTAAAATTTACTGTTCGTTTCGATTTTTTTCTTTCTTCAGAACTTTTTCAATACGGTTCAATTTAATTTTTTTCTTAGTTTCAGTTCGATTCAGTCCGTTTAACTAAATTCTCCTCCCAACTTCAGGGCACATTATAAAGCTGGTATTTTTCTTTTTTCAAGGTTATAAATTAGCTGGTCTGTTCATCTTAAATTTGCAATCTATAACAACTGTTTAGAAGATGATAACATTTTTCCGAATGTTGCCAGCATTCGAAACCAATATTTATGAGCTCAAAAGCAAACGTAACTGGTCCAACAAGAAGAAAACTGACTCTGGTGTACAAATGCTGGAGCCAGGAGGTAAGTTACTGCTTGCCTACACGAAAAATGTAGGAGATATGAGCGAAAGATGAACGCAATATGAAAGAACCTAACGTTTGAATGCTGGGCTCTTGACTGGATTTTCTTCAATAAAGTTGTCGAATGAAACATTGAACTTCAAGTACTACTTAGTAATTACAATGATTTCAATCCGACCGTTAAACATCAAGAAGCAAGGCAATCTAACTCTGAAGAACGACAGTAACAACACAAACACACAGGTGCAGGCAACGAAAACACTAGAAAGATATGCAACATGAAAACGAGCTAATTATCTGGAGCCAAAACCTACTTTTTGTTCATTCACCCAACTGCAGCAGATGCGCGTTGTCTAAGAAGGTCCTGATCATCACATGCTGACAGAATCAATCACAAGCTGCGGCCTAAATATGGAGATGACCTAGCCCACCCGAAGCAATTCCAGAAGGATCCCTTCTTGCCTTTCTGCGCTTCGTTTCTCCTCAACATCTCCCACATAACCTGAACATCGTTGTACTCACAAGCCCTTATGTCGTTCCGCAACTTCAGTAGCCCTGCATTTCTTTAAAACAAAACATCAGCTTCCATACGTAAAGCTAACTGCAAAGAAATATGTAAACGGGGCAAGTTCACCAAATATCAAATATCCAATGCCAAAAACGAAAAGTGCAACAGAATATCAAAACCCAATATAAACCAGGCCAATGTCTACCATAACCATTACAAATTTGCTTTCTGACGTTAGTCCCTAAAAGTCATATGCTGATGATGTTTTTTGGATGGTGATGATTTTTTCGGTGTGGTAAACCCAGGAAACTGGAACCATTTAATTCCGTTTGAATGCAGACCACCATCACCCACCAGATTAATTGCCACTAAAATTTGTCAAAACAACAAATGCTATCTGGTTTATCAAGCAGAATCCACAAGTTTGCTATTCTCGTGGCAGTAGAGACCTCATCAAAAAACATATCAAATAAGAAAAGTAATACTTCATTGCCAAGCAGAAGCAGAGCACAGAGCAAATCTACAATTTTCCAGAACAAATCAAGGGCCAATTCTGACAAAATGTCTTAGATAATTAAGAACAGAACAGAACCAAATGAAAAAAAATCCATGCATCAATAATCAATTAATCATCCTTCCAACGCAGAAGATGGATATAATGCGGATCCAATTTCAGAACAAAAAATTAAAAGATTGAACACCTTTCCACCACTCACCGCGTTTGCGAAACCCAAATCGGAAAGCCACAATATTCAAAACACTCCGCACATTGGCCCACCACTCCATTGGGAGAAAGATTTGAGATATATTCCCACTTCCGCGTCTCCTCCGTCTGCAGAGGAGAGAGATATATAAACAACCAGTGAATTTAGCTGCATACCAAACAAAAGGGAACACCAAGACACAACGTTAATTTTATTCTGATAATGATTTCGTAACTACTAACTAACATAGAATAACAGAGTATAAAAAAAAAACTGATTTTTCAATTCAAAATCAAACCAACTTACAACGGAAATTTAGTAGTAAAATAACTGGAAAAAAACGTAATTGGGTGGCAGAAAGCCACTAGCTTTACCTGCAAAAACGCCACACAACCCTTTTTCTCTTTCCCTTTCCCTCTCCTTTTCCATCGAGGAAGGTCCTAATCGCTAAAATTAAACGCTTCCTTACGTTCTCTTTGGGCGCCACGTGTTTGTTGGGCCTGCTGTCCGTATCCCCGGATCCAATGCCAAGACAAGCCTGGATCGCGACAGGCTATTTTCAAAGTATTTCTAAGCCCAGTGGAATGGACAATTAAAGAATAAAATGTTATACAGCGTAAAAGTCTATTTTCTTAATTAAAGAACGAGAGCATCAAAATCACTGAAACTATCATCCGTTCCTTTATCTTTCAAGATTTTCAAAAGTAACTCCTTAGTGTTCTTATGGCCACATGTAGGATACGTCCATTGTGGAGAATTGGAGATATTTTATTGTTAAATCATTATTCCCAGTGGACCATGAGTGCCTGTGCCCCCAAAGGTTTGCATACGCCACGTGTCGAAAGCAAAAGCTAAAGATGCATAGAGCCCAGGCGTGGAAACGGGTTTCCATTCATGTTTCCCGCGTGTTTGATACGCGCATGTTAGTGCAGGTGAATGCGGTGAGAAACGTGGTTGTTTATGATTGGCTCGCCGGAGAAAGCAATAGACCGACTTACGGTGCGGATCAGGGTAAGTTTTTATGTGGGGAAGGCTTAATTGCGCTTTCAGATAGAGGTCAGTCAATTCCTTTTTTTTTTTAATCACATTTGGATTTGAGCAAGTGACTAGGGATTTAAGATTTCAGTAATAATGCGTAGTGAATTCATTTAAAAGAATTAATAAAATGAGATTAAACTGGATTAATATAAAATAATATTTTCGATTAATATTATTAATTATCGTTACAATATCAGGGTTTGAATTCATAACTTAAATAATAACGAAAATGAACTAATCAGTCAAACTACAATTTTTTTTTAAAAAAAAACAAATTGTCTTGCTCACCGCACTGAATTATAAACTTGTAAAAAAGGTAAAAAGCATACCTAATTTGCGTCTGAAAGCTTATTAGGAAATAACTCTACTGTTTGTTCAAGAAATCCAAAGCCAGAAATGAAGGAACTAACATCTGTGCACCGATCTGCAGCAAAAACATGTCCCAGTTCCAAGAGTCAAGAATTAGCATCAAAATTTAGACTTAGTACTATATAACTATACTATAAACATGATCGCCCAGAGCTAAAAAAGAAGACTTGCCATGGAAACAAGAGATTAGACCGCAGTGGTTAGCATTTCTTGAACTAGAAAACCATTGGATCTCCTTGCTTAGTCTTTCTGTCCCTCATCTGACTCAAAATTGATACCCATTGCACATGATCTTGGCACCCAATATCGAACACTAACTATCGGTGCTCACTTTTTCCAAGCTTGCCATGTATGTTAAGTAAATTGTCCAAAAATATGCACAGGTACTGTTTACCAGTGGCTGCCAACAAAAATCATAAAAAACAATCATGTCAGCGAAACCAATACATCTAACAGGTTAAAATTTGGGTTCCATGATTGTTTTTCTTTCCTAATAAAGCAGAAAAATAAGTTGGTTGACCAACTCACCTGTAGATGGACGGGTACAAATCTGTATGTAGCAAAATCGCACATTGGCCAAAACAGAAGACCAGTTCTCAATGTTGGAAGGAGGTCACGCTTCAATCTAGCAAGAATCTCATCACCACTTTCACCTGAGATTCAAACCAAACGTAACTTAGGAACATAACACAAAATCCAAGCAAATTCACAACAAAACCAAAAGCCACAACCGCTAGGCCAGTTGTGATCTATCCCAACTATAGATTGGAGGATAAAGGTTAGAGCTAATGGGGAGAGTGTCTAACATGCAGGTACAAATGCACATTTTTAAGGGGAAAAAAACACAGATTTTGTCGAATATTGTGATGGAAAAAGTGGGTCATTTTGAGTTATTATATGTGGCAACAAAAGCCAACATGATCACTATTGAGCTTCAGCTTAAGCTAGGGAACGAAATCACCAAAATGAGACACAAGGTCAGCTGAGAACTCTGCAATGGTCTCGAGTAAAACAGCTTGCAAGAAGTATAATACCACCAATATTAGCCACAGAATGGCTAAAACATACAAGGACACTGATAGACGGAGCACTAACAGAAAATGTCAGGTCCAAGTGCTGAATAAGGGAATTATACAGGTTAAACTAATGGATATATTATTAAAAGCTATATCCAGCCATGGGCTTAAGAAGCAGCCCCTTGCTCTATCTATATAAGCTAACAGAGAAACAGAACAAGGTTCCATCAAGTCCATATGAAGGGTAAGGAGCCATCAACAAAAATGAACTTGTAAAACTAGCACTCAAAATTATGAGAAGAGATGTTTTGTTTACCTTGCAGGCCCGCATTATATGAGAAGAAAATGATGTAATTAGCTGGTCCGTAAAGAGCCTGCCCCATAAACATTTTTTTGAAGGTAGTCACAATATCACGTTTTGGTAGAATTTTTGACATAAAATTGAACCACAGATGCTGTGATGGTCCCAGAATTAGCAGTCCATACCCAGCCATGCGTAATGTTCTTATTAAGTCGAAAGAACCAGATGTTGATGAAATCATCTAACAAAATGATTGCAACAAATAGTCAACAAGAAAATCAAGGAATGCAGCTGGTAAAAATTAGAGCATATATATATATATAGCACGCGTGTGTGTGTGTGTGTGTGTGTTTGTGTAGTACCACATTCAACAATATATACTCGGCACACTGAACCTGTGTTTATACCATATACATACTACCAATAACATGAAAACCACATCACACCCACAAGACAAGGTCTGAATAAACAAAAGTAGCACAAGCAAGTAGGAATTGGCAAATTGCAATCACTGAAGGTGTTCAGGTTGAAGGTCCCTAAAGCCTCAAACTTCTAGTCAACAATATTTGGGTTTTAGGAGTCCCACTAGGCCCTAGGCTCCAACAATGTACCCAATCGAATAATTTTGTTCGACCAAAGTAGGAATGAGAACTAGAAACGGCTCTCTTCCAAACCACATAGTAAACGATGGACTGTAACCAATCTTAAACAGTGGATATTCAGATGAAAATCGTTATAGATTACATCAACAGTTAAAATCCACCTAACACAAGAAGAGCAGTAGCACCCATTCATCTTTCTTTTTCTCCTTATAGAATTTCCTCGGTTCATATATTAGCACTTACAATCAGAACCGTCTAAATATATACTACCATCAATATCATAAGCATATTACACCATTTAATACACCCTTGCAAACTTAACTCCTTCTGCATGATTGAAACATCAGTAGCAATAGCATATACTGTATAATAACAAAAAGAATCTGCTGACCCATCAAATACACCTCTAACCACCACACTTGTGAGATAAGTAGAGCAGTCCAAAAAAAAAACCTGAGCAGTCAAATCAGCTGCGGCGTAAATAAGTGAGGTTGTGACAGTTTTGGTTGCAATTGGGCGGGATTCGAGCTTGCGCAGATACCATCCTATAAACCCAGTCTTTGATGTTGACTTGGATTCATTAGATGATGTCGAGAATGAACGCGAAGGAGGTGATGGAATGTAAGAAGAGCGTGAAGTTTTTGGATTTCTGGTTTCGATGAATTGGTGAGGAGATCGAGCGCCGGTATAGGATCTCCATTTTTTAGCGCTTGTAAGGAAATCTTTGGCCTGGTAATTGGCAAGTAGGGCGCCTCTGCTCAGGTTTTTTATGGAAGAAGATATGCTCATTTTTTATGGGACTGTGAAGCTTTTGTCCACCGCCGTGTCGCAGCTTCTCTGAATCTGTGTTTTCTTATTATACTAAATTGCAGAATAAAAAAAATCACTCAATAAAACTAAGAGTAACTTACATAAAAAAAAACCTGCTAAATGTTTCACTTAACATCTACTCCCTCCGGTTCCTAATAAACTTCGTTCTGCCTCTTTGCACGTGGCTTAAAAAAATAATTGGTGGGGAGAAAATGAGGCATTTTTTGACCATACTACCCTCAGCCTCCCTTACTATTTACAACTGGACCGTACCTTAATTCTGACATTTGTTGGCTTGAAGCCGGGCTTGACAAGTTGGGCCAAGTTTTACAAACGGCTGGGCTGGGTTTAGTCTTGGCAAAGCTTACGCGTCTTATGAAGGAAGGTAAGCCATCGGTTCCAAATTTCCAATCTCCCCCCATTTCCAATCTTCCCCAAATTCCCAAAAAATGAACTTCTAGTTTAAACCATTCCCGCAAAAAATGGGAACGAAATTTGGGCAGAATTTTAATTTCCCGCCATTGTGTTGGGATTGTACGTGGGGAAAGCATTTTTTGTTCAAATTTGTAAAGTCATCAATCCCTACCTCTGTTTGCTCTACCAAACCCTAAAAAATCTCTCTTTGAAAAAACTTGCATAAATCAATGGAGGCTGGTGATTTTAAGTTTTTAACCCTTTCTCTGATCTTCGCGGAGACCCTAACATACCTAGTTATCTAGGAAACTTACTGGAGTGCGGCGACAACCAAGCCGTCTCTAGCGATGGAGAGGAGGAGTTCGTGGAGCTCCGAAATGACGAAGGCGGAGATGACGAGGACATTCCAGACTTAAATGTTGAGTCTCAGCCGGAAAGTGAAGATGGAGGTCATCCATATTTATGTTGCTAACTGTTTTTGTGTATGATCATAGATAAATTTTGTTTTCATTTTTCTAAGTATGTTTGTGTGTGTGAGTTGCAGGAGAAGATTTAGGCAACAGATTGCGCAAAGAATTGGGCGACGATGACAGGGTTGCGGCATATGAGATGCTGTTGCAGAAGAGTAAGAACAGGAAGCTTCTGAAATGGTCAACAGGTGAGGTCGCTCTAGCCTTCAACATTTCAATTCGATCTGTCCAGAGGTTGTGGAAACGGGGTCGAGAGTCTACGAATCACAACGTTGGTCTCAACAGAGTCAAGAATAGTGGGAGGAGAAGGGTTGAGATTGATTGGCAGCAAATCCGGGAGATTCCTCTGAGGAAGAGGACCACTATGAGGAATCTCGCCACAACACTAAAAGTGCCCAGGAAACGTTTGTCATATGCCTTGAAGAGTGGAGAGATCAAGCGGCATTCTAATGTCATCAAGCCTATTTTGACTGATGCTAATCGACTCAAACGGATTGAGTTCTGCCTCTCAATTTTGGATCCAGATTCACCTCCTGGTGACCAGAGTTTCCAAGATATGACCAATGTGGTGCACATCGACGAGAAGTGGTTTCACATGACAAAGAAGACACAAACATACTACTTGTTGGCAGACGAGGATGATCCAGTAAGGAAACTTAAAAGCACTAATTTCATTCCAAAAATTATGTTTCTAGCAGCTATAGCTAGGCCTAGGTATGCGCCTGATGGTAGATGCACTTTTGATGGAAAATTAGGTATATTTCTTTTGGTAGATGAAGTTTGTGCTGTTAGGTCTAGTGTAAACAGATCGGCAGGGTCAATGGAATTGAAGCCAATTGAAAATATAGATAGGGATGTCATTAGGAAATTCATGATTGAGAAGGTTTTGCCTTCAATTAGGGCTAAGTGGCATGTAGAGAACATTGGAGATCCAATCATTATCCAACAGGGTAATGCCAAGACACATATCCTGGCTCATGATGAAGAATTCTTTTTAGCTGCTGCCTCTCTGGGATTGAATGTTATACTGTCATGTCAGCCCCCTAATTCTCCTGATCTTAATGTCCTCGATCTTGGGTTCTTTAGGGCTATACAATCTCTCCAAGAATAGGAATGTGCTAGGTCTGTGGCTGAATTGGTTGCAGCCGTACATAAGAGTTTTAATGAGTTTTTTGATATCAAGTGTAATTATATATTTCTCACTCTTCAGTCCTGTATTGTTGAAATTTTGAAACTTTTTGGGGATAACACTTATAAAATCCCTCACATAAGTAAGGAGTCTTTGGAAAGGCAAGGGCTGCTCCCTCTAGTCCTGTCATGTGACTCCTTAATCATTGCAAATGCAAGGGCTCATCTAATCCCATAGCCTGTAAGTAATCTTACTTAATCATTTTGTTTTTGTTATTTGTGTGGTTATGGATCTGGTGTGATTAATTTTCTGTTACATGCTTGCAGGAATACATGAGGATTTCAAATTGGTTTTGTGGTAGACAGTGGAATGGGATTTTAGGTTGTGCATGAAAAGTAATTATATAATTGATCCATATTTTGGGTAATGATGGTGATCACAGTATCCATCAAGCTAAGTGTTTGCATTTGCAGTCAGCAGTAAATAGCAACTTTTTGGGTTGTACATAGGTTGTACAGGTCGTATACCATGATGCAATGATCAGTACAGATCATTTACTTGGGCAGTAGTTGATGTATAGGTGAACATTGTCATAGTCTAGACCTGTATCATGGATTTTGTTAATTGGAAATACTACTACAATGCATTTTCTGGGTTTACAATGCATTTTCTGGGCAGTGGTTGAATGGATAATTTATGCATTGTATGATTATGATGATGATTATATAGACCAATTTTTTCTGAGATTGGTTGCAGTCGCTGATAATATATGAAATATTTATTGTTATATGATGATGTTGATGATGATTATGATGATCATATAGCTCAATTATAGGTAAGTTTTGTGCAGGTTATCATGATAATTATTTACCTGAGCATTCTAACATCAACCTCATTATGCTTCAGTGTTTTCTCTCACTTTGAGATTGTTTTAACTGTTTGCTCCTTTTTCTTTCAGAGTCCACCGCAATGAATCCAGCTGAAAGGCAAGAGGCTAATGATCGTCCTGGAAAATTGGCCAAGTTGTGTCTGAGCACAACCTGTTGCTGATTTTCTATGTTATCGTTGGTTATTTATTTACCTTCTGTAATGTATTGTTATCTTCATGAGGTAGGCCATGAGCTTGGCCTATCTCTGTCGCTTAAGCATTAATTCAGAGTTTGACCCTGAGCTAGGCCTAGGGCTTGGCCAAGACTACAATGTTCCCAATCAAATAAGTACTCAATCTTGAATACCAATCTTAAATTTATTGTTATTCCCTGATCGACAAAGAAACATAACCAGTCCCCCTTATTGGTTATGCTCTTGGGGTGTTCAATCGGTGTCCTTCAGTCAACAATCTAAATAAAGCTGACTGGATTCCATCTTCATCAAACAGAGGTGGTTGACGAAGCAATTCTCGGTGGACACGTCTCACGATTTCAAATTCAAACTGAGGTTTTTGCTTCCCAATACACCACAGAGAAACAATCCTTCCCCCTGTCATAACTGTCCCCAATTGAACGTCATCTGACCCGTGACCCGTAACGGTCATTACAAAGTTGGGTATTCCTACTTATTTAAACCATATACTTTTCCTTTACCGGTGCATCCATCATATCGACCTTTCTCATTACCCTTCCTCCTCTACTCTTCATTTTTCCTTTTGTTTAGGCTGTTACGTTTCTTATCGCCGCCTGTCAATAATAAATCGTGAAGACAAAAGAACGATGTTAGAAGCATACGTCGTCACCAGCAGAACCCTCCAACGTGACAATGGGTTGTTGGACACCAATCTCATCTCCACGGACACCGAAATTGAGCAGCTTAAGGACATGATTGAGGATTTGAAACATCGCAAGGATCAACTCTTTGCGGATGACTACATGGCGTTCGAGACTATGAGCGCAATGTCTAACTGCATTACGCATCTCTCTCTTGCTGCTACAAAACTGGAGCAGAAGGCCTCTGCACTGCGGATGGCGCGAGAAGCTGTGAACGAGGTCGTGACTGAGATGAATAGGTTTTCCAATGTCGTGCCTGGGATCCCCACTAATGAGTAGATTGTGTTTCTTTAATACTCCTATATTGTTGTCTTGTTTCTTAATCTTCAATCCAGTGTACTATAACTTTTTTATGTGCAATTTATTTTCCGCTCTGTATTGGGATTTTAGTGAAAATGTGGTATGGTTCATGGCTTTTGATTTAATCCTCGTTCCCCATATCTTTTATTCAAGGCGTGAAATAATGAAATTCTGTAGGCCTAGCAAGATGCCAATATTTCCTATAAATCTCACACGAAATCTCTAACTCTGTCTAGGCCTATCCCGTGGCCTAAACACTTTCAGAATAAACACCCCCACACATAACACATGCTTGCCCCCAATCATACAGACTCTAACAATACAGCGCATAAAATATTTATCAACACAACATATAGAGAATAATAACATCATCATTTGTAATAAATGAAAGGAAAAGGCATGCACAATATAGAAAAGATACATCCTTGGTGGTTTAGCTTTCCTTATCGGTGGGTGGGGTGGGCATGATGAGGTGGGATCTACCTTATTAGGGGGGGGGGACTGATGAGGTGGATGCTGCTTCATTCAACATATGCTTTAGGATTCCTGAGACGACATTGTCAAGGCTTTTGATATTGTCAGTGAGATTCCACAAGCACCCGGTTGTATTTTTATAGCAACCTGCTAGCTCATGGAGGCACTTCTTCAACTCTTGGAGCACATTTTGATGAGAGAGATGTTGCTGCAAGAGTTGCTCCTGGTAGCCATGGATGATCTGTTGCATGTTTAGCTGGCTTTCCATGATGGTGCGTGCCTAGGATGGTGGAGAGCTTGAGGAGGATGGTTGCTCAGTGCTGCCACCAATGCCTCTGGAAGCATCTTGGGCTTGCCCTCCGGCTTGGTCTCTAGCGTAGCCGATCCCATCCTCTGGTATTTCATCATTAACGATTGATCTGATGAGGTGTCTGCCATCATACTTCTTCCCCCAGATGTGCTACTCCACATCTGTGAATCCAACATTGTAAAGAACATAACCATCTACCAAATGAAAGTACCCTATTTGGTCGAAGACTCTCATATCAAGTACTTTAACATCACAGAATTTATGGAGATCAGTAGTCTCAAGATGTAAGCTTCTAGAAGTCACAACTATCTTGGTTATCAAGGATCCCAAAATTATCTTAGCCCCCTGATGGCATGCATGCAGTTGCCTAGCTAGCCAATATCCTAGGTTGGCCCTCTTTTTATGCACCATGCACCACAACAAGAATAGCTCAATTCTGGACATATTCCCAGACACAGTAGTTTTCCCAGCGAGGTTATAGGCCAGTGCTCTATGGATCATCCTAAGGGTTGGGTCTCTGATTTGGTCAAAGACAGCCATAGGGTCTCCAGTCAACTCTTGATATGCGGCAGTAAAATCCCAATCTTTGGGATAATCAGACAATGCATTCAAATAACCAGGGGATAGCAATTCATTCACATACACAAATCCAACCAACAAATTGAACTTATTTATTGAAGAATGCTCCCAAACATCACACAACTTGAAGTTAACAACGTCAGGAGCATCAAAATCCAGTCTATTTTTTCCCTAATAGATAGACTCTTATGATCGAACCAAAAAGTAGTATGGAATTCTAAACAAAACTCAGAATAAGCAGCATCCAAAACCAGTAGTAGGCATTCCCAACCAATATTTTGCATATAAGTTTTAATTCTGTCACCAACTCCTAAGGGGTTTAGAGAAGCAAAATCAAACGTTGCAGATGGAGTGATATCAGAACTAAGTTTTTGCACTAGTTTGGCTTTGAGGTCTAATGTATCAAACCTCAACCAACCTCTCAAATATTCAAGTGGGGGTACCTTGGTGGGCTTGGCCGTTAGTTTACCCAATACTTCAGCCTCTGCATCCTTAGTCAAATCTTCTACGTCAGCATCGGGCTCGACCTCTTTATGCTTCAGTGGCCGCTCTCCTTGTGATTTGGTGGAGGCTTTTGAGCTTTGCCCTTTCTTGATAGCAACCTGCTTAACCCCAGAGGATTGCTTATTTGGAGGAGTTCCGGTGGTCTCGTCTTGTGATTTGGTCGAGGCTTTAGAGCTTTGTCGTGTCGTGTGTTTATCGACCGCCCCTGCTGCCTCCTCAATCTCTGCCTCCGTCACAAGCTTCATAGGGTTTGGGCTCACGACTTTCTTGATAGCAACCTGCTTCACCCGAGAGGATTTATTCACTCGTGGGTGTGCCTTGGCGGGCTTGGCCGATAATGCACAACGAATGGCTACATTGTCGTCGCAATTCCCATTAGTTTTTCTTCTGGTCCTCTTCTCTAGTCTGCCATCATCTACTGGTACTGGTCTCTTTAGTTTCGTATTGGTCACGTCATCCCTGTCTGTGTCACTCAAGTCAATCGCCCTGTCTTTCCCCTTGACGCTCTCCTCTGACCCAGAGTTTTCATTTTCTGCAACCTCAGCCTTATTCAAGCTGGCCGCCTGTTCAGCATCTATTTCTCTCACAACCGCATCAATCAGTTGTTTAACCCGTCCTTGTTCTGACGGCCCTGCCGAAACTGGTTCGGTCGCAGACGGCTACGTGGCATGAGGGTCGCTTGAGTTGCTGCCCATGGGATCAGGGTTTGTTTGAGAAGTGAGCGGTCAAAGTGGAAGTAATGGGAAGTTTTTGCGATTTAGAGTGGGTTTATTTATTTAAGTCATGAAGTGGGTTTTGGCACTTTTGGGACTAGTATTTGGCTAAACAGTTTTTACTTGAATTAAAAATGAAGTAAAAACATGAAATGACTGGGTCGCTTCTGGCTAGGCCACAGGCTCGGCCTGGCAAATTCCATAATTGCACACATTGAATAATTGCACACATTGGAAATTTCATATGCCCATCTTCTTCACTGGCAGTGGATGGTTGGTGGATGATTATTGTGATGAATGTTGCATTTCATCCATGTTTTTGGTTTAATGCTTCTGTAGATAATGACCATTTTAGATGAGGTTTACTCTGTTTTAATGATCATAGTTTCAATTTTTTTAAATTATCAGTAGTTGGTGTTTTAGTTACACTGAACTTCTATAATGCTTGACGGATAATGCACTGGAAAATATACAAACAAAAACGTGAAGAATTATGTGACATGAAAAAGAAACAGAGTGCTTTTATTTATTTTTAACAGCCCAAGGACATACCACTTGGGTGTATTACAGACACCCTAACTAGTCAGACCCAGATTCATCATCGATGGTTGGGATGCCTGGAATGGCATTAGCAAAGAGATTCAATTCAGCAGAAGCAAGCCTTGCACTATTAAGAGCCAGGTTGAACCCCTCTCTCTTTTGGTTCATGTGAGCAATGGAGAGGCTAAGATGGTTGATAGCCTCGCTGTATGACTTGATTGCAGTCAGTGTCAGCCCCTCATGCTCAGCATCTTCGTATACCTCATCCTTCCTAGCCTTCATGTCCTCCAGCAACTCATTAAACTCTTTCATGTCCTGGTTGGTCTGAAGAATCCTATTCTCCAGCTGCACGATGTCCATGTCCAGATGATCTAAGAAGTGGCCTGCAGCATCGTGGATCTCTACCTTCCTCTCACGATCCATTATTCTCTACCTGCACATAGAAAGCTTAAAAGAGCAAAGGAGATAAGCAGCAAACAATAGAAAAGAAGAGGCAGTTTAGGGATAAAGAAAATTAGGTTAAAGGAGGTTGGTATTTATAGGAGGTTCAATTGGGTTACCTGAGGTTATGTGATAAGGTGCATGAAAGGAAAGGAGGTTGTCAACCAAACAGTTGATATGGCCAAAGTGTCACGCAACACACAAACCAAACCATTGCATCCAAACCAAACCAGTTATCAAAGATACACACAAACTGCACTATACCATTACTCTAAACATTGCATCACTTTGAGAATCTAAAAGGCTGACTCTAGTAGTAAATTGGAATCCAACTAAAAGTCTACAATGTGCAGAGTTATCTAAGGCAAGCCCCTGCACTAGCTCATTTATAGATCATTGAATGGTCAAATCGTCAACAGGGTTTGGGGAACTGTTATCGAAAATACAATAATCAGCAACAATTATTTCCAATTTGTAATCCATCAATAGGCATTCATAATTATCATTCCAAGTGCCTATCTTTGCACCATCCAAGCATTCAAAGCACATAAAATGAAGGTTTATGAACAAGGAACAACAAGTATTGCAAACAAGTGATGCACCACAGAGTAAATGAAACAGAGCCCGTTCTCAATATAGTTGCTTCTGCTCATGCAATTCCATATGCAAACCAAACCAACAATGCAGAACTCATAAAAGTGGAACAGATAAAAAGAACAGGGCATCAATGCAACTGGATTAAACAGGCTAAAATAGGGACCATTCAAGAAAAACATATACTTTAACCATTGAAGAAAAATATTTGACAGCCTTAATGGGAACACAATGAGATAGCCAATATCAATTCATTAACTTGAGGAATAATATACACCATGAGTTTCACAGTATTCCCAAAATGGATCGCAAAAGCTGGCCATCCTAAATCCACCATCCTACTACTACCATAAACACCCTACTACATTAAAGAACCCTAAACCATCTAAATAGAAAACAACATTCAGTCTACCAGAAACACCAACTAAGCAAAAACTGGCCATCCAAAAGTCAACACCATTATGTCTACAACCAACATCCTAATATATTCAGTAGTAATCAGGGAGAAGAATACGCAACATTTGGATGAAGCTCACTTCGTAGAGTGGGTCATCTTTAGGGCGAAACAAATCTCGGATTGGCAACTTATTGAGATCGAAATCCAATTCCACCTTCACTTCTGATGTATGCATTAAATCCTCAGTGGAAGGTAGATTTAAATCAGGGATTTTATACTTCTTTGGACGCCCATGATTGAAGCCAAGATGCTCGTCTTCTTCACTGGCAAGAGAGCACGAAACCTCCTTCGCTTCCAAAACAGTCACACGGGCCGCCATTTCTTCCTCGGACACATCCACCATCTCTTCAAACACGACGTCGTCTTCACTTTCGTAGGTATCTGGCACAATAACATCCATTTCACATATTGTATCCGCCGCAACAGCCACCGGGTTGCCATCATCTCAAACCCCTGCCTCCGCGGCTGCATCGTCTGCGACATCATCCTCAACCCCAGGGACTCCAATTGAATCTGGAATGAACATACCCATAACCGGATGAAATTGCACGCAACTATCATCCTGGGAATCATCCCAGAAATCAACACCCTCCATTTGAAAAAGTAGAAATTAAAAGTACAGATTTGTAATGAAATTCAAACTGAAATTGAAGATGGAATTTTGTGATTCTGACCTCATTCGTGCTTCTGGTATTAATAGGGAAAGGGAAGCTTCCGTTCCCCCTTTAATTTCAGATTCAAACACAAAAGGAGGGAATCGATGTCAGTAGTCGAAGCCGAAGCCGAAGTCGAAGCCGTCGTCGTCGTCACCAGCCTCCGCAGGAGCACTCTCGTCTTCTCCAGCCTAGGGAATCGAGAACGACGTTTAATCGGAACCTGCTTTCCAGAGCTAGAACGACATTTAATCGGATCCAGAGGGAGTATAATTTAAAATTTAACAATATCAATTTTATTATCTTTTAAAATTACAAAAAATAAAATAAATAATAATTTTTTGTGAAATTTGGTCAAAAAATGTAATAAATATAGTACGACCTAATACAAAAAAAAATTAAACTTTATTTACAATTGGTTTTTAAATTTGTTCTTTTTTTAATATTTTTAGTTTATTTTTTATTTTTTTAATGAAATATAATCGTTCATATTTGTTACATTTTCCCCCAAATTTACATATTTTATTAAAAAAATACAATTTATTTTAATTTTTTTAATTATCAGAAAAATTAAAATTAAAATTATAAAAAAATTATAAGATCGACATTGTATACTTTTAAACTTTATAAAAAAACTAGTCATAGATTTAATCTCCTAAACCATGTGACTAAATTTTGAGGACTCAGTTTAAAAATTAAAATCAACACAGATAGTCAAATTTATTTTATAAAATTACTATATAAAGCATTAAAACTCATAAGCACTAAATTAGTGTGAGTTCAGTTTATTGTGAAAAATAAAAAAATAAATTGAAAATATTTTTACAGATGTTAGAAAATAAAATTAAAAATTTTAAAATAAATGTTAAACTGCTTTTTTATTGTCTCACTCTTAGTTCCTACTATAATTTTTTATATTTTTGTCCAAATTACATAATTGTTTGCTATTTTATTTGCATTATAAAAGTTAAGATTGTAATTTTTAAAAAACTATATGGATTATATTATACGCTTATAAACTATAAGGGAGAATATAGAACATTTTGTATAAATATAAATTTTCTAAAAATAATGACAAGAATTAACACAAAATTAATAACGGACTAATTATAATCCAAGAGGGCAAAGGCAGGTCGTATCCGTGGATATAAACAGCGGGCCTCCATCTCTGGAGTGGCCCAAAAGAAACTGGCCTCATTATCAGTAGGGCCCGCGAACACCCCCACTTCAAAAAATCCGAGTTTATAAGAAGAGCGAGGGGACTTTGGAATCCAACCCCAACTCCCAACGGTAATCGCTCCTCCGGTTTCTACTCTCCGTTCATGAACATATGAAACACGAATTAACTCAAATTTTTACGCAAACCAAATTACTCCATTCCTTTTTCTCGAAATTACATCATCGTCGTGTTCGCATCTGGATTCTTTTTTCTGATAAAAAAGAGGGAAAATTCTGCGGTTTCAGCAACCGTGCTTCAGTTCAAGAGTGATTGGTGGGAATCACAGGCAGTGACCTATCATGGATCCTTCCATAATGAAGCTCCTCGAGGAAGACGAGGTAACTACTAACTAATCTCTCTTGGATTCCCGAATTTGATATTTTATTTGCTGCTGTGGTATAATTGGAGAACTTTTCACAGGACGAAAGCATGCATTCCGGTGCTGATATGGAGGCGTTCCAGGCTGCTCTTAATTGCGATATCGGAGGTGATGCTTCCACTTCTCAGCTGTCTGATCCGGGTATAGTTCTTCTATCTAATGTCACATGACAAAGTTTTTGTTTCTGTGCTGTAGTAATTGTAGTTCAGCAAAAAACTGATTGTACTCGTAAGACTGTTCGATCTTGTTATTAAAATCCCCTTATCATTGTGCTCATTTATTTTGGAATCTTGCCTTTTTACCTATTAATTTGGATGGCTTGTGGGTAAAGTTGTAGACTTCGGTTAAAACAATTATACCTTCTGATTATACATTCTAGTTGATAACTTTTACTATTTGGTACTGCTGTATTATTCTTGTGATATCAGAGAGTAATGCGTCTGCAAAGTATTCACAGTTCGTTTTGCTCCATTTGGTAGCTTTGTGTTTTCTTATTACTACCTTCTAATCGATCGTGCTTTTTGCTTTAGCTTCTTCCATTATAAGCCTGTATTTTCATAGCATTAAATGACCCCAGTGCTATGGGGCAAATGTTTGATGTATAGGCCAAAACTGCTATTCAATATGTTGGTCTCCTCTTATGTTCAATTTTTTTTCTACCTTGTGAACTGGAAATCTTTTACTCATAATGCTCTAACTGATAAATACAGCAGCTTTGTCCCAAGAAAGTAGTCAAACTTCGACCCAGTCATTTCCAAATTGGCCAGTGATAGAGCAAGATGACAATGCCAATGCTCTAACTCAACCGGACCTAAAATGTGGGCAGCACCAGAAACATGATGAGAAGAAGCCAGTGGATCTAAAGCCACATGGATCTACTTCTCAGAACCTCCTACAGCAGAATGATATATCTCAGGAACCCAATTGCCTCCAACTACCTCAGACGCAGCAGTCCCAAGATGATCTTTGTCAAGTGAAGGTGGATCAAGTTCAGCACCAGCATCCTCAAGCAAGTGGGATGCAGATATCACGTCCTGTCCCAATATCTGATACTGACAAAATGCCAAGTGCAGTCAGTGAATCACAATTCTTAAAGGCACAAAAGATGGCCAGTCAACAGACCCCAGGCATGAAGCAGGCCAGTAGTGGCGGTGGTAGCAATACAAAGAACCACAATAAGCAGATACCATTTATGATGTTACTGCCTGCCTTAAAACCGCATCTCGACAAAGACAGAGAAATGCAGCTTCAAACTCTGTTTGGTAAACTGAGGGTTGGTCTCAACCAAGAACTCCCATCTTTTTTTCTTTTTTTCCCTTTAACGCATTACGTTGGGTACATTAAAGTTTATTCTTATTCCTCAACTACTATTGCTGTTAGAAAAATGAAATCGCAAAGGACCAATTTGTGAGACTGATGAGAAATATTGTCGGGGAACAAGTGCTGAAATTGGCGGTATCAAAATTAGAATCGCAGGCAAGCAAATTACGGCCTTGATTAAATTTCAGTGAAGTAGGGGCTGCTTAATCAATGGCATGCTAAAATCTGTTTGTCATGAATTGCAGCCAGGTTCCAACCAATCACAGATACAGTCTCAAGGTTTAGCACGGCAACACCATGTTAGAATGCCTGGCAGTACCGGTGCTGCTATGTTTTCTGACCCCTCTCATCATCCTTCTTCATCAGTTCCAATGCAGACGGATTTAATCTATCCTTCAGCTGAAAGTAATGCTCAGAAATACCGGGAGGTTGAACGTCAGCCAGATACTCATGGAATACCAGTTAGGCAAATGTCATCTTCCGGCACTGGCATAATCAATCAAGAAAGGGAGCGTTTATCACTTTCAATGCAAGGACACAACAAACAGCAGCCACAGCTGCAGCAGCAGCAACAACAACATTTGCACTTTCCACAGACCTCGTTTGCTATGTATGGAAGCAGCGGTAATAATTATCACGCAAGTACTGCGGGGAAAGTCAATACTCCAGGTCCTTCTTTAAAGCCACAAACTCATGATTCACAAATTAGGCAGATTTCACATCAGAGTATTGGTGCAACTCAACTTGGAGGTCCAACGCAACCAATGAACATGATGAGTGTGCCAAAATTTGAGAGGCAAAATTCTGTAAATGATCCTAATAGAGTGCAGAGTGGTCCCCTACGCCATTATGCAAATAAATCAGCACTGCAACAACCTTCAGTTCCCTGGCAAGCACCTACAAGTAAAGATCAAAACTCTACCGCATTCTCGTCAATGAATTACACAAAGAAGGAACCAGTTGAGCAGGCTACTGTGCAGCAGCACAAGCCCCAACTGTCTAACCCTCAGGCATTGTCTGCTTCACCACTTGAACAGGGGTTAAAGGATGAGTCTTTTGACATGCAGTCTTCTAAAGTGGCTTTTTCAATACCTACTGGTATGGGGCCTCTAAATTCCATTCCTTCAACTAATGCATTGCAACTGGACCCTAATATACAGGTACTCTCTATCACTCCTGATTGTTTCTACTGCATTGAGGTCAACATTTTTATTTTGTTTATACACTTCTGGGAAGCATTATTAAGCTGGGTGGATCCAGACTAAAAGTTATAATTCAAACTCATTATGAAGCTTTGGGCCTGGGCCAGCCTAATGGGTGGTTTTTCCTCAATGTTACGCATGTCAAGTTACTCTTGTTTGATAACAGAGTGCACGTTATCCAATCACCCTTATTGCTTCCATATGCCAGGTAGCTTCTCGAACAGCCTCTGTAGCTTGGGCTGCTGGAATTAATGCAAGAACACCTCCCAAAAAGCCCTCAGCAGGCCAAAAGAAACCACTTGAGGCTCTTGGTTCTCCACCTCCTGCATCAAGGTACAATAGTTTCTTTTAAGTTGTTCTTGGGTTGAAAATGATTATGTTGTGGGTGGTTTTATGAGTTTCTTTGATCCTCATATAACTATATTCTTTATCCTTCTTTCACTCACGATTCTTGAAATGTTGTACAGTAATAAGAAGCAAAAAGTATCTGGGGCCCTCTCGGATGAAAGCATTGAACAACTTAATGATGTCACTGCCGTCAGTGGAGTTAATCTCAGGGTATGCTCTTTTTTTTGCCCAATTTCTATTTCTTTTGTATAGAAATCATTTTCTTAAAGAAAAACTACAGTTCGCACCCTAAAATATGTTGCATATATTAAAAAATGAGACTAGGACCCGTCATGGCTCCTGACATTTATGATTTCAATAGGAAGAGGAAGAACAATTATTTTCAGGCCCCAAGGAGGATAGTCGAGCTTCTGAAGCATCTAGGAGGGTTGTCCAAGAAGAGGAAGAAAGACTCATTTTGCAGAAAGCTCCTCTGCAAAAGAAGTTGACTGAGATCAGTTAGTCTTCTTGTTGTTTCTTCCCTGCATCTGTTTTGTGAATATGCTGGTCTATGGACTTAAATGAACTATGTAGAAGCAATACCAATCATATCTAAATAAGTTTCTTGTTCTAGTGGGCAAATGTGGTTTGAAGAATACTAGCAATGATGTGGAGCGATGCTTGTCCTTGGTGAGATCTTAGCTCCTTAGGGTGTTTTTATTCGATAATTGTTGTTTTTTTTCTTATGCAACTCAATCTTTAGTGTGTGGAGGAAAGAATGCGTGGGCTGATAAGTAACCTGATCAAGCTGTCAAAACAGGTAGGTTTTTATTTTCTTTCCACCAGGGTTAAGTTTTCCATTTTTAAAATAATAGAAAAAAGGATAAGGTTCACTAAATTCACTGTCTTTGATCCCACACAGCGTGTTGATGTTGAGAAGTCAAGACACCGAACTTTACTTATCTCAGATGTTCGCGATCAAATCATGAGAATGAATCGAAAAGCCAAAGAAGAATGGGAGAAAAAGCAGGCTGAGGCTGAAAAGCTCCAAAAAGTAAATGAGGTGCGAGCTTATGCAGTTTGTGAGAGTCCTTTCAAGTGCACACACACACACATGCAGACAAAAGTGCATGAGCACGTGCGCATAATTTTCCTGTGTTTGATATCTCTGGGTTCAGCCTGACGGTGATGATGGAACTGATGGTGATAAGGAGAAGGATGAAGGATGTGTAAAATACGGGAAGGTACATCATGATCATTAGCAAGAACTACAGATTTTTTCTTTATGCTAAACTCTAAAGATACTTGGTTTTCTTATTCCTGCTCTCCTCTATAGGCAAAGGAGGAGGATGATAAAATGAGGACAACTGCTGCAAATGTAGCTGCCCGTGCTGCTGTTGGTGGAGATGACATGTTCTCAAAGTGGCAACTCATGGCTGAGCAAGCTCGGCAAAAGGCTGCATCTGGTTCCCAGCCATCAAAAGGTGCAAATAATAAGGCTCTTTCGTCCGGAGGAAATATGAAGGACAATCACGATGCACAAAAAAAGAGTCCAGCAACTTCTGCTGGTAAGTGTGAGAACTGGATGGGTATATGGCAAAGAAAATTTTAGATTAATAATTTACTAATTCGTTATATGTTCATTACATTGTTTTTTTTTCCCCACCAAACTTCTCCATTGCAGCAGGTGGTGTTAGGAAATTTGGAAGGAATCAGGTAGCTGTGCCTCAAACTAGAGTGGTCCGATCTATCTCTGCGAAGGATGTAATTGCAGTTCTGGAAAGAGAACCTCAGATGTCCAGGTCCACTCTGTTATATAAATTACACGCAAGAATTCAGCCAGATAGTGCAGCTGAGTGATGCTCTGCAACCGCAGTGCGCTTGCTAGCTTTTAGTGGCGTGGATGCCGGCGTGATACCGCAGCCCTAGTTGGACTTAAGATGGTCCAGAGTAAGCTCTAACTTTTTTCCATATATGGGATATCCATCTGGTGCTAAGCATGGTTCAGATCAATTGACGTTGCATATGAGGCATACAAAGTTATGGCGACTGTTAGGCAAGGGCTTGGTAGAAAATTGTTTCAGCTCATTGCTATTGTGAGTACTGACTTAGCTCTTGTTTATCTATCGAATCATTGTGCTATTTTTTTCGTAATGATAGCTTCAGTTTCTTAAATAAATATTTTGTGGTAACTTTTTGTTGAGCTTGCATAAAGCACGTTCAGAGTATATGGCTTGTAATCAATACGGATTGTCATTATTCATATAATATAAATCATATATCTTTCTGCTGAAATCTGATACTGTTCTTAATGTAACTAGTTCAAACTTCATCAAATATGAAGCTATAATTTATCCGCTTTTACTCACTTGATCAGCTTATGCTCACTCGATGAGTGATCTTTATTGTTTGTTACGATTTTACGTCCTCCAGTGTTTGTCACTCTATCTGTTTATGCTTACTCGATGACTCGTGCGCTGGGAGAGTAATGGGACCTTGTCTTTAGTCCATACAGCTTAATGTCGCAGCGAGTTGAAGTGTGCCTGAAGGAAATTGTCAGGATCAGAGAAATTGGAGTATCGAATCGGTGGTAAAAGGAGCACTCAATGAAAATCTGTAAGATAATCTGGCTGCAGATATTAAGAGGGGGCATGCTTCTTTCTAGAATCAAGGAGGACTTTTTGGTCTTCTACGGGGGAAAGAATTTACTGTCACCGAAGTATTACCGGAAAGGGAGAGACTGGCGCTGTCAAAACATACCAAATCAATTTCAATATAAGACCTACCGAAGTGCTAGATAACGCGACGGTATTTCTAATGGACATGCCGTGATGTAGGATCCCTGATATCATCACAGTAAAACTAGAATGAATCTCCCCGTCTTCATATTTATTTTTTATTTATTTCAGATGTGCTGTCAAACATGATAAGGATTGCAAATGAAGATTGAAGAATCACAGGCTTCCAAATTGAGAGGGCATCCCCCCTTGATACGATTTTGACCCATCGCACGTCACACGCGCCCGCGCCATGCAGCTGGGGCGAATCGGATCAAGACGTCGAGCCAAGGACGTCACAAAGCGTCAAGAGAGGTTACAACAACCTCTGAGCATGGAGACAGAGCCAGAGGTGCTGCCAGTTCAAGCCATAGGGCGAGGGACACTCATATCGGATGCTAGTGCACCAACGGACGCGTCAGGAATGTCCAGCCGAGCCATTTCATGGAAGAGAGGCTTCAACCAGGGATCTATGAGCCTCACTGGACAGTTTGAGGTGTTAGCTGCGTTGAGACTAAGTTTGGAGACGTTTGCACGTCTAGATCATCAGATGGCCCATGGTGACATTCTCGCACGCAAGAAGTCAACGCGCAGGCACAGCTGGCGACTGTGTTGGAGCCGGTCTGGACTCGGAAGGTTAGACACAAGCGATCGACCTTGTTTCCTACAATTGAGGATGTTAGTTCATGTTGGACCAACTTTCAGCCCAAACACACGAGCCAATTGGGAGTTAGCCCGAGTCGACATTATCGCTGGCAGAGGGAGCGCAAATCGACATCCGACTTGGGAAGATAGCCGCGTCAAGGCTCAGCCATGAAGGAAACCTCTTGAAGCTTCTGGAACTTATTTACTATAATTATTATTTAGTTATTTAGTTAATTAGATAGAGTTATTTTACGATTAGAACTCCTAGTTCTATTCCGAGTAGGAGTTGCGATTAGCACCTATTTAAGCAACCGCTTGGCTCATTGTTGAGAGAGACCCGTTTTGATTAAAATTGATTATTGAGACTTTGTCTTGAGAGTATTTACTCTGTGTTCCTTTGCGAACCTTGTTCTAATCTTCAGTATGGCAAGCTAGGGTTAGTTTCAAGTAAAACACGAAATTGCTATCTTATTGATCCCTTCCCTTAGGTTGATATTCACGGGTTAAATATAGGTCTAACATCGATGAAGAATCTCACTTGAAATCGACTAGGTTGGATAACACGGGTTGTTATAAGGTCTAGGATTGTACTTGTAAGCATTTATCCAATTTTCACGCAACTCTCAAATCTTTAAACTAGATCAACAACTCAAACCGAGCCTAGGCAACTAGAATCATATCACTCCTATGCTATAATGTAGGTAAATTGAACTTATGGACTAGTACTAGCATATCACTCCTATGCTATTTTTGTCGATAACCACATTACAAGCCTTTTTTTAACAGTTACTCTTGTGTGAAAAGCAGCCAATAGCCCTTCTTTGGCACCTCCTTTCCAATCCGTAAACTCTCACAGCTTGGATGCCTACTATTTTTCTACTCGCTTTTCTCCTTTAGAAAAGAAACATGAAGAAAGGAAATAAATTTAAATAGTTGGATGCATGAATAATACGGGATTAACGGGTGCCTGTATGTATTTAGTCTTTCTACTACCCGTTATGTACCATTCTTTACATATCCTAACTCGTATTTAGAATTTCCGGAAATTCATCAATGGATAGAAATAGGAGATTTCATTATTGATAGATTCCCTCTCTATCAGAACAGATCAGCAGGCTTCCATCAATGGATTTGAAAATAGCACGTTCACTGCCAAGGAATCATTTGGGAACAGAAACTCAATTTCTTTGTTATGCAAAACTGACCGAAACCAACAAATTAATTTGCACATTGACTCAATTAATTTGAAACACAAACACTATTTCAAATAGAACTCTAAATAATAATTTTTCATTCATATTCAACAAGGTAATCAAATGTTAGGTACTTCAGAACGGTTCCTGTGAATCGCTCAAAGTCTAGTCAAATGGTGTCCTATCTATCCACATCTCCAAACACAATAGCTTGAGTTCCTATGATAGCGACCACATCTGCCGGCATGTGATGTTTGGACATAAAATCGAGTCCTTGTAATATCCAGTGTTTCAAAGTGTTTAAGCAAGCTGAGATTTGTGACAATGACCGATAACAGCGCATCTCATTGCATTTGCAACCTAAGCATCTTACAAAGGCCATAACAGAGAACAATGCTGTACAGCTGAACTTCGCTGTATGTTTTTAAGCAATGCAATGAGCTGATTTTCTTATTTTCACACATTGAGACCGTATCCATGATTCGCAAGTCAGACAAGGATCTGTAGGAACTAAGGCAGAACCACGATGTAAAATGGTGAACTGAGACAACATCAATTATGGAACTCTTTCAAGTAACTTAGGCTAATAGTAATAACAGTAATATGAACATACTCCACAAACATAGCAAACAGTATCCAACAGTTTTGATGGATAGCTGTTGTAGAAGAAGCTTTAAAAATCAATCCCTAGATAACAGAGGTGGAGCTTCAAGCCCGTCCCTACAGGCTATCTCCCATTCGCCATCACATAATCATTTCTTCAGATGGGGGAAACAAGCATAGACATCAGATTTTGGGTGCTTGGCTTCAGCATGCTCCCGACATTTCACCTCTGATGTGGTGCAAATGAATGTCTGCATACACACCTTGCACTGCAGTCACAAAAAACATAAATCAGAACCAAAGAAAAAAATTCTCAATCCAATTCATTTTCTACACAACATCTATACGTATCGTTTCTGTTGTTTAGCTCTTGCTCAATGAGATACACGGTAACTAAATCTGATGCATCATTCCTACACAGACTGGTCTTAGTCATGCAAACGAGATGAAAAACAGTGTCTTCCAAGTGACTACCTCAAAACATAAAATGGACAGCGATTACTTTAAAGGCAGAAAGTGAGAATGAACAATCACCATCTACGATATCTAGTCACTGTTCAGCAGCCAGAGGCATCACAGTAAGAAGTTCAGACAAGTCCGAGTTCAGTTAATTGAATCAGTGGACCAAATATTACAGTAGCTCGTCTAGATAGAATAAACTTCCACCGATGAAAACTAAAATCTATCAAACCTAGTTGTATTTAGTGTATGCTAAATCATCATCAGGCTTTAAACTCAGCATCAAAATTCACTAAAAACTACAAGATTCTTCAGTATAACTCAGTAAACAAGGGATCAGTCACAAGCTAAAACAATTAAAGTTAATTACAGTCCACCAAAATACAAAGGCAAAAACAGTACCTGGATATTCATGGCTTTCTTATTAGCTTCAAGCTGACTTCCTGCACACAGATCAGGCGACAAACAGATCAAAATATGAAGACAAGCCCATAGATGTCAACAAAATTATAGTAACAATTACTGAATTAGAATTAAACCCTAACGAGAATTTCAATTAAATTATTATCATATACATATTAAAGTAAACTGAAATCCAGAAGAATAAATCATGATGGTTTCAATTAGAGACACTAATACACAAAAATCACAAGATCAAAAGAAAAATAGTGGATTAGGGTTTAATTAATTAATTAATTACCCTTAGCGCCCTTTGCCTTCTCCAAGTTCCGCTCACGGGCCATCTTCGCCTTCTGGCCGTTGCCTCCTCCCATTTCTTCTTCTTCGCCGGAAAGAGAAGACGGAGATGGAAAAATTAGGTGATTCTTCGTTAAGGGTTAGGAGTTAGGACGGGCACAAAACATGAACAAAGGTCTGCGCTAGAACGAAACCTCTCGTTTTATATAGGGACAAACGCCCAAAGTCCATCACTAAAAAATAATAATAATAATAATAAAAAGAAAAGTTAACAAGCTACGTCGTTTCAATACTTACTGTTCGAAAACGGTGTCGTGGCATATTGAATTGGGCCAATTGGCCCAACCACACGTCTTTGTCCTGGAATGAGTTTTTTTCCTTGGAAGGCACGGGCCACGCAGTGGGCTCTTCACGTGACCAAGGAGTAGTTGGTAATACGGAATTTATTTAAGAAGCACAGTCCAATATGCCACGTGTTTAGTTGTTTGTCAACTGATCCATTTGTTTATTAAAATTTGGCAAAACTGTTTTTCTTCATTTAATTTTAGTTTTCGGCCTTCCCTTATATCTTTAAGAGTGGCAAACTAGGCAAAATAAATAAATAGGGGAGCAAAACATAACTATATAGAAAATTTTGTTGTTTTTAATTTTTTTAATATAAAAAACACATAATATAGATTACTTAGGAACCATTCTAGAAAATTATAAAAATTAATAAAATATATTTAAATTTTTACTTATTTACCATAAATATTACGACTTAACCTAAATTTTTAAATCATTCAGAAAGTCTAACTAGATTTTGGGAGCCAAACTATCATTTTTGTACGGTCAAAAGTAAAATTAGTTTTAAAAAAATGAAACTTCAAGGGTTATAATGTAACTTTGAAAAAAAATGAGGGGGATTTCGTCATTGAGAGTGATGATTCTTCAGAATGATTTTGTATTACTGAAGGCTTTGCATTATTTAAGCCTAGATTGTTTGGGCATGCCAGGGAGGACTACGCAATTTTTGTTGTGTGGTGGATAATGCCCTTGACATTCTTATCTTATTAAAGAATTATCCATAAGATTTGATGTGCTTCGTTTTAAATTACGTAATGATTTATCTCATGATCTTGATAAGCACAATGACCTCTCCGGGAATTATTTTTTTATTTTTTTTAGTATTCCCCTCATTCTCAAATTAATTATCGTTTTAATTTTAAACACAAAAACTAAAAAAAATGATTAGTCATGACATTTGAAAGTATTTTTATTATTAAAAAATTATTTTTTCTTTCAAAAATAAGAAATTATATTAAAATAAAGGAGATTTTTTTTACAAACAATATAGAGTCAATTCAAAATGAATAAAATTAATCAAAAGACTCACAAACGGACTTTTACAGCTATACAATAAGATACCCGATAATAAACTAATTCTAAACTTTGCCCACCTTTCAAACACATAATACAATTTCAACTAGAGGGCACAAAACACACAACCACGCATAAAGAGCATAAACAAACACCAAAACCACAAGAAAACTCAAAGTCAAAAAACACCTGAATGAACTATAGAATAATAAAACCTGAAATTGTATTTTTTCATGAATCTTGTCGCTAGCGTTTTTAGATTTATAATTCTATTATCATCTCCATTATTACACCCATTTTTCTCTAAATCTAGGGGAAAAAATGAATCAATAGGCAATAGACTTTCATTTAAATAAATATTCTTCTTTTTTTTATATCAAATAAATAAATTATAAATTATTTAGAAAATTATAAAATGATATTTAATTTTAAAAAAAAAATTCGAAATGGAGGGAGTATATGGTTTAGTTTCAGTTTATGTTAGGAATCCCCTCGTTCAAAAGTTTATGGCGTGCTTAGATATGACAAACACTGTACAATACAAAGGATGATGTTTTTATTTTTTATAAATGGGAGAGATTCCAACCTAAATTTTAGTTTTTTTTTAAAACTTTTATTACTAGTCAGACAATAAAAAATAATGTTGTCAATGGGCATGTGGCTCATTGGTTGTCTGGTTGATACTCCCTCCGGGATTTTTTATATGACGTTTGACTTTGTGGCACGCATATTAAGAAGGTCGGATGACTCACAATTTGACCCCAAAAAATTCCGTATTTTTTTCCGAACAACGTACGTTGGAAAAAAAGTACGAAATTTTTTGGAGTCAAATAATGAGTCATCTAACCTTCTTGAGACGCGTCATAAACAATAAACATTATATAATAAACCCAGAGAGAATAGTAAATATATTAAAATGAAGTCGAATCCAAATCTTACCTCTATTTATAAAAAAAGAGATGTTATAGCGATAAACCATGCAGCTGAGCTGGAGCTCACTAACGCGACTTTTTGTGGTGCTAAATATTTGCAGGCCTTTTAAAACCTCGGCCTGCCCATCAATCATCAAGTCGTTGGTGGGCCTCAAAATTCATAAATGGCTAAACTAGCACCGCCTAACAACATATACCACGAGTCTTCTTGATTTTGTTTTTTTTCCAAAGTTATTCCCACCTTTATTTAAAAAACAATATATTAAGTTTTTTCTTTTACACCAATAGCACCCAATCACAAACAGATAAACTAAATAATAAAAAATTAAGAATATAATTCTTTTAACGTGGTTCGGTTAATAATCTCTAATCTACAAGTAAAATAATAATAAGAAATTTTCATTATGCTAAAAAGAAAAGCGTACAATCATAATGATTAATTCTAACAGCCTAAATCTTCCTATATGGCAAAACTAAAATTCCAACCTCAAAGAATATTAAGTCTTAATTGCACTATGAATTTCTCAAGCCAGCTCAACTATCAAACTCAGGAAAATTTTAAGGCAAACCAAATTTTTATTGTTTTTTCATAAAAAAATTTAAAAATAAAATGTATCAAAACTAGTTGGTTGGTCTTAATCCAAGTAAGAGGACATGGACATGGTTTCCTTATTAAAATAAAAATTAGAATTATCTTATCACTTGCATGAAAGATTGAACTTGAATGTCATGAATGGAAGAGCATTAACTATTTATTTAGTGCCATGCCCCAATTTTTTAATTTTGACTTTTTTTTGACAATATCATCCTTTCATTAATTCGGATGAGTTAGTGGAAGCTTTGCTTACGAGTCACGACCGTGCTAACAATCCAATACGAGTATTTCTATGTATTACTCCCTCCGGTTTGTTTTAAACGACTTTTACTATTTGAGCACATATATTAATGAGCTCGGATGACTCACTATTTGAGATAATTTTGCTCCGAATTTTTTCTCGGGCGTACGTTAAGAATTAATGTACGTTCAAAAAAAAGTACGAAATTTTTTGGAGTCAAATAGTAAATCATCCGGCTTCCTCAATATGCGTGCCTAAATAGTAAGAGTCGTTTAAAAAAAACCGGAGGGAGTAATTATTAAAAAAAAAGTATTTGGTGTCTATTAAAAATTTAAAAATGTTGTTTTGCCATTTTATGTACCTATTTGTAATAATAAATTGTTTCAATCCTATCAAAACGTCAAATTATGTGTTTCTTGTAGTCAACCTTATCTACAACTTTTGTTTGCCTAGTGTTCCTTTTAAATCTTTTGTTGTAAAAACAATTTAAATTAATTAAATTTTTTTTTTTTTTATACTGGGGAACTAAGAGCCTTAAAAGGCCCAGGCCCAATTAAGAGATGGACTACATCCTGGGCTCTTAGCTGTTAAGCCCAGGTGATTCTGGTCCATTTGACTTACGCTTGGTTAATTTATTTTTTAAGACTATTTTTTATAAAAAAATTGGTCAAATTCATAACCAACTTCATAAAAAATACATATACTAACAAATTGAGCTAAAATTTTATATATAATTTATTTATTTATTTATTTTCAAGAATTATCGAGTCATGAAGATTTGGTGGAGTTGTGAAATTTTTATTTATATTCTCCCAAAAAGAAGTTCTTATTTTTACATGTACACAATCAACATTTTCATAGGCACATGATTCATGAAAAATCCTACTCCCTCTGGTCCGAAATGTATAACTTCCTCACATCCCAATATTCAGTAGGGAACGCATATCGAAGAGGCCGGATGAGGCACTATTTGACCCCAAAAAATTCCGTACTTTTTTTTGAACGTACGTTAATCCTTAATGTACTTCTGAGAAAAAATTTGGGGCAAAATTGTCTCAAATAGTGACTGTTCCGGCCGTCTTAAGATACGTTCCGGAACAGTAAAAACAAATGCTAAAACGTCATACATTTCGGACCGGAGGGAGTATCTCGTTAATTTGTTTTGTTTCATAATATTTTAGCATTGCACATTTAGAAAATACTACTCCCTCCGGTTTTCTTTAAATGACTCTTACTATTTGGGCATGCATATCAAAAAAATCGGATGATTCACTATTTGACCCCAAAAAATTCCGTATTTTTTTTTGAACGTACGAATTTTTTTGGGAGCAAATTGTCTCAAATAGTGAGTCATCCAGCATCCTTAATATGCGTTCTCAAATAGTAAAAATCGTTTAAAGAAAACCAAAGGAAGTAATAAATTATACTGTATGAGTTATTATATTTTGAGAGTTTAACAGAATTTGAATAAAATTAATTTTAATCGAGCGAACAACTCATGAGCGAGCTATGTTATTTAAGTTGTGAATTTAAATCCATTACTAATTTTAAACTTTTATTTATGAAGAAGAGGTTGAAAACAAAGGGGCTCTCTCTCAAATCTCTTTTCTTTCTTTTTCTTTAACACGTCCCTTTCTCATCCAACTTCAGTGAAAAAAATGCATCTTGTCCACATTAACCAGAATGTTTCCTGTGATAGAACAGTTTACATACTTTCGGAAACTTCTAGAGAGGGAAGTATTCTTTTGGATTAATTTCTTCATCAAATTAAAAGCTAGTAAATGAAGAGTATAGATCATTAAAAACTTTGACTTTTTTTTTATTACCCGGTAAAATAATAATAATAATAATAAAGATGATAACATAAATCGTCGCCAAGTCACAACCCTTCCCTTTTGGCTGTTGGCTCGCTTTCTTGACACCTCCGTGACTTCCACAACGAAACAGACAGACACACCGTTATGGGCCCCACCTCGCCCACTTCTCCATAAATTTATCAAATCAAATCAACAACCGGTTTGGGTCCTTTACATCTAAAATGGTGACCCATGAATAACTTGAAAAGATATAAAATAATTTAATTTAAATATTGTCAGAGCTTTTAAAAGAGTAATTTTTATAATATGATGTTGCTTTATTTGTAAGTCTTGACTTTAAAATTTTAATTAAAAACAAATCAATCTCTTGCGCAACCAATATTGATATATTTTCTCTAAAAACATTTGTCTATAATTTAGTTTATTTTAAGTTAAATCAAGTTTAAAAATTAAAAAACTTGAAATTTCACCAAGTTATTTTTCGGTTAAATTATATAAAAAAATTATAATTTGTAAAATATTCTACTTTACTTCTTATAGTTTAAAAACTCATAATATTAACCATATACTTAATTTTAACTTTTAAAAACTTGCAATGTCAATCTTATAGTTTCTTGAAAATTACAATTTTAATTTTTTTAATAATTAAAAAATCAAAAAATATGGTAAAAATATTCAGAAAAAATTGCAAATTTGAGAGAAAATGCAACAAATATGAGAGAGTCCATTGAAAAAGTTGGAAATATAAATTAGAATTATTTAAAACAAATTGCAAATAAAATTTAATCTTTTTTTTATTATTTTAAGTTTTACTATATTTATTACATATTTTTACCAAAATTCATAAAATTTCCAATTTTTTATTATTTTATTTGATTTTTTTAACAATTATAAACATTTAAATTGTAATTTTTAAAAAATTAAATAGGTTGATATTACAAACTTTTAAACTATAGGAGAGTTAAATGGAATATTTGGAAAACTATAGTTTTTTTTATAGCTAACCTTCGGCAAATGGCACCACCGGATCCCTCCTCTTATTATTTTCATTATTGTTAATCCCTAACGTAACGTTAGAAAATATTCATTCCGCTCCTATACGTTAGTGTCGTTAGTACCACGAAGTCCCTCCTCCGATAACGGACCAAACGTCCGTTAATTTTTATTATTTTAATATTAAAACTGAAAAAAGGTGTCTGACACGGGACCACGTGTCGGAAAATAATTATTTTTTTTCTTTTCTTCTCTGTTTTTCTCCCTTTTTTTTCCTCCTTCTTTCCTAATTTATTTAAATTAACAAAATTATAAACGAAATTAACAAAAAATTTGAATTTTTTTCTTTTTTTCTTTTTTTTTCTTTTCTCACGTTCAGACTCACTTTTTCTTTTCTTTTCTTTTCTTCCTTCTTCCTCCCTAATAACCATGGCAGCCCCCCTCATCCTTATCCAGATTTTCTATCACCCACTCCTTTCCCACTCTCTTGCTCTCCTCCATCATCACCTCAGCCATCGAACAAACCCACCAATCTCTAAATTAATCCTGAAACACACACGACAATGTCCATCACCGCCCCCAAGTCCCAAATAAAACCCAAACCATCCATCACCAAACCTCCGCTTGAACCCACCACCTCCATTCTCACTGCCGCAAACCACCGCTCCATCCTCGGCCTCCGCCGACACGCGCCATCGCCACAAACAACCAACACCCCTATCTCAATCTCAAACCAATCTTCAATCGTCACCACTACCTCCCGATCCTCGCATACCACTCCAACCACAACCTCCTTCACAAGCACCCAACACCAACCTCCATCTCCGCTGCAATCTAAGTTCAGATCCGACGAAGAGTCAAAATAGAAAAGAAAAAGAAAACAAAATGGGGGTTGCCGCCGGCCAAGGGAGGCGCCGACGGCAGCCCAAAACTTAACCCTAAAATGAAGAAAGAGATGAGAGAGTTTTATAGAGAGAGTTTTTTTAAACTTAACCCTAAAAAAGAAAAGAAGAAAAGAAACAGGAAAATGAAATGAATCAGAAAAAAATGAAAGAAGAAGAAAACGAAAAAGGTTTTTTTTTTCCTTTTTTTATTTTTTATCTATTATTTTTATTTTTTATGTTTTAAATTTGAAATATCCAACAAGTGGGACCCACTTGCAGACACCTTTTTCAGTTTTAATATTAAAATAATAAAAACTAACGGACGTTTGGTCCGTTATCGGAGGAGGGACTTCGTGGTACTAACGGCACTAACGTACGGGAGCGGAATGAATATTTTCTAACGTTAGGGATTAACAATAATGAAAATAATAAGAAGAGGGACCCGATGGTGCCATTTGCCGCTAACCTTCTATTTGTAGACCATAATATTTTATTTTTACACTATAAATTTAATTTATTAATTTTTTGACTAATTTTTTTCATAAATTTGAATAAATAAAGAAAAATATTTTTATTAATTTTTTACTCTATATTTTTTAAAAACAAAATATTATAATAAAAATATTAATTTAAAAAATAAATGGAGACAAATTAAATTTTATAGAATAAACAAACGGTGGCTCATGGAAAGAATATCCTTTACTCTTCCCACCAAATATCCTTTCCCTCCTTCCTTTAATTATACTTCCTGTTTTTCTACAACAACATCCTCCCCTTTTCTACTCTCCCCCCTGTCAAATACTTGTAGTCCTCTATCTCCATTATTATTGGGTAACCCAACAATTAAAGACATGGAGCTTTTTCAGGAGCTGTTTTTCACTGCCGTGTTTGCCGTGCTGTTCTCTTTCCTCGTAGCCAAACTCGTTTCCCTGGCTATGATTGGCGATTCTACTCGCGATTCGCAGTCTAAGAATGCTGAAAATGATGATCGAGAGATTTCTAGGGATTCTGGTTCTGATGAGCCGGTAATCATGGAAGAATTGCAGTTCCATGAAAAATTACAAGTTGAAGAACTCAGAAGCGAAAAGGTAACGGAGATTATCGAGGAGGTTACGGAAACGGTTGAGGAGTTTGTTGGAGAGTCAGACAAAAACGATGCGGCCATTGAATCCGCGCGTCGTGAATTGCCTAGTGAATCAGCTGAGGAAGTTGAGGTAATTGGAACCTCGAGTTCAGTTGAGGAAGGCAAGGTAATCGAAAACGCGGCTGGAGGATCGGTTGTAGAAGTTGAGAAAGCGAGTGCTAAGTCACCTAAGGAGGATAAGGACGTCGTGGTTGGAGAAAGTATTGAGGTAGTGAAATGTGAGGAGGTTGCGGCGGAGGTGGTGGTGGTGGAGGAAGGGAAGGGAGTGGTGGAGATTGATATTGAAGATGATGATTGGGAGGGGATTGAGAGGAGTGAAGTGGAGAAGGTGTTTGCGGAGGCGGTGAAGCTTGTGGAGTGCGGCGGAGAGAAGGATGAGAGATTTGGAGGTGAGGCGGAGATGGAGTTGTATGGGCTTCATAAGGTTGCTACGGAGGGGCCTTGCCATGAGCAGGCACCTATGGCTCTCAAGCTCTCAGCTCGTGCCAAGTGGTACTAAACTTTCCTATACCTAATTATAGCCATTACTTTTTGTTGCATATTTACTTTCGTTCTTCATTTCCTTGACTACCATTATCTTTTGTGCTGATTAAATTAATTGAATAATTGCACATTTTTAAGTTCTTGAGGGGTAAATAGAATCTCGGATCTAGCTATCAGAAGGTGAATCCGAGTACTGGAAATTGATCGGATTGATGTTGATCTAAGAGTCAGAAAAGATCAAGTAGTAGATATGAATTTGGGTAGCTTAAACTAAATCTAGTAATAGATTTGGGTGTTGGTTGGTTGGTTAACTTTGTGGGTCGATGAAGTATTTGTAAGGCTGATTATGAATAATAAAGCACCTTAGTTTAAATCAGGCAGTCCTGAAGCAAAACACCAAAACCAAAAACGGAGAAATCATGGTTTTTGGAGCTAGTTCATATGATGGTCCTTTATGTTGTTTTTCTGTTTCCCACCGTCAGCATATGTAGCAGAAAAGAACATATAATCCCATTTTGCCTTTTGTCTTTAACTGAACAAAATTTGGCGGTCGCTCATGCCATTCCTAGTTTTTGTTTTCTTCATCCAAATCCCATTCTATTTTCGCTACCTTGTATTTGCTGACTGATCACGTTGCAACTTGTTGGATGTGACCCAAGACTACATATCCTAGCTTACAAGTAAAATACCTGATCCTCATATACTCCTATAATAATTTTCTTAGGAAAACAATGTACAGACCACCACAGTAGGGACTGCCCATACCAAATTACAGGGTATAGTTTGATAGATAGTTATAATATTAATAACAGGGTTGACAGCTGCTATGTATGAGTGATGGAGGGCACTGGTTACGTTGTGCAAGGAATGCTTGGCAAAAACTGGGGAATATGAATCCTGAAGCAGCTATGGAGCAGTATGTTGCCCTTATATCGGATCGAGTCCCTGAGTGGAACGAAGGCAAACCTACTGTAAGCATTTGCCATTAAGGTGTAGATCACTTCTGTTTCGTGTTGTGACTTCCTAGCAAAGTGAGTGTCTGCTTCTGTTTGTTTCACAGGGAGATGAGAAACCAGGGTTGACAGAAGCTGAAAACCAGAAAATCATGCCTCCAGATGTGACTGTATTTCCTCCCCATGGTCCAAAGATTTTAGATGCAAGGTATTTACTGGAATTTATTTATCCATTGTTCCTATTTCAAAAAAATGATCAACTTTTATTTCGCTCCTTCACTGATGAATGATATCTTTGGTTTCTTTGTCATTGATACATTGATCTCTACCTTAGGAATCCAGAACTGGAGGGTGCTGGGGAAAGTGATTTCACTGGGGGCTCAAACTTGGATAGCAGGTATGACAATATGTGCTGAATTTTCTTGCATATTTTTTCTTTCGTTTTTGGCTGTTGTCAGGACCATGATTGTTCCTAGAACAATTCGATATGGATTGCCTGTTAGTTTTCAAAGAACAAAAAACATAATTGGAACGGTACGTCCCATTCTTTTTAATCACCGTTGAATCTTAAATTGTTGAGGAACACTTTGGGATACTTAAATCATTTCACCCTTTGAGCATAAGTAGTAATATTTTTCTTTTAGCCAATGGTAGCATTGTCTAGGGGATGGGAGATCAATGCCCCGCAAGTATCATCTTTCACATGTGAATTTTGTGTTTTCAAATACATATAAAACAATCCCACTCCAAACAATAGTCTTAGAGAATAATAGCCTTAAAAATGTGAGAATGGTTTTAAGATTGAAATCTCTTCTAAGTTCTGTCGTCATCCTTCATGGTTCCCTGTTTTGTATTAGATTAAGTTTCTCATTTCATGGTTTCAGTCTTGTTCATGATGAATGCAACAAAATTTTGAAATTTGATTTGATTTCTCATTCTTTGTTCATGATGGTTGATTCCTAGCTTAATTTTACGATTCAGACTACTTACATTTTATCTGAAAACTTTCAGGCCATAGAACAGAAGGCTATTTGCAGACCATTTGCTTGACATTGAACCACACTAATTCTTACTGCCAAGTATAAATACGTGATTCAAGCATGTAAGGTCCACCAACTGTTTATTATACTATCATTTATTTGTTATTATCTAATATAACATGTGGTATAAATATAAACAAACTGTTGATGTATTGTGAACATATGCATGTGTATATATATGAAGTATATGTGGTTTCCATGTGTTGAATTATGACATTGATTCTCATGCAACAGTCTTTATGTGATCTAGTTTTCGTAAGTCGCTTTGTTTCTGTAGAAGTGTACCCCGTTTGATTCCATTGCTTTTATTGAAGTTTCTAGTTTCTTCTTTTAATATCATGAAATTACTTCAACAAATGTTACGTGAAGTGATGTGCTGGAGAGTTCGCCCCATTGATAGAATTCCTGTTAGTCAAATAGTTAGTTGCTGGAGTGGAGATTCATTCACATGCAATTCAAAGTTCTCCACACGTTTCAAATTGTTGGGAGAAAGTAGATGGCTACACTTTTTCTTGTTAGTTTCCCTGACATTTTGGTTAGATTAGAACAGCAAATGACATCATTCATGGAGCATGACTTTCTGGACCACGATAGAATTATGGATGCTTGGTGAAACTAATTTGCTTGGGATCTAGAGTTTAAGGAGTCTAATTCGAGGAGTACGAAGGAAATTTGAAAGAGACTGGAATAACTTTTCAGAGTTTTATTGCAAACATAAGGGATAAAAGACAATACAATTTCATTTATGACACCTGAACTGGAGAAAATTCATCCTTATTTCCTCCCTTTGATTGGTGAAACAATGGAGTGCGAGTGCCCACTCCACCAATCAAGATCTGTGTTTTGGTCGGATACCCGAGTCGGAGATTCCATCATGATCATATCCCCCGCCACCGGACCCTCCATTCCAGCCACCAGTATCCATTCCACCGTTGCCAAACCCAGACCCACCGCCTGGTCCAAAACCTTTTCCTCCCCCATTGCCACCCCAACCAATCCCAAAGCCTCCTCGGCCTCCCCCTCTTCCTCCACCAAACCCACCTCCGCCTATTCCACGACCACCATCTCCACCGTAGCCACTGTTGCCACCACCATTGCCATTCCCACCACCGAAACCTGGGTGTGGATCACCATGAGCATGGCCTGTACCACCATCGGAGCCATCGTCTGAGCCACTTCCATAACCAGCGGACACTCCATAGTCAGCCTTTGCAGTACCGGGCATGTGTTTCATAGCATCTCCCACGACGTGACTCAACCCTTTCAATGACAACCTCTCCTCTTGCTTTGCTGCTGCAAGCACGAAACTGCACAGCACAAGTGCCACCAGAACAAGTCCCAACGACAGAACATTTTGTCTACCCATGACACACCAGCGTATCTAAGGTTCAACTTTTAGTTTTCTGTTTAAAGAAGACTAAACTTAAAAAAAAAACCTTACAAATTATATAACTAAGGAAGGAAAGAAAGAAAAGATGGTGTTAATTAGCTGAAGAATGAAGATTAGTGACCTTGATTATATAGGACTATAGGAGGGAGTGAGGGTGGAGCGGGCCGAATGGGCTGACGCTACTGCAGATAGTGCGTGACCATGAGGCTGGCTCGTGCCAGATGGTTCTGGTGATGAGAGCGATGTGCATGACCGCAAGGCAAGGTTGCATTCTTGGTGTGTGTGTTCCCTCAACTGTTTAGTATAAAATAATAGGAAAAAATATTATAAGGTCCTTAATTATTGGGGTGTCGAAACTTTAGTTCCTGATGTTTGAGACCTCAAGTAAACTTATTACACGTTAGTCTGCTGATCTTGTCACCAATACAAATTTTGTTTGGATTTATGTACCTTTGAATCTTTGATACCTATGCAATTAACTAAACCAAATAAGATAGAATTGCATCTTCCCTTCCCCACCCTCCGTTCTCAGTTTGGCTCTGCTACTTTGGACTTGTAATCTTTTTTTGCCCTAGTGAAAGAATGTTTTCCTTTGGGAATTAATCAAGCATTTCGAGGACTTTTGACTTGGTTTGGATCTCGTCTGCTTCTTTTGCTAGCTCTCACACCAGATTCAGATTCAAAAAATCATTTCACGACCTTTTTTTATTGGATCGAAAAATAACTAAATGACCGCGTTCTCAAAGAATAATTGAGTGACCAGCTGTTGGAAAAAAACTAACTACACCAAGTTATCAGAATATTGGATTCTAGTAACGCCCAAGATCGATTTCTTTTTTCCCACGACAAAATGAGTTTTTTTCCCACAACAAAATAAGTAACAATCAAACAATTAATACTAAAAGGTATCGACTCTTACAATCTCTCTCAACTCAATGTCACATCTAAACAAACAACAAGTCAAAATAAAGAAGTGAGAAACAGAACCAATCTCTCTCAACTCAATGTCACATCTAAACAAACAACAAGTCAAAATAAAGAAGTGAGAAACAGAACCAGAATTTCGCAGCTTCTGTCTGGACTCAATTTCTAGCACCTCAAAGCAACCGATGTAATTTTCATTCCAAACATGTCTATTTATAGGTAGCTAACATGAAAAAAATGCAAATTTAATTCAATTTGCATTTTTAGTCAAACTTAAATTCTAGTTCAACTTAAATTCTATTCCAAACATAATTTCAACTCTCTTTCGGCCAATATGAACTAAACTCCAACACCGGCTTCACTTTTCTAGTTTGTTGTATATCCACTTTGAAGATAGATGGAATAACGAGAAGAGTTTAGTTAAATAAAAAAGACTAATTACACACTTCCCTTTCCATGTTGACTTTTCATTCAATCACCATATCTTTCCTTCTTGCCGCTCCATATCATCGAGGCATGTTATGCCATGCATATGTTTAATCCAAAATCCCCTTCTCCGCTAACTTGCCATCTTTTTTCTTGTGCCTTGTTGTAGTAGCCTAACTTTTCTATATTTCTTTTTTTCTTCTGTTTGTCGACGAAGAGCTACAAGGAATTTGTGGACTTGTTATTTCCTTTTGCTATGGTATTGGAAGGGAGACCGGCTTACGGTGACTTGAGGGAGATCAGGATACAATTTCATAAGCGAGTGACTGTCGGTGTATGAACGACTATGCAATCGTGAGCATGACTTGCAACTTCTCTGTTTGAATATGTGGACTAACCCACGTATAAAACAATACTCCCCCTCCCGCAGGGATGCAGTCAACAAGAATTTGAATCATGATCGCTTGATGTGTGCGCTTCCTTTGGAGAAAAAACAACTGGATGACCAACTTGAGGAAGACCAGAAAGCTATCTCTGATCAGTTTCAGGAAGACCAAACAAGCAACAATGATGACCACGTCAATTTTGTTTCTTATCAATGTTGCTTGATTCATGCTTCAGCTTACTGTGTGCGTTCTCTTTAGAGGAAGATTGCACAGCCATCTTTAGGAAGACCAAGCAGCTAGCTCTATAAACAGGTGTAATAAAAAACACAAATTATTTGCATAAATGCTCCTTTCTTCAAGCCGACTTGCATAGATACTGCTGTCTTTTCAATTTTCTACTTCCCCTCTCAGTATGTCGTTTAAGAGACTGCTATCTTCCTGTAGTATTAAACTTCCTTGTGGTTTCAGTCGTGACTAAGAGGTTGAAGGCTTAATTATATGAGAAAGTAACACACAATGTTAGCATCCCTGCAAAGTCAATTGTAAGATAGGCGTGCAAACCACATTGTGGATCGCCCAGATTGCCGAGTGAGTAGATTAACTACTCTTTACTAAACGAGTGAATGAGTTATCCATTGTAATTGTCGAGTGAATGAATGCGTTTATCCCATTGTTGAGTGAGTAAACAAGTTATTGTACTTGTAGGAAGATCAACATATTGGATGACATGAGTTGTTGTGAGTCCATATGGTATGGCTGATGATATGAGGGCCAGCGTGCTGGGTGGAATATCAACCTGCCTCCCTGTAGCGACGCTAGGTGGCTCTGTCCCTCCAGCCTGTTTGTTTATGAGATGTCCCTCAATCATCAAACCATAGACAAGAAAGACGCCAATAGGTCTTTCTGAGTTGCAGTAAAGCCTCTTGTTGATTTTTCTTATCACGTTTTATCGTAGAAACGCCAAACTCAACAACTATAAGAATGTCAAACAGAGTTTACTGTGGCCACACTTTTCATTGATAATAGAGAGGCGTGAACCCTGTTTGTACAAGTGAGGCGTAAGAGCCTGAGAAAGAAGAACGTTTGTATGTACAAGCTCCACCTTTTAGGGAAATTGGAAGAACAAGAGACGACTCTATGTACAAGCTTCGTCCTTTAGGGAATTGCAAAGAGAACAATATTTACATGTCATTCTTGTGTACCTTGGAGCTCCTCCGCGTTGCTCATTTATCCTGAACGATTCATTTCCTGATTCAAGACTTTTATCTTATTCATAATCCTACTCACCTCCATTGTCGCATGCTTAGTCAGATGAATTCTGATATTCATTCATATTGAATAATGGATACAAAGTACAAGATTTATACACATCAATTCTCCTAAACTATCTCCTATATTTACGGTAACTGATGCACAAGGGGAAAGTCAAGGATTTTCCAATATTATCTCCCATAATATCTCCAATGATATCTCAACACTCCCCCTCAAGTTGGTGCATAGATGTCACACATGCCCAACTTGTCCAAGAACTTTATAAAGATTCGACTCGAGACTGCTTTGGTGAGAATATCAGCCAATTGGTCTTCTGATCGAATCTGAGGTAACTCCAAAATATTCTCATCCAATTTCTCCTTAATGAAGAACCGATCAATCTCCACATGTTTTGTACGATCGTGCTGTACGGGATTATGAGCAATATCTCGAGCCGCTTGATTATCACAATACAATCATATTGGCTTCTGAGGAGGATATCCCAAATCAGTCAAGAGTAGTCGTAACCACAATGCCTCACAAACACCCAGTGTCATGCCTCTAAACTCAGCTTCGGCGCTAGATCGCGCCACCACCACCTGCTTCCTGCTTCTCCACGTCACCAGATTACCTCTTACGAAGGTGAAGTACCCAGATGTGGATCGTCTGTCATCAATCGATCCAGCCCAGTCGGCATCACTATAAGCATCCACATTCTGACAATCTACATTCTTAGTGAACAAAATACCTTTTCCAGGTGCAGACTTCAGATATCTCAAAATTCGCATCACGGCGTTCATGTGCTTTTCCCCAGGGTTATGCATGAACTGGCTAACTACACTTAATGCATAGGCGAGGTCCGGCCTAGTATGAGCTAAATACATCAATCTGCCAACAAGTATCTGATATCTCCCTTTATCAACCGGCACTTGATTTTTTTCGAAGCACAATTTCAAACCCTCTTCTATTGGAGTATCAGCTGGTTGACTCGCGAACATCCCGGTTTCCTGCAGCAAGTCTAAAGTATATTTCCTTTGAGATAAGAAAATACCTTTATTCGAACGGGACACTTCGATGCCAAGAAAATATCTTAGGCTCCCAAGATCTTTCATCTCGAACTCTCTTGACAAGTATTCTTGAAGCGCCTTTTGCTCATCAAGATCATTCCCTGTTACAACCATGTCATCAACATACACAATGAGGGCAGTAATCCTACCATGTCGTTTCTTCAAGAACAACGTATGATCCGAGTTGCTCTGGCTGTAGCCGAAGGATCTCATCGATTTTGTGAACTTTCCAAGCCAAGCCCTTGGTGATTGTCTCAGTCCATATAGCGATTTCTTAAGCTTGCACACTTTTCGTCGATGCTCTTCAGGTATCATACACCCTGGAGGTAAATCCATATACACTTCTTCGGACAAATCGCCATGCAGGAAGGCGTTCTTCACATCAAACTACTGTAGCGGCCAATCTAGGTTCACAGCAAGGGACAACAAAACTCGAATTGTGTTGATCTTTGCGACTGGTGCAAAGGTGTCGGTGTAATCGATGCCATAAACCTGGGTATATCCTTTTGCCACTAGCCTCGCCTTGAATCGCTCCACTGTCCCATCTGCTTTGTGTTTCACAGTATACACCCAGCGACATCCAACAGGTTTTTTTCCAGGGGGTCGGTCAACTAACTCCCAAGTCCCATTTTTCTGCGGGGAGTTCATCTCCTCATTCATCGCCGCCTTCCACCTAGGGTCAGTTAAGGCTTCCTGCACATTATTAGGAATAGCAACAGTAGATAATTGATAGACAAATGACTTATTCGATTCAGACAAGCGATGGTCAGACACATACTGGCTCATAGGATATTTCACCTTACTCGACAGATCAGGTTCATAGGCAAGTTTGGGAATACCTCGTGTTTGTCTAGGCGGTAGTTGTTTCCGGGGAGGTTCAGATATAACAGTAGGATCATCCGACAATGGTGTTGACGATTGGTTATGTGGTGTTTGGCCATAACCTTCATCGCTGCCAAGTTCATCGTCCATCTTCCCTTCACTGCCGATTCCATTGTTCAAATCTTCAAATACACCATCCAAACCCTCACTGTGAATTTCAGAAGTATCAGCGGCGATATGTTCGGATTCGAGCAGCCATAGCGGAAGCTTCAGAATTCGTCTGTTGGCCATTCATCGCCCCGCGTCTGAGATCCTCCCGTCGTACAAAAGCATAACATTCTTCCAATCCCGGAACCGGATCTTTGCACAGAATCTCACCACGGATTTGTTCAAAATCCTCATCCAAACCTGCAAGAAAAATGTGAACTCGCTGCCGCTGGATAGAATTTCGGTAGGCTTCAACATCCGAGGAATCCTTCATCACAACCTTGTGACGATGATCCAATTCGCTAAAAATTTCTGTCAATTCACCATAGAAAATGGACAAGGGTCGACCAATCTGCTTGGCCGAAAAAGCACGCTGGTTCAAGGAGAAAACCCGCAACTCATCAGTTCCATCGTAGAAGGCTTTGGATAGAGCCTTCCAAATCTCACGAGCAGTCGGAAGTCGGATATATCGCTTTATGATGTCCGGAGTCATCGACATCAAGAGCCATCGTTTCACTCGCTGGTTGTCGGCATACCACTTCTCGTATCCACTATCTCCATCCTTCGGCGGAGTCGAGTCGTCACGGATGAAGGAAAGTTTTTCCTTCTCGGCAATCTGCATCTCCAACATCTGGGACCATAAATCGTAATTTGTTTCATTCAGAATGATTCCAGTGTTGAAGGAACTCTCATGTTGAATCACGATCGGAGTCGAAGTGGTCGAAGTGGTCGTCGGTGGATTGGTCATTGCTTGGCAAGATCAGAATTATTTTTTTTAATGGAGGAAGATGGAACTCAAGAGCTTTTCGTTAGGCTCCGCTACCAAGATGAATTCTGATATTCATTCATATTGAATAATGGATACAAAGTACAAGATTTATACACATCAATTCTCCTAAACTATCTACTATATTTACGGTAACTGATGTACAAGGGGAAAGTCAAGGATTCTCCCATATTATCTCCCATAATATCTCCAATGATATCTCAACATAGTCTCCTCAGCATTAATATACTTATTGATCAAAACGTGCATTCAGTATCTCTTTAGTTGTTGGAGAGTTCTTGGCCAAGGACATTTTCAGTCCTTCATGCTTCAGAAGACCGTTAATCAAAACGGCTACTGTAGATGAGACCTTCAATCCATAGATCTCATAGCTTTCTCTATTGAATCTTGTGACGTAATCCCTCAAAGATTCGAGTTCTCATTGTTGCACTGCCATCAGGCTGATAATGGTCTTCTTAGGCTTTTTGTTGTTAGCAAAATGCTTGACAAATGCTCTGGCGAACTCCTCGAAAGAAAAAATACTCCCAGGATTCAAAGTTGAACCAATTATTCGCTACAGAACGCAATATCGCAGAGAAAGCCCTGCACATGATTGGGTCAGCACCTAAGCATTAAAAACCATTAGAGACTGTAAGACACATGTTCATAAGGATCTCTCATTCCATCACAAGGCTCAATATTCGGTATCTTATAGTTAGTTGGAAGTTAAACCTCCATGATTGCTTTCGTGAATGGCGGTTTGGTAACAAGTAACTCATCATCCTCGTTTCCTTCTGCCTTGACTACAATCATATGATTAACTAGCTCCTGCACCTGCTTCTTGTTACACATCACGCCTTTTGACTCTAACCGCTTGTACATGCTCTCGTGCTCATCTACTGCAGAGAAACTTTTTTCTTGCCTTTCTCCTTACGTTTAAGCTCTTCAATCACCTTGCATTGTCTGTGCACCAAAGTTGCTAATCGGTCTACCTCAGCCTTCAAGTGTGTTGCTTCATTCGCCTGCTGGGATCGTGTTGCAGTATGCTGAGATAGTGATAGGCTAGGACTTGGATTCATCAACTTGCTCCTGCTTCTCGCACTCTTCCTAAGTGGCATCCTCATTGTAAGAAATCATCCGTGCGTTTCTCATTGATCTTGGTCCATAATATACATGTGTAAGCTAATCATAAGGCTATAATTTAGGCTACAAATAAGGTGACTACCTAGGATATGCATGGCATAAGATATATGCTCAATATAGAAGATATGCAGTGATAGAGAAGATATGCAGGGATTATTTCCATAATCTAACACACCCCCGCAGTCAAAACGGGAGGTAGACGGACGCTAAGACTGTCACGAAAATCATCGAAGAGTATGTGCGGAAGCCCTTTAGTGAAAATGTCGGCAATTTGATAACTGGACGGGACATGAAGAACTCTAACTTGTCCATGGGCTACTTTCTCGCGGACAAAATGTATATCCATCTCAATATGTTTAGTGCGCCGGAGTTGCACGGGGTTACCAGAAAGGTAAACGGCACTAACATTATCACAGTAAACCAATGTAGCCTTTTGAACCGGACAATGTAATTCCAAGAGAAGGTTGCGAATCCAGCAAGATTCAGAGACAACGTTCGCTACCCCTTTGTACTCAGCTTCAGCACTAGACTGAGAGAGAGTGGGTTGTCTCTTAGAAGACCAGGAAACCAAGTTGTTGCCAAAAAATACACAATAGCCAGAGGTGGGTAGTTGAGTATCTAGGCATCCACCCCAATCAGCATCGGTGTAAGAGATGAGATCAGAAACGGAAGACTTGTAGAGATGTAAGCCATAATTAAGAGTGCCCTGAATATAACGGAGAATTCGTTTGAGAGCAGTCATATGTTCATCCTTCGGGTCATGCATATGTAAACAAACTTGTTGCACAGCATAGGATATATCCGGTCTCATGAAAGTGAGGTACTGTAATGCTCCAGCTAGACTGCGATAATGTGTAGGATCGTTATAAGGGGAACCTATTGATGTGCTCAATTTAGCCTTCGTATCGACCGGTGTAGGAGCTGGCTTACAAGAGGTCATACCTGCACGATCAATTATCTCTGTTGCATATTTCCTTTGATGGAGAAATAATCCACCAGCATGTCAAGTGACAGCAATGCCCAAAAAATAGCTCAAAAGGCCCAAATCTTTCATAGCAAATTCAGAAGCAAGTAGTGACATGATAGACTGATGAAAAGTGTCAGATGATGCAGTAAGAATGATGTCGTCAACATAAAGTAGGATGTATGCCATGTCATGTCATTTCTGATAAATAAATAAAGAGTGATCACATTTGCTATGTGAGAAACCAATGGCAGAGACAAAGTCAGCAAACCGTTGATACCAGGCACGGGGAGCCTGTTTAAGGCCATATAAGGATTTTTTAAGCAAGCACACATAATCTGGATGTACTGGATCTCTGAATCCTATAGGTTGATGCATGTAAACGGTCTCATTAAGCTGACCATGCAGGAAGGCATTTTTGACGTCGAGTTGATGAATGGGTCATGATTTGGACAGAGCAATACTAAGGACAGTACGAATAGTAGCAGGCTTTACCACCGGGCTGAATGTTTCAGCACAATCGACACCAACTTGTTGAGACCTGCCATCACCAACAAGACGGGATTTGTGCCTCTCAAAGGAACCATCAGAATTCTTTTTATGACAAAAAATCCACATAGAACGAATAATATTCACACCAGTAGGACGGGATATGATGTGTTGTCGAAGCACATACAAAAATAATAATAAAACCTGCAGTCAATGTGCACAATAAATTATGTATAATGGTAACAGGATCGAACACAGGGATTAAGGGACCAATACTCAACTCAATTTGGCCAACTAAATAATCCAAGCAACAAGTAACCGAAGGGGGGGTTTTGAATGGTTGTTTGATTAATCTAATTATTAACTGCGCAAGTAATAAAGACTAACAGTAGAAGGTGATAATAGTAATAAGAAATCAATGGAGACAAGAGTTCTCAGTAAGAGTCCGAATCCAGTTGCATTTACGGTCAGCCGGTCATTGGCGCAAGCATCGTCTACCCCGAGCTAATAGACGCACTATAGGGACCAGGTACTCTTAGGTCCCCTGCTTACCTTCGTAGTAGATGTTATCCCAAGGTACGCTTATGGGGTAACCTTGACAGTCCGCCGTCCTCCAAGGTACGCTTATGGAGGCAACACTCAGATGCCCATGAAGAAGAGGTAAGATGCGTCTAGGGCGAGACACTCGGTACGCTTGGGGCTCTACCCTAACGACTTGTTCAATCCAACTGGGGGATACCAGGCTTCCAGTCAGGACCAGTATGGTTATCTGCTCTACCCTGCAGCTTCGCGTTAGGTATAACGACAGGGACGATAGTAATTACTCTAGTTCTATTATTAGGTGATCAAGCTAATAATTACCCTAGGTAAATTGACAATTAATTATTGAACACGAGGATACCAACACAGAATTTATGAAGTACAATTTGACCTCGCGACTTCCCTTGCAACCTTCAATCGACTCTCACCAAGAACAAGAAGATTTAGCCACACATATTAAAAGTAAAAACAATTAGATAAATAAATTGCATGTGTAAATTAGAAAAGAGGATGAAGAAGAATTCTTATTGATTATCGGCCGGAGCAACTGCTCCGGTTTATTGAAGAGAAAACAGAGATTGCCGAAGGCAGTGGTGGCGCCAAAAAGCTAGCGGGAGAAAAGAAGAGAAGAAGCTCCCCCAAAAACCTAATTACTAAAGTAATTATATGATTATTACAAATTAAACTCCTAATCCGATTTGAATTCAACTCCCCATAGGCCCATAGGACTTCTACTGCGATTGGGACTTCTGGAGCATTAATTGAGCAGATCCGATATTTTCCTTTATCGCGCTTGTTTCCTTTTCTTGCTAGGACACTGCTGCCTTCCGCGAACGTCCAGCAGCTCGCCCTAGCTGCTCCAATGCATCCAGAAAGTGATAGAAAAATGTTCTTTTCGTATTTTCCTCTCAAATAGCCCATATCTGTAAAAAGTGAATAAACACAGCAACATAAGTAGCATCATGATCTAAAAAGGCATATAAAAGAGGGAAGAATTATGGACATAGAACGCTCTATCAGGATACCAAATCCCGCGTCTTATTTTGAATAAGAGCATGAAATTCATCGGTCATGGCCGCTTTCCAATTCGGGTCGGACAAGGCAGTTTTGGGGTTATTTGGTAAGGGGGAAGGTGTAGCTGTAACAGTCAAATTAAATGGCTGTTTGGGTTTAAAAATCCCACGCATGCTACGGGTGGCTATGGACCGAGAATTGGTTTGGACAGGCGAAGTCTGATGTGAGCTTGGGGCTATAGGAGCTGATCTAAGGATAGGGGATGGCTGGTCAAGAGAGGGTTGGGGTGAGGTGTGAGTCTGAGGAGTTGGGGCGGGAGTAAACAAGGGAGAATTTTGATGTGGAGGGATGCTGCGATGAGCGAGGCCTAGATGTTGTAGGAGGTGGAGATGAGATCGGGTCAGGAGAAGAGTGGACTATAGGAGAAGAAGTCGGGTCATAGTGGATTGGAGCTGGCTGGTTTTGAAGATGATGGCGTAAGAGAGGGTGCAGGTCATCATTGAAAAAATCATATGTGTTGGAGGTGGGACTATGTAATTTGGTAAACGGAAATTGTGACTCATCAAAGACAACATGTCAAGATATGATAATCTTTCCGCTAGACAAATCATAACACTTATATCCCCTATGGTTAGGAGGGTATCCCAAAAAAATACATGAAGTGGAACGAGCATGAAGCTTATGTATAGTAGTTGAGGGAAAAAGAGGATAGCATAAACACTCGAAAGTCCGTAGATGTGTGTAGGAAGGATTTCGATGATAGAGAAGTTGAGTGGGGGAGCACAGGGAGAGAAGCTTGCTAGGTAGAATGTTTAGGAGATAAGTTGCCATTTGGAGAGCATGATGCCAGAATGATGGTGGCATAGAGGAGTGAGCAAGAAGGGTTCGAACCAAATTGTTGATGACTCTGATTTTACGTTCAGCTTTTCCATTTTGAGGAGAAGTATGAGGGCAAGAAAAATGAAAAACCATCCCATTGTTATGGCAAAAAGACTTAAATTGGGTATTATCATATTCCTTTCCATTATCGCATTGAAAATATTTTATTGTATGCTCAAATTGAGTGCGGATAAATGCACTGAAGGATAAGAAAATGGAATAAACCTGTGATTTCTTGCCAATGGGAAAAGTCCATAGAAAATTGGAGTAATCATCTAAAAATAGAATGTAATATTTATGGCCTGCTGAACTCAAAACAGGAGATGTCCATAAATCACTATGCAAAATATCAAAAGGCTTTGTAGTGCAAGAAGATGAGTCATAAAATGGTAACTTGACCTATTTTCCAAAAATACAAGACTGACAAACTGAGGTGCAGGAAGAATGTTTACAATCAATAAACTTATTATTCTGAAGAGAGCGTAAAACAGATGCTCCAGGGTGTCCTAAACGATTATGCCATAGAACCGGAGAAAGAGTTGCAAAGGTGGATGGAGAGGTGGTATGATGGGTTGTGGTTGTGGTGATATGATAGAGATCTCCAGTGCTATTACATCTCATGATAGGCATCCCCATCTGAAAATTCTTGACAGAAAAACCAAATGGATCAAATTCAATAGATGCATTATTGTCGATTGTGAAACGACGCACATATATTAAGTTTTTGATGAGATTATGTGCATGAAGGACATTGTTTAAATGTAAAGGGGGTGAGGAGGAGGGAGATTAGTGTTTCCAAAACCGCGAATTGGAATTTCTTGGCCACTACCAACAATAATATTTCTAGAATTGCTCATATTAAAATAAGACGAGAGATTACCTGGAGATGTCGTCATGTGTGAGGTTGCGTCGGTGTCCATGTACCAATTCGCATCAGGAGTATTAAGAGTCATAGTATGCATTGCTTGTTCAATTTCAGTTGGAGCAGAACTTAAAGGAGGTGATACAGAGGCAGCATAGGCTTGCAGTGGGCGATTGCCAATGATGCCAGGCTGACGAGCAAGTGGTGGCCGAGCCCAAGAAGAGGTAGGGTACGGGCACGGAGGAGCCGCCCAACCCCATGGTGGATATTGTCCCCACTATTGTGGCTGTTGTTGCCATGGTCGCTGCTGCGACTGATGTGTGTGGTTGATGCCACCATTGGAATGATAATTGCCATCACGACCACGCCCTCTACTGCCATTATTTTTGCCCCGATTGTGGTTGCGATACTGTCCACGTTTCTGATTAGAGTTGGGACGGTTTGGTGCATTTTCTGAGCCAGGATATGAACCCTTGGATTCATTGGTAGAATTGTTGGCAGTGAGAAGGATTATACCTGCAGCGCTGGCAGGGGCTGCAGTTTGCTTGGCCTTACGGGTTTCTTCGAGAATCAATCGCGAACGAGCCTCATAGAAAGGAGGCAGAGGATTGCTTTGTTGAATGAATGTAGCAACACCATCATAATTTTCATTTAACCCCGTAATTAATTGGAGAACTAACCGTTGATTCGATACTGGTGCACCAACATTTGATAGTTGATCGGCAAGCATTTTGAGTTCTTGACAATAGGTAGAAATATTTGGAAAATCATCCAGATGAACTTGAGTGAATTGATTTTCCAGGTAGACAGCTCGAGAACTCTTGTTATCTTGAAAAATATTCTGCAATCGCTCCCATGCTTATTGAGCAGTAGAATTCGGTTCTAAGATGGTGTGCAAGAGATCATTGGAGATTGTGCCGTAAATCTATTGAAGGACAATAGCATCCAGGCGTGACCAGAGTTCTTCATCACGTGTAACAACCTTTTCCTTGGCTGCTGCAGAAGTTGGGTTAGGAGGAGGAATGATGTGGTCGATGACTTGGTATGCTCGGCAATGAATTTTAAATAACTCAGCCCATGAAGAGTAGTGGACTTTTTCCATCTCAAGAGTGATAGAGATGAAGTTGTTGACGTTGTTAACGGCAAGAGCAGGATGAAATTTAGTTTCTGCCATTGGTATGGAAGGATGAATGTTAGAAGGAGGAGAAGGAGGGGAGATGAAGGTGGGAAGGGGGCAGAGATTATTTTACAGCAGAAGCACGGTTAGGGTTTGTGGCTCCGCTACCATGTAAGAAATCATCCTTGCGTTTCTCATTGATCTTGATCCATAATATACATGTGTAAGCTAATCATAAGGCTATAATTTAGGCTACAAATAAGGTGACTACCCTAGGATATACATGACATAAGATATATGTTCAATATAGAAGATATGCAGTGATAGAGAAGATATGCAGGGATTATTTCCATAATCTAACACTCATTCCTCCTGAGCCTCAACACAACAAACAAATTTATATTCTGGAAACAGAATACAAATTTTTGATTCAAGTTCCCCACAGTCGGCGCCAAAATGTTGATGTTAAGACTAAGAAGGAATTCTGATAAAGCCCAAAATATAAGTGGATTACAATACCACACATGTCCTAGCCTTGATGTACTTCCTATTTGTAGAATACATTAGCGGTTACAAGACGAAGTTGATACAGAAAAAGGAGACCAAGGTACGGGAGACCGGTATGCATACTTCATTGGTAGATCAGCATACATAGAGGTGGTAAATCGGTATACAGAGAGATTGGTAAATCGGCATACAGAACCGTTGATAGACCGACATACGAATGACTGTGAGGTTATAAGAACGACGTGTAGGTGATGTGATATGTGGAATGGGCTTGGCCAAACCCACATATATGACTATATTCATTCATTTTTTTCCACTCATAGTCATGATTATACTTAAATTTCTTAATCAATGTGCTAATCAAATTACAACCTATATAATCAAATTCTGAACATGAGCCTAATATCAACTCAAATTAGTGGACAATTAGCCTCAGTTATATCAAATTACACATAAATTAGTGCAGTAAATAAAATATGCAGCTTGACAAAAAGTTTAGTGTTTTCTTGCTCTAACTGTTTGGTGCGGTGCTGTAATTAAGTGGGGAAGTGAGAGTCGTTACACAGGGTGAAGAATGGGTGGTCGATGAGCCGTGAACGGCGCCAGAAAAAAATAAGAGGAAGGACGAAGAATGAGGTCTGTCTTCGGTCGAGCTGGGGTTGTGAGGTAGGGCGCTCTGGGCAGTGGTGTCGTGAATGGCGCTGGAAAAAGTCGGGCGACGCTGTGGTTGCCGTCAATAGGTGGTGATGAAAGTCATCGTACCTTGAATGGCGCACAATGATGCTGAGCGTAAAAGAGAGAGATGTGGTGGTCGGTGGAGTACGACCGACGCTGGTGAAGATTGAGTAAAGTATGCGACCGTTGTGCTTGTTTTTGTTAGTTAGGGTTTGTATTTTATCTTGGTGAAGAAAGAGAGAATCTGTTGGTTTTGTATTTTAACTAAGGGCAATGCTGGTATTTTTCTATAAAATTAATGTAGCCGTTAAGGTAATTGTGATGTCTGAGAGAGTGAAGTCTGATAAGTGTGAAAACATTAATGACTAAAGTTCAGGGACTAATATTTCGATACTCCAATATCTCAGGACCTATAATATTTTTTCCCAAATAATATTAATTCCGTTTCTAACCATTAAGATTATGGGCTCCGTAGAAAACAGTTCCAAAACGAGGGCCATTAGAAGTTTTTTATTGTTTAAACTAAGGTCTGTAGAAAGCAGCCCATAATTATTTTACACATTTTAGCCCATCTGGGAGTACATACAGGCTTTTAGTAATGGGCTGGAATCTCTTACCCATCAGATCTTTATTCTGAAATAAAATATACCAACATTATAATTTTAACAATAAAATAAAACGAAATTATATATTAACAAACATTCATATTACTCATCGACGGATGGGGAGTGGTTTTAGTTTAATTAGAAGTTTTAGATTTGAATTCTAGGGTATGTAGCGATGTTAAAATTTATAATAGAGAGTTCTATCGTCTTTTGAGGTTTTACTCAGCTCGAATAAAAAGTAGTCAACACTCAAAATAATAACCGAATTAACGGATGGTTTTGAAAAAGAAAAAGAAGTTCCAATCACAGTATTTATCTTCATATACTCCGTCCTTTAATAATTGACGCTTTAACTTTGGGCACGTATATTAAGGAGATCAGATGGCTCACTATTTTAGATAATTTTGTCCCGAATTTTTTCTCGAATTACATGAATGGTACGCTCTAAGTTCGAGAAAAAGTTCGGGGTAAATTGTTTCAAATAGTGAATCATCCGGCTTCTTTAATATGCGTGCTCAAAGTCGAAGCGTCAGTTATTAAAAAATGGAGGGAGTATGAAATAATTGAGGTAGCTGTAGCGTACCATTGTAAATGAACTTTGACAATTGTGGATTATAATCAGAAAAGATGATGACAGATTCCTCAATTATAAGTATGGGAAAGTGACATGGTAGCGACATGGGAAAGAAAGATGCCAAAACCTAAAAAAGCTAAAAAGGAAAAAAGAAGAGAAATAAGACTATACAAAATATATAAAATCCTACAGGTTTAGGCTGTTTGCGTGGGGTGGATGGGATACTTTGATGTCGGCATTCCACTTTGCACTTGATAATGGAAGTATGAAAATGAAACCATATCAACGTCTTTGCTCTGTTTACAGCTATTTGCTTGCTTAACTGTATCCATGTCAATTCCTGCCCATCTTTTCGCCCAATCACTTCACTCCTAATAATGGTTACTTACGATTACATTCCTCCAAACAAAATATTAAGAAAAAATGTGTTCAACTTAATCTTTTATATAATATTTCAGATGTTGTCTTTTCGGGCCAAATTATGTTTTTGTTCTTTATTTGTAAATTAGTCTCAAGTTTACGTATACGACTTAAAATTTTACGTCAAAAAAATAAGAAATGAAAATCAAATATATGAGAATGGTAAAATTTTATGAAATGAGATATTTTGGATGTAGTTTGGTGGGAGGTGAAAAAGATCTGGATTGAGCGGAATTCAATCCGACCCAACCCATACTCACCTCTGCACTGCAGAGGTCTTGTTTGTCAAAATATAGCTGGAATAGAGCAGCGCAGGATTAGTGTCACTTATACTATTATATGAGTCTACATTATAACAAATTGCTTTTATCTATCAAGAAAAAAGAGGCTATGTGTGTCTCTTTTGAAGATTGATTGCTTTTTTCGAAACTAGCAAATCCAATTGTCCTTAGCTTCTTTATCATGTTTCTATATAAAGTTTATAAAGTTATCCTCAACAATGCATTCCCAACACTAGATGGTCCAATCTTCCACAGTCTCTGTCACCACTCACCAGGCCACCACCACCCTCCACCAGTAAGTGACGATAATTGCTCATCGGTCGAATCTCCACTAGACGATACACACCAATGTTCACACATTAGTCGTACTCGTATAAGTGATAGAGATATATAACCACAGCTCATATGTACAAGGTTTTATTGGTGTAAGATAAAATATGGAAAGTATACAACGATTACTAAAACGTTTAGAGATGATTGATTGATACGCTAATACTAGAGTACTACAATTCCTAATCAGATCGCATTAATTTAAAACTAACACTAAATAATTGAATGGTGCAACCTCTGCTTTTTCGTATTAGACAAGCGCAAGATACGTCGTTGTGGAAAACACAAGGACAGCTTGTGTTTGTTTAAAAAACTTGATTTTTCTTGCTAGGAGTTGTGTGAAATGATACGCCAACCAACGTGCCTAACTGCACAAAAGCAAGCTGCATTTATAATTATTAGTTAAAAGTTAATGTTGTAGGTTTGGGTCACATTAGTTAGAGAAAGCAATAAGCAACCCTAATTAATGGCATTTAAACATAATTTCATATGGGTGGTCATGACCTGTAAAAGCTTCAAAACTATATAATTGGGCAGATTCTTTTTTTGGTAGGATCTTTCTTGCCCACCCATTTAGCATCTGAGTTATCCACCACTTACTAGGATTCTATTCATCAAAACGTAATAAAAAGAAGAATAAAAATATAACCATAAATTTGTTTATTTAGGTGAACGCGAAATTTGAATCTGAATTTAGATCTCTGTTAGTACTTTTATTACCAGGTAAAAAACTAATGAATTACATACTCATTCCCTAACCGTAAACTTGTTATGAATAATCGACATGGATGTGTACCTGCATCTTTAAAAAACATGTGGTAGTTATAAGTTATAACATGCATAATTTAATTGTCAAAAAGAACTCAATCATTGCCGGTAATTATACAGAAAAAAAAGAAAAAAGAAATAATTACCATTTAAAACCCATAACTGTGCATTTATTTAGATCCTATACCTAGTGCCTCTAATCATGCTCATAGGTTTTTCCTGATTAACAAATATGATTCTCTCACATGAATAATTATTCAAGAGATAAAAATTAATATGTAGCTGCAGTGGTGGGACTAGGATAGAACAATAAAAAAAGAAAAAGATGATAAAATCTAATTTTAGTTACTAAAACAGAGTGCATGTCTGCCAATTATCCCAATATTCATGCCTATCTGGAGAGGATTCAATATGAGTCAAGCCTGGTCTAAGTGGGTGCTATTTATATCAAACCCTATTTGTGTCACTTTCTACTCAGCATTATATCAGAATGTGTATCTAATTAGCTAAGAATTTTCATATAACACTCAACACCCTCCATAAAAACTGTGTTAAACAGAGCTCGTTAGATTACCCGAACACTTGCTCACTTTAGTTTTTGGTATGAAGATGAAGCTATTCCATTTTGTGCTTCAACTGTCTGCTGCACTTCTGTGCTTCAGTTACATACATGTCGACGCAGCAGAAGTCAAGAACCAGCAACTGAAGAAGACCTACATAATTCAAATGGACCAATCCTATATGCCAGAAAGTTTCCCTGATCACCACGAGTGGTATGATTCATCCTTGAAGTCCGTATCAGAATCAGCAGGCATGCTTTACACTTACAGCAATGTAATTCATGGCTTTTCCACAAGACTCTCATCAGAGGAAGCCAGCTCGCTTGAAAAACAGCCAGGAATTCTTGCTGTTATACCTGAAGTGGTGTACGAGTTGCATACTACTCGCACACCAGAGTTTCTTGGATTAGGGAAAAGTGAAGCCACCTTCCCAGCTTCAGGCTCACAGGGTGAGGTGATTGTTGGAGTACTTGACACTGGTGTCTGGCCAGAATCACCTAGCTTTGTTGACACTGGGCTTGGCCCCGTTCCAAGCACCTGGAAAGGCGAGTGTCAAGTGGCTAAGAGCTTCAATTCGTCTAGCTGCAACCGCAAACTAATTGGAGCAAGATACTTCTCCCAAGGGTATGAGGCAGCATACGGTCCGGTTGATGAGACAGTTGAATCAAAGTCACCAAGAGATGACGATGGCCACGGAACTCACACAGCAAGTACTGCAGCTGGGTCAGCTGTCTCAGGAGCTAGCCTATTTGGTTATGCCAGAGGAGTTGCGCGTGGGATGGCTCCCCAAGCCCGAGTTGCAGCATACAAGGTTTGCTGGCTGGGTGGATGTTTTGGCAGTGACATTTTAGCTGCAATGGATAAAGCAGTTGCAGACGGAGTGAACGTCCTATCGATGTCTATCGGAGGAGGGCTCTCGTACTATGACAAGGATACTGTTGCTGTCGGAGCATTCCAAGCAGCAGCAAAAGGGGTTCTTGTATCTTGCTCAGCTGGGAATGGGGGGCCAAGTCCTAGTAGCTTGTCCAACATAGCACCATGGATAACTACTGTTGGTGCTGGAACTATAGACCGCACTTTCTCTGCATTTGTAAGCCTAGGTAATGGAAAGAATTACTCGGGCACAACACTTTACAGTGGAAAGCCTCTGCTTGCTTTGGTGCCACTCGTTTATGCAGGTAATGTGAGTAACTCAAGTAGTGGCAGTCTTTGCATGGCGAATAGCTTGAGCCGTGAGAAAGTATCAGGAAAAATTGTAATATGTGATCGAGGGGGTAACAGCAGAGCACAAAAGGGCTCAATTGTGAAAGGTGCTGGTGGTGTAGGAATGATCCTAGTCAACACAGCATTGTATGGGGAAGAGCTAGTTGCAGATGCACATCTTTTGCCTACAGCGGCAGTGGGCCAAAAATCTGGGGATGCCATTAAGAGTTACGTCTTTTCTGAAACCAAGCCAATGGCCACGATTTCTGCAGGAGAAACGGACGTGGGAATTGAACCATCACCAGTAGTAGCAGCATTCAGCTCCAGAGGTCCAAATCCACTCACTCCAGAGATACTCAAACCAGACCTAATAGCACCAGGAGTCAATATCCTAGCAGGGTGGACTGACGAAGTCGGCCCAACTGGACTAACAGAAGACAAGAGGCATGTGAAATTCAATATCATTTCTGGAACATCCATGGCATGCCCTCATATCAGTGGTTTAGCAGCACTCGTCAAGGCTGCACACCCTGACTGGAGTCCAGCAGCCATCAAGTCAGCCCTCATGACCACAGCATACTCAACATACAAAACTGGGGAAACCATGTTAGATGTGGCAACAGGACAACCAGCAACACCCTTCGATTTCGGAGCTGGATACGTAAATCCAGTAGCAGCCATAGATCCTGGCCTTGTTTATGATGCCTCTGTCACCGACTACGTAGGATTTCTCTGTGCTTTAAACTACAGCTCAACCCAGATCAAGCAAATCACAAATATGACCTTCACCTGCGACACTAGCAAGAAGTACAGTCTGAATGATCTTAATTACCCATCTTTCTCTGCTGTGCTGCTGACTGCTACAGGCGTAGGAGGAGGCGATGTTAATGCGACGAGCACTGTGAAGTACACAAGAACACTGACCAATGTAGGAACCCCAGCTACTTACAAGGTTTCAGTGACACCACGAATACCATCAGTAAAGATCACAGTTGAGCCAGAATCACTGACTTTTACAAAGAAAAATGAGAAGAAGAGTTATACAGTGACGATCGTTGCTCCATCTGCGCCTTACGGTACCAACAAATTTGCTCGCCTCGAATGGTCAGATGGGAAACATGTTGTCGGAAGTCCAATAGCAGTCACCTGGTTGTGAACAAAAAACTTGGAAGTATTGAATCAACAGCCATTGTTCATAGGACACGACAGAAACTCCATGTAATTGATGTCTTTCAATCCTCCTTACGTTGCAACTATTGCACTAGCTTTTACCAGTTATGTTGTAAGTGCTTTTCTACAAGATCTGGGGACCAGAGGAAGTAATGGACAAATAATTGTACAAAATAACAAAGAAAAGAATTGTATGTGAATTTCAATTAGTTATCCAGTTATAATCCATCTTCCTTAAGCAGAAAATTAAGGTTGTACACTATTCTAGTTATAATTCGTGGATTCTTAGTCTTTTCCGGATAAGTTCTGGTAATAACTGAAATTAAACAAATATCCCAACCCAAAAAATGTTGGAGTCCAGCTCATATTGACTGAAGGAGAGATTTGTTGTGAGCCTAGCCCAATTGATGTCATATGTAATTGTTTGATTTAGATCAAGAAAGAAAAAGAAAAAGAAAAAGAAAAAGAAAGAGAGTTAGAGGTGGTTTAGGTTTCCTACACCTAGTGCAATTAGGTTTGCAATTGCAAACCATTATAAAAGGTGAGTGATGGCTTAGGTTGTGAGGAAAAAAAGAAAAAGAAAAATAGAGAGACGAGAATTAATTAGAGTTGTTGTTGAGCATCCTAAGAGATTGTGAGAGAAAATAGATTTTCGCCAAACTCTATGCAGCTGCGGGAGAATCATCACAGCGACTTCGTTCACCGTTGGATCGGTGTGAAATTTGGACAGCAGGTGAAGGACTTCTGGTTCTTCAATCTGAACAGTTGGATCGGTGAGAAGTTGTCCGAGGTGGTAGAAATACTGTCCTGATTGAAGCAGTAAAAATCTAGTTTTGGTTCTCTATTCTCATATCTCTTGTTTTTCTTGGATTGATTGATTAGATTATTTGATTGGTACTATTGGTGATAGTGGTGTATGTCAGATAATTCCTATAGTTGAGATAGGGATTTTGCTTGATTGTACACATTGATCATCATATAGTGGATTGTTACTGGCTTGGTCCCGTGGTTTTTTTATCTGTTGAGGTTTTCCACGTTAAAAATCTCTGTGCTATTTTTGATTGGTTTGATAGCTAGGGGTTATTGATTCTTGGAATAAGATTGTTTGCTGCAAAAAATTGATTGTCGATTGAAATTAACCCCAGCAACTGGTAGCAGAGATTAAGGTTTGAAAGATGACCGACAACGCAAAGATTGAGCTTTTTGATGGACAGAATGATTTCGCAGTGTGACAGACAACTGTGATGGATTTGTTGACTATGAAGGATCTCGACGTCGCTCTTGGTGATAAGAAACCAGAAGGAATGAAAGATGGTGATTGGGCAACTATCTTGAAAAAGGCGACGAGTCAGATCAGGCTTGCATTAGCTCCATCAATAAAGTATGTTGTGATGGGGGAGCAAACACCAAAAGGAATGTGGGAGAAGCTAGAAAGTGTTTATGCTTCCAAGTCTGTGACAAACAAACTTAGTCTAAAGTTGGACTTGTATTCGTTGAAGATGGGTGAAGGTATGAGCATCCATAAGCACTTGTCGGATTTCAATCGGGTGTTGACGAAAGTGCTTAATACAGGGGAGAATGTAGGAGATGAAGAGCAGGCGATACTTCTTCTTTCTTCATTGCATGTGTCATACAAGTCACTAGTGCAGTCCCTTATAGTAGGGAAGACAAGTTTGAAGAAGGAAGATGTGACGACTTTCCTAATAGATAATGAGAAGTTGTTAGGAGTGGAGAACAAGAATAATAGTGACAAACTAATGATTTTAGAAGGGTCATCGAGTGGATGGGATCAACGTGGTAGAAATAGAGGGAGAGGGGCTTCTTCCAGCTATGGAAGAAACAGATCCAGTTCAAGACCAAGGGCAGACTATAGTGAGAAAGAATGCTACTATTGCCACCAGAAGGGTCACATCAGAGCATACTGTCAGAAGATGATGACTGATTTGAAAGAACTGCAGAAGGGTAAAGAAGAGATTGGTGATGCTGCAACTATTCAGGATGATGATGTTGAATTGTTGGTAGTGCAGAAAGTGAGGAACAAGTAAGAGATTCCTGAATTTTAGATTCTGCATGATCTTTTCATATTTGTGCTGACAAAGAATTGTTTAGTACATTTGGTGATTGTGATGATAAATCTGTCACATTGGCCAGTAACGAAAAACTAGAGGTTGAAGGCATTGGCAATGTGAAGATCAAGATGCATGATGGATTGGTGAGAACTCTCGGTAATGTGAGATATGTACCGAAGTTGAAAAGAAATTTAATCTCTCTTGGAAGATTGGATTCTCGCGGGTTGATTGACGCTTTATTTCATGTGTTTTTACCACTTCAAAACTCTTTGTTTGTGGCAGAAACAATCCTTTTTACGTCAATTTGGTTTCTTTTGGAGGAATCTTGGGAAAGACTGGTTTTGGAAGAAACTGGTGCTGGAGCAAAAGATTGGCAGTCTTAGCCGCATGTCTTAGCTAAGACTGTAGGGTAGAGGCGTGCTGAACATGGACTCGTGGGAAAGCGGAATCAGATCAGAGAGCCAGTTGGTTGTTACATCCATTTGAAAAAATCTTGGATGTAATCCTATTTGAACAAAAACACTTTGTTATTATCCTTTGATTATTATCACTTTGGGATTTAAACAATTGGGATTTTTATCCCTATCTTTTAGTTAATTTGAAGAAGGAGTTTGGAAAGGAACGTGATTGGTGGGGACTCTAACCTTGTTAAAAGGTTAGGGAAGGCTGTTAATTACGGAATATTCCATCTTCCTTTCTTCTGGTTTTGTAAACATTCGTTTTTGAATATCACAGCTTTTAATTCTATTTCATGTTCTTCAATTCTTTCTTTCTTTCTTTAATTATTATGTCTAGTAGCTAAACACCTAATTCTTGGTAAGGGTTGAGTGAGCATACTTGTGATTCGTGAGACTGAATCGTTCTTAATTATCCTCTCGTTTGTATTCAATTTAAGTTATGTTTTAACAAACCGGTTCCCGTCTAGGCTAAGACTTGATCGATCTTAGGCAAGACGACGAATTTGCAGCCAGTCACTAAGGGGACGAGCGAAACCGAAGTGACGAAGTAGGTAGCTAACCTCGCGGGGGTTAGTGAACTTGAATTGATATAGGCCTAACCAGATTGACAACCTAGGGCTCCGAGTTGGGAGTAGCTTGGCCTAGACTCTGTCTTTCCCTACGCCATTGAGAAAACGCATGTGCCTCAAGCCAGCAACCAATTGGATAAACCCTTTAGCCAGCAAGGTGTCCACTGGCCAGGATCACTAGGAAATGGGGTACCCTCCAAGTGATTTGAATAGGAGGAAAGTAGGATTGGAAAGGGGTTCCTCCCAATCTATAGCAGAGTTACAAAGGGGAAGGAGAAAATCTAAAGTCAATGATCGATTAAACAAGTAAAGTGCTCACGAATTCGCCCTTGCTAGGAATTTACCTCACGAAAGTTCCAACCAATTTCAGCCAACAATCTTAGCTAAGATTCACTTCTGCCTAAGATTGTTTCCTTTATTTTATTTTTGCTTGTCCTCTTTTACGCTTTGTTTATCTTAATTGCAGGAACAAAACCCCTCAACTCCAATGACGAGGAAGTCGAGTCAAGACTACAATACACCACCAAGATCTCTGTGGACGAACCTCTTATCGCAATCTACGAGTCCCTTGTGGACGAGTGATAAGTTGTATTCCTACCCCATTTTCTATATCTTTTTACAACTAAATTTGATGCCCTCGACACGCAATCAAATTTTGGTGTCGTTGCCGGGGATCTTTTGACGGTGTTTCTTGTAGTTTTGTTTTTATTTTTTTCTTTTGCAGTTGATGACCAGGTCCTAAAAGGAAGATTTACTACCTTTGAATCCGGAACTTACAAAAGCTGAAGCACAAAACAGAAAGAAAGCCAAGAGAAAGACTAACGGTGAATTTTCAGGGACGCCAACAGAATCTAGTCCCAGCAACAATCTAGGCCAAGATTCGAGCCCAGCTGAAAACCCAATACCAACCATGGAGGAAAACCAACAAGAACAGACGATGAGGGAACAAAACAGGGGGGCAGAACGAGTGACCTACTCCTGTATTAATCTACCCCCGATGGCTAATGATTGGTCCATCAAGACAAACATCATTGCCAACTTAACCAAGTTTCATGGCCACTCAAACGAGAATCCGTATAACCATTTGAGGAACCTTCACCTCCAATGTGATACCCTCAAACCAGTAGGAGTAACAATCGAGAGAGCCAAACTGAAGTCATTTCCTTAGTCTCTCGAAGACTCAGCTAAGAATTGGTTCTATAGCTTGCCCCATAACACCATTACAACATGGGGGGACATGTCCGCTGCCTTCCTAAATAAATATTGGAATGCGACTAAGGCAAGGGCAGCAAGAAAAAAGTTTAGTTTCCGTTCAGTAGAGGGGAGGAGAGAGTTTGAGCGAGTATCATCAAAGGTTTAGAGACCTTCAAGACATTTGCCCTACCCATGGAGTGACGGACCATCTCCTAATCCAATACTTCTATGATGGAATGTGTGTGAAGGATATGGAAAGGTTAGATGCAGCTCCTGGAGGAGCACTTCAAGATCTTACACCAACAAGAGCAAAACTACTTCTCCAAACAATGGCTGGCAATAGCCAAAACAACACCTCATCCGAGAGAAATTCTACACCTTCTTCTTTGAATGCTATAAATGTGGAAAATAAGCTTGACAATATTACTAACATTTTGATGAATCTTTCTACAGGTACCACACCTCAGGTACAAACTACAGCAGCAGCAGCCAATCCTATGCCCTCCATTTGCTGAATTTACCAACAATTAGATCATCCCACCCATAGTTGTTACGTGGTGGAACAGTCGGGAGATCCAGCTCTAGTCTCGGTCAACGCGGCATATGGTTACAACCAAGGGCAACCTAGATTCCCTCATGAAAGTAACCAATACTCTTGGAGACAACGTCCCAATCTAAGGTGGAGACAAGATCCGCCTCAGTCTAGCCAACCAAATCAACAACAACAATACCACCAACAGCCACAACAGTCTCCCATAAATTTCCAACACTTTGTACCCAGACCACCTGGAGCAAATCAATCAAATGTCCCAATGTTACCTCCTGCACCTCAACCACTTAATATTACCGGAGTTCCTATAGAAGACATATTGTAAAAATTCATGCAGGCAACTCAATCTAGCCTTGCTGAAATGCAAAAAGCTACTCAGTCCAGTATTGTTGAGATGCAGAAACAAATAGGCCAGCTCACCCAACAAATCCAGCAGCCAGGAACAAGTGGAAAATTACCTCCCACCACCGAGGATAACCCTAGGCACAACGTAAGTGCTATTCATCTTAGGAGTGGAAATATTCGGCCTGAACGAAAGGGTGCGAAATCATACCAGGAGGTACGTAATCATTCATTTGGGGATGAGGATGTCGATGTGGACGAAGAAATTCAAGCAGAAACTCAGCCGGAACCAATCTTGGCTAAGACTGAGACTAAGACTGATATTCCAGTCCAATCACAACATCCGATCTTAGCTAAGCCAGTAGCTAAGACTAATGAGCAGAGTTTAAAACCTCTGGAAACAGTAGATATTCCACCTCCTTATCCTCCCAAGTCTTCTAAACAGAAGAAATTAGACGAAGCTAAAGAATTCATGAACATTTTTGGCAAAGTGGCAGTGAATATTCCTATGCTAGATTTAATTTCTAAAGTACCTTCTTACGCAAGATTTTTGAAAGAACTTTACACTAACAAAAGGAAACTTGCAGGTGTTGAGAGAGTGAATCTTTTGCAGAATGTTTCTTCAGTACTTCAAAGCAAACTACCGGAGAAATGTGGAGATCAAGGAACCTTCACCATCCCTTGTAAAATTGGGAACAAAACGGTGGAAAAAGCCCTTTGCGATTTATGGGCCGGGATCAACGTGATGTCCTTAAAGGAATACGAAGCATTGCAAATGGGACCCATGAAAGAGACACAGGTGGTGATTCAACTAACTGACCGAACCGTGATCCATCCTAAGGGTTTGGTAGAGGACATCCTCGTCCAAGTCAATAACTTTATATACCCTGTGGATTTTTATATTGTTGAAATGGATTCTGATTTACCTTTCTGTACCACTGATGTGCTCTTAGGTAGACCTTTCCTTAGGTTCGCTAGAGCAAAGATAGACGTTTATGAAGGTAGTATTATTTTGGAATTCTTTGGGAGCACGATTAAGGAGGGATTAAATTATCATAATGAGACACATAGTGTTAATGATGTAGGTACATCATGATGTACCAAAGTTTTACTCAAATGATTTGTACATCACTGATTAGGATCTGGTTCCTCTAATTTTTCCTTAAACATGATTAGTCATGTTAGAGAAATCTGAACCGTTCAATAAAATTGGACGGATGAGATTAAAAATTTAAATCATTAATGAGTTGACCAGTCAATAAAATTCAACAAGTGGTCAATTCATTAATTACTTAAATTTTTAATTTCATCCGTCCAATAATAATAATAATGAGTTTTTAGATTAAAATAATGAAGAAAAAGTAAAACCAAAATAATAAAAAAAAATTTATTTAAAAAAAAGAGATAGGGCGTGTCCATGTCCTTTCCTCTCCAACCTTTCTTCTTGCATTTCCGTATGGTTCGATGGTGTTGCGTTTCCCAAATTCACGGTAACAAAATCTTTAGTGGAAGTGGTGTTAGATCAGGGACGAGGAAGAAGAATAGAAATTTAGGTGTGAGATATGGGTTGAATGTGGTGCTATATAGAACTTGAAAAGATGTAATGTGAATGGTAAGGAGGATGAATCTCTAAGCTAGTTTTGGGTAAATCAAAGCATAGTGACGCAAGATCTGATCTATAACATCAAGAAAAGAAGAGGCGCGTTACATATACGCACCTCCTCGTTTTTTTTTTACAGTAACTAAGAAGCATATTTGGATCGTTGGATGTTGTTTAATAGTTCTAAAGTTTAGTTTTGGGTAGCTAGCGATGAAGGCAATTTAGTGGTGTTGGATGGCGTAACGGATGGTATTTTCCGGCGGCGGCTGACAAGTTTGGAGGAGGCGGCGGCTGACAATTTTTATTTTCATTTTGAAATTTTGAGAGAATCATTACTCCTAAAGTAGAAGCGAAACGGAAGCATGCTATCCATCTATAGCTATCAATCATGTATGAGAAAAGGATAAACAACGCTCAACAATTATTGATGACACCTTTCAAACAAATTGTCAAAAGATTGTAGGAAATGCATCCGATCACAAATGCTGTACAAATCTGACTCTGGCTTGAAAGAAGGAAAGAAATCTAGCCCATGTTATGTAGAAATGAAGGTTACACACAAAAAATAATTTTCTACTACTCCCTCCGGTACGAATTAAACGTCGTTTTAGCATTTACTTTTACTGTTTCGGTACGTATCTTAAAACGGCCGGCAGACTCACTATTTGAAATAATTTTGCCCCTAATTTTTTCTCGGAAGTACGTTAAGGATTAACGTACGTTCGAAAAAAAGTACGGATTTTTTTGGGGTTAAATAGTGAGTCATCCGACTTCCTCAATATGCGTTCCCTACTGAATATTGGGATGCGAGGAAGTCATTTAATTCGTGCCAGAGGGAGTAGTATATTTGTATTGTTATATATAAAATATTGTATTTATATTTTTTAAAGAAATTTGCAATTAATAATATCTAGTACTTTATATTTATTAGCTTATTTAAAATGTTAATTAATAGTAGAAAGAGATGTTTCTTGGTTTATTTTCAAAAATTAATGTTTTTTTAATCTTTGCAAAATATACTATTGAGTCATTTAATTTTGTGTGTGTTGAAAGGAGTAGAAGCATATTGTATAAAAATAATGTTTGGGATACTTAATTATTTTGGTAACAAAATTGTACTATCTGATGTCAAAATATGAGTTAATTACTTGGACCTAATTAATTAGAAAAGAATCAACACTTGGTTAAGTGGACCAAAAATTAACTAATCAATGTGGTAGGTCCATTTTGTATAGTAAGTACTAACATAGACTATTCTCTCATAAGCCCAAGTTTGATAGAGAATATCCAAAATTTGGGCTGTGGGAATAGTAGGAGAGAATTAAAACCACGAATAAAAATATTAAATAATATATTTAACTAGTAGCAGCCATCAACCTGAAAAAACAGAAAATATGGATTGACCCACTTATCATATCTGTAATGTATTGACCCACCTCACATTATTATTCCCAATGTATAAGCAAACAACGAGTGAAAATCATCTCTAAATGTCTATATATGTTAGTTTCCATTGCAAAAAAAGCACATCCAATCTGGTTTACAAAAGCAAGAGTGCTAAAAATGGAAGTCTTAAGGTTCAGGCTTACCTTAATGGCCACATTTCTATGCTTTTCTTACATTTGTGCAGCCATCGCCGCACAAAACCAGCATTCCAAGAAGACATACATAGTCCACATGGACCACTCCAGTATGCCAGACGAGTTCGATCATCACCTACAATGGTACGATTCATCTTTGAATTCAGTAACATGGTTTACACTTACAACAATGTGATTCAAGGCTTTTCTGCAAGACTCGATCAGGAGGCAGCAAAAGTACTCGAACAACAACCAGGAATTCTCTCTGTCCAGCCAGAAAGAATATACCAGTTACTTACAACCCGATCCCCAGAGTTCCTCGGGTTGGGCAACATCAAAACTTTACCAGTTGAAGCAGCAGCGAGTGAGGTTATAGTTGGTGTACTAGACAGTGGCATATGGCCAGGTATAAGGAGCCTGGACGACAGAGGGCTGGGCCCCATCCCAAGTACCTGGAAAGGCAAATGCGAGGTGGGTAAGAACTTTAACTCATCAAGCTGTAACAGGAAACTAATCGGAGCAAGGTTTTACCTGAAAGGGTATGAAGCGGAAGAAGGACCTATGGACGAAACAAAGGAAACCAAGTCGCCAGTAGACGATGATGGCCATGGGACTCACACGGCAACTACAGCAGCAGGGTCAGCTGTCCCCAGAGCTAGCTTTTCTGGCTATGCTATTGGGACAGCACGAGGGATGGCAAGGTGGGCGCGAGTGGCATCATACAAGGTATGCTGGATACCAGGATGTTTTGAGACGGATATTTTATCAGCAATGGATCAAGCAATAGCAGATGGTGTGAATATCCTATCCATCTCAATTGGGGATGTGCCCCCAGATTACAACAAAGATCTCATTGCCATTGGAGCATTCAGGGCAACAGAGAAAGGAATCTTTGTATCATGCTCAGCAGGAAATAGCGGATCAACTCCGGGCAGTTTGGAAAATGTTGCACCGTGGATAACGACTGTAGGTGCTGGAACTATAGACCGTGATTTTCCAGTATACGTGAGACTTGGAAATGGGAAGAGTTATTTGGGCACATCAGTCTATAGTGGAAAGCCATTATCTCACTCCCTAGTGCCTCTGATTTATGCCGGCAATGCGACCAACACAACAAATGGAAATCTTTGCATTACAGATAGTCTGATTCCTGCACAGGTTGCCGGAAAAATTGTGATATGTGATCTAGGGGGGCAGCAGGAGGCAACAAAAGGGTTTGGTTGTGAAAGAAGCCGGCGGTATAGAGATGATTCTAGCAAACACGGAGATGTATGGGAATCAACTAGTAGCAGACGCGCATATTTTACCTCAAGCTACTGTGGGCTACAAAGATGGAGATGCCATTAAGACTTACGCCTTCTCTGATCCTGAGGCAATGGCCACAATCTACGTTGGAGCCATACGGACACGGCTAGGAGTTCAACCATCACCAGTGACAGCAGCATTCAGCTCTAGAGGACCAAATCCACTCACTCCAGGAATACTCAAACCAGATCTAATAGCACCAGGAGTCAACATTCTAGCAGCATGGAGTGGTAATGCAAGTCCAAGTGGGCTTACAGAAGATAAGAGGCGTGAGGACTTCAATATCCAATCTGGGACATCCATGTCTTGTCCCCATGTCAGCGGGTTAGCTGCGATCCTAATGGCTGCCCATCCAGAATGGAGCCCAGCAGCCATTAAGTCTGCCCTCATGACTACAGCAGATACAACATACAGAAACGGCAAAACCATCTTAGATAGTGCAACTGGACAACCATCAACCCCATTTGATTATGGTTCTGGACATGCAAATCCAACGGCAGCACTTGATCCTGGACTTGTCTATGATGCCACTGCTGATGACTACATAGCCTTCCTCTGTGCGCTAAACTACAGTGCATCTCAGATTAAACAAGTCACAAACAGAGATTTCACTTGTGACTTGAACAAGACGTACATCGTGGGAAACCTTAATTATCCATCTTTCTCCGTTCTACTAAAGATAGCCAATGGAAGTAGTGTTGGAGTAACTAGTGTTGTAAAATACACTAGGACTTTGACCAACGTAGGCCGCCCAGCAACATACAAAGTTTCAGTGTCTCCAAGTATACCATCTGTTAAGGTCTTAGTTGAACCAAATTCTATAAGTTTCACCAGACAAAATGAGAAACAAAGCTATGATGTCACATTCACTGCTACATCTATGCCATCAGGCACAAACAGCTTTGCTCAGCTGGAGTGGTCGGACGGCAAACACGTAGTCAGTAGTCCAATAGCTTTTAGCTGGACATAATTAGCTATTCCTAATACCCACATACTATTACTAATGTTATGTGTAATAAATGTCTTAATGACTTTGTTCTCTCTCTTTCTCTTTACTTCCCTAATGCCTTAGAAGTTGAAGCAATGTAAGTGGGAGCTATCGGTTCTAACTCATAGCATTCTTTCATCCATATGATTGCGGCATCGTTTCATTATAAATTACAAGGGAATTTCCAAGTCATCTTTCAGAAGGAATTTCCCCACGCTAACCTTCTTACCCCTAAAAGCTTTTCTGTTTTCTTGACAAACCTATACAACAGCATTCCTGCTTTTTAACCTTCACCTAAATGTGGTGAGCATCTCAAACTAAAGTTGAGTAAAATTGTGGTTCAATTGCTAGACTAAATAACCAGAAAACCATAAAAATTAACCAATTGATTTTGTTTCTTTCATTATCTTAAAGGTCTACTCAACCTTGACCAAACAATGACAAGTGTCAATCCCACAATAAGACCAGATTTACAAGATCCAGTGCAACAAAATAATCCAACAAGCTCGACAATCTAGATGAAAACTCAGAAATAGCATCAATGAAGAAAATTTTAATGGAATTGAGCATTCAAATATCACTTAAAAGCTTCGAAAACTTCCATAAGGTAACAAAACTGATGTAATAAAAAAGAACACTATTCTGAATCTATAGACTGACAAACAGGGAGATAGTATGTATCAAGTTGCCAGTACTTGTGTCTGACACCTTCCCACACTTCTTCCCCCAAACAATCCTTAACAGGCAAGGGAATTAGCTGTGTGGAATAGCCCAAGTTCTCGAGCTCTAGAGAAACTAAATTACAGTAAACGACATGGAAAAACGCATTACCTCCACAGAGTCCATTGAAAAACGAGTAAATTCCTCCAGGCTTTAATAAAGTAGGAAGGTGCTCGTGAAACTCTTTCAAGTCCTCATAATATTCGCCATAAGTGTCAAAGAAAATACCTAAGAAAAATCAGTACGAGAAAGGATTATTATGTCTGCAAACTGGGAATGCAGGCTCATCAACAAATAGCACTAATAAAAAACACTAGTACCAATGATTATCAACAAATGAAAGGAAAACATATAATTATAAACAAATCTGGTATTCATACCATCATAAGTTTCCAGTTGGGAGATAACATCTTGCCACCGGCCAAATATTATCTTAACATTCTGTTTATCACCCCAACCAGACTGAATCATTCGTTCATAAACCTCCGGATGCGCTTCCACAATAGTGTGCGTAGCAGGGCCATACTGTTGAATAGCAGTATCCACTAATCCCATTCCAAATCCAATGTTTAGAACATTTCCGCCACCAGAACAGACTGCCTTTGCATGCGCTTCCATTAACGGTTTCTCCCACGCCATCATAACCGCTTTGCTATCGGCGTCCATCAACTTGTCCTCACTGAAACTAACCCTATCTTCCAAATAACTGCTGTCAGATGCCCCATTACTATTGCTCTCTTTCCGCGCAATGGTTCCCAAAATTAACTCAGACTGAATTCCTGCAACACGAGTGGCATGTAAGCTATTATAAGAAAAAATAGGGGCTATTATGTCCGGGGAGAAACGAGATTTGTGATTTTTGTGAGAGTACCGGTGTTGAGGAGCAGTTCGAAGGCGTCCTGGTGGCCGGCGTCCATGGCGAAGTCGCCGGCGGAGAGGTTAGAAGGGGAGAGTGCGTTCCAGGGAGCGCCGGCTTCTAGGAGGGATTGAATGACGGCGGTGTGACCGAATTTGGCGGCGTGCATAAGAGGAGTAAGGCCGTTGCTGTCGAAGTTGGAGACATCAGCTCCGGTGCTTATGAGGTTTTTAACTTTCTCTAGGTCGCCATTTTTGGAAGCTTCACACAGTAGTTCGCACTCGTCCATCGGCTTTGCTGATTTGCTAATTGCTATTCTGAAGGATCGGCTTCCAAAAGTTCCTTCGCCCTCTGCTCAGTGCTCTGTACTGTGTACTGTAAGTTTTTAGACCTTGTAAATAATAAATATAAAAATATAAAAAATCATATATATTACTATGGGCCGTGCTGAGGAATGGTATTTTGTTTAAATGGGCCTGTTCGTGACTAAGGCTCAAAGTTGAGCTTTATTTTAAAGGCTAGATCTTTGTGTTATAAATCCTGAAACGTCGGTGATCTGTTAAGAATCCTAATGGTCCATCGATCGATAACGAGATGCGGCCGACGAGCTCCTTCTGGCTCTCTCCTCTTCTTCTACTTTTATTTTTTAGTATTTTTTATGGGCTTGTCCTCTTTCGCTCTTAATCATGTTCAAGCGGATCTTAAATAAATAACTTTCTCAGTATAATTTTCTCGATTCTTTAAACTCAAATTTAAATCTAAGTAAGGTATTCAACTTTTTAAATAATTATTAAGCCTCAATTCCAGAAAATTAACTATTAGTGGTTGCTTGAGTCACATACCATTCAATCATTTATATTTCATAGTGTGGAATTCTCGTAAAAAATTTAACATGATTAATTCTCCCCGGGACAGCAAGAATATGGTGTTGCAGTCAAAGCAATATGAGAGTGGAGCACGCACTCAATTCCTTAAGTACTTGACAGGAAGATGAAGTGATGTCAAGGTCAGGACAAAGCATACACATAACCTAACATTTCATTGGCTTTGTTTGACAGTGGCAAGACAATAAATCTATTCCTGTGTTTGGGTCGATGGTGATGTAATGGGTGTTTCAATGGATGTTGACTCGGATACTTTTTAGTCTTCCACTATACTTACTAGAAAATCTCAGCATTAGAGGTGGATTGTCAAGAATTCAATCATTCCCATTAGGGGTGTTCATCGGCCGGTACCGTAATATTTCGATATTCGGTATACCAAACTAAAAAAATTAGATACCGTACTATAGTTTCGATTGATCGGTACCTAATTTTATTACCGAAAAAATTTCGGTACAATATTACAGTAATACCGAATCACCTAAAACTACTTGTAGTTGTGAATAAAGAAAATGCATTATTAATCACAATAAATTAAGATACACTGACCAATCAAAATATAAATAGATGTGTGGGTGGGAGTTGGGAGATTCTAGGTTTCTAATTAATTAGGATTTAGGATTAATAGGTGTGTGCTGCCACTATTAGTGCTGGTGTGGTGGTGCCGTGGTGGTGGTGGATGGGACTGGTGTGGTAGAGCCGCGGTGGTGGTGGGTGGGACTCTAGTAATTTGGATTGAATCCAAAAAGATGATAATATCCAGAACAAGATGAGCAAACACGGGAGTGAGATTTGGGAGTTGAGTTGAGATTTGGGAGTAAATACTAATAGGATAGAATAGAATAGATTAGATTATAGAGTAAAGAAATTATTTCGGTTCGGCAGGTACGGTAATTGCAAAATTTAATACCATACCGTACCGAACTTTTTCGGTACGGTATTTCGGTATACCGTATACTAAAAAATTCAAAAAAAATACCGACCGAATCGAGTAAATTTCGATACGGTCGGTATTTGCACAGCCCTAATTCCCACCCTCAAAAAGAAAAAGATGAATGCTATAAACATAGTTTAAGTGTATGAAACACAAGTAGTTTTTGGCATTACTTCACTTGTTTTGGTCAAAAACCATACGAAACACAAACTGGTAAAGAATCATAGTGGTGTATCTTTTGTGAGTTTCTTTCCACACCCACTTACCATTGACCTCGTCGTTGCTATTGGCGGATTAAATGACATTTTCTGTTCTTCTACTTTAGCATACATGTAGCTATAAATATCATAATCTTATTTGCATTTCAGATTAAGTCATATCCATATGTACCAAAACTTGCAACTTTCTTTATTTCTTTCTCTAATGTCTCACCCAAAAGAGTATTAACTAAATTGTAAAACGTGTGTGCTAATTTGGTTTCTACTCCCTTCCTCGATGCAACACATTTGACAAGCACACCTTTAATTGAGTGATTCTGCTTCAAGAAATTTGCATTTGCAGTTTGAAGATGGAGGTCTTGAAGTTCAATCTGGTTTTGATGGTTATGCTTCTGTTTTTCTATGGCACATATGCAGCATCAAATTTGAGAAACAAGGTCTCTAGAAAGACTTACATAATTCACATGGACAAGTCCAACAAGCCAGCTCCTTTCGCGACTCATCTCGAATGGTACGATTCATCCTTGAAGTCAGTATCAGAATCTGCTGACATGCTCTACACTTATGAAACCGCCTTCCATGGTTTCTCCACAAGACTAACTGCTGAGGAAGCTGAATCACTCAAGAACAAACCAGGAATTCTCTCTGTGCTACCTGATGAGATATACGAGCTTCACACGACTCGAACACCTGAGTTTCTTGGCTTAGGAAAAGCTGAAGCTACCCTAGCCGGATCTGACGCTGAGAGTCAGGTGATCATTGGGGTGCTAGACACCGGTGTGTGGCCTGAGCTCAAAAGCTTTGCTGACACGGGACTCGGTCCTGTACCAAGTTCCTGGAAAGGTTCCTGTGAGGTGAGCAAGAACTTCAGCTCATCGAGCTGTAACCGCAAGCTAATTGGCGCGAGGTTTTTCGTGAAAGGGTTTGAAGCAGAAGAAGGAAGTATTGATGGAACAACGGAATCAAAATCGCCAAGAGATGTCCATGGTCACGGAACACACACCTCAACTACAGCAGCTGGGTCAGCTGTCCCAGGAGCTAGCCTGTTTGGTTATGCTCGTGGGACAGCTCGGGGGATGGCTGCAAAAGCTCGAGTTGCGACATACAAAGTTTGCTGGTTCGGGAGTTGTTACAATTCTGATGCAGTGGCAGCTATCGATAAGGCTGTTGCTGATGGGGTGCACGTATTGTCCATGTCTTTTGGGGGATCGGGACGCTCAGAGTACTACCAGGATTCGATTCTCATCGCAACATTCACAGCCATGACTAAAGGAGTTTTTGTGTCATGCTCAGCTGGAAACTTTGGTCCATTGTCATATGTCGCGCCATGGATGATCACCGTAGGCGCTGGAACTTTGGACCGGAATTTCCCATCCAACATTAGGCTTGGAAATGGTAGAAGTTACTCTGGTCTATCAGTCTTCAGTGGAAAACCATTTTCCAATTCATTGTTTCCAGTTGTGCATGCGGCAAATGTGAGTACCACAGGTTCCGATTTCCCGGAACTTTGCGTAAATGGAAGTTTAATTTCTAACAAAGTAGCCGGGAAAATTGTGGTATGTGATAGTGGGGAAGTCTCCAGAGCAGAAAAGAGCTTGGAGGTACTAAGGGCTGGTGGCAGAGGAATGATTCTCACCAATAGTGATTTCGAAGGCGAACAACTATTTGCTGATGCACATTTCTTGCCTACAGCAGTTGTTGGGAAGAAATCTGGGGATGCAATCAGGAAATATGTCATTTCCAATCGCAAACCAACGGTCAACATTTCGTTTGGAGGCACACAACTAGGTGTACAACCATCACCGATGGTTGCAATATTCAGTGCCAGAGGACCAAACGAAGTGACTCCACAAGTACTTAAACCAGACTTAATAGCACCAGGAGTCAATATCCTGGCTGGATGGACCGGCGCTGTGGGTCCTACTCGCTTATGGGAAGACAAAAGGCGCGTACCCTTCAGCATGGATTCTGGCACATCAATGGCATGCCCACATGTAAGTGGTCTCGCCGCACTCCTCAAAGCTGCTCACCCAAATTGGAGCCCCGGAGCAATTAGATCTGCACTCATGACCACAGCCTACACGACATACAAAAATGGGAAACCTATACTAGATGTAGCCACAGGAAAACCTGCAACCCCATTTGATTTTGGCGCTGGACATGTAAATCCTGTAGCCGCACTCGATCCTGGTCTAGTCTACGACACTTCTGTCCTTGACTATATAGACTTCTTCTGTGCACTAAACTACACTAAGTCAGAAATTACAAAAATCCTACACCGAAAAATCACCTGCGATCCGAGAAAGAAGTACAGCCTAGGTAATTTTAACTACCCATCTTTTTCTTTATCTCTGAATGCTTCTTCAGGTAAAGGAATCGGTGCGAAAACCGTTACAGAGAAACAAACAAGGACTCTGACTAATGTTGGGAATCCTGGAACTTACCGGGTTTCGGTTTCTTCTGATGATCCGGCAGTGAAAACCTCAGTTGAGCCTACATCGCTAATCTTCAGCAAACAAAATGAGAAAAAGAATTTTACAGTGACATTTGTTGTTAGTGCTATGCCGACTGATACAGAAAAGTTTGGTCGTCTAGTTTGGTCTGATGGGAAACATGTCGTCGGCAGCCCAATTGCTTTGAAGTGGACATAGTCACCAAAAAAGTTCTGAAGAATTTAAATAAGTGGAGTGTATTTTTGCTTCCTCCTTTTTATTTTTAGCCGCTGAGCAATAAGGGCCAATTAAGGTATATCCTTTAATTGCAACTAATTGTGAAACTTTACTTTTTTTTAAAGAATATATTTTCTTTTAATAAAATGAAAATACGGATAAAAAGCTATAAAAAAAAAGAGACACCACTAGTTCCACTAAAGTAGTGGAAGCACAGTCGGGTCGGATTATATACCATCCGTTTTTATCCACTAATAATAATCAGAACGTTTTTTAAACAAGACTCCACTAATAAGAACATTTTTGTTTTTGTAAAACGGGTTTGGTCCTCTATGCCTTTCTTTTTCCCTTCTTAATCTCGAGTCTTTTCTTTCGTTTTGAGACTGACTACTTTTAATATGAGAGGTCTTTTCAGAAGAGAATTTATGTAAGTTGGTTCAATCTGATGATCGTATTAGACATCACGAAATAATAAAATCTTTAGGCAAGCGTCAGAGCATGATAAGAATGTGGTTTTTTGAAATAGAAGGATTCTATTTAAATTTCAGGAGATAAATACAGTGAATTATACCTATAGAACTTTGGTTGAGTCTTACCTCTAAATGCAGCTATTGGCCCGAATGGAACTGGACTAGGGGCGGTTATTAGAAATCATGTCATGGGTTGTTTCCGGTGTAGGTCCCAATTTTTTCAATGTGATGTGGTTCTTGCCGAAGCATTGTGTGTTCTGGACGGTGTTAAAATGGCTTTTGATATGAAAATTCAACATTTAAATGTTGCGATTTCCAATTATTAAATGGAAGAATCCTACCACTTAATCATTTAGGCTTAATGCTTTCGCTAGTTATTTTGTAAATATTTTTTTCCCCATATTAATAGGTCTACGAATATTGTTACGCATCAGTTAGCTAAGGTCGTTGTCCTACAGCATGTGCCTTCTATTTTTCTAGGGGAATTGAATGATCTAAAATTATTAGACCTTCTGTACTTCTTGATTTTCTTAATTAATGAAACGCCAAGTTGATTAAAATTAAAAAAGAACATTTTTTTCTAAAATTGAAGGAAAAAGATAAAAAAGAGGAGGAAAGATCACACTTGTCTTTAAGCATCTTTCAATAATCCATCAAATTTGACCCAGATTGCTGATTCAGCTTGCACCAATTTACAATATGGTCATCATCCGCGTTGAAACGCCATCGTTCTAAACTGCTAGAGTCAAACGTCACGCGGCCTTTCGTCAACCCAAAAGCATCAACGACAAATCGGGAAAAAACACTCCGGTCATTGAGTGAGAAGAACCACTTTCCTTAAAACAAAACATGTTCTTTCTGCCATTGATTTTATTCTTAACAAATTGTTTTTTTTTTATATATTATGTGGCGTTTCATATTTCTTTTGGAACTAGATTAGTCTATTTTTTACCGTGTTAGTCCGACTTAAATAGTACATCAAAAATTTTAAAATAATTACCAATATGAGTACTAAACCAACTTCGATACGTTACGCCGTTTAATTCTTAATTAATGGTTGTTAATTATTTTTTCCTTGTATAAAGACCCGACAAAAGAACATTTTCAATCTACCAATATAAATTATTTATGAAATTTTCAATAAGTTTCAAGAATAGAAACTCAATTTCACGAAAGAAATATTATATCTACAAATTTTCGGCGCAAAAATGTGTCATATATAGGCGAGAGAGCATAAATTCATAACACAGTCGGTAGATGCAAGTGGGTTTTCTTGATTTCTTTTTTCTTTCAACTAATTTTGGTGGACAAGACTCAATTGGAATCTTTAAGCTAATGTTCTATAGTTGAGATTAAATTATCGATTTAATTATAAACTATTCATAAATAATAAAGTTATACTCCTTCCATCTTTTAATAACTGATATTTTGAAATAGTAGAAAATTTAAAACAATGATCTTTCATTTTATTTTATTCTTCATTATTTCATTTTTACTCCTAATTTTCACTCAAATTACCACACCATCATCAAATTGGGTTGATGCATAATTTTGTTTTGTCATTTGCGTAAAATATATATTTCGTAAAAGATAAAATGACAAGTATTATGAACAGAAAGAATCGGTAGGAAAACGTCAGTTATTAAATGACGGAGGGAGTATTAACTAATATGTAAAAATATAATTTTTTTAATTAAGTTATATATATTTTTATTTAAATAAATAACTATTAAGTAAATGATACGTATAAAAGTTAGTAAAAATATTAGTATTTTTAAATGAAACGAGACAAAAGAACAATTACAAAATTTTATTAAAAAACAATTTATTGGAAAAATGTTAATTATTTTTTTAAAAACAATTTGGTTATCAAAACCATTATTATTATTTTATTATAATGTATAATAAAAAAATATTAGTATCACCGGAAACATATAAGTTATTATCGTGGGACCGGTGACACCTGTTTTGTTGGGTACAATAATAAAATTCGCACATTTCGACATTTTTCACTCCCACCTCATAAAAAGAGAGGAGAGAAGAGAACATTGCCTTCTCTCTCGTTATCTCTCGCCTGTAAATTTTCTGGGTTTGCATTTCATCTCCTCTTCATTCAATGCTTTAACGGTTTCTGTTATACTCACAGATTCTACAGACGACTCCTTTTATTTTCGTTCCTTCCTTCGATTTTGGGTCGTCTGCTTATTTAATTTTTAATTTTAAAAAAAATTTATTTACAAATTAAATGACTACGAGTTTCGATCGCTGGGAAAAGGATCCTTTCTTCTCCGCTGCCGAGGAAGTTCAGGAATCAGCGGATAGGTACCTAATTTTATTTATCCCTTTTTTAGTTTTTGTAATCAGGTATTTTAAGGTTCAAATGAAACACCCATGATTTCTGTTTATTAGTTTTTGTTATTACATGGAGATTTTGTTTAGTTATTTTTGTTGTTGTGTGTTTGTGTAATTTGAAGGATGGAATCAACGTATAGAACATGGATTCACGCGAAGAAAGACGCGTCCAGTATGTGGGATCCGGAGGAGCTGAAGCGGGACTTGCAAACGACGCTCGGTACCACCAAATGGCAGGTCATCTTTCCCGCTTAAAAATGGTTTGTAGGTCTTGTTTGGTTAGAGCTGAATTGAAATTTTGATTTTGATTTATTTTCTTGTTGCAATTGCAGTTAGAGGTATTTGAACGTGCTGTTAGGTCAAGCTACCACAAAGCCATGAATGATGATTCTAAAGACAGGCATCGAGAGTTTATTGTTGCCATAGAAGATAATATTTTGAAAGTCGAAAATTCATTACGGGAATCTGCTTTTTCTGAGGGCAAAAAGACTTTGCCTTGGGTGCGTTTAGATGAAGGTGAGTGCAATGAACTAGCTTTGTTTTTATCCGGGCATCCCCCAGCATCTGAAGTTGATAAAAGTTGCCATACGGAAAATAGTGACCAACAAGAAATGGGTAAAGTATCTATCCTTGACTGTTCAAAGAATTTGGACCATTCAGTAGATAAGGTTGGGCTAGAGACTAAGGAGGAAAAACCCCATGGGCATAGGAGGACAGCTAGTGCCAGTGCTGATATTGGTGCTTGGAAGATTGCAATGGCTGAAGAAGGCCGCTCATTCAATTCTTCAGATGGGCAGACACCATCCCCGCGACCCCCCCGCAAGGTACCTAGTTTATCAGGAATTTTGAGTTACATGGAAACAGCACCAAAATTCAGTTGGCCAAAAAGTGGTGTGAGGAAGTGGAAGGCAATGGATCGTCATCAAGAATCTGATGTTGAACCATTACGAGCTTCACAATTGACTAGAGTGAGTAGCTTTCGTACTCCAATTGTAGTTGAATTGTGACTGGAATTTTCTTTCATATTATCTATTATATGGCTGTTTGCCCACTTGTTTGAACTGTGTCACCCTTTAAATTTTCCAACAGGGAATTAACGTGTGTTATGAGAAAAGCAAGAGTTGCTTGGATGGTTATGATGAATGCGATAAACAACTGTATGGCTGGCACGGAGCTATACAGAGACAACTTCAGAGATCTCAATATCAAATGCAATATAGTAGACCTATTCAAGCAGCTTTGTGGATGGTTTTTCTTTTCTGTTTAATTGGTGAGCACTTGTCGATCCACTTTAATCTCATTTCTCATAATGTTGTTATTTTTAGTCCTGCATGTGTTCATGTGCTCATTGCTGCAGTAATATCTATTACCATTGCCTGAAGCATCATGGTAAATGAATTGTGCCTATTGAAGCATGATTAGTATTTGAAGTTTTATCAGCAGCACAAGAGTTTAGTTAGGGTCGGCCTCTTCACATTGGAATGGGTGATTTTTATCCACCTACTCATGGATTATTTTGGCAAGGGAATGGTTGAATTTATCCTTTTGCTATGATGCTTTGATGGTATGCAGGATGCACAGACTTGGATGTTTACGCATGTCAACCATATAGAGTTTATGAATTTTGCTTTGTTTTTCTTCTAGATACCTGATACATCTTAATATCCTTTGCTTTAGAATTTGACGTTGCTTTGAGATCCATCATGATTACACTGTTATGTTTCTTTTAAGCATTGCTGTTTGCCTTGCGTGCACCGGATCTGGATTGGTTAGTTGGGTTCATCTCTTTAAAGTTTGGTCCAAATAGATGTGGATGCCTGGATGGTATTGGAGTGATTTGCAAATAAAGCTGCAAAGCTTCCTTTGTTTTTACAGTAAGAATCCACTGTACAATTGAAAGGAGCATGCGAAATGAAATTGAAATTAATATTCTGTCAGTTTGCTACTAGTTGACATGCCCCTAAAATACATTCATGATTGGTCTCAGATTTGTCAAAATGATGTTCAGCAGTATACACCTAATCCATAGCGAGTTACCATTTTGTACCTATACTGATTTTGAGAAGATTATTGGAATGTCTTATCTGAACACCAGTTGGAGAGTCTTTTATTATCAGTCTGTCGATGTAGGAGAAAGTAAAACCCACAGGCCACAAAAGATAAATGACTCTTACAAGTTGGCCCTGCAATCCTTACCACAATATGATAAGATCTTTCTAATACTTGCAAACTGTGCTTATTTTCCAGTCTGTGTATGCTGAAGCAAAACTGAATCTGCCACGTGTTTATATCTTGCAAGTATCAATTGATTTAGACATGTTTCTTGTTTGATACCTATCATGAATACTATTATGTCATAAGGTTTGTGGCTTCGCACTCCATACATTCGATTTAGTTATGGACCTTCTCTTCATTTTAAAATTTGATGCACTGCGGTCTCTCATTTGTTTTTACAGAGAGGTTCTTTCTGATAATGTTAGGTTTTAAATTTCAGCCAACTTATGTGAGTTTACGCATGCTAATGTTTATTTATTCTCTTTGCAGTGTTAGTTGCACTGCGTGCATTGTAAGGAGATACGAAACTTCTTCCTGCCTTTTACTGCAGCAGGCAATAAGCTCGCTGCGGGTGTTCTTGTGGCACTGTGCAAGGTGGGTGTTATCGAAAACAAGACTGGTTGACATTGGTTAGGTTCTCTCACGTTGTCAATATGTTTTTTATGCACGCCATATGATAAGTCATGGAGACCCCCACAGCTGCCCCAGCTACTTTTGTCAATGTCCACCATTTCAATATCCCAAGGGTAATTATGTTTGTATTGTTGCAAGAGCCTAGAAGGTGGCAATCTCAAACCAAAATTGCTCATCATGTGCTCTCGGATCTTGTAATATATATCTTCTGTTATAGCTACATTGGCCTAGCAGTATTTTTAGGAACCTGAAGAAATAGCTCTCTGTAACTTCGCTGATGTAACCAAAGCATAGATTCGCATCCCAAGTAATATATTTGATAACCTCAAGAATGGTTGTGCTTAATAAGAACAACAAATTCATAAACTTCATATCCTCAACATGAGGGATGATTGATTCTTGCAGAGATGAAACTCATGCTTATTATTTAAAAACAGATGCGAATAGACAATGATCTATTGACCAGGCGATCTAAATGACCATACCCGTGAGGTATCGGTAAGTGAAGTAGGATCCAGCAGCCAAGAGTGGAACAAGAAACTCAAGAAAAGCAGTGTTCTTGGGCAAGCTAGAATCCTTGATGACACATGCGCTCATTTGTTTATATCTAGTTTCCTTGAATGAAGTATCCTTGGTTTCTGGATCGTCGAAAGTATAATCAGGAAGAGCACCGACCTGGTACTTAAGTAACAATTTTTGAGCAACCTTGCTGTGTCCAATGTCCTTGAATTCCTTCGTTGCATCTTTTCCTGCTAACTCCATCAACACCTCTTCTCCTCCTGGATGCTCCACCAAGAAATTCGTCACGTTAAGTACCTACTAAGAAAAACAATCGAAATGACCATCCGAGAAAAAATGATCGTAAATAATAGAAGAATCCTCGAGGAGAAAACAAAATATATATACTCTTCCACCAATGACAAGCCAGCAATCTTTCATGGATTTGTGTTGAGAAACTTCTGAGAGGGTGAAAACTTTGTGGTGAGCCATGTATTTTATCAAGAATGTGCGACAGCGCTAGTGAAGATTGTTTAGCACTCAGAAGAACTCAAGAAAGCAATTTATGGAGAAAGTAGGATTTAGATTTTGGTAGGTCGCACGAGCTACCAGCCATTCTAATTAGCAGTTGGTGTAACAGTTGAAACCAGCAGCAGTCGTAGCTAGAAGAAAGCGAGACTAGTAGCTCAAAAGCCTCAATTAGTTGGTAAAATATCTGTAACATTGATGTTACTTGATGCCATCAGATAAATACTTTTTCAAATCATGACATTACCCTTTTGAATACATTTCAAATGAAGTCAAACAAACTTTTTTAGGGCAACAAACATCAACTTTCTCACGACGAGGTCCTGGTACCTTGCAGACAATGAGACTTGATCTCGAGACTTTGCCTTGCCTACTTTATATAGGCACCACGGAGCTACAAGCTCATCCATATCGTAGGTTCCGAGATTTCAATCTTTCTGAATATTAATAATAAGAATGTGTTCCCATTTGCCTTCGAAATAGGAAAAGTTTCCACAGTTTTTCTATACGATATGTCCAACAGCTTAGTTACACAAACACACACGAGATGCAGCCAACTACGGAAGTAGATAACTAGCAAGCAAAATGATCAGTTCTCAGATAGGGTAAGTTACATAACTTAGAACGTGGAGAGAAACTTGAAAGGTTATTATGATCCGGTACCGTCTTGTGTGCTTCTAATCAAATCTTTGGACTTACTAACATCACTTTCATCCTTTCTGCCAAACTCCATGCTTCCAAAAGTGACCCTAGATGACCTATATTGACTACCAAAACCAGTGCCAAAGCCCCATCCAAGCCCCAGACCAACCCCACAGCCTGCACCTGTAAAACAATACCCCGATTCTGGATTCTTAAACACTTAATGGAAGGTGAAAATATGCATCAGGTACAGTAGTATGTGAAGGTAAACTACAGACTCTCAGAAGGGAAGTTGTCACATACCAGCACCAAGACCCAATACATTCAAAGGCATACCTGTGCAGGCAACAATCATACAGTAGATAATGAGTGGATCAAAGTTGAGAGTTGATAACAATGACGTATGAGGAATTAGTTGAATGGGGATACATCTACCGCATACATTAACTAAGCACAACACATTATATCAAAGTCTGGTCACTATGTAAGAGGTCAAACTATCCAGAGTAGAATGAGCAAAACTAAATAGAATGCAACTTATATGTTGCAAAACGTGAAGGGAAGATGATCATACGGTTTCTTGAATAGGTTCTAAATGAAGGGAATAAAGAACATCAAAATCTAAACTGATGAACTATGCCTCAGCCAAAGGCCATCAATAACAGCCGACAATGCAGATGAGGTTATCAACAAAATGTCACCATTTCATGCGTTAACAGATTTATTGATCTCTCCATTGAAGAAAATTGCAAGCAGAGATTCTTTCAAGCCATCTGGAATTATATTGAATTCGTATAAAAATGTATAATCACAAAATGCTAACATCAACAAGCCAAGAAGTATGAACGAACCAACGGATATGTGTCTTCCCATTTTACTGGTGAAATTAATAGCTCATTTGGTCTATCAGATAAGAATTAAACACTATCACTATCCAACAATCAGGAACCGTGCAAGGATAGCATGCTGGCATTTGCTCCAAGAAAAACACAACTCTTACAGCATTGACGAGAAGTCTAGGAGATGGATCACAACACAGCTATGATATGATTACATCTAAACTACTTTTACCAGTTACAACCTGAAAACATACATTCTCCAATCTTATAACATTTCCAAAGCTAATCAAGCAGATTTTCAGTGTCCAAGTAAATGACTGATTAAGCAGTGATTTAAATGCAAAAACAAAAGGGACCCAGAAAGAAAACAAAAAAACAAAAAAAAACAAACCTCCAAAGCCCCATCCGACGCCAAACCCACACCCAACTCCAAAACCTGAAACCAAAATTTCCATATACGAGAGAGAGAACACCCAGTTATCAGAACCTAGGGAATTTCGAAAGCATAATCAATAATACAAGAAGAGATCAAGGAAGTGGGCATACCGAAACCTACACCAGTTCCTGAGAAATTTGTAAGCACCATCTTGTTTCAGCTGTAAAATAGAAGCTAAGAAATTCGACAATAGAAGTGGAACAAGCGGAAAGGAAATGGAAATTGCAAATTAAATTAGAAGGTAGCGACTAGCGAGACTGGGAAAGCAGCACACGCCCCCGAATTTTAATGGGCCTGGTTTGTCCAACTATCCAAGCCTGGAGGTATGGGTCCTTTAAAAGGCCGAAAGACTGTTTCCTATCTGGTGAACTTTTATCCGGCCCATTTATTGACTTGAACCAAAAATTTAGTTTATTTCAAGTTTTGTTCTTTTATAGTATAAGAATGAAGGCAACAAGCAAGAAAAAGACTAGGGTGTAACCGGTTCGGTTCGGTCCGATTTTGGACTTAGAACCGGATTGAATCGGATAATTCGGTCCGATTTTGATTTTTTTAAAATATAATTAATTAAAAAATATATTATATTAAGCAGCCCAGCCCAATGAGCCAACCCAGCAGCTCTCTCGGTCCATCACAGCCTCCAGCAACCCAAAATATTTTGTAAAGGAATGCGTGGGAGGGGATTCGAACCCCTCCCTTTAGCTTAGAACTAAAAAATTTAAGCACTGAAGCAAACGGAACTTTTAATATATATATATATATATATATATATATATATTTGGAGTTGGAATATGGGTTTTCGTTAAATACTAAAATGATGTGTTTTTGTTCAAAACGGCGTCGTTTTGAAAGAAAATATAAGGAAATAAAGTTTTTTTTTCATTTCTTAGGTTTATTATAGGGAATTTATATGTTTTTATTTTCTTTCAAGTGGTTTATTGGAATTGAAATTGTGTTATAATGATAATAATATATTTTTTAAAATGATAATGTTATTGTTAATTATATTAATAGTTAGATAGCTAAATTTTTAACAACATATCAATAATAAGAGTTTGTCATGAATTTATAAATGAAACTCTTATAATATATTTTTTTCTATTAACAAGATTCGAATTTGAACCATATTTAATTTATTAAAAAATATAATAAAATAATATTTTAAAAAATCACGCTATATATCATTAATTGTCATTAAATATTACAAGAATATAAGTTACATTTCTCGATTTATTCATAACGTTATTTATCAAGAATAAATAACTTGTGGAACCCAAAGTTAGTTTTTAATTTTTTGTACGATGTGTCAAGATTAATATCATCTTTCAGTTAACTATTTTCAATTGATCTACAGTCTAATATATAAAACCACGACTCCTTGAGAGTTTTTTTCTCTTAATTAAATATCTTTTTTTTTTTTTTAAATCCAATTATACAAAACACATGTTTCATTTGATACTTTTACGACTTGTTTGGTTGCCCGTAATGAACCACAAGAAATGTGAATGGATTCAATGGAGGTAGGGAGTGAGAATTATGGAGTATGTTTTAATGTATTTAGCATTCTACCACTAGAAATGAGAATAAAAAAGTTTGAATGACTCGTTATTTTGATTTGGTATGAATGACAAAGATTGAGAAAATGAAAGTAAATTTCTATTTTACTTTTTATTTGCATGGAATCATTATTATATATATTTAATAATAAAATTCATTGATTATATTATTGAATAATTTATATATAAATTTATTGAATAAAACATAAATATTAAATTTCACATGAAAATATCAGTCAAATATTGTATTAAAAGTCATTAAATTAATTATAAATTAAAAAATTATTAGCTAACTATTACAAACAAATTATTAAATTTTTTAATATTTTAAATCTTACTTCATAAAAAGTTAATAAATAATGAGATTTATCCTTTAGTCATGTGTTTGTGAAATTAAACTATTTACACCTTTTTGTATCAAATTTAAAATATATACCATTTATTTTGTGGAGATAAATAAAAGAAATAAAAAGAAATAACTTTGGTTCAGAAGATACGGAAGGGATTCTACCAAGAGTTTGTACGATTGAGGCAAGAGAAGAACCTGAAACCACATTAAGGGTCTGTTTGGCGTTCCAGTTTAGGTTGGAAATGGTCAGTGGGGAAAAGTTCAATGGTAAAACGACATTTGGGAAATGGAGTGTGCTGTTTGGTATCTACCTGAGGTGTTTGGTAAATAGATTTTCAAAACTATAGTTTGGATGTAAAATGACCATAAAGGGTATAAAACTTATTTTTAAAAAATTAATAAAAATAGGAAAAATGGATCTAGAATTACTTATCATGAGATGGAGATTATATTGTGATAGTTTTTAATTTATTTTGTTGAATATATAAAGTAAAAAAATTAAAATGAAATAAAAAAAAAAAAAAAGGGAGAGAGAGAGTGTCAAATGGAGGTTCAACCGCCTGCTGGAGCAATTTGCTCCAGCCCAAAATCCTTGCATTTCCTTGCTTTTCCTGCGGTGGGATGCGAGCCCATTTGGGCATTGATAAATTGGAGTGGTGTTACCAAACACCAAAAGACCATTTTGGGTGGGGAAAAGGTTGGATTGGTGGCCAACCTTGAACCCCAAACACCACCTAAGTGGCTGTTTGGGTTCAAGTTCATCCACTGAACTGGACTTTTGCCACTGAAAATGGTGTTTTGCTGTTTGGTAAAACACTAGTGGTGCTGGGCTTTTCAAGAAGCCCAGCCGGAGGTATGCCTTCATCCAAGTTTTGGAGGCTGGGGCAATTTGCTCCAGCCCGGTTGCTTTCTCTCTCCTTTTTTTTTCTTTTTCAAATAAAATCAATTTTCTATCTCTATATAATGAACAAAATAAATTAAAAACTACAAAAATATAATCTCTATCTCAAGATAAGTAATTGTATATCCATTTTTCCTATTTTTATTATTTTTTTTGAAATGGGTATTATACTAAATAAATATATAAATGCATAAATAATTATTAAAATAGTGTTCAATATTTAACAAAGTGTTCAAATAAACATATAAATGCATAAATAATAATTAAAATCAATATTTAACTTTTTTTCCCTTATACTAATAATTTTTTTATTATTCTTATAAATAAAGTGTTAATTATTTATTTAAATAATAGATTAATTTAAATAATTTATATAAATAATACTTGAAATAGAAAAGTGCATTTTATAGTCATTTTACATAATTGTTTGACTCCCAATTGATTGTCAAATTAAATTATTTTGAATTCATTAATTTATATATTTTGAATTCTTAATTTAAACCAAAACTCTACACTCTAATTAAATGTTATTATTAAAATTTGATTTTTTAAGGACAATTAAGAATGATTGATTGATAATCATTAAGAGTAGTTTAATTAATAATTATACAATAATTATAATTAAATAATAATTTTGATTACTACAAAAATAAAAAATATGAAATATAGACCGTTATTCATGTAATTCCAAACATGTTTTACTTTTTTTTATATTACATAAATATATTTTATTTATTAATAGTATTAAGAAATTTAATTTTTTATGCTATTAATTAGTTTTATTTTTTTATTTAAATAAGTTTTATTTTTTTATATTATTAAATAAATATTACGTGGTAGATGTTAGATTATAAATAAATAAATTAAAAACATAAATAAAGATAAAAAAAATTAATTATAACACTTAAAATGAATTATACCCTTAATGGTCATTTTATATCCAAACCATAGTTTCGAAAAGCTGTTTTACCAAACACTTCAGCTATCTCACAGGACTTTTAAATTTTTTTACCAAACAACACCTTTCGTTTCCCAGAAGTCATTTTCCCATAAACCATTTTCCCATAGACCGTTTTCCCACATAACTGGAACGCCAAACAGAGCCTAACCACATTTGTAGAATAATGTTACGCCAACCGCGAGCCTAAGCTTTGTGTGGGCTTAGATATACATCCCCAAGTTCGGCCTTGAATGTACTGCGCCAACCAAGTTTTGTTCCTTTTTTTTATCAAAGAGTTGTGTTCTTTGATTACCTTAGCACTACTGAAGTGCAACTGGCAGTTAAAAACAGATCATCATCAGAAGAAAAGAAAAGTGGAATGATCATGAACAATGAAACAAAATCATTAAAGTGATTGAATGATTTATCATTACTTTTTCTTCTACTAAAACATCAAAAACCAACTTTGATTTATGCTACACATGTTCCTCTCCCTCCCAACAATTACACTGAACATCAAAAACCAGCAAAACCAAATGCACAATCTTGAAACTGTAACTCTTCATCTCATTAATCAAAGAAACAAACAAACTCCTGGAATTCCTGAAATTCCTGAAATCCCAAGGACTGCATACTCTTATTCACCATCAAAACCTGCAGCAAAACCCAAATCCTATCAATCAAGGCACGATCTTGTAACCCTTCATCTTATCAATCCAAGAAACAAACGAGTTCTTGGTATTCCTAAACCCCAAGAATCCATGCTCCTTACTCTTATTCATACTCGAATACGGCGACTCGTGACCCAACACTACATCCACAAACCACCACACCCCAACATCCTCCAATTTGGTCTTTTGCAGGTCATTCTCCCTCACAATCTCCTCCCACACCGCCTCCTTCCCCTTCATCGTCTCCACCAAGCTCACCCTCTCTTCCCCCTCCTTAAACCCACACTCCTCTATCCCAAACTGCTCCGCCAGCAATTTCCACACATGCTTCCATTTAAACACACCACCATTATGAATGTTAAACGCTTCATTCTTCGCGTACGGATCCACCGCGGCCCAAATTTGATGTTCTGTGATCAGATCTGCATCTGACGCAATTGAGTAGCAATTCCAAGCAGCTTTTGTTCCGGGGAACCATAATGGCCGATTTTCATGCTTGCAAATCGCAGCATAAACGCAGAGGGATCCGATAATGTTCATCAAGCTGTACAGTGAGAACCCAAAGATCAAATCAGGTCTGTGCACAGACCAGGTCAGGTTCTCCTTCTTCTCAACCTCTTTAAACAACACATCCTCTAGCGCGTAGTAGAAATTCGGGGAGTTCAGTCTCGGCAGATCTTCGGAGAAGGGCGGATCGTGGGCTTCGATCTTGCCGGATAGCTCAAACGGGCCGAGGTAGTGTTTCACGCCGGTTTGGAGGGACACGTGGCGGAGATTGGGCGCATTTGGGATAACTGCCTGGAGAAGGTTGCGGAACATTTTGCCGTTGATTTCGCAGTTTTCTGTTTCGTTGGATCCGCTGGCCCACGTCACGTAGAAGATGTGGGTGATGTCAGTCAGCGGAGAGAGTTTGGATTGGGTTTCATCAGCGTTGGAGATGTCGCACTGGACGTACTCGATGGGGTGGTCGGCGTTCCACTCGGGCCGCCGTAGACTTTCCATGGGCCGCCGGGGGTGTCGGAGAGGGGGAGGATCTCAGCCAAGCTGTTGCCGACGATTCCGGTTACACCTACTATGAGGGCCACGCTCTCGTAGCTTCTTGGTACATCGAAATCATCCATTTTTTTCTGCAAGATCAAAGGAGAGGATTAATTATTGATTAAGCACTAGCTAAGATGTAACACGAAGGAAATTGTGATCGATTGTTTTGGCGGATGAATTGTTCTGTTCACCTTGGCAGCGCCAATAACGCCGGCCCACCACCAGCTCATCCTACGGTCAGGGTTTGTTGGAGGTGATATGAAGAATCGACGGTGACGGTGATGATTGCAAGGAGAGGAGATGAACTTGATTGGAGTGGCGAGGAAAAGTAGCTGGATGGGAGTAAGTTTTATCCAGTTTCTTCCGGCAAACAGACGAGGTGGGCCATGTGATTGGTGGGCCAATGGGCCACCATGGCGTTTTGCGTTTTTCTATTGGAGACGAAATTATTTCAATCATGGATCTATTTATTGAGAAGTATGATTAACCTTGCCGGAAAGATACATGTACCAACTTTTAACTAGGGAGATCTATAATTTGAGCAGGAGTAGGTGAGCACGTTGATTTGGGTACTGCTATTTTTTGTTTAAATATTTTTAAATCGTAATTATAGAGTATCCATTTTAAGTCTAAATTTGGAGAAATTATAGGGTGTGAGTTGTCATACTCCGTCCAATAAAAATCAACTATGTGTTATTTTTTTTCCAGCTCAGAGAGGTGGGCCCGCCATGTTCTCTTACCTTTATCTCTTCTCCTTCCTCAACGTCAGCTCCTCTTTTCTACTTCATCTCTTTTATCACCTTCCCTTTTCCTTTCCTCTCTTCTCCGTCCACTTCAAATCTCTCTTATTTCTGGAAATGAAACGACTCGATCCAGCATCTTGTCAGTCTGTCTTCTCCGTTCTCTCTCTATCATTTGTCATCGTCGCTGAACAAAGCTCAATTCTCTCTTTCCTCTCATTCCGGCCTTTCACTTCAACTCTTGTATGACCTGACCGCCGTCGCCATCGGCCATCTACGACTTCATTGACCTAGCCACCGCCACCATTCGCCGATTATACTGATTTTTCTAGCAACTTCACCAGCATAGCCGCTCAGTGTCTCCAGAAACTTTCGGCTTCCAATAACAAGTTCACTTACAACTGCGATGGTCACACTTTCAACTACCTCATTGACAACGGATTCAGTATACTCTTTGATTCCTCTCTTTTTTCCTTCGATCTATGTCTTTCAACGAGTTTTGTTTATACATGAGGCATATAATTGTATCATTGATATGATTGTTGCAAATTCATTTGAAAGTGAAGAGAAGATGGTGTCAGCTGAAGAAGATGGAGAAGAAGAGATTTGCTCAGCGCAGATGGTTGAATCTGCTCTGAAACAAGGTGAAGCAGAAGCTAAGTCTGAGGGCAAGGGTTGTGTTCTTGCAAAAGGTTTTGTGGTCTTGGAATCTAATATGGGTAATGGGTCTCAGGGCAGGGATTCAGATCTTGAATTTCTTGATGTTTCTAGAAATTCCTTTTGTGGTTAAGCTAGTGTGTTGTTGTCTCTTTTTGTGGAAATTCCTTGTTGTCTCTTCTTGTGTAACCAGCAACATACAAAATGTACTCTTTTTGGGTTTAGTAAATGAAAGAACATATGATTTTGCTGGTCTTGTGGCATTTGTTAAAGAGAGTATATTGGTTTGGTTTGCATATGTGATAGTTTTGGTATCCATGTACTCTATTTGGTTGTCAATTTCGGATTGCGTCAATTTTGGATTGCTTGTTGTTCCTTATTTTGTAAACAACAATATACATTAACTACTAATTACGTATCATCACAATGACACTCAATTCTAAGTATGGATTTTCTGGGTTTGATTTGTGATCTCAAATCCGCTGATGTACTACAACACTAGCTACTAATTATACAGCAGCACAATGTGGCCTAATTCTTGGTATGGATTGTCTTGTTTTTTCTTAATTACTACACTACACTACTGTTAATGTCATAGGCAACTGAGGAAGTACAATAGGCTTAAGCATAAAGTATGCACAAATCAAGCAATTTAATCAATGATTAACTCTATTTACACTAATTCAATTACAACACTGGATACACCATGAGATGCAAGGCAAACTGTTTCTCTACACAAATTATTCATTCCTATATTAAAACACAAACCATTTATTGTAGTAGTGAAAATACAAGTTACATGGCAAACCAAAAGGAAAACTAAACAGAAATTCAAAAGACAACTAGGTGAGCAACTAGGTATTCAAAGTCATTTGCAAAGTTGCCCTCTTCTGTTCCAGTTGAGCAATACCGCAGTTGTAAGGTGAGCAAGACATTCACCAAAGAGTCCTTTGAATGTCATGCTGGGCCTCGAGGATCTTCTGCTCGAGTACAACACAATCATCCTTCAACCTGAAAATTAAAAAATAGAGAAACAAGAGCAGAAACAAAACAGAGGAAGCAGATGAAGAAAAAACAAGATGAGAAGGATACAACTGTTTGATTGAGATTCATTCAAACTGCAATTAATCAAACACCAATTTATCACAATTACATATGTACAAAGAATGATTATCAAACACAAGTTACTCAAACTACAATTAATCAAATTCCAGCATGTTAGCAGAATTTCAAAACAACTGCAATAAATCACTAATCCAGCCTGTAAAAGGAAAATACATGTTTTGATTTTCCAGAAACAAAAATAGTAACAAATCTCAAGCATAAGCGAAGGATTGTCAACGACGACAACTTCATCATCTATTGGTGGTGGTAAGGTTTACGGAGGAGAAGGGAGGCGTCATTGGTGGTTGCGACCGTTGGATCTGATGTCGAGCTTGTCGTACTTAGAGACGGCCAAAGCGACGACGTTTTGGACATCGGATAAGACAGACTGACAAGATACTGGGTCGAGTCGTTTCGTTTCCATAAATAAGAGAGATTTGAAGTGAACGGAGAAGAGAGGAAAGGAAAAGGAAAGTGATAGAAGAGATGAAGCATAAAAGAGGAGCAATGGAAATTAGAAAAGTTAGGGTTTTGGCGTTGAGGAAGGAGAAGAGATAAGATGAGAGAACATGGTGGGCCCACCTATCTGAGCTGGAAAAAATGACACATGGTTGAATTTTATTGGACGGAGTATGACAACTCACAGGTGTGAATTGTCATCCCCGGTACACCCTATAATTTCTCCTAAATCTGACCACGATACCCCCATATGGTGGTCTCTTGTTATGCAAAAGGACATCGTTTTTGTCTCTTATTCAAAAAGATGCGGAGAGTTCGGATGAACTTTTGTTTCTACGTATGTTTCAAAGAAAAGAGCCCAAAAGGTTGATCCTATTATATTCCTGTGTTAAGAAAAAACCTTACATCCCTTTTAAACCAATTCCTATACATATACAAACAGGATTTCAGAAATAAACAAACAGGAGACAGTGATGCTTAAGTTTTATGTTACAAACATCAGCAGCCTGTCATTTTCCCCTATACAAACTTGGTACTGTAGTAATACATCAAGGTACAATCCTGTGGGCTTTCATCTTATCTATCCATGAAACAAAAGATTTCTTAGAATTCCTAAACCCTAAAAACCCATGTTCCTTACTCTTAGTGGCTGTTTGGGGTTGGGAGTTGGGTACCCAACCCAACTTTTCCCAACTCAGAATGAAATTTTGGTGTTTGGTACACACCATTCCACAAATAAAATGGGCCATTTTTGGGTTGCCAACCCAGCAAAATTGACGTTCACGAGCTGGAGCAATTTGCTCCAGCAGCCAAATGGTACTCCATTTGGCTTCTCTCTCTCCTTTTTTTTTTTCATTTCATTTTAATTTTTTTATTTTATATAACCAACAAAATAAATTAAAAACTACTACAATAAAATTTTTATCTCAAGATAAGTAATTCTAGATCCATTTTTCCTATTTTTATTAATTTTTTAAAAATGGGTTTTATGTCCTTTATGGTCATTTTACCAAACACCTCAGATATCTCACAGCACTTTTAATTTTTTTTACCAAACAGCACACTCCGTTTCCCAAAAGTCATTTTCCCACCCAATTTTTACTCACCGAATTTTTTCCCACCAAACCGGAACGCCAAACAGACCCTTAGTCGTAAGCAGCTTCCCAATCAAATATCACATCCACAGACCACCACCCACCTCCTCCAATCTGCTTCTCTCCAGCCCATTATCCTCCACGATCTCCTCCCACACCGCTGCCTTCTCTTTCATCACCTCCGCCAATCTCACTCTCTCGTCCCCTTCCCTAAACCCATACTCCTCTATCCCAAAACGCTCCGCCAAAAGCCCCCACAAATGCTTCCATTTAAACACATCCCCGTCGTGAATGTTAAATGCCTCATTCCTCGCATTCGGATCTAAACATGCCCAGATTTCGTGCTCCGCTATCAGATCCGCATCGGATCCGATCGCGTAGCAGTTCCACGCCTCTTTTGTACCCGGAAAGAGCAATGGCTTTCCTTCGTGCTTGCATATAGCAGCGTAAACGCAGAGCATCCCGATTATATTCATCAGGCTGTAAGGTGAGAACCCGAATATGACATCGGGTCGGTGAATAGACCAGGTTAATCCATCTTTCTTTTTCACCTCCGCAAACAGAATATCTTCCAGTAAAATTTGGGACGTTTAACCGCGGCAAATCTTCAGTAAACGGTGGATCATGGGCTTGTATGTTGCGGAGTGTCTCGAACGGGCGCACGTAATGTTTGGTGCCGGTTTGCAGGCACACGTGGCGGAGATTGGGGGCGTTAGGGATAACCGCCTGGAGGAGATTCCGGAGCATCTGGCCGTTGATTTCGCAGTTCTCGATCTCCGTGCTCCGGCTGGTCCACGTCACGTAGAAGATGTGAGTGACGTCAGTGAGGGGTGAGAGTTTGGCGTGGGTTTCGGCTGAGTTGGAGATGTCGCACTGGATGTACTCAATTGGGTGATCCGCGTTCCAGTTGGGCCGGGGATAGCGGGCGACGCCGTACACTTTCCATGGCCCGCCGGGTGTGTCGCCGAGAGGGAGGATTTCGGCCAAGCTGTTGCCGACAATTCCGATCACGCCGACCACCAGAGCCACACTCTCGTAACTTCCTAGAGTGTCATTTCCCTATAATTTTTTCTGCAAAAATGAACCATTTTTTAATTAAATTGTTCATCGACTAAATCTAAATTACACAGAAATATGTAAAGGATTATAAAGTCGTAATTTACCGTCGCAGCGCCAATAGCACCAGCCCACCACTAGCTCATGATTCTTTAAATTAAGATGAGATTAGGTCCTTTAACGGAGCAAAATATATAGGGAGGCAGTGATTCCTGTAGAACAGAATAGGAAGAAGGAGATGGCGTGAGCGATGACATTGGATGTTGAGACTGTTTTTGTCCGACGAGGATGAGTCTAAGATTTGGTCTGGAAATTTTAGGGGAGGCGACGCAAGACATGAACAAGTGGCTAGCTAACGTGGTATTTATGTTCACCTGGCAAACGCGCGCTCGGCACGGCTTCTTCTTGATTTAAAATTTATGAAAAAAATCATGGTTTTAAGAATCGGACAGTATTGGCCGGTTCAACCCATTAATCCGAGAAGTATTGAAAAAATTCAATTGTTTTATAAGGAAAAGTGAGAGTCGAATTTAAGAGCATATTAGCACTTCACTACTATTTAATTATCTAAAATTCGAAACCAATTCTAAAATTATCGAAATAATTTGATATTTTTATAAGTAAATATGAGATTTGAATTCGAAATGTTAATACTATTTTTAGTCGCCCATTGCCAAGGAAATTCAATTTATATCCTTTTTTATGGTTAAAATTCACATAACAAAAGTTATGATTCAATTAATTGGGGCCAACAAAAGGTAACTAACAAAAATTCACATTTGACACCCAAAGATTGCACATAAGATTACATTACTCTCGCATTGATAGAGGCATAGAGCCATAGCAGCACCTTACTTCCTCCTCCTAGCACTTTCCAGCTTTCTCCTGCCACCTTCTTTTTCTGTGAAAGGTGGTTCTTCTACAATAGTTGACAGACCTGAAAAAAGATTGTTACAAACAAAAGTGATCAGTATAAATTGCATGTACCACACTAATTAAATTTAAAGTTATATACTTACCAGAAACAAACCCTTTTCTCTCCATCAAAATCTTCATCATCTCTTTCATATCTTTCACCATTTAATTGTTCTGTGCTGCTTGATAGTACTTTTGACTTGGCTCTAGCAAAAATCCAAGTGGCATCCATCTGCTTGCTAATCATGCGTGCTGCATAGTAAGGAATTTTCATTTCCACTCCTTTGCTTGTAGTAGCCTCCATTCAGGAACATTATACAATCCATCAAGCTCTCTTTGGCTAACCCTTTCATGTCCTACGCTTGTGATCATTCTCCATAGGCTTTTGATGTGGGAATTTGCAGGATTCGCCAGGCAGAGCGCTAGAGTCGAGTCGCTAATTGCAGCATCAGGATCTCTAAGCAGCAAATGACACTGAGCTCCGTTGCTGTAAAGGATCATTCTCTCCTTTCTCAACTTTAACGGACACAAATCTAATGCTTCACTATACTTCAGTAATGCTTCTTCCACATTTCCAAGCCAAACCATGTGGTTGCCTTGTTGTTTTACCAACCCCACCAAAACTCTAATGTCTTAAATTTTTTCTTCAGACAACATCTTCTCTCTTCTCCTCCTCCCTACCCTCAATTTTTGTAGTTCTTGAAGAACTTTTTGAACTTTCTTGCTCCTTAACTTCAACTTAGTAGTTGGTTTGTAATCTGAGAGCAGGTTTTCAGGATTGTTTCACCTACATTTGATCTACTGATTGGAGCGTTAAATATCTATTTATCGTCGTCTTTTATGTCTATTTTAGGACGATGATACTGCTAATTCTCGGGTTTTTCACTCATTTATTACAGAGAACATTGCTGGACAGCATTTCATACCATAGGAGCTGGAACCGTATGTTGTAGAGCAATATTGTGGCTGCTGTTTCTTCTAGAAGATTTTGTCTCGCGGACTCCTACTGGAACAAGAAGTCCTGCTGCCGCTGATATTCTCCTACGCTTCTGTTAGGATTGTGGAACAAATATTATTAGATATTATCCTATATTTGAATTTTGGAAATAGACAATTAAAGTAATTACTATTATTTAAGAAAGGAGGTTGCGCCTCTGTACACTACTTCATCTTTTACATAGTATATTTCTTTCTTCTTGGCAGAGACAAGAATTCCATAGCAATAGCTTGAATAAGCCGTTGCTGGTTCCTTTTCTTAATTAATTAAATATCATTTTATGTTTTCATCTGTTTTATTTATTTATTTCATATGATGATAAGCTAAATTCTATCTATTCCTTGTGAGGATTAACAGCCATGTTTAATTGATTGTGATATCTAAACGTAATTATTAAATCCCATCTTGCATCCTTAATTGTTTTAATTGATTGTCAAATTATGCATACTTCTTTTGAAGCTTGATCAACTACACTAGGATTTGCATGATTACTGTCTTCTCTTGATACCTTGGAGTCTACACTGTAGAAAGTGATACGAAGGCAACCAACTGATTGACGGATCAGATTGGAAAACAATTAAGGTAGAGTTTACAGGAGTAGACACTTCTCTCTTCTGAACTCGGGAAGGTCTCTTACGGTAGAATTATTTGATTATCTTATTAGACCTAATAGAATAACTTCTTTAGGCCATAAGATATATCAAGGACCTTAATAGGTCAGAACCTTTCAGAATCTTGAATAGGTAGAGAGTAGGAAATCTAGGTGAGAACCTGATCTCTATAGCCGCCTGCAAGTCTGGTATTGAAAATACTTAAATCAATGATCAATCAATCTAATGCATGAGCTCATCGGAATCCTCACTGGGAATTTGTCACATCTGATTTCACACACCACATCCATTTATTTCTTTCTGTTACTTATATTTCGCAACTATTCACAACAACTCAATATTGGTATTTACCACTCGTTACATTCCTAATCATTTATAAAGAATATTAATTGCCACCGAATTCCTGAGGACGAACCTTTTACCACTTGCTACTGTTTTAAAACTACATATGCATTGGTAGATTGTATTTATTTCATTTTGACGGTTTCGGCAACCATCATCTACCAACCAGGCTTCTAAGCTCAACCAAATCTGCAAGAAATAAGGTGGCAATTTCCATGACTTTATACCTAGTATCTTGGTCTTTGAGAAGTAAAAGTAGACAATCAATTCCTATAACTTCTTCAGATTCCGCAATGCACTTCCTTCCACATTTACTGTAGCACAAGATTCCAACTAGTCCAATCCCTGCAGGTGATGTGCGATTCACCAATCCACCCCACATCTCACACAATTCCTTTAAAAAATCTTGCCTGCAGATTAGATGAAGGGATCTTTCTTAGCAAGCAAAGCAATTTAAAAGGTGTAAAGACCAGCACTGAAGTTGGCTACCCCGCTCCTCTGCTTTCTTGTTCTCCACATCTATATCTCCAAAACCTCTAGTGAGCAACTCACTGTGATACTTCAACCTCTTCACCGCATCCTCGGCGCCAACGGAACTTGCGTATACAGTTTCAAGGCAAGTGGAAGCTAACTGCATTGCCAGTGTCACTAGCTCTTCTTCATACACAGCTACTACTTCAAAAGTTTTCTCATAGCTTGCAAGGTGACCGAGCGCACGAGCAGCTACTCTTTGCTCAACCCAACTGATCTTTCCTCTTAAGAGTTCAAGTAATGGAGGTAACACACTTGATTCCACAGCTTTCTCTGCAAACTCAACCTTGTTCATGGTGTAAGAACCAATTATATGAGCTGCATAATAAGGGATGTACATGTTTTGATCCTTAAGAAGCCAACTTCTGTCACTAATACCTTTTTGGATCAAACTTGTCATGCAAATGAAGAAGCCAAGCGACGGGAACTCTGGATCATCTGGTTGTGTCATAGCTATGTTCCATAGGCCACTAATCACCAGAACATGTTCTTGGTCTTCTCGGCAAGCCATTTCCAAGAAACAACTTTCTATTCCAGCTCTCCTGACTGCTGAATTTGGATGCTTCATGGTGCAAAAGAAGCAACAAGGATTGGGGCAGTTCTGTTCTGCCCTCATTGTATCAATGTTTGTGTTGCTAATGGATATGGTGTGGATAATCCTCTCCTTTTTAATGGAATCCGTAGTTTACTTGACAAATGACAAACTGAATTTTAGGGTTTGGTTATGATTAGGCTAAGGGTTTTATATATGTAAACTATGAATGGAGGAAATGGGAGGAAGTGGGTGGGGGAGTGGTGGAGTGAAAAAACTAGCTAATGGGAGCATGGAAAGAATTAATAAATCAAAAAGTTAGATTCTTTAGAAGCATTTTCGATATTTAAATGTTTTGGCTTTTCTTCTTGGGAAAGGTTACTTAAGACTCTATAGATTCACAAGCAAGAGAATATAAAAATTCTGACACAGATTGTACTTCATTTATCTGCATATTACTAGTGTTTTCTATTCCTCCTATTCCCCCAAGTGCTTCCCACATTGTAAAGCTATCTAGTTGGTCCTGAGTTGCTGAATATTTTTTATCTTAGTCCAATAGCAACTGCATTACCATTACTCAGCTTGCCACTGTATTGGTTTTTTGTCGTATTACGATGAAGGGACACATAAGGGAAACAGGAAAGAATGGACAATCTCCAGATATTGCACGGCCAATGAAGTGACGCTTGAACAAATCTATAGCGGCAAAACAGAAATGCTTAATGATGATAAATTGCATTTGACTGCATAGGTTAAAAGACAGACAATGATGTGCAATGCTAAATTAAACCGAACCTTTAGGCTGCAATGAGCCCCGAAATTGTTCCGGCTAAAAGGGTGGTGTTCTTTTGATAAATAGTTAATGTTGAAATGGGATGCATAAAGGACTGAGGACCACAGAAGCACAGCGCTTGAACGTGGGAAGTTGTCTGTTCGAAACTGAAGCAATATCCAGTGGTCCCTTCGCATTTCCTTGACTGATACATCCAAACAAACAGCAACTCCATACCTAAGACAAGTTTTGGAAATAGATTAAAAATCAGTATCAGCACAAATTATGTTTAAGGTCTCAAGAATATGCGGCTACGAGCATGTAAAGCTCTAGAGCCTGCAGCAAAAGAATATAATTACACAAGTTCCTAAGCTAATCATGGATGTTTCTTGGTTCGCACAACTTCTTTATTCCAATGTTCAAACTGAATTTTTTAGACAACCACAAATAAAAATTAAAAGGAAAAACAACTTATTATGGGACAAACCTGGGAAAAAAAGATGATCAAGGAAAAGGACGGGTGAGCGGAGGAGGACGAGCGAGGAAAGGGCTTCTGGTTTTACAGAGGGAGGAAGCATGAGCATCAACCGCGTTGTTGGGGTCGCATGAATGAGAATCGTCCTTCATCATCTGAAACCCGTTTTTCCACACTACAAACCCGTACAGCAACCCGACTCCGATGATCACAAGTAGGGCGAACGCGCACACCTTGCATATTTTACGCCTGCGCATATCTTCCGCTTGATTAGATGCGCTTTCTCTCGATCCTGATGAATCTTTCAAATAATGAAATTGTCGGTTTTGATGGCTTAATTCTCCGATTTAGGATTTAGGATTTAGGCGTTGGTACGTATGATTTTAGAATTCAGTTTGTTTGATTTTCCATGGAACGAGAACATGAATCCAAGTGCTGAGAATAGGAAACTGCAGAATCTGAATTTGGGCTCAGTAGTTTTGGTAGGAACTACGAGAGAGATTTTTGTAAACAGGCCTTGCAGCCCAAATAGTTTTTTTTCTCTTGAAAACCCGGCCCAAACAGTTTTGTGTTTGTCTACATGTTCTTTCCCAATTCTTTTCTTTTCTTTTCATCCAATAAAATCGAAGCAAACAAATATCCGCAGTCATGTTCAAAAGAAAATTAGAGGAGCTCAATCCAGCATTCAGCATTCAAAATCATTTGTTTTGATATATTATTTTTATTTTTATTTATTGTGTGGCTATTTTGGTACCTATCCGAATGCATATCATTCTTGCCTTTGAGTTTGTGTTCTTTTACTTTGTGTTTACGATTTAAAGTTTGTTGAAGTACCTGACGAACATTATCCAATATCTTACAAAAAAATAATAATAATAAATACAGCATCCGATCCAAGTTGGATAAGATGCTTCCATGATGGAATTCTTCCATAAGGATTAAGGATACAAGAATTCGAACAGAACCTGAGAAAATATGTGATTGACTATGCTCTATTTACAAATTCAGAAAGGGCATTGATCCAATGCCAAAACATGGTGAACAACTAAAAGTCCTACCTTTATCAGTTCATCCTCTACTCAGTTGGGTTCAGTACATGAAAAAATAACAACCTAACCTAGCCGTGAGATTAACATCCATAAGCCGTTCCGACATTCTCTAAACGTCTGTCCTCCAGATCACATTAGTAACAACACTGTCCTGAGACCTCTGTCGAGGAGCAGCTTTGGAACGATATCCTGTAGTGGCAACAGCAGGTTTTACCCTCTGACTCTGAGGAAGTTCGCAAGTTTCACTCACGGAAGCAAACCTTAATTCAGCTGGAGGGATAAAGCAGTCCATCGAGAGGCCTGGGACATTAAATGCCACTTCTTCAATCGCCCATGCTTCCTCCATTCTTGTCCTCGTGTGACTCATTGCAGTGTCTCCGAACCGGAAGAGGGTCACTACAGAGCGCCCTGAATGAGCAATCATAATGCCATCCACAGGTCTGTAATCGTCAAGGAAAGAGTTGATTGTGGTCTCCCAATAAACAGCATCACCACCATTGTTCTGGATGCGGGTCAAATGGGAGTCTTCTAAGTGAACGAGGAGTCCTGTTTTTTGGCTGAAGTAGCCAAACAAAACGTGCCTTATGATCTCTGCTGGCCCCTCACTCCTAGCCTTGAGGGTAGCAGGATCTGCACATATCTTGAGTATAAAGCAATCATCATCATCGATCTTCTTCTCCCCAATGCATCTTGCATTGGTAAACATGCTTGCAGTTGTTCTTGGATCAAGACCCTGAAAACAAAATGGAATTTAACGTTTAAGTCATAGGAATGGGCATCCTGTGTAACTAATTGAATGGAAAAGAACAGGCAGCTTCACCTGAAGAGCACGACGCAATGGTCTAACAGGACCTTTAGCAGCATGAGCACCAAGCCAGGGTGTGTGCCTCCAAACAAGCTTCCCATTGCAGCCAGCATGAACCTTGCTGCCACCAAGCGCAAGCTCCACATACCACATGTCTGGCTTCATTTGCCATAGGACAAATCCCCCTGACTCTGCTGCTTTCGAGGAATTCCGACTCTTCTTAACCTTGTTAGCAGTCTCAAACTCGCATGCTATCATCCTCACTTTTCCCATAGCATAAGCATTGTGCATAGAGTTCTGAAGCCTTTGCCCTCCTGCTGCTGCAGTGTATTGCTGCAATATGTACTGTGCAGATGAGGCTTCCTGCCAATTACACACCACCATCAACTTTGACTGTTCAGATGACCAGAATAAACCAAAATCACTCAAAAACAAACAGATGACAAGGTGTCATAGTCTGGGTCAGCTGCACATGCAATATCAATCATGCACTAAGGTAAAAACAAAACCCATGTCCAACTAATTCCAACAACCGATTTAGGGTACAAGCAACGAATTGTAGAATGACCCGTATTGTGTATGTTTCCGGAAATATACAACCCACATTTTTTCTTTAAAAAAGAAAAACAATTAGTTTGAGTGTCTTTCTCATAAGACGAGCTTGACCGAAGCTAAATTCCATTTAAGCATTTCGTCGACCAATTAACATGCACTGCAACACAATCCCTCAAGAACAACAATATACCCAGCAACATAGTAAGCTACGACGCTCCACCTCTACTGAAGCAATACTGCAGAATTACTGCAGAATGGCCTGATTTTTTCATTTCCACAAATCTCACAGCCCCAAAATAGAAAAGAAAAACTTTTTTTAAAAAAAATGTGGTGTGAAATTAGTAGAAATTGACAAATATGCCAGTTGAAGGGGAAGAAAGACTGACGATTGGAGTATCTTTGATACTAAGGTGAGGCAAAGGCTCGGTGCTGCTAACGTGCACTGGTGCGAGAGGAGCACCCAACACTCCCAACAGCAACCTCAGATCGGACCGGTTATACGCATTTGTCGATGATGCAACAGATGGTGTTCTCGACAGCTGTCCTTTCATCCACTGGCCCCACTTCCCATCCACCCTCGAATCTCCACCGTCGTCTTGATCCGGCCCTTCCATCAACGGTGATAATGCCTCCACAGGCCTCAAGCTCCCTGATCTCGGTATCATCAACGGCTCCGGCTGGGCCACGTGGTTTCCACGCCCCTTACGCCTCCGTAACAGACTCGACATTGGAGATGCACTCCTCGCCGGACTCTTCGCCCGCGACCTCGCCGGCGATAGTCCCCTAACAACCTCCCCTTTCAATGCTGAGAAAAACCCTTGCTTCCTCTCCATTTTACAACTCTGCCACTGCGGAGAAAGCTAGCAGAAGAATGAATACTGGAAACAGGAAAAAGAAGAAAATGCTGGTGTTGGTATGCTTAAAGGAGAGAACACAGAGCTAACTAAAAAGAGAAGTGAGGGAAAGAGAAAGCACGGAGAGAGATGGTTGGGTGGGGGTTAATAAAACGGTAACGATAAAAGGTAAAATTACTGCCGCGAGACAAGCCAACTGTGAAAAAAGACTGTAGCAGTGACGGAAAAATGGAACGGCGAATGGGACGGAAAATGGAAAGGGTGTGAGTGAGTGACGTTGCTGGGTCAGGTCAAGCAATTTCTCGCCATTAACAATGGTCAAGTGTGCAGTCGGATACGGTCGAAAAAATAAAATAAAATAAACATATAACTTCAAAGGTTTTAGTGGTGTTTATTTGTATATATATAATTTATATATCAATATTATTATAAAATAGTTGTGGTAATGATCGGTAATCAGCATTTTGAGCACGCCAGTAGGAGTGTTATTAGAAAGGAAACATTAGTCCAATGTATCGTGTCACGTTAATATATGTTATTTTTATGACGTTAAATCATTATTATTTTATTTTTAATTTACATAAATATTGTGATCAAATTACGGTTTAAACTTATAAATATTTTATTATTTTCTATCTTCCATGCTCAAATAAGTAACTTAATTCCCACAATTAAGTTATAGATGCATGTATAACGTATGTATGCTTTGTACACAACCGTCAGCAAGAATTGATGTTGTTTATATTTTTTCATGACCATATCTACGGTGGTTGAGTTTGTTGAGCTACATGGTAGAATTTCTATTCATGTGTAGATTTTTTATTATATTTAAGTACCTATAAATTTTTAATTCATATTAAAAATAATAAATCGAGAAATTCATTTTGAATGAGTTTAAAATAGAGTATGAATAGTATTATGTTAATGTATGAATAATATTTTGTGAGGGTGTGAATAAATTATGAATAGTATTTCGTGAGTATGTGAATAAATTATTTTATAAATTTGTGAATAATATTTAGTCTATTATGAGTTTTTAATTATATAGAGTTATATTTTCGTTTTTTCAATAGGCTGAAGATATAGTATTATCTTAAAGCCGACTTTTTATTATTACTATTATTATTATTATTATTATTATTATTAAATAATTTTTTCTGTATTTTTGGCATATAAAAAAATTACTTTTTATACCTTTTAAGTTTATATTTGACACTAGTATTTTTTTATCTTATTTTAATTTACCTATTTTATTACTTCTCACTAATCATCTCTCAATAATAAAAAGTAAATTAGTAAAATTATAAAAAAATACTTTAAAAATAATAAAATATTATTTAATTTCAGATAAATAAAAACAATTTAACTTAACATAGAGAGTAGTATATAGTACTCCCTCCATATTGAAAACAATGACGTTCTAGGCTTTGGCCCAAATCTTAAGACGACACTGTGCGTCTTGTGTTAATACAAAATTGCCCCTTCACTGCGTTGTGTTAATACAAAATTGCCCATTCACTTATCCCTCCCAATTTTCAGATTTCATTCAACTGAAAGTGTTTCCGCCCAAATTTTCAAAATTATGGACTTGCAATTATCCTTTCAAACGTCCACGAAATTGTGAGGCACAATGGAAGACAATGTTTTCGACCCTTTCAATTTGTTTCCATTCCATCCACAACCATTATCAGACCTCGAGTTAGTTAATGAAGGGCTACAATTGCCTGGTAGAAATCAGGAAGAAGGCATTGCAGATGGAGTAGAAGAAATGGCCCATCATCTAGATGATATCTATGAAGATTTGACAGAAGTTAATGAAAACCCAGAACCAAACACTGTGGTTGAAGGTACAATTTCTCAATTTATAGTAAATTTAAGAACTCTCTGGGTTTTGTTCGTATACATTACTTCCCCCTATGTGAACTTATGATTCGTATCAAGCTTTAAATCTGGTCCTTAATATCCTCTCCACTGCTGAAAAGTAGAGTTCCAATTTGATCAATGCTTGCTTTTATTATTTTTCAAACTGAAAAGGAAAAATGAATGCCATTCCTATTCAATATTCATGGTTAGTTCATGCAACTAAAGATGCTTAATTGCAGCATTAGATTGTCTGGTTGCATCTCGCGCATCATTGTAAATACTGGCAGTTAGTCCTTGCCAACTATTTTTTGATGGAATCGATTTTCACATTCGCAGCCCTAGCTTCAGTGCTTCCATCTGGGTCCTTGCCAACTGTTATTCTTCCTCATGTTTAGTGACTGGTTCAGACCATTAAGGATTTGTGTTTCTTATTTGGAATCTGATGTTTAACCTTATTCTGCTGTATGAGTTCCATACTCCCTGACTCTTAAAGTATGTCTCACTTGATAAAATTTGGTACCACTTGTAAATAAATTAGTAAATTCAAATACACTTTAGGGTGGCTGCATTCTGTTAGTACGAAGAGGGAGGAAAAACAGCTAAACTGAAACTGTTATCATAGAAGTTACACATTTAATATTAAACTTTTATGAGAGTCATGTTTCCTAGTTTTTCTGAATTGTTCAGGATAGGAGTCTATTTTATTAGATGGAAGAACAGTCTGTGGGAAAGAAATATCCTGTTAGCAGGTAATTCATCTAATAAAACTGGAAGCAAGTGAGTTTATGTTTGTCGATTCATCGTGGTTTCTGGTATCAGGAGTATGCAAGATTTCTATGTTTGTACATAGCAAGGTTCATTGAGTTTTCTTATTGGTTAGTATTCCATGGTTTCTTCAGGTCATATTTGCCTTCAATTTTATTTATTTTTTGGTTTTCCTTTCTCATTGTGCAACTTGTTGTATGCGATTGTTATATCAGTTGTAATCTGATTGGATAATTATTTTTATTCAATTGTAATGATGTTGACCTGTTAACAGTAGGTTCAAAACGGGGAAGAAGAGAGCTCTGTATTGAGGACAGAGTCGCAGCTTACAATATGCTTCTACAGAAAAGTGTTAATGGAAAGTTGAAGAAGACAACAACAGGGCAAGTTGCTGATATATTCAACGTGCCCATTCGATCAATTCAGCGGCTTTGGAAAAGGGGTAGGGAGTCAAACAACCACGATGTCTCTTTTAACAGAGTCAATAATTGTGGCAGAAAGAGGATTGAATTTGACCTACAGAAAGTCAGAGATATTCCTTTGACCGATAGAACAACCCTTAAGTCTCTTTCCTCTGCTTTGGGTGTTACAACTTCATTTCTGCACAATAAATTGAAAACGGGAGAGTTGAAACGCCACAGTAATTCCATCAAACCAACATTGACAGAGGCAAATCGTGTGCAAAGAGTTCGACACTATCTCTCATTGATTGATCCGGCCTCACTTCCAGCAGCTAATTATTTCTATAACATGGAAAATGTGATTCACATAGATGAGAAGTGGTTTCTGATGACAAGGAAGGTTCAGACGTACTACCTCCTCCCTGATGAAGATGAACCTGTAAGAACCATCAAAAGTTCAAATTTTATTCCTAAGATTATGTTCATTGTAGCTGTTGCTAGGCCTAGATATGACTGTGATGGGAATTGTACATTTGATGGTAAAATTGGAGTGTGGCCATTGATGACAGAGGTTGTTGCTTTGAGGTCTAGCTCAAATAGGATGGCAGGAACATTAGAAGTTAAGCCAATTCAAAAAATTGATAGGAATGTCATTAGGCAGTATATGATTGAGCATATCTTACCTGCCATTAAGGACAAATGGCCAAGGGATAGCCTCATGGATCCAATTATCATTCAGCAGGATAATGTAAAAACACATATCCATGAGGATGATATTCATTTTTTAGCTGCAGTGGACAATTTAGGATTGAACATTAAACTGTTGTGTCAACCTCCTAATTCCCCTGACTTAAATGTGCTTGATCTAGGATTTTTTAGAGCAATTCAGTCGTTGCAAGAAAAGAAATGTTCAAGAAATTTAAATCAGTTGGTTGAAGCTGTAAAAACAACATACTTTGAATTTTCTGATGTGAAGGGTAATAGCATTTTCATCACTCTCCAGTCATGCATGATAGAAATTTTGAAAATTAGGGGTTCTAATGCTTATAGAATCCCTCATATGAAAAAGAAACACTTGGCTAGTCTTGGATTGCTTCCTTCCAGACTGTCCTGTGATCCAGTTATCCTTGCAACAGCTACTGCTCATCTTCCATCTTCACCATGTAAGCGAGTGTCTTTTCTGTTTTTGCCAATCCATAATATTTACCTTACCATTGTATTGACATTGCATTATTAATTCTATTTCAGGATATAAAGTTCAAGATTGTTGTTGCAAACCTAGGGCAAGTTCTGTTTTGGTTAGGAGTGCTAACTAGAATTGGTTTATTTTTTGGTAGATATAGTAGTTATTTGGTTAGGAGTGCCAACTAGAATTGGTTGATTTTTTGGTAGATATAGTAGTTATATGGTAGGACTCATTGTAAAGTTATGGTTTAATGCAGTATAATGTCACTTTATGTAGGAAAAATGCAATCATAGTAGAAGTGGTTTGTTCTAGTTACTCTGTTTGGTTTGAATTAATGGTTTAATGCAGTTTAATTTAATTAACTCTGTTTTGCTACAATGCAGTGGTTAGTTTAGATGATATCCGGACTGTTTGGAGTTGTTTGTAGGTCACTAGGTCTGTGGATTTTGTACTGTTGGAGGTTCTTCTAGCTGTGATCTTATTTCTATCAGCAAATTTGTTTTTTTTCCCTGCTCTGCTATGTAAAGTGTAGAGCTTTTGATTTATATGGTCTTACTTTACTGTGTTTTACACATCTGAAGTTTATGTGGTTTAATGTGATGTGCTCCTTCTATGTTATGTGCATTTCATTCTTGCTTTATGTGTTGATCACATCTGAAGTAAGGCATCTGTGCTCCTTCTGATACGTGTTTGTGTCCTCTCTTGTGTACATGATGTGCTCATGCTGTTTTTGATGGAACTTTCTATTCCTTCAGTGCTTCTTTTTTTCTTGAGAATGAATACAAACTGAAATACTCTTTTGAATTGCCGCTGTTTGGGGTTATGTCTTTCAAATTATTTTCCAGGTACTTCTCATTTAAAACGATTCTTTTTACGCAAAAACTGAGCATTCACTTAAAAGTAAAGTTATATTGAAAGGGAAAGATTTCTTCAACATAAGTGTAGTAAAGGACTGTTGAGAAGGTGGAAACGGTACCAATAAGTCAATGTCAGCATATTGTTAAGGCTTCACTCATTTCCTGGGTTTTACATATTGTTAGAGCTAATTTGTTGACTTCCTCATCATGACTGCTGACAATACAACTCTTAGTTACTGGTTGAACTGGAGGTTCTTCACTGTCGTAGTTTTCATCTTGGCCTCTTTGTTTCTTGCAGCATTTCTAATATGGAAGTATGAAGGACCCAAAAAGCTTGAATCTGACAGGCAAGAAAATCAACAAGAAAAACCTGGTCATTTATACAAAGATGAAGCTTAGCAGACATGCTTGAAAGGGATTCATCCTGGGTGGCTCAAAGGCTTATTTTTCCTACTCATCTCCTTTGCTCTGTTCTATACTTGGATTGGAAAATTAAATAAACTACTTTTCAGTTTCTGTTATTTGCCCTGTTCTTATTGTCTTTAGATTTGCATACAATTAAATGTATAATGTATAGAATTAAATGACTCCATGACCATTGTACGGGGGGAAATTTATACATTTATGCAATGTAATTCTGAATTGTTTTTCCATTCTTCTTTTAGTTGAATTCACTCTGTGCATTTTTTAATGGTCTTCTGGACCTCTCCCAAGCTGAAAATGTCAAAAAATTAATTCCAGCCAAGTCTATAGCTGCTGCAGATGCAGCATTGGCTGGAATCCAGGCATGTCTTCTGATGAGTTTGCAGAGTTATTTTTTTTTATCATGGACACTTCTGATGTTGGTCTCTTGAGATTTTGATTAGCAGCCCTGAAAAACCATATTGTTCGGCATAATCTATTTTTTGTAGAGCTTTTTGCTATAATAATACAGCAGAACCATTCGCATTACAGATAGAATACAGCAGAACCGTTGGCATGATTGGATCAGTGATGTTAGAGGTGAATTTATTAGTTTTATCTCCAAATCCTGAACAACAATCTAAAGCAAGTACATAGCAAGTAATGACGAAAAAATGTTGTAGAGATTCTCATTTTTTACCGACTTACACGCAAATTAGTATGAAGATAGAATGACACAGATGATGAATGATGATACACTCGATCCAAAAACTGCATAGAGGCTAATACATTATGTTAAAGCAATGCAATACAGAAGTACTTCCTTGTTCATTCATGCAAATCCAATAACTCCACTTAAATAAATTGATGATCCCATCTCCCCTAAAATGGACAATGAAGATCTAGACATACTTAAATCAATTGAAGTAAATCGACTTCATCCCATTTTTACTCTAGTAACTACATGACAATGACATACAGAATTCATATACATAAAATGTGCATGAGAGCATTTGTCAGTATAGGCCCAGGAATGAAGATATCCTCTGTCCAACGCTGATCAAGTATAAGAAGCAATCTGGCCATACATAAATTGAAATCAAACTGAAACCAAACTGAAAACACAATCTGGCCATATATGAACGAAAATTAATCTAAACAAAATTAAAACCAATCTGGCCATCTCGATCCAAAAATTAGAAAAACAAAACTGATATCAAACTGAAAACATCCAGACAACAGAGATATTTCATACTAACTGGATCATAAACCATTGATCAAACATAGATAACTGAAATAAACAGAGTCATAATCTAAACAAAATTAAAACCAATCTGGCCATACATAAACGAAAATTAAAAAAAGCAAACTGAAATCAAACTGAAGACATTCAGACAACAGAGATCAATGATAACTGGATCACATACCATTGATTGAACCAAATTATAACCAAACTGCCAATACATAATCGAAGTAGAGTTTTACATTAATTTAAACTTTAATCTCCACAAAATTGAAACCAAACAGAGTCATATGTTGATTTCAAGCTACTTACAATCATCCTATATACATCCACATGACAGTGATGTTGATCAACAAAGCAACAACACTATAATTATAGCTTAATCAATAGAAAGATGGAAGTAGGAGACGCAACATCTCAATGCACTCTGGTTCGAGGCTTGGGTATATACCTGCGAGTGGGAGTTTGTTGAGGTCGAAATCTCTTTCACATTTGCTCTTCGCAGCCAATTCCTTCTCCTCATCAGAGGGCTCATTCAGGTCAAAGTCATGAATGAATTTGGCCGTGAATCAGTTACCCTGGACTTCACCCTCCTAAAATCAACGATTGGCTCCAATTTCTGGTCGGAACCTTCAACGATGGCACACGAACCCATTTCATCTTCATCACAATAGGTATCATGTACTATTGACTCCATAACCTCGCAGGAATCCTCCACGATTGAGCCTACAACCTCGCCGGATTCATCAACGAATGAGCATACAACCTCGCCTGAGTCCTCCACGATTGGCAATTGGTCAGCGGCGGATTCTTCCATGATTGTGTCCATTACATCGCCGGAATTGTCGAGCACAGCATCTGCGACCTCTTCCCCGTTTGCAAGGGAATCCGGAACAACCATGTAAATGGAATCATCGAATTCGACAACGGAGTCGTATTGTGAATCTTGCCAATAATCGATGCTTTCCATGATGCTTGTCAAAGAAAATCAAAATCCCTAATTTTTTGAAGGAGGAAGGAGTAAACGCTAAATGGGGAGAGATTCTGGAAATTGTGGAATAAAAGCAAAAAATTGAACACTGTGCACGGTGATTTGAAACCCAAATTTCTATTTCCCACTAAATTGAAGTTTCAATTTTCAGCTTCCCTCCAAATTATTCCAAAAAATCTATGGATTTGTGTTCGTATGGGAGAGAGAGGGTTGAGAATGGCAGAGGAAAATGGGAAGGGTAAAGTAGTCAGTACACGGGAGTAAAATATAAAACGACATTCTTTTCTTCACTGAACCAAAAAGGCTAGAACGTCATTGTTTTCAATATGGAGAGAGTATGTCTCAACAAAAAAGGAAAAGTTCCTAACCAAAAAAAGAGAGGGAAAAGATGCATACTACCAAACACTTACTTTATTGGTTCAAAGCGAATCCATGGGCTTATTAGTCTGAATGCTGCTCCGCTTAGTGGCAGCGCCAATCACGGCAAATTGGTTTTTTAAAATGCTCCAATTGATGAGGAGTTTTATACTTTTAAAAAAAAACTTAGGAGTAGGACAGTGGGACAACTGAAGCGACCGTGGAACATGAATGCATTGGTGCGGATGTGCTAATCTGGTAGACTATTGGCTAATCATCATTGCACAAACACTACACTCCTAACACAATCTTAAACTTTTTGGATCAACATGCTCTCCAAAATCAAGTGCAATGATTAGAATTACATCTTCTATTACTTTTTTTTAAAAAAAACTACTATGAACATTGACTTCTAAATCCTTTTACTAACTTTTTATAAATTTAATTATATCTTTTTTTTCTACTAGCTAAATATGAGATTCAAAATTGTGTTTTTATTGATATTTTACCGGCAGACAATCATTAAGTTACATGTCTTCATATATGCTAAACGGGCAGGTAATAATTTATTGTTGTGAAATCAAATCATTACTATCAGTGGCGGAGCTAGCTTTCAATGTTTTGGGGGGGGGGCGAGATTAAAAAAATTATCTGTAAACAGTGATGGATTCAAGATTTGTATTCAGGGGGTGCGGGGGCAGCATCCCCGATTTATTTTCTTTTTAGTATTTTAAAGAGAAGACAAGCGAGGTGAACGAAAAATTGAAAAAATGCTTAAGAGTATTTGTATCCGTCACTAAATAACAAATATTTAGATAAACTTAAGAAAAAGATAAATAAGAAGACTATAGAAAAAAATTAATTATATATTAGAATTCATACAATATACTTTTTACAATTTTTCTCTACGAGTATTTTTTTTTTTTTAGTATTTTAGATCTGTCCCTGTCTATAAAATATGAACATTCTAATCAATAACTATTATAGTAATAAATTTAATATGTATTATGTATAATTAATTAAATTAGTTGAATTGTACCTGACGTTCTTTCAAATCAATAAATTCATCTACTATCGAGTCTAAACTGAAAGTCTCGACAATTTCTTTTTCAATATAAACCACCAACTTGAGAAGGTGACCTTCTTGGGTTCTTTTATAAACTCAAGAATTAATATAGCCAACAAATATATCACGACCATAGTCCCAAATTTGAGATATATTATCAACGAACACATTGCCTTTTTCTTTCTTGACAATGCTCTACGAGCCATAACTGCAACCATATAAAAAATGCAGCATTATAGATACGATACGAGATATAAACAATATGTTAATCGGTGAGTTACGCGCAAAATGAAAATACAAAATTAATTTAAGTACCTAATGGTCCTGATTTATGATCTAACACGGTACTAACAAGAGAGAATTGAGAATAAAATCCCTAGACCTGTACTTTGTTTACTAATTTTTGCATAGTGCACTAAAGAAATAAATTTTATGATAATACTAATAATACATTTTTTTTCTTTTTTACTTTTATGATAATACTAATAATATATTTTTTTTTTAAATCTAAAAGTTTGGGGGGCTATTCCCTTCGTGGCTCCGCCACTACTTAATATGTCATTTCTTATTAAATTTTAAAGTGTCTCGTATCATAAGAAAATTTAATTTATCGACTCTTAAAATTCCACTTACATTTTATTAAAAAAAATTATCATAGAAAATATTTAAAAATAATAATATTTTAGTAATATTTCATGTAAAGTTGTGTTCAAGTCTTATTATCAAAATTTCTAACAATAGTAAAAGATGAAAAAAACGTTGTAACATTCAAATCTCGAGGATATTTTTGACACCCAATTATATGTATTAATAAATTTATTACCCAATTATTACATTATTATCCAAATTTACCACTACCGTTAAGAATTTTGGATAAACCTGTAAATTTGGGAGGTAAATTTGGGCAACGAATATGATGTAATAGTTTGGTGGTAAATTTATGTAATAAATATAGTTGGATGGTAAAAATATACGTAGGGGATAGTTTGGTATTGGTTTTTTTTTTCCTTAAAAAAAATAAAAGGATTGCATGAAACCCAACATAAATTATTGGTTGAAACTATTAACCCGTTCCAATATACTACCTCCGATTTTTATTAATTGATTTTTTGAAATAGTCCAATATATTCCCTCCAGTTTTTATTAATTCACTTTTTAAAATAATAGACAAACTTAAAATAATGATTTTTAGACCACGTTTTCTTGACTGTAGTTTTCAATTTACCCATTTTTATAGTATAATTATAATAATATCATTGTACCAAATTAATTGGTTAGGTAAAAAAACTAAAATAGACAAAAATCATAATTATAACTCAAAATAACAGTTAATTTAAACCACATTTTTAGTAGAAAAATAATAATTATTAAAGAGAGTTTTTTTTTTTCACCAAACGAAGGGTGATGGGTATCAAGTCATGGGAGAACAGTTACAAGGCATAAGAAGACATGAAATCCTCCGGTTCGATTCTATTTCTCAATGATACTCCCCTCCATTTCCAGCCGTCTGATCATATGAAGTCATCCTGCCAATTGCCATGATCAATCAAACCGTGTTGATCTACAGGTCAAAGTTAGTAGTAGGTTTTTGCACAAGAAGACAAACAATCCTTGGAATGGGGCTGTTGGGCCCGGTTTTCATTAATTTAACCACGTGTCTTGTGGGGCCGTCTAATATTTTCTCCGGTGAGTTTCCTTTGGATCAGGCTCAGGCTAACACTAGGTTTTATTTTTTATTTGTATTTTCATAAAAGAAAATGACTTTATATTTTAATACTGTTGCTCAATATTTCCTATTTCCTATTTTAGCGTATATATAAAAATAGTTTAACCAATGAAATTTTTACACATAAATATTGAGTAATTACACGTATTACATATAATTAGTCACTAATAATGTAACATAATTTTATTGGTTACGTGATCATATTGTACAAGTGAAAAGTAATACTCGTATATAATTTGGACAGTAGCATGTGGTAAGGTGGGTTGAACCCAAATTGCAGGTCTCGTCATTGGCTGGTGGCGGTGCCATCCAATCAGAGCTGCCTGTAGCAGAATTCTGATGCATACAGACTACAACAGATCCAACTACAGATGCAGAAGCAATGAATAAAGGACATTATTGATGCTAAAATACAGCGGTAAAAAAAAAAAAAAAAAACAGCACCGGAAAAAACTTACATTAATAGGGTGAATCATTCGGTAGCTCTTTAAATAAAAAATTTATGTGTTAATTTTTAACTTAAATGATAAGAAATAAATAAGGTTTAGTATTTACAGTTATATTTATTTTTTACTTAATTATTGTTATTTATTAATTTTTTACGTGGAGAGATACTGAATGATAACTACTGTACTTAACATTTTCTCTTTTAGACTCGGACTTAATTTTTTTTCTCTCTCTTTAGTGTCTCGTATGCCCTTTCAGTATAATACTAATCTCATTTGAGTAATAGTATGTTAGTGTTGTTCTCCTCTCTCTCTTTTTTTCTAACTCAGAATCTAAAAATTTAACTAGACAAGCACCTTACCAACCCAATTATAATATACACGTATACATTTCAGCTGGATTGGGCGTTTTCTGTCTTGATGATGGGCCAAGGGACGTGAATGGTTATGATGATGGGCTGGGCCACTTCTTCCGCGTTTTGTTAAATTCAGAAGATGGCCTTCCTAATTAAAATTGGGATGATTCAGATTTCGTACTTTTCTGTTGGGCTGCATTAGCTTATTCGTCAGACCCAACTAAGTTTTCAAATCTTGGTTTGTTATTCGGCCCATTGAGCTATTCGTCAGACCCAACTAAGTTTCCTTTCAAGCCTTACAGCTGCCACTCTCTTTTTGAGGTGAGAGTAGGTGAAAATTTCACCATTTTCTTGCAAAATTAAGTGCCGATCCTAATGTATTTCCCTATCTTTGTTGTCCTCACTGTCCAAATTAGTGACTAAATTGGGCAACGTTTGAGAAATTGTTGCACTGGTATAGAAAAAACTTAGTATATTTGAAAGTCTTTTTTAAAAAAAAAATTAATTTGACTTTAGCATCATAGAAATTCAAGGGATTGGTTGTCTAATGCAATTTTACTCCATTTTTCAACTAAATTTAAGTAGATTGAGTCACTTTCCACTCGATCAAACCACCACGAACATTGAGTAACAGCGTCGCTCGAATTAACTAATATTTGGGCCTTACCTTTCAGGGTATGATGAATTTATGATGTTATGCTAGCAGCTATAAACATTTGACAGCAACTCAAAACATTCATATGAAAAAGAAGATTTAAGATATTGCTCGATCGCGGCTCCCTTTCTCGTTGAGATTCTGGCGGAAAAGTATATTGGGAAAAAATAGTGAAAATTACTTCTGAAAAAATCAGTATGTTGTTTGTTAAATATTTGTTAAAAGTGCTTTGAGATAGCAGAAGTTGTTTATGGTGTTGGTAAAAACTGTTGTTAAAATTATGATTGAAATATAAAATGACCGACACGATTCATTTCAAGCATTATAATTAATATTTTTTAGTATATATATAGATTATTTAAATCAATCTATTTTTTTATACGATGAAATTAACATAGTTAAATACTATTAGTTGTGACATATTTATTAAATTTTTGTGCTTGTATTTAAAAGCATTATATTCCAAATATAGATTAAAATATTTATAATTTTTTTAACTATTAATATTAATTTTTAACTATTCATGCATAATTACCATTATACTATTATAATTAATTTGGTACAAGTTACTATTTATGCATAATTACCATTGTGCCATAATCATTACTAATTTGGTACAGGTTACTGTAGCCAAACTTCATCTCCTTCCCCCGGCCACTGCCATCAAACCAAACCAGCCACTCAAATTTAAAACAAACCAGCCATAAAATCAAATGAGAGGCGGAGGGCGAGGGCGGAGGGTGAGACAAAGACGGACGGCGATGAAACGATGAAATGATGAAACAAAACAGGGGCGAACAGGGGCGAGAGTGAGGTGTATTTTATATATGGTACAAGTTGTAATTTTGACAACTTGTATCGAATAATTTTATCCACTTAAAAAGAAAATCTCCTTCTTGTGTTTTGCTAAAATCATTAGTTTTGAGAAAGAAGCAATTCCAAGCTTATGCAAAACTAAAGTTTTACACTCCAACTTTCCAAAAAGTTTGGTTTAAAAGGTGTTCACTAAACACCATTGCTGGCTTCTTAATTATTAAAACCTGCCAAAGGTCCTGTAATTGATATTGTTGCGCACTTTTCCTTTTTGGCTACCGCACCACAGTTTTAATACCTTGTTGACTTGTCTAGAGACTTCTAAACTTGTAGTAGTACAAAGGAGCTACATTTCCTTCTCTGTAGGAAAACGTATGGGTAAAATGGAAGACTAAGTTAACGTAGGCTCTTGAAATTAGAATTGCTGTAAATATTAATATTAATTATTTGGCTCTCCTAATAAGTTGATCTTCTTTAAAAAAAGAAATTATTGCCGTGTAATCATATCACCTAAGAAAACCAAAAAAAAAGAAATAAATTCCACGTCATTTTTTATTAATTAAATTTACACGTTAGCTTAATTCAAGAATATGATGAGCCAAATAGGTACTAATTCAAATTTAAAATTAGGGTATGATTTATTAAATTTGACAAACTAAAATTCGATTTGACGCGATTATAAATAGAAGTGTGATTTGAACATTCAATACAAACGCTGAATTTAAAAAAAAAATACTATCTTTAAGATTAATTATTTACGTAATAGTATAAAATACTTGCAGGTTTGCATGCTTTGGATCTCACAATCATGAAAAATATGTACCCACCAATACCAACACCATGGATGGTTTCGGTTACTTCACCAAAGCCACATGACAGTCTGTAGTTATCATTTGTGATTTTTTTTCTTTCTCATATAGAATTAATTACAAGCATTTCTTTACCATTCATCACCTACCCTTTAGTCCTTGTTTGCCACTATAAATACCCTCTCATCCTCACAGCCTATATACCAAAAACTCATCTGTTAATTCAGCAAAACAAAATCAGTCATGAAGCCAATTTCTGCAACTCTTTTGTTCTTATGTCTTGTTCTGATCATCACTACTTCCTCTTTCTTTGAGGGCTCAATGGCTTTTGGTATAGTTAATTAATAATTATTTTTCTTTTTTCTTTTTTCATTGTTACTATTACTATTAATATATTAATATTCTTTTTCTTTCTAATTAATGGTGAGGATTGAATCAGAAAATTGGGGAATTGATGCAGGTTTTTGTGCGTCGAAATGTGCGGTGAGGTGCTCAAAAGCAGGGGTGAAGGATAGGTGCTTGAAGTATTGCGGGATTTGCTGTGAGAAATGCCAGTGTGTGCCTTCTGGGACTTATGGGCACAAGGACGAGTGCCCTTGCTACAGGGACCTCAAGAACTCCAAAGGCCAGCCCAAGTGCCCTTAAATCAATGAATCGATCGATCGATCGTGTTTGTTTTATTTACAAAGAAACTCTTCAAATAATAATAATTACTTTGTTTTGTTAATTATATAAATAATTGATGTTTTAAGAGACAAGTTTCTAAGTTAATTATAGGAGTTAGATGAGGTAGTCGGGACAAGAATGTTTGTCTGTTACTCTTGTAAATGGAATAGCTTGTTGGATTCCATCTTTATTGTATTTTCTTTCCGATCATATTCTAATAATGCAGTTTGTAGTGCCTGCTTTGAAAAATGTTTTTTTTATAAATTTATTATAATATTAGAAATCGAATACGTAATTTTTATTATAAAAATGACATGCAGTATGAGCTAAGCATGTGCGTTTTGAAAATGTTTTAAGCGTTATGTTTGATAATAATCGTTTAATAAGGACCTATCTTGAGAAGATATCATAATGTAGGCAGTTTTTTTTTTTTTAATTTCAGACTTAATATTTTTAAACTATGCTATTTTTTCCAAAAAAAAGAAATGTTTATGTACGTAACGCCACCTAATTTAATTTTATGTATCAAATCACATCTGTTAAAGGTGAGGAGGTGCAGTCTCCCTCCGGTACGGTCCGGTCCGCTGAGGGTCAAGATCCACCAGTTGTTGACGGACGACTTGAATTCAAGACGTACGATGCAACAGTCAGTTTCTCTGACCTGCTAATCAAAGCCAGAACCACCTGGTTCATGACACGTCAGTTTCTGATGCCGACACTCATGCCCTCATTGAATTTTTTCAGGATGTTTTTTTCTAGTTAGAAATAAAAGTCGAATTCGAATCTTAAACTCAGACTGATACTTAACCACAGACAATCATTTAGCAGCATGACTCTTGTAGGCATAAAGCAATTTGTTCTTTACATAGGAATTAAGTGGCCTTTTGTCAACAAGGTTTTATAGCCCAAAAAATTAATTTTTAAGACCAAAAAGCTGAAATGGTTGTTCGATGAAAATTAAATAAACCCAACTTTTTGGGATGGTAATGAGAAACTTGGAATTGCTCCTTCCTCAAAACCAATAATTTTGATAAAACTCGAGAAGAAGATTTACTTTTTAAGTGGACAAAATTATTAGATATAAATTGTCAAAATTACAACTTGTACCATATATAAAAAACACCTCGAGACACCTCAATCTCATCTTCTTCTACCAAAAGAAATCGCACACCTGCTCTGATCTCTCTCAATCTCAATTGAACAAACCCACCTCATCGTCTTCTACCCACCCAACTCGTCGTTGTCAAGCCACGCAACTCGCTGTCGTCAAGCCTGCTCTCGCTCCTGCTCTCGCTCTCCCTCCCGCTCCTGCAACAGGTACTATCTCTTCTCTCTTTCATTTCTTTTCTGATGATTGCAGACTCTTGTGTCTAATCATGATGATGCTAATTTGTGAGTTGTAGGTAATCGCTTCTTTTATCACGTTGACCCGGTTGGTTTCTGTCTGCGTGGCGTGACACGTAAGCAGTCAGTGACGTGGCATGACACGTAAGCAAACTGACGGAAAAAATGGATGACGTTAGGGTGAGGGATGAAATAAATTATTTTCTTGGAGTGGAAGGAGGTTTTAAAATGAAAAAAAATTAGAGGGCTGAAATAAGTCAATCAAATAGACTGCAGGGACCAATTTTTGGTTTATCCCAATTATAATGCTTGAAATGAATTGTGTCCTTTATAGTCATTTTATATTCCAACCATAGTTTTAACAGTAGTTTTTACCAAACACCGTAAACAATTTCTACTATCTCACAACACTTTTAACAAATATTTATCAAACAACATACTGATTTTTCCAGAAGTGATTTTCACACCGCACTTCTTCCCACAATATTTCTCCAACTAGAGCCTAATTGCTAAAGGGAACCTAAATTAAATATTAGAACAAACTAAAATAAACGAGAAAAATAAGAAAGTTTACTGTGGTTACCGATCAAAAGTTCATTCAACGGGAAAACTTACAGTTTGCCTTTTACTACGGGAAAATGCAAAATAAGGTACCTGTACGTTGGGTTTTCACTTTATTTGACACCTCTACATTTTTTCGTCTTTCAATGGTACTCGTACTGAAGTGTTTGATCACATTTGATACCTGCGGCCATTTCCGTCACCACTTTACTGTTATATAGCCTACATGGCGAGCCACGTCAGCAGTGACCGCTGATATTGCTGACGTGTCGTGCGACGCAAGCATATCCGACCCGAATTGTTCCGCCGTGGGTCGGGTCAGGCTGCTGGTTTTAAACGACGAACGACGAGTTGTTTGAAACCCGCACGGCGTCGTTTCCTTCACTCGTCGCTCAAGCTGGTCTGAACTGAAGTGAACGACGAGTCCTTTGAAACTCACACGACGAACGACGTGTCACTCAAGCTGGACTGAATTGAACGACTGTCGCCCAAGGTGGACGACACGACGAACGTTCATGGACTTAAGTGAACGAAGAGTCGCTCACTTTACACCTCTCCTTCATCTCCATTGTCGCGACATCTCCCCTTATTTCTTCATTTTCCTTTTTCCCTTTTCTCAAACCAGACCTAACCCTAGATTTCCCAAATTGCAATTTTCCCTAATGCTAACCATATGAAAGCCCAAGGTTGACGTCGTTGTCCTGATAGCAGAAGCCGAGGTTTGTATTTCTTTCGAATGCAATTTGTTTTTTATATATCCCATTGGCAATTTGTTTTTTATGTCGCATGTGGTTGTACTGATAGCAGAAGCCGACAATAATGCTTCTGTAGATGTGTATTTTTTTCAAGTTGATGTAAAGGGAAGGGAAAAATGCATTTTAAAAGTGGATGTAAAGGGAAGGTCTTCTTTTTATTTAATTAAAAGTAATATTTTTTCAACTACACTTCTGGCCGAATAGTTCCTTTTGCTATATATATGGAGACAAAAGTGGTCCACCATGTTTTATTTATTCATTTTCATGCTTCTTGTTGTCTGTTAAGATGAAGCCGAATAGTGGTCCATGCTCATGTATTATTTAATTGTTGTCCGGGTCCTGGTGTTCATTAAAATTAGTGGTCCATGCTGTATTTGTTTGATTCTTGCTGGTGTTATTTAATTATTTAATTGTTTGGTCCTTCTACGCTTTGTTTTTTTAAATGGCACCTGTATTTATTTATAGCTTTATTAAATGGTACCTGTACTCATTAGTAGGTTTTTAAACGACCATTGACTTGTGTTTTTGTGTTTGTTGGTATGTGCAGGATAAAATGACAACTCTTAAATTCCATATTGGTGAAAATTTTATACGAACATTGAGTGAGTGGTTCTATATTGGGGGGACTATTATTGAAGATACGGTTAATCTAGATAAGGTATCTTTTTTTACTATATTAGAAAGATGTGCTGCATTTGGATATAAGAAAATAGGTAACGTATGGTATGATGAACATTCTGATGGTCTAGGATTAAGAGAAATTTTGAATAGTTTATGTGGTGATAATACATTTGTTCGGTTCCTTAGATATGCTCTTGAGAATAACGTAGTGCATATATATGTTGAGCAAGGTGATGTAACACATCCTTATTTCGATGTAAAAAATCCCAAGACCTTGTGTGATAATTTAGGGATATCAGACCATGGAGTTAGACTTGGTGGGACTAGTGGGACAGGTTTGGGGTCTAATAAGGGAAAAGATGTGGTTGATGAATGTGATGAATATGATGGATATGATGGATATGAGTCTCAATATCGGGATAGTGACTATGAGTGTGATGATAATGATGAAGTCGGAAATGAATATTGGGTAGATTGTCCCTATTTGTCGATTGATGAGGACGAAGAGTTTTTGTTGCATCGGGAGAAGAAAAAGAAACTGAAAAGTATGAGAGAAAAGAAGAAAGTGGATGTAGGTGGTCCCCGGGTAGAGAGAGAGGAGGGAAAATGTTGGCGGGAATGAAGAGTTTGTGGAAGAATTAAGGAGGGAAATGGGAAGAAGAGCATATGTCCAGTCTAACACTACTGAAGCTGCTGAGGAGATCAATGATGCGTCTTTCGATAGCGGGTCAGACGACAGTTTGTTGACATCCAGTAGTGAGAGTGAGGCTTAACATGCCGTGATAATTCCACATACCCGACCTCGATTCAAAAAAGGTGAGCTAATTCCATATTTTTCTGTTTGTATGGTGTTTCCAAATAAGAATGTGTTTATGAATGTTGTGATTAGCCATGCAATACACTTTAGGAGAGATGTGAGATTCATTCAGAATGAGAAGAAAAGGTGCAGGGCTGTTTGTATACAGAGTGAATGTGAGTGGAGAATTTTGTGTTCAATTGATGGTAGGAGTGGGCAATGGATGGTGAAAACATATGTAGGATAACACACTTGCCAAAAACAGTTCCACATCTCTTGTCTGAATTACAAGTTTGTGGCCGATTGGTTTATTCAACACCTTAGGAGACTTACCTTGAAACTGATGAGAGATCATTTTAAGGATCAAACAAAGATCAGTGTGTCTAAAGGACTGTGTAGGCATGCTAGGATGAAGGTGATTGAGCATTATATCGGTGACCCTTTGAAGGAGTTTGCTAAGTTGGAGGATTACGTTGCAGAACTTAATAGGAGTAATCCTAGAAGTACGATAGTTTTAGAGGCACCAGATGGGGTATTCAAAAGGATGTATGTGTGCTTCGATGGTGTTAGGAAGGGCTTTAATATCGCTTGCATGAAGATAATTGGACTAGATGGTTGCTTTCTTAAAGGACCATTTAAAGGTGAAATTCTTACTGCAATAGGTAGGGATGCAAATGACCAGATCTACCCAATAGCATGGGTTGTTGTGGGTTAGGAGGACAAAGAAACCTGGAAATGGTTCTTGGATCTGCTAATGGTAGATTTGGATGTTGCTGCCGGCAACTACGTTTACGCTTCAGATGGTGCCCCTACTATCGCGCGAGGAGAAGGATTCACATTTATGTCAGACCAACAAAAGATATTTGATTTCTTGTTGACTTTGCGTTAAGAATTAATTACATTCACATATCTATTTGTTGTTGACTTATTTTTCTCATTCTTGTAGGGATTGATTTTAGCAATTACTGAATTGATGCCATCAGCAGTCCATCGAAGATGTGCTAGGCACATATTTGCAAAGTGGAGGAAACAACATTGTAGTGATGATCTCCATCGTCAATTTTGGGTGATTTGCAAAGCATCCACTACAACAGAATTCCTTGATGAGCTTGAAGTTTTAGGAGGTATGTCTACAATTGCAATGAATGATTTCTTATAGGTGCCTCCCATTTTCTGGTGTAAAGCATTCCAAAATACCACATATTGTTCTGATACAGTTGATAACAACATGAGTGGGTCTTTCAATAGCTTAATCATAGAGTCTAGGTATAAAAGTATAGTTAAGCTATTTGAGACTATAAGAAAGATGGTATTCAAGAGATTCAAATAGAGGAAGGTGTTTCTAGGTAAGTTCAAGGATGGTTTCGGGCCTAACATATGAAAAAAAATCAATGATAACATGGAAGAAAGTCGTAACTATTATGTGGATAATAATGACGATGATGGATTTAAAGTACATCTAAATGAGGATACAAGTTGGATCGTTAGCTTGGAGAAATCTACATGCACATGTAGGATGTGGGAATTAAATGGTATACCTTGTGCGCATGCAATTTGTGTGATTGTAAATGAGACAAATACCTTAGATGTTAGTGGTTTTGTTTCTAAGTGGTATACTAAGGAGATGTTTGAGATTGCTTATATGGACCCAATCAAGCTTGTATGAAATTTTGGCCAAGGTTAGCAGGTACTCCAATTAAGCCACCTTCTTTTACCAAATTTCCTAGGAGACCAAAGAAATTAAGAAGAAGAGAAGCTTGGGAGCCGGCAATTGGTGGGATGAAAATGAGTAGAAAAGGAAGGAAAATGTCATGCACATTCTGCCGCCAATATGGACACATATCCAACACTTGCCCAGCTAAGGTAAAAGAAATGTGGATGTTGTAATTTTAGGTACATACTGATGATGTAATTCTAACCTATGGATGATGCTATGCAGGCTGGTGGAGCAAATGTGGATGCTGATGGAGAAGCTGGCGAGGCTGCTGGAGCAGGTGTCGACGCTGCTAGCACAGATCAAGTACCTACTCAACCGGATCAGGACAATATAGTGCAAAAAAAGGAGTATTCTTGCTCATTTTGCAAAATGAAAGGTCACCGGAAAAACACATGTGTACTTAATCCTGCCAGCAAGGTTGTTATTTGTTTTTTTTTTCCTTTTCTCAATACTTTGCTGTTATTTGTGTTGCTTTTAATTAGTGACCATAACTAATCTTTTTTGCAGCAGTTTATTACACCATTAAACTCACAAGTGTCAGGTTCACAACCAACACCTGTTCAAGTACCTGCTACACAAGTGACTGATAGAATTCAAGTTCTGTTGCAAGAACTACGACAGACGTGTGGCACTTCTACAGGGAGCAAGAAGAAGTCTGATAAAAGGAAGGGTAAGTTTCCAAGCGGTTTGGGATGTTTTGTTACAGAATCGGGATGGACCTGCTATGATGTGAGCTTCCAATTTTTATTATAAATTCTAATTTAGTATAACGTACATGTAGTCTGATTTCTTTGCTTTGTGTTGATATTTTGCAGCCTAATACCCCTCGACAAAGGGTCATTGATGTCCCAGATAGAAGAAAGAGCAAACGTCAAGCATCTGGTGGTGCAGCTACAACTTCTAGAAAATAGAATGTGTTTAAGAATTATTGAAGTTTGTATTACTTAGTATTGTGTTAAAATAGAATTTGTTTCAAAAAAAATTGGTGTTCATCATGCTTCACGCATGAAACACAGAGACATAGTCTTGTTCTTATGCAGATTTTTGACAACTTATGGAACTGGACTCGGTATGTATGTGTGGAACTGATTCTCTCTATCTTATCTAGGCACAATGGCTTTGTTTGTTTTGCTAGAACCAGTTTTTTAGTAGTTGTATTTATTAAAAAAAATCTAAATAGTTATCATGTTTTTATATGATTAATTAGTGATTTTATCGTTTTATCTTTAATCTTTGATCTTTTCGGAACTAATCACGTGATGATCGGCTTTCAATTATAATTAGCTTATGTATGCAAATTAATGACAAGTATGTCAAAAAGAAAATTCCAGTTCTCTAATAATAAACCACACAATAGCACAAACCATACATATCAATATCATTTTCAGTAGCCTAATTACTTGATTGACTACTGCTCTAACAGACCTAACCTCATCTAACACACACTTTATCTCAGTATCAACAACATTGCTTACATCAGACATAACTCTATCATTCTTTGCTTCAAATTCGGCCATTCTTTCAGCCATTTCTTTCTCACGATCCCTCAACTCCGTTATCACTTCACGAACCCAACATGTTACTAGTTAATCATGCCATTTGTAGAATCCACAACCACCATATCCATCTAACCCAGCACACTTGTAAAATCGCATAGCTGGATGTTTGTCAGTCCATGATATCCATCTTGCTGCCTTATACCCACACTTACAAAATATTGGAGGCTCGTAATCTAGGGTTGGCCTTTGCTTCCCAAGCGACGTCAACACTCCACTACGTCTATGTTCACGAAGTTAACTAGTACAGATCGATGGTAAAGAATTTGTCGACATCCGTGCCAAGCAAATCGAGTAATGCATTTGCATGTAAAGGACTCAACAATACATCATAACACAACAAGAAAGGTATCACATTAAAGTAGCTACTCAGTCAAAATATGCAGGAGGATTTTACTTAATAGGATAAGACCATAGCTAAAGTAATGACAGTTTTATCAAACCAGTAATTTAATGATGAAAACACCGGCATGATGCTATCACAAGTGGAGCTTTCATCACCTTCTCACACTTAACCCATTACTACCACTACCTAATTAACAAGTGACGGAAACATCACCCGTATACTCTCTACCTAATTTTTAATGACAAACAATTTTGACACGCACAAATGGCACAACAATTGTCAACTTCAGTGGCAACCATTAGTTTTTAATAAACACAAAAGGTTATTTCAGACCCCACCAGAATAGAGTACTGCAATCACAATTTTCGCAAAATTTAACTGAAAACTAATTAATGCGCCCCAAACAAGCCGCAATTTAAACATAAAAATGAAATGCAATTCAAATTTCACAAAACCAAACACTCCATTTGGAAATGCAAACAAAACACATACTGAAAAAAAAAAGAGTATATAAACAGAGGGAAATACCAAGCAAAGAAAATAAATCCAAACCTCTTCAAAACAGACAGCAGACGACGTCAACCTTGGGCTTTCATATGGTTAGCATTAGAGAAAATTGCAATTTGGAAAATCTAGGGTTAGTTTGAGAAAAGGGAAAAGGGAAAATGAAGAAATGAGGGGAGATGTCGCGACGATGGAGATGAAGGAGAGGTGTACTTAAGTCCATGAACGTTCGCCGTGTCGTCCACCTTGGGTAACAGTCGTTCAATTCAGTCCAGCTTGAGCGACACATCGTTCGTCGTGTGAGTTTCAAAGGACTCGTCGTTCACTTCAGTTCAGTCCAGCTTGAGCGACGCGTGAAGGAAACGACGTCGTGCGGATTTCAAACGATTCGTCGTTTAAAACCAGCAGCCCGGCCCGACCCACGACGGAACAATTCGGGTCAGATATGCTTGCGTGGCACGACACGTCAGCAATGTCAGCGGTCACTGCTGACGTGGCTCGCCACGTAGGCTACATAACAGTAAAATGGCGACGGAAACGACCGCAAGTACCAAATGTGATTAAACACTTCAGTACGAGTACCATTTAAAGACGAAAAAAGGTAGGTGTCAAATAAAGTGAAAACCCACCGTACAAATACCTTATTTTGCATTTTCCCTTTTACTACGTATGTCGTCTGGTCACTATACTACGATATGATACATCGAATCAAAGACAAAAAAAAGAAGTTTATCTACTATTCTTTTTTCCTTGTAAAATGGAGGGAAAACACATTTGTCACCTCGATATCACTAGACTTGTAATCAATTGTAGTCCAAGATTATTAACATTATAATGGTTGAAGCTCCTGCTCCGGAACAACAGCATTATTAACGGGCTCGTATGTACCAAATGCGTTCAGTTTATGTCTCAAGGCCAACCATATGCCAATGCCTGATAAACAAAACACCAGGGTAATGAGAATTCCGACCCCGATGGCCCAAGAGTGTTGATGCAACCATGTCCTGCAAAGCATCATAAGAACCGAACATGAGTCCATCATAAGAAAATCAAACATTGTAGAACACTGCACATGACGGTCAACGTCACACCATGCCTGAATTCCGTGTTCTGACTGGTATTTCTCAATTCCGTTCTGAAGCAATTCAAAAACTAAGGACTAAGTTTAAAAATGGAAAAACATCACATACTGCTTTCTTTGGGGCTCAACATTCCATTCAACCAGCTGATAGCTCCCAAATCTGTTCGGGAACTCCATTTGATGTTCCCTTAAACGCTGAATTATATCCTGCCAAAAGGAAGAACAAAAAAACAAAGTGATCACACAAGGTTTAGTTGCAACGCAACAACAGAAGATAAAAGAGAATCAAGTTGTGTAAGCAAGAACTAGATTGTCAGAATACTTTGTAATTACCATTGCTGTGGTGTTAGAAATGTATTCAGTGGACTCAACAGGAATGATGGCCCACTTAATGAGATAGTTACTACCTTGAAAAGTGAAATTCAATATGTGGACCTGAAATCAAGTAATTCATTCAATGCATTAGTTATCAGAGAGACATTGCATCACATCTAAGAACTACAAGCACTTAATGACATCAAGACTTTAAAGATCAAGTTCCCTCCCTTAAAAGAAGAAAATATCAAGTCCCCAACCAAAGAAGTTAGATCAGTAAGCCTATGATCAAAATGGTCCAAAACAGCTTATGCCATGTCAAGGAAAATAATTAAACCACTTGCTGCATACCCGCAAATTATCAACTTCAAGAGAATGGGCAATAAACTCCACTATTTCTGTGAGGTTGGGCTTCATGGCAGAGGAGTTGATATTAATCAACATATCAAATGTTATAACTCCAATTCGAAGTTCACCTACATGTGACATTGATGGAGACAAATAATCAGAGATTCTATTCTGGTAGCAAAAAAAGTCAATAAGTGAGAGAAATATCTCACTTACGATAATTGACACAAAAAAAGCAATACATAATTGACTATTAGTTTGAGCAGCCATACATCTCAAGAATGTACGGCTAACAATTGAGTTTGAAACAGGATATCAGGTTATGTGCATGATTGAGACTCACTCTACCTGGAACGACATCAGAAGGCAATCCAATGGGAGCTTGACTAGGAGGAATTTCAGCACTTCTGTTACCACTATCAGGAGCTAGTTGTGGTGGAATAGGTGTAGCAGGAACTTGCAGTCTCTTCCACAGTTCAGAACAATTAGTTTTCCAAAACCCAATCTTGTCATTCTCTCGATCATAGGTCACAAGGGTATTGCGGACAATAATCCCTGCATCAAATAACAATACAAGGAAAGTGTAAGATATTTGTGTATCAGGGTGGGGAGTATAAGACAAAACCTAACTTCGCACTATACCTCCTAAAAGTGTAGTTGGATCATTTCCATTCGGGAAAATTCCGAAGCAGTATGCACCACTAACCTTTGTATGCTGTAGAGTGTAGACAGTGTAATGAAGAGGGGAAATGGGAGAAATAGAAAAAAAGTTAGGACAAAAAATGAGAAGGGATATGCTACAGAGTAAACAAAGGACAAACTGAAGCAAAAACACATCTGAGAAGATTTGCTTGGACTGCCTCTAATACTGAGGCAACTTGCTAGCAAGTCAAGGCTTACTTCTGTCCTCAAAAGAAACCAGGGGGAGAGAGAGAGAGTTAGAACTATTCAATTTACCCGGAAAAGGTAATTCTCTGGAGACAGGGACAACTTTTGACCATTTCCGAATACCATATTCACCTCCGGAAAATTTTTTGATAGCTGAGAGACTTCCCTAATGATCAACAAAAATGAACAGCACAAAGAAAAGTACAAATCAGATCTTTTACGCCTAGAAAACTTTGCTAAATATTTTCATTTGATATAATAGGCGAGACCTTCCAGCACCAGCATAACAAATATCGTGATAATTCGGGTCAGGGCCAGGGATCTGTTTGAGGAAATGGACTTCCTTTTTAATCTGAAGTTTAATACAAAGTTATGTTCAGCACAATTCTGATTAGAAATAAAAAAAGGACTTAAAAAACAGAAAATGAACAATCTTTCTGACAGTACTTGGCAACTCTACAGTGCACCCACCGCTTAAGCACAACTCCAGCACCTATACTAGGGAGGTTTACCAGTACCTTCAACGCAATTAATCAAAGGAACACAAGAACAATAGAACAGGCACATCAAACACTAAACTTGTCAATCCTTTTGAATCTGTAAGAAGTGATTAAACAAGAGGTGATAACTTACAGAGTCTTTAAATGCAGTAAAAGCTGCATATGGTAGGTACGCATACGTTGTCCCACTGTCCAAAACTGTACCATGTTTTCCATCAAAAACTTTTGGATCTAACTTCAATGGCTTTCCAGCTACATGGAGCTCCTTCAGTTCTATATTGTAATATGGGCTGTAGTCATCAAAAGCTACAGTATATGTGTGAGATGTACTAAAACACATACCAAAGAAGCAATCAATAACGGTTAAGTTGAGAAGATATCGTACCTTCGGTAGGGGTTCGAATGGGAAAAAACCATGTCAGATGGAGGAGAAATTCCACCAAGAACCATTGCACCCCCACCTACATCCATCCCACCGTAACATAACGAGAATGAGTCACTAATAACATCCTTTTCAACTAATTGATCCACAATACTGAGTCGACCCCGACCCAAACCCATAATCCCGTCAGCACGTTGGGTAAAAAGATCCCCAGTCTCCACATTTTCACATCCAAAAACAGCACGTTTGGGAGCAAGATCACTTTCATTTCCGAATGAAAGTATATCCTCCGCAATGACACCACTGCTAGAGCTCATCTCTGCGTACCGCCTCTCGTATGTACATTGCTTCCCCTCATCATCACAATTACAACTAGGGTTGCATTTCACTGCTTGATATGTACTAGACAACTCTGGTTGGAATCGCGGATCCTAGACAACAAAAAAGATCACCTCTCAAGATCACTAACAAGCCTGATTCATTATTACAATTATCTTTTATTTTCCCTTTTTAAAGGGTACAATGAAGGCTTAAAGCCTAAAGTATCCAAGCAACTTTCATATGGTAATCGCTTCCGCACAATTGCTATCTAAAAACTTCATTGAATCCTTAGCTCGCAGCGCATGTCCCTAGTGATAAAAAACATAGTTGAAGAGAACGAGAACAAAAGAAGAACCTGATGCTTGCCGCACCGTTCACAGCTAGAGCAGGGAACATAAGTCACAGTACTTCCTGTATCAACAATTAACGCAAATTCCTGCGGCGGCGTCCCTATAAATAGTCTCGTAGTATAATAGCTGCCAAAATTAAACAGAAATCTCAGGAAAATTTAATAAAACTAGCTAGAGATAACAAATTATGCAATAGATCAAAGATTGTACCCGTTAGTAAGGAGTTCGTCGTAGAGGCGCATGTGAGCGGTTGGGAGTTCTGAATTCTGAAGATGACGGCGACCAGAGTCGCCGTTAAAGGCGGCGCGATGATTAGAGATGTTAGGGGATGTGAGATGGAGAGGGATTATCATCGGTTGCCGGCTTATACTGGAAGAAGAAACAACACCGTGGAAGTATGAGAGGATTACTAAGGAGAAGTAGCTGAGGAAGGGGAGTTGGCGGGACATGACGGCCAGAAATGACGGTCAACGGAGGAGGAGTAAGGAACGACCAGAGAGAAAGGGTCCTCCGTCTTCGCTTGAATGGAAAGAAGAATTTCTGTACCAATATTTTGTGTTTTTCTTTTTTTTTCCCGGGTAAGAATTTTTTAATTAATTCGTGGAAAACTAGACGTCGAATAAGGAGCAGCCACGTCGTAGGTAATTTTTCCCTTGACGAAGGACCACCTCGTAATTAAATTAGTAGTAATTCAAAGCAGTAGATGACTTAAAATGTCAACATGTGTTTTTACTTTTTATCTTGTAGTACTATTTTTTAAACTGAGTTTTTACTTAAAAAGTCAATAATTTCTCTTTTTTATGCAATTGCAATACGTGTAAGTTCGGTTTTATGTATGAAAACATTTTATGCACTAGGAACATTTTATGCGAACAAGATAAATTTTATTCTAATATCTATGATATATTGTAGCGAGTGAATCAGCACGTTCATTTCTTAAATAAGAGGTATAAATTTGATCATTGTATATGAAAAAATTATATACCATAAACGTTTTACCCATTAAAATTAACTATAGCACAATATCAATAATATTACTATTATATTTTACCCCAAAAAATGATCATTATTCTCTGGAAATTCTTTTTTTCTTACGCATTAACACCTTTGAAATCAACATTAACTTTTTTTAATAATTATTTAGTTAAGTTAAAGCATAACTTGCATCGAATTGGATTGCGCGCGCACATACCTGCAGCAATTTTGGATTTACTGGTGTTGCTGTTGCCATTTTATCTGCACCTTTTTTCTCCGGTGAGTGTAATGGTACAGACAATTGGCTAACGTGACGGGCTTGCACATCACATGCTAATGTGTCATTATCCTAAAACGATGTCTTAAATCCTATTCTCATCCCATCCCTTGAAAACCCTTAAAATTACATAAATACCATGTTTACCACAAATGGGCTTGCCCTAAATTTCTACTGTTGCTAAACTACCTAGAAAAATTAAAGTACCACGTCAAAATCCCAGAAATCAAATAAATCCTTTTAAAATTCTTAGGATAAAAATTATCTAAAACAGAATCAATTAATTTATTCTCAAAGGCCTGTTCGTGTTTTCACCCAATGGGCTCGCACCAAGCCCGCACCCAATGGGCCCAACGGATTAGCTTTACTGTTCTCCCATCGATTCTGCCTATTGAATACATACTTTAACCAGGGCCTGCACTAATTTTTTTTTCTTTAATTCTTTGAGCACCATCTATTATGGAGGGAAAAAAAAATATCGCATAAAATATAATTTCAAACAAAGACACCTAAATAATAATGGAATAAAATGGGAATATACATACAGTTTTAACTTTTAAGAAGAACATAAATGCGTCATCCCTTTTATAACCTCGAATGTAGAGGTTCAGTTCATACACAAATTGGAGTTAGTTCCCATCGTTCCAAATTCCAATGCTTGCTACTACTACATCCATACATTTCCCCAAAAAACTAACACAAAACTCACCAAAATGACAACAAACTACAAACTACAACCACAACACAGACGAACTCGCCGCGCAGGATGACAGTTATAAATTCAACAACAACCTAATGATGGGACCTGGTTTTTCTTTTTAAGAGAGACACAAAAATCTAAAACAACATAGTATATCTGATATCATCTGAGTTGAAGAAAGAATTGGATTAGCATACCTTTGACCTTTTCTAATTCTTTGTAAGTTCTACATATGAAGCAGTTTCTTCTTCTTGTCACCATTCCAACCAAGCACCTTTTTGCCATACATATTGCTGTCTATTATTGGAGCAAGCATTTCGATGAACCATCGCAAAGCTTCATGGACTCCGCCCTGCTCTCCCAACAAATGGGAATGGGAAAAATATAAACTATAAAAAATAACAGAAACTGCTGGGCTTATGGTATTAGAAAGTATCGTTACAGCGAAAATAACATTGAAACCTACACGCATCATGCACGAAGGCAAACAAAAGACACCAATGACTTATTGAGTAACTTTAAGATCGATCTCTATATCATTTTATCAATGGAAATTGTTATTGGTGCATGAATGATCTAGTAAGCACGATGTGTTATTATGGTTACATGATTCAAATCTTTACTGAAGCAGAGACAGATTACCTAAGCGTGAATTAATCCATTGCTAAAACAAAGAGCAGCAATATTAACAAAAATATAAGCATATAAGGCTGGCAAGTTGAAAATGATATTACCCTAGATACTGATAATGCCGACTGGGTGACAAAGTTCCCGTAGGGATCCGTCAGAAGCATTGGAAAATTTGGATGGTACATCAACTCCAATATGATCCTTTTAGATTGCTCTTCTGTTGCCTCTACCAAGCACTTCTCCACAACATTACTGGCGTACTTATTGCAGGAGAGAGCCATGTAATGCCCTTCAAGCTGTCTAGCGAGATTAGCAGTGATATATGGTACCTTCAGTCCGAGTAAATGTTGTACCACGTAATTGCTACAGGGAAACAAGAAAAATAAATTACTAAGAGATTACACCAAAACTATGAAGTCATGCTTTAAGCTGTAAGCAAAACAGACCCATAGTGATCTTCTGACAGAAGTAATGCATTTGCAGTTATCTCAGCCACCAGTCTATCTCTAGTTTCTCCTTGAGAATTCTCAACACATTGCTGCAACACACAACAACCACTTCTGTCCGTCGCAATGGTAAAGCAGTTCTTTACCACCTCATTCAAAAGATGCTGCCAGAGATAATTCAAGCAGACAGAGTCAGGAGATAGTGATAGAAATCATTGAAGTAATAAGGAAGACAATTATTGTATATCCAATAATGAGGTAAACAGAGAGGATTGAATGGATGCTGCCAGAGACGATGCATTGTCAAAAAACTTATTGAATGGAATAGCAAATCTTAAAAGGACATGGTTGTCCAAACATCCTACCACTGAAATATGTGCCAAGGTGCGTTTGGTTTAACATAATGTGCAAGGCATACACAATCAAGCATGCAATTATCAGATTATGGGAAAATACAAAATCGTCAAAAATAGTATAAAGCAAATAGCTACAGAAATCTAGTCCAGGGTAAATATTTTGGATGTTAAAGGACATTCCTGACTTGCTTGGTCAATATTTCAAGCTGAAGCAAACAAATAAGGCAGTACACTCTTACATATAGGTTGGGCCAAATATAATTCAGGAAGTATAGTCATGAATTACCATCTCAAAGTTTCAGAGCCACATAAAAATACAACTCATTTAGAAAGTTATTGTGCAGCTCCAGTTATAAGAGATCCGATGCATTAATTTTTTTTGTAACATATGTTGTCATAAAACTATGTATCTGCTCCAAGTTCCAGAATCCAGATAAGTTAACTGAATGAGTTTCTAAACTCCACTCCAATAAGTAATCGACCCTACCTACTACTAGACCTTTACATGTCTGAACTCGAACTATCTTTCTGCCTTCATCCCATACAAAAATATGGTTACTTTCACTAAAGCTCCCATATAAAAGTTCAGACAGGCAAAAAATAGAGTCAATGCAGATGCACAATGCAGCTTTTGATCATTCTTAGCTAATGCAGGACACTTAGTCCCTTTTTTATGAAAATCATTTTGATCATTTCAAACACAGGTTCCTTTAAACTTGTAAAGGACAATTAGGGCCAGTTGTGCCATCCTTGATGCAAACTCCCTCCATGAAGTGTAAATAAGAAATCAAAAAAGACAAAGCCAGATTATAAAAAATGTGAAGAGAGATACTTTAAATAGTGAAAAGTATAAAACAAGACTAATAATTTCCAACTCTGATTTAACAAAGTGCAAACAATACTGCATAAAAACAAAACAAGTGGTACAGAGTCAGATTAATTGAGAGGGCTAATGTGACAAGAACAAGAACAGAACACACAACTAAATGGATTGAACAATATTTTCTTACAAAAGACACAAACGTAAACATAAACATATAAAAACAAGATCAATGAACTGAAGATCACCTTGTTGTCTTCACTAGAGAAATGCTTCAAGCAATGCTGGATCACATGATGGCCATTCACATCTTTAGTCAAAGCAACTGCACCAGGACTTATAGCTTTCATAACTATAGAAACTTGGTGTGAAGTGGTGATGTGATCCAAAAGGCTTTGCACAGCTCGAGCTCTATAGTACACCACCCAAGACAGTAAAATCAAATCAATTGAACAGTGATTTTGGCATAAAAACAAAATCCAAAAATCAAACATAAAAGAAAGAAAAAAAGAAAATACCCATGTATGTTAAGACAGATGGTGACAAGTTGGAAATCATTTTGAGTGATCATTAGTAAAACCTGAGTCCTCTGTTCTTCAGTACACACCTCTACAAGCTTCTGTACAACATAATTCCCAAATTGGTCCAACATCAATTCCCCAACATGATTTATCAACTCCATAAAAACCCCTTCAATCTCCTCCCTTGATAATCTCTCCATCGCCCTCTGCAACATCTTACACCCTTCTTGATCTCTAGCCAATCCCATAATTCCCCCCCTTAAATCCTCAAAGCTCAAACAATTCAATGGCTCTGTTAACCAATTGGCAGCAGGCATCCTATTCACACCACCACTACCATTAAAACCACCGCTAGCAACAACATTGTTATTATTAACATTGTAATTATTATGATGATTAGTACTATTTCGATTATACAAATTACTAGATGACCTCACAGAATTCACCCCAGACCTGCTTTGACTGTGAGGTCCTCTCCTCGATCCTCCACCGTTCACATTCAAGAACCGGGCCGGGTTCAAACCCGGTTGGGTCATGTGTGCGGCTCCATATGAGGCAAAAGAACCCGCCCCGGGCATGAACGGGCTATAGTAATGGTGATACTGATCTTGAAGCGACATCCTCGTCATGGAAGGCCAAACAGGATTGGTCATCCCCTTACTCTGAAACGACGGCGACAACCCGCCTCCTCCTCCTCCGCCGCCGCCGAGATAATCATCAGGATAGAAAGGATCATTGTAAAGATAGGCAGATGGGCAAGAATAAGGAGTGGGCTGAAGATTGATGTTATGATTTTGATTAGATATGTTTAGGTGAGAAAATAAAGATTCAAGACCCACCTGGGTTTCATCTCGGCTGAAAGAAACCGGTGTCGTTTCAGTGAATTTGGTGCCGAGACGACGGCGAGACGCTCCGTCTTCCATAGATGGAGTTAAAGGAAGGAAAAAAAAGGACAGCGAAAGGACAGGGAAAGGGCGTTTTAATGGTGTGATTGCTATGGTGGTAGTGGTGGTGAAGGGAATGGTTAAGGGGTTTTGATTGCTTATAAAGAGAGAGAGGGGTTAAGGGAAAAAAATCGGGGAGAATTAATTGGAGGAAAAGGGTAAAAAGAAGATACTGTGGAGTGATTTGATTGGATGAAAGTGTATTAAGTAAAATAAATAAATGTTTGAGAGTAATACTAAGAGTTTGAATGAGAGTGGAAAGAGAGTTGACTGAAGAGCTGTAGAAAGAGAGAGAGAGGAGAAGGGAAAACACCACTTTTCTGCATGCAATTTTTGGCAAAGTTATTTTTCATGCAACCAAAACTTATAGCGACGAATACCTGGCACGCAATGCGTGTTCTCTGTGAATAGCCAATAGGGAGCGAGGTTGTGAACCTTTTTGTCAACAGCATGTCACGACGTAGTTGGGTTTTATAATTTAAGGTTTCCTGATGTTTCCTTTTTAGGTAGTATTTCATTTTGTGTAGCGAGTAGAGGACCACTTGATAAAAATTTGTCAATCACAGCCCTTGAATTTGCTTTTCTTTTGATTTAGTCTTAACCGTCGGATCCGGCTTTAGAAATTTCGGGGAAATGAGAGGGAAGAATTATGGAAAGTCCATTGATATTAAATTTTGTGGTTTGATCCAATTATTGAAAAGATAATACCTAATGATAATTACTAATTAGAATCTCATTCAAATTAGTTATCTAATCTCAATCTTTAACTAAGAAAAAAAAACGAATCCTAATATTTTAGTTTTATAGTATACCTTTTTCATGGTTTTTTTCCTTAAAAAAGATTTTGATGGTTGGATTGATGAAAAATATGGCAAAATAAAGAGTTAAACAAATTATTTGTTAAAATGGATAAATTTTACAATAAATAAAAAATCCTTTTTGTATTTATTGATATGAGTTGTACTCTATGATGCATAGACATTATTAATACGAACATCCGAACACGATACACTGCAATGCGAAAAAATAAAAAATTTCAAGACACCTACACGGTATATATATATATGTATATTATATAAAAATAGTATTCAATTATATCTAGAACTAAGTACAATGGGATTGAAATATTAATTTTAAATTAATTTTAGTCTTATAAATACTTTTGACAATTATAATTAAGCAAAATGTTTATTTTGTATCAATAATCTCTTTGAATTATGATAAAATAAATTTGGACACGAAAGATGATATCGTTAGGCATTTTAAAGAAATTACTTTTTTTAATTAAAATCGAGATTTTAAGGGAAGCCAATCGAATCCTCATTATCTCGACTACAACCCCTTTAGAAAATAATAATGCTCTTAGTCTTCCTAACAATTAAACGATCAAAAATCAAGGTTGATTTTTTTTTACCGTTCAATTTCTTTACCGCGTGCTCAAGTCCAGTCAACTACCACTCACCTCGTTAAGAAAAAACTCAGCCATGGAAAGTTTCTATTTTGGGTAATGGAATCTTCCAATGAGTAATTGGCATTACTTTACTTAGTCTTGAAGCCTTCCATTTTCTCTCCTTCGAAGAAAAAGGAAAAAAATCTTCAATTTTCTCTCTCGTCATTTGTAATGTCAATAAAAAAACGACGTCGTTTTCTATGAATTGCAAAACTAATTTCACTTTCCGCCAATTTTTAGCTTTTGCTCTATGCAAGTTTGAATTGTACACAGTAAACCACGATGACAAAATTAAACCTATCCCAAAAATAAATAAAGGACGAGACAAAAAAAAGTCATTCCTCATATCAACATATATTGCAAAATTCAATTCATTCCGTTTGTTGAATACCAGGAAGGAAAAAATAATAATAATCACAACTCCAGTTTCAGTATGTACATGATTGATGATCTGTTACGTATAAAAAAAAATACAAAACATCGAAGATAGCTCGTCATTAAGTCATTGGAAAGTAAACAAGGCACACTAAGATCTATAACACTGGAAGCAATTCAAAAGACGCTTTATCAATCTACGAGATTGGAGAGACTATAAACATGACCGTATATATCTCAGCTACGCTACTGTAAATAGTACAGTGACCTGCTAGTGTACTCACTTTATGAACAAGGTTAGCACTTACGATGATGAAAAATGTAACCTCGTGTCGGAATGGCAGGCTTCGGACTCAACGTGACAGTTTCAAAATTTCTTGAAATAGAATTCAGTTTCCTGCGTATACAATCCTTTTGGGCAGTTCTAAGCTTGGCGGAGGGGAAGGAAAGGAACTAATCCTTAAAACAAGATAAACGATGAATGCTACATATGTGACTGCGCCAACACATACCAGAAAACCAAACAGCAGGCCTTTAACTTCAGAAACGAAGAAATCAAGTAAAAGGTACCCGTTTATCAACATAACCAAGACAGCCACAGTCCAAGCAAGTCTCTACAGAATTAAAGAACAAAATTAGATACATAATAAAGCCGGTCAAAATGTGTTCAGTAGTATTGGAAATCATGGAAGGAATGCAGGACACTGTTTACTCCAAGTCCGTACTAATTTCAAGAGATGAAACTAAAATCCACATGTGACTCAGATTAAGTAGAATGGAATGTCACAAGAACAGAAAGTTAGGCTTTTCTTTTATGGAACATAATTACAGCTTGGTAAAATGTCAACAATTTTTTATTTCTTAGTATTGAAATACAACAAAATGTACAGCTTTTGTAAACAGCTGATAGGACCTCAGTCTATTTGAAAAATTCAAAACTCAACAATGTAAAACTGTACTTTTCAGAAAGCTATGCTGAGAGCCTGAGATGACACAGAACGAAAAGATTATCTAAACAAACATCACACAAAAACGTAAAAGCATGTTTAGTTGTAGAAGCCCATAATTAAGCAAGTGGAAGTCTACTGGAATACGTTGTGCAAATCAAATTGTAGATGCAGTACAAGTACTTTGATGACAGATACGAGGATACCAAGCCATGGTAGGATGCTCCTAAACTAGAACGCATGAGAGGACCAATGAGATGACATGGTGAATCATGTACTAGATAGATTAGAAACTAGATGAGAGTTGAACCAGGATTTTATTTTCCCACTAGAAGTAATGGAATGAATGATAGACCATTTAAACCACTACAGCTAATCCACCATGATCAAATAAAGGTGACCAGGAGACTTTGCCAATCAAGAGACTTAAAAGGCTAGTTAAGAAATATTAAAACTGGATTGGCATTCATGCAAACAATGAAGCTGTGGAAGATACATTCCAACCATGATTTGTCATAGCTACTGACACAACACACAAAGTAAAAACTAGCAGACTAATGAAGATTACAGCTTACCTCAAGTACTGGTCCAATCCTAAAGGACCCCATAACCTGCTCCTTGGCCACCAAAGTGAGAAGGGGGATAAGTGCAAAAGGAATCTGCATTGACTGAAGCACATTCAGCCATTCATTCAAAATATCCAATGAAGCTTCAGAAGTGTTGAATATAATAGCTACGATAATTGTTGGCACAATAGCAAAACTCCGGGTTATCAATGCCCGCAGCCATTTCTTCAACCGAAGATTAAGAAAACCACCCATGATAAACTGCCCAGCATATGTACCAGTAATTGTACTACTTTGTCCAGCTGCCAACAGCCCAATACCCCATATGTAAAGAACTGGAAAGATTCCTCCTCCATATTTCTCCTGAAGATACTGTCCTGCGTTAACTAATCCTATGCCGTTGGCTTGTTTAGTGCCGTAGAATCCCTTAGCAAAAACAGTTGTTACGAACAAATTGATCATGAAGGAGATGAAAAGGGCAATAGATGACTCGATTGAGTAGTAATTCAGTGCTTCTTGTACTCGAAATTTCTTCTGGGGATCAATCTTCCTAGACTGCACCAAAGCTGAATGCAGGAACACGTTGTGAGGCATTATGACACAACCTACAACTCCTACAGCTTGTCTAATGGTCTTTGAACTAAGCCTTGGAATTAAAATACCTACAAAAAGGATCCGCATCAATCACAACAAGTGACATTTCTTATAAACAAAGTCTTATTACCAAAATGCAAAATGTCTTACCCTTTATGAGTTCCTTGCCGCTTGGCTTAGCGTCACCGAACATCCAGGCAAATGATATAGCCATAGTTGCAATAAGAACTGCAAAGACTCCTTCCAACTTCCTCACTCCATAATTCTCTAGAAATAAAAACATGAAACTGTCCATGTAAAAGAGAATAAAACCTATTGTTAAGAAAAAGATTCATTCACTTCAAATTGTGAAACGGAACTGCATCACAAACTTACTCTAAACAAAAAGATGAGCCAAAATTCAATTTGATAATCCCTAAAGCAGCGTAACAAATACTCGATAATAAACCACAGCTAGCTCAACTAACACTGTATAATAATACTAACAACAATTAAGAGCATTAACATTACTTCACCGTTCATACGAGATACTAACAACCTGAAAAAGAAAAGTGGTTTACAAAATTCTAAGCAAATGCAAGTAATTGCGGCAAAAGAAACACTTACCAATCTGATGCAGTAATCAAGACCCCAGCCCAAAGCGGCAAGAAGCCATTACTCAAAATTTGTATAGCTATAGCACTCCCAATAACCTCTTGAATATCCGCTCCAACTAGTGCCACCTCAGCCATAAACCACAATAGTAGCCTAGCCCAATTCGGATACTCCTCCCTGCACAACTCCGCCAAGTGCCGGCCCGTCGCCACCCCGACCCGCGCCGACAACATTTGTATTAAGAACCCCATAGCCGTGGCCCACATCAACAACCAAATTAACGAGTATCCAGCAATCGCGCCTGCCTGAAGATCCCCTTCTAAATTCCCAGGATCTAGAAACGCTATGCTCATCAAAAACCCAGGCCCTGTAAACAACCACAGCTTCTTCCACGAGAATGGCGGCACGTAATCGTAATCTACCGCGTCGTTCCCTTCTCCGATCTGGATCTTCTCTCTCGCTTCGAATGCCACCTCATCATCGGGTGTCTCCGGCTCATCGCTGGGTGGGGACGACGGCAATAGTCGGTTAGATTCCTCCTCCTGGTCGGGTTCTTTTGATTCGCTTTCTCTCTGCAGAGACTGTGAGCTCATGGTTTCGCGGGACTATTCTGTTTGTGCAGAAGGAATATTCCGACGCCAAGTTATTATCTCCGGCACGGGAGAGCGCGGATGGACGTCAATCAAGGAGGCGATGGATTTATCTCTGTCTCTTACTTTTCGCGTCGTTGTCTTTTAGTTATGGGGAAAAAATGTCTTTATGGATAGGGACGGTAATGGGTACCCATACCCGATACCCGATACCCGTCCGCAAATATATTTGTTTGATCTGGTAATATCTATTTTGATCGGGTATAATTTGAGTATAGGTAATGTCTGAACTTATCATTTTAAGTATGGCTAGAGATCGCACTAAGCCATAAAGTTTAAGATGATATCAGCATTAGGGGTGGGCATATTTCAAATTTTTCGAATTCTGAATTTTCCGACCCAAATTTTTCAAATTTCAGTTCGGATATTACTTACCCGAAATTATTTTCGGATTCAGTTCGGAATGGAAAATTTCCAAACTCAATTCAACTTTCTTTCCCCTCTTTTTATTTCTTTCCTTTCTTTCTTTTGTTTTGGCCGAAGCCTCTCTCTTTCCTTTCTTTCCTTTCTTTCTTTCCTCTCTTCCTTCTTTTCTGTTTCTCTTCACTCTCTTCTCTTTTCTATTTCCACAGCACAGGCACGGGAATTTATGTCAGACATGGAGGTTCGATGGATGATTTTAATTTGGATTTTGTTTTGGTCGGAATAGAGATGTGTTGTGGTGGGTTGTGCTGCCATATCTGTGGAGGTGGTGGTAAATTTGTGGGTTGTGGTAGTTGGTTGAATGGGTGGTGGCAAATTTGTGGTGTGGTGTGGTGGTGGTGGTTGGTTGACGAGGGTGACCTTCGATCTGTGGAGGTAAGGTGTTGGGTTGTGGTGGTTGGTCGAGGAGGGTGACGACAGATCGGTGCAATTGCGGCTAAACAAGATCTTCGGAAAAATTCAGGTTCGGGATTTTCTTTTGATATTTCGGAATACTGATACCCGAAATAAAAATTTCAGGTATTTCCAAAATACCTGAATGCCCACCCCTAATTAGCACAAGTAAACCTAAAAAGCAAAGAACTTAGAAAGAAATGCTTAAGACGTTATGTGGGAGAATGCTTTGTATTAACACTTGATTGCTTGATGAATATACAAGTGAGACTCTACCCCTATTTATACAAAATAGTCTTCTCAATGGATAGCTAGGATCATTTTTGATCAAATGGTGAAAATTAAGCATCTAGAACTATTCTAAAATTCTCTACACATTTATAACATTCTAAAAAGCTTCTAGTAACTTTAAAAAAAAACTTCTACAAGGATCTACACATGTTCTAGCCCATGTAAGACAAGTCTAGAACACTTGAGAAGCTTGTGAGGCCAAATAGGTCTTAGTGGCCTTGTTTGGCAGGTCGCGGCTTGTGCGTTTGGTCCGCGTCATGACACATTGCACTTGGTCAATAAAATTCAGAAAGGTCTAGATAGCTAGGGATGAGCATGGGTCGGTTTGGTCCGTTTTTTTTTTAGAACCGGACCGAACCGGAAAATTTCGATCTGGTTGGGCTAGAATCGGACCGAACTAGAAAATTCGGTTTAGTTTGGTTCGGTTCCGGGTTTTTTTTATTATATAAAAACGACGTTGTTTGGTTGGTTTTTTATATTATTTTTATTTTTATTTTTTATTTTGTTGTCAAAACGACATCGTTTTAGATTTATTTTGTCAAAACAAGGTTATTTTGGTAATTTTTTTAAGTAATGCTTTTATTTACCAATTTATAAATAATAGCCTAATATTGTAACAATATTTTAGTATAATAAATCTTTACATTTTATAATACAAAACATATAAAAAATTAAAGTGACTAGATATTAATAAATAATAAGTATTAGTATATTGAAATGTAATGAGTACGTTTAACAATTATCGAGCACACGTCAAGAAGTGTCGAGTAAATATAAATATTAAAGTATCGAATATGACTTACGAATTTAGCATATACATGATGGTTGCCGAAACCGTCAAAAATAAAATATTACAATTCACCATGCAACAATTAATTAAAACAGTAGCTAGTGGCAAAAAGATCGTTCCATAGAGATTTCAGGATAATTTTAATTTTTTGAATTGACCAACAATGTAACAGTGGTAAATACCAATAATGGGGTGGTTTGTTGCAATTAATAATTAAACAAATAGAAAATAGAAAATGGTTGATGAACTCAGTGATAAGGAATTTTCAGTAAAGACTCAATTCGTACCATGATTTATGCAAGTTGATCGTTGATGCAATTATGTTCAAAACCTAAATTCATAGGAAGGCTAGAGAAATCAGGTTGGTCACCTAGATCTCCTGCTCTCCTCCTACCTAAGATTCCTAAAGAGACACTCTATTATAAAATTAAAATAACTAGATATTAATAAATAATAAGTATTAGTATATTGAAATATAATGAGTACGTTTAACAATTATCAAGCACACGTCAAGAAGTGTCGAGTAAATATAAATATTAAAGTATCGAATATGACTTACGAGCTTAACATATACAGATGAAGAATTTTCAAGTATAGTCGTGTTTCATAGCAATAAGATTAGATCACTTACATTTAGAGTTTCAAAATTATCATCTTCACAATACAATGTCAAAACTATCATCATATAATTAACTCAAGTAAATAATGATATTAAACTATATATACCCTAAATATAAATCATAAATATCCATTAACCATTGTGCAAATTTATTATTTTAGTTGTCGTCTAATTAGTAGTTACATTTTTTTATGACAATTGATATGATTCTTTCTTACAACAATATAATTCCCTTTTTATTAAGTAAAATACTCAACAATAAACATACATCCACGATATAACTTAATAACTATTTATTAAAGTAATAATTAATGGTAATATTACTAGTATATGTTGTATTATTAACAATTAATAATTTTAGTGTATACATATAGTTAATTGATGACATGACTATTACAATTTACGATAATATACTTTTACTCTTATTAAAAAATTTAATTTCTTACTACCAAAAAAATCCTCATAATTCTTACATACTTTATTTCTTAATAAATTTTTTATATTTAAAATTTCAAATAAACTCTTTTAATTAAATTTAAAAAAAGAAAAGAAAAAAATAAGGTCTTTTAATTAAGTTTAAAAGAAAAAATATTCTATTTATTAATATAGAGAAAATATTATTTTCATCATAATAATTCTTATATGACTTTCACGGTAAAATCTCTTATTTTAAAGAAATAAAAAGAAAAGAGTACTTTTAATTAAATGTAAAAGGAAAAAAAGACGAATTTTAGTTCAGTTTAAAAGGGAAAAAAAGGGGGAAAATATGATTTTTCTTAGAAAAAAAAACAAAAGAGGGAGCAAGAGGATTTGTACCTCTTCCCTTTAAAGAGAGAAATGAAGTGTTAACCATTCAACCAAAACTAAACTTTGATAATATATACTCCCTCCGGTTTTTAATAAATGATGTTTTCCTACTGAATATTACTGTACACTTTACTTGATTTTTTTGTGTTTGCTTTACTGAATGTTACTGTTTCAGAAAGTCATTTATTAAAAATCGGAGGGAGTATATATATATATACTGAATATTACTGTACACTTTACTTGACATTTTTGTGTTTGCTTTACTGAATGTTACTGTTTCAGAAAGTCATTTATTAAAAAACCGAAGGGAGTATATATATATATATATATATATGAAACAGTTTTTCCGGTTCTACGGTTCGGTTTACAGTTTTGAAATATAGAGAACCGAACCGAACCATTACTGTACGGTTCGGATCAATTTTTACAAAAAAAATAATTAATGATTCGAACCAATTCGATTACCGATTCCGAATGTTTTTTCTCACCCCTATGGATAGCCGATGGACAGTGGTCTAATTTCTTATTTGGATAGCCTATGGACAGTGAAGCTATAAGATGATGATAGGAGCATGATTTGATGATCTGGCTTCTTCATCTTTTTTTCTTTAAAAGTTTGGCTTTACGGTTGTAGTTTGTTTTAATTCTGTCAGCGAATGTGTCCACGGTATCTCAATCACAAATATAAATAGATGTGAGATATATATATTTTTTTTTTTATCTTTCTTCGTCTTTTAAGGCTACTCAGAGCAGGGGAGCAAATTGGGTGTTAAAAATGGATCAACAAGTGCAGCAGGGGAGCAAGTGGGAGCAAATGCCACGTGCGCTCGTCCGGGGACCAAATTTTGGTCCCAGACTAAACTGACAGTGGGGTCCCACTGTCAGTTGTTTTATTAAAAAAAAAAAGAGTCAGCCAATGGCGCGCTGCCATTCGCTGACTTTTTTTGTTTTTTTTCCCCACTCATTTTTTAAATCGATTTTTTTTTAATAAATACTAAAATAATTTTATAAAAAATATACTATTATTTTTAATTTTTTGAGATCTATAAATTGAGACTAGGTTTGTATTATTTGGACACTAAAAAAAATTCGAGTTTTTTTGTATTATTTGGATCTATAAATTGAGATCTATTAATGTTCATTGTCCAAACGCAAGTGCTGTCTCAATATGAAGTGCATATCCAAAGCCGATCCGAATCATATATTCATACTAGAGCCGAGCTACGTGATAGAGCACTCCATATTCAGTTGAAAAAGGATCTCGTCGAGCACATCTGGAATAAATTTGGAACAACCCTCGATTAGATTTAAAAAAATTATTTCTCACATTTACCAGTTTATTTTGTGTGTTTCTCTAGTTTACGAGTTTATTTTGTGTGTATTTTCTTGTTCGTTTGCAATAATCTAAGTCGATGTTTGATTTACTGAGTGATAAATAATATCATGTGTTACTCTTAAAAAATATTATATTATTTATTTTATTAAAAAAGTATAGATTTTTTGAAATCCGAAAAGAAATTGTGAAATTTAAATAATTTATATTAAAAAAATATTATTTATTATTTATTATATTATAAAAAGTAATTATTATAGTAATTATAAATTTAATAAGAAAACAAAATGAAAAATATAGTGGGGTATATGATAAATGATGTGGAAGGGAGAGAAAGTTTTTAACACTCTGAATAATTCCCTGATGTGAGCGCTGTGAGCGCGTGGGTGTTAAGCTGATGTGGCAGTGAGAGAAAGTGAATAACACCCTAAAATTTGCTCCCCTGCTGTGAATGGTCTAAGTAGTTTACTGACTCACTTGTACCAAACAATAAAATTTTGAAAGCAATAAAAATAATACTTCATCTGGACTATAATAATTATCATTTTTTTACGAAATGCTACTGAACACTTTATTTAATTTTGAAAAAAGGGTAAAATACACCCCTACATTTGTATCATAGGTTCAGATAAGCCACTACATTTGTAATTGAGTCAAATAAGCCACTGCATTTGTATCACATGTCAGGATAAGCCACTACATTTGTAATTGAGTCAAATAAGCCACTGCATTTGTCAATTTGATCTACATTAGCCACTCATCCCTAAAAATAGTTATACCTTGTTTGGATATATCATAAGAATATGCTTACATGGTATTCTTTTTTAAATGACATGACATAAAAATCATGACCAACACTCATTTTTACAATTGAAAAATAAAAAGTTGGATCTCCAAAATAAATAAAATTGAGTGCACAAAAATAGTGGTTTATTATTTTGATCTTACTCGATGTTTTATAGCTAAAAAAATGAATATTATTTTGATCTCACTCGATTTTTTATTTTTGAATATTTTGATTCAACATTTTATTTTTCTATTGCAAAAATGAATGTTGAGCACGATTTTTATGTCATGTCATTTAAAAAAAAAATACTATGTAATCATAGTCTTATGATGTATCCAAACAAGGTATAAGGGATGAGTGGTTAATATAGATCAAATGGATAAATGCAGTGATTTATTTGGCTCAATTACAAATATAGTGGCTTATCTTGACATATGATACAAATGTAGTGGCTTATCCTGACATGTGATACAAATACAGTGGCTTATTTGACTCAATTACAAATGTAGTGGTTTATCTTAACCTATGATACAAATGCAGGGATTTATCTTACCCTTTTTTTTATTAATTTTTTAGTGTTTACTTTACTGAATGTCCAAGAATAGTTAGGGACAGGCGGGCGGTATCAAATTTTTTTTTTTACCAAGCCCACTAGCCCAGCCACGCCACGCCACGCCTCATCCGGTCATCCCTCTCCTCTCCTCGACCAAATCCCTAGCCTCTGCCTCTCTTCTTAGTTCTTACTACATTGACTGCGGTGGTTCCTTCGCGTATCGAGAAATGGGGGTAACTTCGTTGTTTTTTATCTTCATTATCGCTGTCGTTATTAGTTTGTTGTAGTAGTAAGGGATTTTGTGTGGCAGGCGGGTGACGTTCCTGTTGTTTTCAGCGGTTGGAAGATTCAGCCACGGATTCTCTGTTTTCGATGTTGAGACGCTGCGAACTGCTGATCCTTTTATTGTTGGTATACATGTTTCTTTTTCCTTTTTGGAAACACAATTCATTATTATTTGAACTTATAAGTACTTGCGTTTTAATGATGGCGGACAGGGTGGTTTTTGGGTGCTTACTTCCTTGGTGGATATGGAGAAGATGGTCGTGGAATGAATGGTTTGCCCAAGGCTGTTATTGCTTCCGCCAAGTCCTGGGGCTGTGGGAATTCCAGTAAGTATCTGATGTTTTACCTCGTTAATGACATGTCCCCTTCGTTGTGAATCCACGTTGCTTTTGGCATGGCAGTATTCTTGGTTGCACAGAGTTGTTATAAATGTTCTTTAGTACTCAATTACCATATATTGTATCTCGTTTTTAGTCTCCGCCTGGAAATGCAACCCATCGTAGGGACTTGAATTTTTGGCAGCTCATAGCATCTCTAATTTTGTAGTGATTCTAATTCCCGATGAGCTTTTTTTTATATGATTGAATATATACTTAACTATTCATGTTGATTTCGATGGAGGGACTAGGGACAGCCAAACAATAGCATTTTGTGTTTGCATTGACAATTTGACATTACAAAGTCAAGTCTCAAGCTGCCAGAAAGAAGCATATGCTTTACTTCTGATTTTACTCAGTCCATGCAATGCTCCTCCTTGTTCAAAGTTTCAATTCAGTGTCATTGTGATGGTATGATGTTTGAGTGGTCTTTAGGGGGAAATTCAGGGTGATGTTGAATCTTAAATGCTGGCTTGGTGCCTACCGAAATGCCATTAAAAAGGAATCATTTAACATTTTTTCATTGCATTTACTTCCCTCGCAGTTGGGAATATGTATAAGGGCTGCAGGATCAGGCCACATACCACCTTATACCTTCATCTTGGCAACAATGGTGAGCACTGCAGTTTTACTTATTGGGTGGCGAGCACTAGTCTCCAGCTTTCTTTCTAAGGGTGATGATAAGAAGGATGACACATACCGGCGTGGCAACCCGTTTGAACTATTTGAGGTATTATGTTTTCTGCACCTAAATGTGATATGATACTGTATCGTATCACAGATGATGTCGGTTGTTCAATTTACTTTACTGCTGCTTCATTGTGCGTCTCTTTTGCTGCACTCTTCCATGATCTGAGACCCTTCATTATGTGTCTTTAGGATATGTAGAAGTTTAGGTTATGAACTGTGATCTGTGAGCCTATCTATACTTCTTTTCATTATTTATTTCCATCTTATTGGAAAACAGAATAAATTGGTATTTCGATGCTTTGTTGCTGAATAAATGTGTGAGCATTTTTCCAATTTTTCATTCAGCTCGCTTGCTTTCCCTTCAAAATACTCAAAAAAAAAATTCTCTGAACCCCCGTCTCCTGAAAATAATTCCCAAATCCGTCCCTGGTTATTGTTTCAGAAAGTGAATTAAAGTGGTCCAGAGGGAATACTTCATAAAAATTTCCATAAAGCATGAATGATTGGTTATGGTCACCAATGTTTTTATTTAATACATCATATTTTACAGTCCTGTTAATGTCAATAGACTCAAAAGTACTAATCATATTACATCTGTGCCAAAAGCTTCAACATAGAGGGACGAGGCCTACAATTTGCCAATAAGGGCTGGGCCTTGGGCAAAGTGAGTCCAGGCCCCTCAGTCATGTCCACCATTTCTTTCCCAACCCTTCCCCATTCAAAACACTGAAGGAGCGACCCCAAAGCCAATCCAACGATCCGCAAGGCCAAACCCTCACCAGGACAGCGCCTCCTTCCGGACCCAAATGGCATAAACCTAAATCCATCTCTTGACTCCAAATCTTGAAACCTTTCCGGTACGAATTCTGCAGCATCTTTCCAGATTTTTGGATCATTATGCATTCCCCACACATTCACTAGCAGCATGGTGCCACGCGGCACTCGGTAACCTCCTACCGAGCATTCTGCTGATGACTCGTGTGGCACGAGCAAGGGACCGGCTGGGTACAGTCGCAATGTCTCATTCATGATGCAGTGGAGGTAAGGAAGGTTTGCTAAATCAGATTCAGTGATCAGACGATCATGTCCTATTACGTTGTCGATTTCGTTTTGTGCTTTCCTCAAGACTTCAGGATGGTTCAGCAGAAGTGACATCGCCCATTCCATGGTCCCAGACGAAGTATCTGTTCCAGCTGCCAATAGGACCTATACAGACAAACAACAACATTAGAGCACCATAACATCGAATTTCAGGTTTCTGGTACTTATCAATGTAGCCTATGTAGAGGAAATAAACTGATGAATGACAAAAAAGAAAGACAAAAAGGACAGCTCTGAACCATGCAAAATTTACCAAACAAGACTTTGTAGGATCATTTCGATATAATATACCTACTGCAATAGCCATCACTAGTGAGAATAATCAAAGAACACAGTTGTTTTCCATGCTTTTGAATGACTGAAACAAATTAAAGCCCAAGTCTATTATGAGAAAGCCCAAGCCCGTCTTATCTTTACCTAAGTACGGCCCTATCTTTTGCTAACTTTTCATTATGTATGCATTTTCAAACTGACCGTTCAAAAAAAAAGAACAGATAAGATGATTTGTCCTCCAAAAAAACGTCAACCACTTACCAGCATGAGGCTCTTGATGGTGACGTCATCATAATTATCAGGTTCAGATTGTTGAAGTGAAAGCAAAACTTGAATCATGCTCTTCGATCCCAAATCGCTCGGTCCTTTTTTTCCTGATCTGTAATCTTCAATCAGATTTTGTATGAAATCGTCTCTCTTCTTCTGCAATCCCATCAGCTTCTTCTCCAATCCCCCAATCCTCCCCACCAGCGGCAGAAAATCCGGCAAGCTCGACGCGCTGCTCAGCCTGAACGTCTCCGTCACTATCTCCCGAAACGCCTTCCCCTCCTCCACGTCCTCCACGTTCTCCCCAAAGTACCTCTTCCCCGCGATCATCCTCATCATCACGTTCATCGTCACCTCAAACAGCGCCGCCTTCATGTCCGCCGGCGCCGTCTCACGATTCCGGTAGAGCCGCCGCAGCAGTAGCTTGACCTCGTCGCTGCGTATGGCGGAGAGGAGCTGGAGGCGGTGGGAGGAGAGGATTTCGAGGGAGGAGATCTTGCGGAGGTTGCGCCAGTGGTCGCCGTATGGGGCCCACGCCAGGCTGGTGAAGTTGTAGCCCAAGATCTTCCCCGAGAGGAGGTGGGGTCGGTCGGCGAACGACACGTCGTTTTTGGTGAAGCATTCTTCGGCGAGTGGTGGGGAGGAGACTACGAGAACAGGGCGCGTGCCTAATTGGAGGAATAAGAGAGGGCCGTGTTTGGCTGAGATGTTAGCGAGGGATCGGTGGAGTGGTTTTTTGATGAGGTGGAGATGGCCTAGGATCGGGAGAGAAGGGAAAGGAGTTGGAGGGAGATTTCGGATCTTGTTGAGGAAATGTTTGGTCACTGCGTAGAGGACAAAAAACAGGATCAAGTGTAAGAACATGTTTTCTTACCAATTTTTTTTTTTTAAATTTAATTTCCAGATACGTTGGAGAAAAAGAGAGGAATGCAAAGAAATATATACAAGTTACTGAACATGACTTTGAGGTTTTGTGGAAGCAAATCACCGGAATCTTAATTCTATGGAAAGTCAAATGCCGTGTTTAATCCGCGAGAAAAAATATTTTTTGTCTATAAAGTTTTTTTTGTTAACTAAAATGTCTTATACTTTTCTAAAAAAAAAAAAAACTAAAATATGACAATTACATAACAATCGAATTGAATCGAACTGAATATTAAAAAATCAGACATTTAATAAAACTTGAAAGGAGTGGGAAAAGAATTCAAAGATGAAGGAATAATTTACAAGCACTTAATTAAAATTAAGTCTTAAATACCCAAGTCAACACCATACATAATGCATATACTTTTTATTCGTTGGCTTCTTCTAGAAATTTCAAATGAGAATGCAGAAAGCAATAGAAAAATACTCAAAACCCATGTTCGCTTATGCCTTAATCTCCATTTTCCATCACTCATCGGCGGTCCGAAGTCTCATTCCCTGAAGTAGGTCTCACGCAATCCAAAGTAAAGGGTACTACATTTCAAAGATGCTGCTATTACGGGTCCAAGTAAACCAAAGCAGGAATTGACGAAAATATGAAAATGACAAAGACTATTTTTCCCTTCATTTTTTGTCCAAACTTTGATGGTAGCAGAAGTTTCGAAATTGACCAAAATGCAATGCTAGGTTTGAGAAAGGAGGATGATAACTTATAAAAGAATCGCCAGGGCATTCTAGTATTTGTTATAGGATTGACTAGTCCAGGACAGCCACGTGTGTGGGTTATTTATCTGAGTGGGTGATTTAAAAGCCATATTCGAAGAACGCGTGAAGACCGTTACCTATGAAGGATAACGGGTATAAAGACAAGCGGCATAGCCGTTATATGTATGAAGGGTACCAGGTATAAAGAAAGGGATACTATGGTAATAGCGCAAGGGCTATTACCGGTACTTCTGAATGATACCGGCAGACCCATTAAACCCTTCTTTATGATACGTAACGGTTACTGCGCAATCATTATGCGGACGTTACGCAATGATTAAGCAGGGCTAAGCGGGCAAATAAAGGAGATTGATGATGAATGAATGATGAACAGACAACATTGAATGATCCGTAACGGTCAGGTAGTCATACCTATAAATATCCTTGAAAAAGGAGAGGAAAGGTACGTGCACACTGATTTGCAGGACTGTTACTATACACAAATAGCTTACTAACTTGACCGTCGGAGAGTCTACGTCGGAGACTCCCTCCGACGCTTTGCAGGTTAACAAGGTCCAACCAAGAAGAAACGAGGAGACACGTCAACCGGAGCAGTTCCCTAGGAGTCTTCCCGTTTCACTTATTATCATTTGGTGCTTTCATTGAGAGCCTTGGATTGTGAAGTGAGATAGCCTAATAATCCAAGCTCTTCTTTTCTTTATAATTTCATTTACCTCTGGTAATTGCCGAACAAGATGACTTCCGAACAGCAAGTTGCAACATCGGTGAACGCATCTGAAGTTGTAACACAAGGATTGTCTGTGTTCCCGCCATTGATGACTCCGTTAAATGCGGGATCTCACCCTCTTTTCTGTCACTTGGATTTCCTCCGAACCCCAGGCAACGACTCGGCAACACTCAACACATCACTCTCGGGCCCCAGTATGACGACAACGTTGTTACCCCCAATGGCAGAATCCGTCGCGGTACTACATCGCAGGATGGATGAGATGATGTCGCTCTTAACAAACCTGGCTGGACAGCCAGTGGCATACCCCCGCACCTTGCCAGTTTTCACGGCGGCCCTTGTCACGTCCCAACCGTTGCCTTAGATATCAGTTCCGCTTCAGCCCAAGCCGCGTGTCCTAGAGGTGGCCGACGGCCAACCCATTCCCCATAGGCTCACATCAGTGGTAATTCCCAGGAGGGACACATGGAGAATTCGGACAGGGAGAGCGGTCAGGAAAAGGAATGTAGTGCCCGCCGCAGTCAGTCTCATCACGGGAGAAGGAAATCGGTGGGTAAGAGAAGCAGAAATAGGTCCCCGGAGCCTCGTCGGTCGGTTAGCCGCAGGGGTGAGGATCGCTCGGTATCTACGGAGTGGAAAAGAGAGCAAGATGACGACTCAAGCCACCCTTTAAGTTACCGGGTGCGTCGCTATCAAGTCAACAGGAGGATCAAAATCCCAACTGAGCAGTATGATGGAACAAAAGATCCCATCGCGCATCTGAATAGGATAAAAGACTTCGTGAAAATTCAGACACGGAGGGATGAAACCCTATGTCAACTCTTTGTTCTCACACTCATAGGAGCCGCAAGAAAGTGGTTTGAGGGGCTGTCAGCAGGCTCCATAGATACCTTCTCTCATATGACGGAGCTATTCCGGAGCAGATTCAGTATTTCCATCCCGCTCAAAAAATCTTCGGCGGATTTATTTGACATCAAACGGAAACCTGAAGAGTCTTTAAGGGCGTACCTGGAAAGGTTCAACCTGGAGATGGCAGTCATGACCGATGTAACGGTAGAGATTGCGGTAGAAGCAATGAAGCGGAATTGTAGTTATGATAAGTTGGAAGACACACTATTGGTTGATCCCCCACCAACTCTGGACCTCCTACGCATTCGGGCTAATAACTATTCCAGAATGGAGGAGGCTGATTATCAAAGAAGAAAACGGGCAGAAGGGATCCTGTCAAAAAAGACTGAAGAAAAAAGTCAAAAGGAGTCTACCGGAAAGGCTAAGTCAGGCTCTCGCTCTCGGGGAAATTCGGAACGTGGATCTTCGTTATTACTGCCCAGAACGGAAATACTGGCCATTATAGAGCGCAAAGGATACCCAATCCGGTATCCCACGAATAAGCCAGGAATCACCTTAGGTAAACGGAAAGACCAGTTTTGTCGTTTCCACAAGGCAGAGGGCCATGACACGGAAGACTGCAAAACGCTAAAAGCGGCAATCGATCGCTTAATTGAAGACGGATATTTAGGGGAGATGGCAGCTCACGGGTGGCAAAAGGAGTTTAACAAGCAGACAAATAACTTCCGAGCCAGTGAGATTGCCACAGGCTCTAACGAGGTCCCCTTGGGGGACAAACGGAAGGATAAAGCCAAAGAGGTCATGATCGTCGCCAGGGGGGAATTCCCTTTGATATCCTTGATAGCAGGAGGCGCTGAGGACATGGAAGGATCCACTAGTACATCTGTTGAGGATCCGGATATATCTTCGGTTGGAGAAAAGAGGAAACGGGAGAATCCTTTGAGAGAAGATATGGGCATCAGTGTGCTAGACAGAACAATCATTTCATTCTCGGAAGAAGACGAGCAGGGGATCATTTATCCTCAAAATGATGCAATGGTAGTAACAACGGTAGTTGGAGGCTACCGAGTGGCTAGAACTTTAATTGATAACGGGAGTGCCGTTAACCTTTTGTCTTAGAAGGCGTATAAACTAATGAATTGCCCAGAAGGAGAGCTGATTTCGTGCGAAAAACCCATCATAGGGGTAGATGGGATCCCGATATTGGTCGTCGGGGTAACTTTCCTTCCTGTTTTCTTTTTGGAGGATAACGGGAAGAGAACGGCTCAGTAGTTATTCATGATAGTTGACCTTAATCTGCCGTATAATGCCATCCTGGGACGGCCATTTTTGAACACCTTTGGAGCTGTAATTTCACAACGCCATTTGATGATCAAGTATCCCTCTTGGGAGGGAGTGGTTACCGTTAAAGGTGACCAAAAGTTGGCAGCAGAGTGTTACATGGTCATGACTAACGGCACATGTGATCGGTACGTATGCGTAGCTACCGATTCTTTTGATGGCCAAGATGAGAGGCGAGCTCAACCAATGGAAAAGATGGTTCCAGTGCCGGTTGAGGGCCAAGAAGGAGAAAATTTCTTAGTCAGTGAGAAATTAAGCGCGGAAGAGCAGGCCCAATTAAGCCAGTTGTTGCAGAAATGTGTTGGGGAATTTTCCTGGGCTTCATCAGATATGCCGAGAATCCCCAGGGAAGTGGCAGAACATTGTTTGAACATAGACCCAACATTTAAACCAGTACAGCAGAAACGACGCTCATTTTCAAAAGAAAAGGTTGACGCCATCGAGAAGGAGGTGGCCAAGTTACTGAAAGTAGGCTTCATTCGCGAAGTACAATATCCACCTTGGTTGGCAAATCCGGTAGTGGTTCCTAAACCTAACGGGGACTGGAGAATGTGCATAGACTTCACAGACTTAAATGAAGCTTGTCCAAAGGACTGTTATCCGCTTCCGAGGATAGAACAGCTAGTCGACCAAACGACGGGCTATGAATATCTGAGCTCGTTGGATGCTAATTCCGGATACCATCAGATCCCTATGACAATTGAGGACGAAGAGAAAACGACTTTCATAACCCCAAAGGCTACGTATTGCTATAAAGCAATGCCGTTTGGATTGAAGAATGCCGGAGCAACCTTCCAGAGAACGGCAAATAAGATCTTTGAGGCACAGATAGGTCGGAACATGGAAGTATATGTGGACGATATGTTGATAAAGAGCAAAAGCTTTGAAGCACACTTGCTCGATCTAGAAGAAGCTTTCATGGTCATGCGCCGGTATGGAATGAAGGTCAACCCCAAAAAATGCATGTTTGCCTTCCAAACTGGAAAATTCTTGGGGTATATTGTCAGCAGAAGAGGGATTCAGCCCAATCTCTCAAAGCTTCAGGCGGTGCAGAGTATGATATCACCCCGTAATGTTAAAGAAGTCCAGAGGCTTACCGGGAGACTTAACGCATTAAGCCGGTTCATATCGAAACAGGGAGAGAAATGCCTTCCTTTCTTTAAATTTATCAGAAAGAAAGCTCCATTCGGCTGGACGGAGGAGTGCGAGCAAGCTTTTATCAAGATGAAAGAGTACTTGTCATCGGATTTATTGTTAATGCGCCCGGTAGATGGGGATACCTTGTATCTATATCTGGGGATTGCTGAGGAAGTAGTGAGCGTTGTATTAGTACGAGACGAGGATGGTCTCCACAGACCCGTTTGTTTTATCAGCCGAATTTTGAAAGACGCAGAACTCCGGTATGGTAAAGTGGAAAAGGTCGCTTATGCTCTAATACAGGCTGGTAGAAAAATGCCAAGGTATTTCCAAGCATATCCGGTAATTGTATTGACGGACCAACCGTTAAGACGGATATTCAAAAAGCCGAAAACTTCGGGGAGAATGGTTATTTGGGCCATCAAATTAGAGCAATACGGGTTGCAGTACCAGGCACGCTCGTCAATCAAAGCTCAGATTTTAGCCAATTTTATAGCAGAGTGTACCTTTACAGACCCACAAGAAGGCGACAATGGTACAATTCGTGATAGTAACTCGCAACGGCCGGAAGCTTGCAGAGAAACATGGATAATTCATGTAGATGGAGCAAAGAACCAGGAATTTGCAGGAGCCGGTATTATCATCTCCGGTCCAGACGGAATTAAGATGAGATACATGCTCCGAATTCTGAAACCACTATCCAACAATGCAGCAGAGTACGAGGTACTGCTAACAGGACTCCGTATTGGGAAAGAATTAAGTACAGGAGGCACCCGCATAAGCAAGGATTCAAGTGAGTTACGCTTGGTGATTCATGGGGATTCCAAGTTAATTGCTGATCAAGTTAACGGCTTGTCTCAAGCCCGGAACCCCATGATGATCCGGTATCTGGAAAAGGTGCAACAGGAGTTAGCCAATGTGAAGGATCAAGGAATACAGGTAGAGATTGAGCAGGTCCCTCGAGAAGAAAATTTAGAGGCAGATGAAATTGCCAAATTAGCCGCTGATCCAACGGTTGTTATGCCCAAAGATGTGTTCATAGAAGAAATCATAACACCCTCATTCATGGAAGAGCAGTCGGTCCTATGTTTAAATGAAACGGAAGATGATTGGAGAATACCGATAATCAATTACCTTAAACATGGGATATTGCCGGAGGACGTAAAGGAAAAAATGAGAATTCTTAAAAGGGCAGACAAGTGTTCCCTATACGACGGGGAGCTCATTCGACGATGCTTCTCCCACCCTGCGGCCAAATGCATTTCTGAAGCAGAAGGCCGATATGTGCTTCGCGAGATCCATGAAGGAGTTTGTGGAATGCACGTTGCGGGGGGAACCATGGCAGTACAAGTCTTGCGAATGGGATTTTACTGGCCTACCATCAGGGGAGATTGTGATCAATTCGTGCGAACCTGTAAATCCTGTCAAGAATATGCAAGGATACCTCGGCAACCGGCAACGGATATAACGGCAATGCTTAGTCCATGCCCCTTTGCTCAGTGGGGAATTGATATCTTAGGGCCCTTCCCGGAAGCACGCTCGCAACTTAGCTTTGTAATTGTGGTCGTGGATTACTTCACCAAATGGGCTGAGGCTAAGGCGGTCCCAAAGATTACAGTAGAGAAGGCATGGCATTTTTTTCCAAACATAGGTAATTTACCAGTTTGGTATTCCCCGAATCCTGGTAAGTGACAATGGAGCGCAGTTCACAAGCGCTTATTTTCGAAGGAAATGTCAATCCTTAGCGATTGAGCAATGGTTCACCTCTGTTGCACACCCTCAGACAAACGGTCAGATAGAAGTCACTAACCGTACCATACTTAGTGGAATCAAGAAGAACTTAGAGGGAGCTAGCAAGAAGTGGGTAGATGAGTTGCCTAACGTTATGTGGGCCTACCGGATGACTGAGAAAACAAGCACTGGAGAAACACCGTTTACAATGACGTACGACACCAAAGCGGTAACACCAGTGGAGCTTGGGGATATTAGCCTAAGGGTACAATATTTTGAAGAAGAATGAAATTGTTAGGCGCTACAAGCGCAACTCGACCTATTACCGGAACTTCGTAAGCGAGCCTTTGCAAAAAACTTGCAGTACAAGCGTAAGATGGCTAAATACCATAATCGAAGGGTCAAAGAACGGCTGCTTAAGGTAGGGGATTTAGTGCTCCGTAACAGACGAGCTGCGGGACAGGAGATGAGAAAATTGAGTCCCAATTGGGATGGACCTTACCGGGTAACAAGAGTTGTAGGAAAATTGGCGTATCACTTGGAAAGAATGGACAACACTCCTTTACCAAATTCTTGGAATATTGTTAACCTAAAATTGTATCACCCGAGGGCAGAGGTGTTATTTGTAAATGATAAATAAGTGAATAACACCGTGGACGTAGGCATTATTGGCCGAACCACGTTAAAAAATATGCCGACGTTCTTTATTTTTCTCTCTTTTCAGATTATAACGTGACACCGCTCATGAGAATTGAGAAAAGGGTACGTAAATACCGGCATGAGTACCGGTAAGCAATATCACTGACATGAGTATTAGTGGTCCAAAAATCACACTTTACCAACAAGAGTATTGGTAAAGTAAATTCAAGTCTTACCGGCATGAGTACCGGTAAGCAATATCACTGACATGAATATCAGTGGTCCAAAAATCACACTTTACCAACAAGAGTATTGGTAAAGTAACATTTAAGTCTTACCAGCATAAGTACCGGTAAGACATTCTTTAAGTCTTTATGGCACAATCACCGGTAATCGAATTATGAAGGGATTTCTGACGTGCATTAATAAAGGCACGCGTAGCCCGATTGGCATGAATATTGCTAAAGATAACATGCAAGATAAGAAGAAAACCAGTAACTTGCTAGTAAAAGCATTGGCACCCATAAGAGTATTTTAAATAAAATATAAAAAAAAGCCTGCGGTAAGGACTTAGGCTCGTTTTCGTTTGGGCTTCCTAGTGTTGCATAACGCGCAAAGGAAAGAAAGATAAAAACGGAAAGACGAGTTCAGGAAAAAAGTGCTAAGTGCACATAAATTGTTCAAGGGCAGTCAGAGCAGAAATTGTTCAAACAAAAGCCCTGTCTATTACAAAAAGTTCTCCATGGGGAGAAATAGTCTTCATGGGGTTGGTGGAGGTAATTGGTTCTCGGGAACAACATCTGCATCAGCATTTTCAATGTCAGTACCGTCAATAAGAGCATCCTCATCATCGTCAGCTCTGCTAGAGTCATCATCACTGCCCACTTTGTCAAAATCCTCCTCCTTTAAAGCTGCGATTCGAATGTCACCATAGTGGCCGGCCCGAACAGGACAAAAGTTTTTGGGGACGTAATAATCTATGCATCCTGTAATAACAGCCTTGGCTGTGGCATTCCTCCATTTTTCGATCCGGCTGAGGACAGCGTCAATCTCTACCTGCTGCTCTACCAGACGTTGTTGAGCAGCAGCTAAGTCTTGATTCGCCAACAACAGTTGTTGCTCCAGGGACACCTTATGAACGGTAAAATCTTCCCAGAGAGAGGAGGCAAGTTGTTCCTTCTCCGTGACGGAGTCAGTCAAAGTTTGCACAGCGGCCGCCAGAGTGTCTTCTCTCTTTTTTGCCTCGGCCAGCTCTGTTTGGAGAAGGGTTACCGTTTCATCAGTCTTCTGTTGAAGCTCGGCGGCGTTGGAGAGTTCATTCTGCAAGGACTTCTTGTCAGCACACAACTTATCAAGAAAGCCCACTTGGGCATTGATTCTCTGCTCAACGGTTTCATAGGTGTACAAGAGATAAGTCATTTGGGTGTATGAGAGGCTACGGCAGTAGTCCAGCTGAGAACTAAGAGCTGCTTTCTGGAATTCAGCTCGGTCAGCATCAGAAGTCATGATTTCAGAAATTAGGCAACCCATCTGAATGTCTTGAGCACTGGGCTTGGGCATCCCAAGTGCGTGGCAGCTCTCATAACCAAAGTTGCGGAGATTTAGCTCACCAAGAGGAGTAGTGTTGGAGCCTTCGCCTGATAGTCTTACGAAAGGAAGAGGGAGAGTGACATCTGAGATGGGAAAAGCAGAAAGTTCATCTTCGGGCAGCAAATGAAGAAGAGGGAGGCTAAATGCATCTGGAGAGTTATCACCATCCTTCCCGGAAGCTTCGATGAATGTGGCGTTGGGAGCAGGAGGTGGAGTGAGCTCCATCTTGAGAGCATTGGCAGAAAGGATGTTCCCCTCAACTCTGACTTCTTCCACTAAAGATGAATCGGGAATCCGGGCTGATTGAGGAGTAAGAGTTCTCTCAGAGTCGACCTCCTCGATAGTGTTTGGTTGAGCAGAAGATATAACAATTTCTGGAGCAATGGTGGGAACCTCACTAGGGATAACGGGATCAGAAATGACCACGACATTGCGTGGGGGAGAAAGAATGTTAGCCTCGTCCTCCCTAGTAAGTGAAGTCTCATCAGAGATACGAAGACGGCGGGCCCTCTGCTCAGATAGCTTTCATAATGCCTTTCTTTTGTAGCATTTTCCTAGGGAACTTAGGGAGTCGAGAGGCATTCTTCCACCACTGGTAGACTCTTCAGTGGTGGTAGCAGCAACAGGAATAGTTTGATCAGCACCAGCAGCAATTTCAGTGGCCACTTGAGGGTCTACGTCCTCAGCGATCTCCCGGTCGGTAACTTGGTCAATCTCAAGATCGACACGGGCTAATTCTGGGTCTAAAGACGCGGAAGCAAAAACACCTTGGGTTAACGGTTGAGGGATAGAAACGGTAATCCTACCAGAACCGGAAGCGGAACCTCGTTTATTTTTAGGGATGATTGGAGCAGGAGGCTGAGCAGCGGCTTTCCTTTTTTCCTGACGTCGCATACACGTTGGCTTCCAACCTAGAGGGACCTCTGCAGGAAAACAAAAGAAGAATATAAGGATCAAAAGGAAAAATATGTGACTAATTTTTACCTTAAATGCTCACTTTCCCCACAATCTTTGAGTGGGACACCGTTAGCCAATTTTTTGACATGGAACGGGGTCTGTACAGCAACAAGCTTGGCAATGTCTTTCAATTCATCCTCAGAAAGGTTCCGGGGAAGCTTCCAGTCACTATCAAAAAGGGCATAGTTAAAGTCGGGCCTCCACCAGGCTTCCGGTAACTCAATCACGAAAAAGTTCTCCTTCCAGTGTTTAACCGATTCCTCAATCTTCTAGAAGTTCCGGAGGAAAGGAAAGATCGCGTCTGTATGCCATCTAGGACCAAAACTGATAACTCCCTTGCGGCTATAAAGAGTAAAGAAGTGACGAAAGAGCCTGAGGGTATGCCTAACCGCGTACATCCGACAGATCCGGATAAAGGAGGCGATACAGGTCCAGGAAGGGGGAGTTATTTGCGCTGGATTAAGAGCGGTCCTTTTGAGTAAGTCTGACACCATGACATGAGGAGGCAATTGAAACCCGTATGAGAACATTTTTGTATATAAAATGCGGCGCTTGCCGGGCATCGCACTGTTGAATCTGAGGTCGGAATGGGCAACGTAGGTGTGGCAGTCGTCGGGGATCTTCGCCTATATGCTAGCAAGGATGGCGTCGAGAGTTTCTTTTCTCCAGATCAGAGACGGTACAATATCCATGTCTTCGACGGCCTTGGCAACAGGACGAGCGCGAGGAGCCATGGATAAAAAGTGGAGTGTGAAAATAGGGAGAACGAAGGATTGTGTACCTGCGATGATCGAAGGAGCGGTGCGGAGATGAAACTTGTGGAGAGAGAAGCAAGAGAAGAGATTAGGGTTTTCCTTGAGCAATTTAAAAGTGAAAGAAGAAGAAACGAAGGAAATCAAATCGTTATTTGTAAGGAAAGGGCGTGAGTTGTGTCACTTCAAAGGATTTGGTGGAAATTGAAGAGGTGTGATTGAGGTGCACGCGCGTCAGTGGACTGTCGTTTTGAGGAGAAAAGGCGTGAGCCTTTAATGAGACGATCACCTTTTACGGGTAAACGTGTGCCACGTAGGACTATTGCAGGGGTCATCATTACTGTTGACTCTGTGGTTCTGGCGGGATGTTTGACACGTTTTAAAACCCGCACGAGGCACGCGTGTGGGAATTACTGGAATACAACGATGATAACGGGATATGATACCGGGATATGTAAAATGAGCCCTTGGTAAACACTCGGGCTCGTTTTCGTTTGGGTTTCTGATAACTTATAAAAGAATCGCCAGGGCATTCTAGTCTTTGTTATAGGATTGACTAGTCCAGGACAGCCACGTGTGTGGGTTATTTATCTGAGTGGGTGATTTAAAATCCATACTCGAAGAACGCGTGAAGATCGTTACCTATGAAGGATAATGGGTATAAAGACAAGCGGCATAGCCGTTATATGTATGAAGGGTACCGAGTATAAAGAAAGGGATACTATGGTAATAGCGCAAGGGCTATTACCGGTACTTCTGAATAATACCGGCAGACCCATTAAACCCTTCTTTATGATACGTAACGGTTACTGCGCAATAATTATGCGGACGTTACGCAATGATTAAGCAGGGCCAAGCGGGCAAATAAAGGAGATTGATGATGAATGAATGATGAACGGACAGCATTGAATGATCCGTAACGGTCAGGTAGTCATGCCTATAAATATCCTTGAAAAAGGAGAGGAAAGGTACGTGCACACTAATTTGCAGAACTGTTACTATACACAAATAGCTTACTAACTTGACCGTCGGAGAGTCTACGCCGGAGACTCCCTCCGGCGCTTTGCAGGTCAACAAGGTCCAACCAAGAAGAAACGAGGAGACACGTCAACCGGAGCAGTTCCCTAGGAGTCTTCCCGTTTCACTTATTATCAGAGGAGACTGACCATGGTTCGGCGAGATCTACATTTGGCTAACAAGGGTTTAGCCTTAGGCATGGTGAGTCCACTATCTGCAGTCATGCCCACCATCTCCTCGCCAACTCTATCCCATTCAAAGAACTGGATTAGAGATCCTAATGCCAACCCGAAAATCCTATTCGCCAACCCCTCTCCAGGGAAGCTCCTCCTCCCAACCCCAAATGACATATACTTGAATCCACCTCCCATCCCTTCTTGGCCTAAAAACCTCTCTGGCTTAAACTTTGATGCCTCATCCTACAACTTGGGATCGTTTTGTACAGCCCACACATTGACCAATAGCATCGTGCCAGGGGGGATGTGAAAGCCTGCTATCGTGCATTCCTCTGATGACTCGTGAGGTTGTAACAATGATGCAGGCGGGTACATCCTGAGGGTCTCAAAGATGACGCCTTGAACATAAGGAAGGTTGGGGAAGTCTGATTCTTCAATGGGCCTGTTTTGCCCAATGATCGTGTCAATTTCGATTCTGGCTTTTACAAGTGATTCTGGATTGTTCAGCAAGAGAGATAGTGCCCACTCCATCGTTCCTGCTGAAGTATCACTCCCCGCTGATAGCATGGTCTGCGCCCCAAGTAAACAATTAGTTACGAGATTGTGAAATCATATGCATGTATGAAGAACAACATATTGTGATGTGCTTAAATTAAGGCAAAGTTCAGAACCTAATAAGACTCCAGGTCTGTGTACAGGTTCACCTGAGCTCAGAAATAAGAGACTGTTAATCCTCATGGTAAACTTGCTCTACCAATGGTGGCAGAAGCAATTGGTGGGACAAGTTGCTCTGCGATGGGAAAGGTCATCGATCAATTGTCCAAAATGGAACCATTCCACCAACAGAAAACCTTAAATTTGTTTCATTATAACTTAGATTAAGCTAAAAGCTTCAAAACTTTATTATAAACTAGACTTCTAAACATACAATCTATAAAAAGTAGAAGCATATGAGAGGAGAAAGCTTGATATTCTGTTCATTAAGATTATTATCATGATTCATATACATAAATGTTGGGAATTTTTTGTCACTAGTTCAGCAATTTTTACTTAGAAATAATAGAAATTGCTTACCAGCATCAAGCCCTTGACTCTTTCTGTCAGTATAGTACTCGGGTTCAGTATCTTGCAACTTTAACGGGACGTCAATCATTTTCTTACCCCTATTTTCAGGAGCAGACCCATCTCTATCGCTTCTGTGTTCGTCAATCAAGCCCTGCATAAAACTATCCCTCTTTTTTTTAAGTTTAGCCAATCTCTTCTCTAGCTTGTTGAATCCAAACCATCCCAAAATTGGCACAAAATCTCCAATGTTTGTAGCACCACTCAATTGGAAGGTCTCTCTCACAATTTCTTTAAACCTCCTTTCTTCACTCAATTCTGCCAAATTCTCCCCGCAAAATGGTTTTCCAGCGATCATTCTCATAATATTATTAAGTGTGAGGTCAAAAAACATTGACTTCGTACCCACCATCATGAACTTGCCATTCTTATAGTGCATCTGCAGGCAAATAGATGATAATACTTCAACAGAAGCGATGCGTCTCAAGTTGCGCCAGTGGTCGCCATACGAGGACCATGTCAGAGTGGTATAATTATTCCCAATATGTTTTCCGCCAAGAAGTTTGGGAGGGTTGGCAAAAATGATGTCGTTTCTGGTGAGGCATTCCTCTACAGTAGAGGGGGAGGATACAAGGATGACAGGGCGGTAGCCAAAGTTAAAGAAAAGAATAGGACCGTATTTCTTGGCAAGATTAAGTGCCTGTTTGGGATTCAAAGTTGGGTACCAAACCAACTTTTCCCACAGGTAAATGAAATTATTGGGATTCAAAGTTGGGTACCAAACCAAGATTAAGTGCCTGTTTGGGATTCAAAGTTGGGTACCCCTTTCCACCATTACACACTGGGATTCTCAAGAATCCCAGTGCAAGGCAAGGCTAAATTGCCTCCGCTGGAGCATTTTGCTCCAGCAGCCACTGGTATGGGACCAGTGGCTCCCTTTCCCTTTTTTCTTTTTTCTTTTCATCTTATTTTGATTTTTTTAGTTTATATAACCAACAAAATAAATTAAAAACTACTACAATAAAATCTTTACATCAAGATAAGTAATTCTAGATCCATTTTTTCTATTTTTATTAATTTTTTAAAAATGGGTTTTATACCCTTTATGGTCATTTTACATCCAAACCATAGTTTTGAAAAACTGTTTTACCAAACACCTCATGTATCTCACACTCTATTTCCCAGAAGTTATTTTCCCACACAACTTTTACCACAGAACTTTTCCCCACAGAACCGGAACGCCAAACAGACCCTAAAGCAAGTTTGAGGGAGGGGCTTCTTGGGAAGGTAGAGATGGCCTATGAAGGGTAACCATATAATAAGTTCTTACTACACACAAATTTCGATAAATTCTGAATTTTCAATAATTAGTTTTGTTCACCATCTTTTTTTCCTTTTTTAGCTAAGTTTTATACTCCCTCCGTCCATTATTAATGGACGTTTTGACTTTGGGCACGCATTTTAAAATGGCCGAATGACTCACTATTTGACCCCAAAAAATTTCGTACTTTTTTTCTAACGTACGTTAATCCTTAACGTACGTCCGAGAAAAAATTCGGGGTAAAATTGTCACAAATAGTGAGTCGTCTGGCCTTTTTAAAATGCGTGTCCAAAGTCAAAACAATAGTTATTTATGAACGGAGGGAGTAGTTATTAAATTTTACTAAAAGAATAAAATTTCACATGATTTCACGTTATGGAAGGTATAGAATAATATTTTGGATATATCAATATGTAGAAATCGAGTGAGTACAAATAAAAACTTTATAATATCTACTAAATTTTTGTTTAAGATCGTAATTTAAGATTCGATTTGGAAAGGGAAAAAAATTAACAAACCCACTAAGGCCTGCGGGCAGCTCATCGGGCTTAAAGGGTCAGGCCTGGGCATATAAAAATAGGCCCACGTTAAATCCGGCCCGTCCGAGCTTTGAGATTTTGGTCTCAAACCCGGCTTGGTCTCTCTGCTGGGCAGGCTACAGGCAAAGAGTTTTCTTAGTTCTTAGTATAAGATGAGCACTAGAAAGACGCAGAAAAATACAAACCTTCAACGTGGTCTTCAAGCTTAAAACTTTTCAATCTCTAATTAAGGGATAAACATTCTTCTAACTCTTTTAATTAGCCGCCGACAAATGGGACACATCTTGTTGTCCACCTCCATATTCCTGCAAAATCCATCTCCTTCATCAATCCTTACATCTAGAAATACAGTCATTACAAGATCTTCCTTTGAAAAATGTACCTTTGAGCACAAGCATAGCAAGTCGCGGAGTGGCCGCAGGGAATGAAGAAGCAATTGCGTTGATCATCACAACAAATTACACACAACTTCTCGTCATCTAAATCCTCTGAAGAGCTACTAGATGACCTGTCTTCATCGTCCTCTCCGTTGGTTCCATACGTGCGACGAATAGGCTTATGGGACAGTATGGGTTCAGTCTCAGAAACTTGCCTGAGTCCTCCTTTAGTCTCACCACCATCAAAAGCTCCAAGATACTTGAGTATCACAAAAACAATAATCATGATAATTCCTGAAACAAGAAAAAAAATCAGGGGAAGTTTAACATAAGATCTTGAACTACTCCTTTTAGGCCCGATCATGTTCAAACAGTGTAGAGAGGATATTTTGTGAGATCGAAAAAAAAAAGAGTACAATAATACCTAAAATCGCAATGTAAGTTATTACTCGAGCAATGAAAGACAATCCAATGCTCCATCCACTTATGTCCCCCTGGAAATTCAATTGTTAAATGAAATTGTTGGTTTAAAAAGATTTTCAATGGGTAAGAAATTGGAAATTCTGGGGCATTACATTGTCAGGTGTTGTTACTGCAACATACTGAGACTTGGGGAATGGAAGCTTGAGCCTGCAAGAACCATCTATTGTCGAACAGATGTTCCTTGCATTTGAGAGATCATACATCTTTGATGTGACATTAACCTTCAATGTCATTATAATGCTTTTGGGATTTGTGTTTATCAGTCCTAAATAGTACTTGTCATCCTCCTCAATCATGTATTCAGCTTAACAAAAATATGCAGCAATTTTAGTTTAAATATAAAGAAGTCTTTTATAGCTCAATGTTACAGGCTAAGTACAAGCAAAAACTCAAGTTTTACTCTTACATCTGCCTATAAAAAATAATACACTAACAAAGAGTACAAGCTTTTCTAAGGGAAAAAACAAAGGCCATGGTTTACCAATTATAGGTTCATTAATGCTGATGTTATCAGGAGAACTCGATAATCTAGGAAGCAGTGTCTCAAATCTTCGCTCTCCTGCTACAGAAAATAAAGTCAAGTACATACCTATGTTTTACACTAGAAGCAGAAATTAAAAATCGAAATGAACCATTCTCCTTGAAAAATTTAAGGGTGAAAACGAAAAAGGAAACCTTTAACCATAGCCACTTGAAGTTGATTAATCGTACTAGTTGGAGCCTCCCATCTCATACGGACCATGGAACCTTTATTCAACCATAAGGAAAACCCCTGAAGAAAGAAAAAACAGAGGAAAACGGAGCAAGATTCAGTTAGTGGCCATCGACACATCTTAATAAAAATCAGAGAAATTCAAGGCGACCTTGCGACTGTAAGAAGCCAGAGTCATATAATCCGACAGGCTCCAGTTGGTTTCTAAGCTCAATTGAGGTTTGTCAGCGAACCCGTAAACGAGAACACCTTTCTTGTCCTCATCTCTGACTTCGATTTGCTGAACAAAAACAGAGCTTGCCTTCATCAACCGAGAAGAGCAAGGACCAAGCGCCATTCGAGAATCACCGTAATACCCGTATCGCAGAATCACTGAACCTGCAAAATTTACAGGGAAAAAAAGGTTTCTTTTCTCAGATTGGAAGGTAAGAATTTAGGAAATTATGGGAATTGAAATCGGAAGAATTGCATGCCGCATAACCATAGCGTCAGAGGAACAAGCAACTGATAATCCGCTGAACGGGGTGAGGGATTTTCCGTCAATTGGCACGCCGGAGTGTGGTGGTTGAAGTTCCTTGAGCGACCTGCAAAACCGCCGGAGTAATCTCCGGCGGAGAATTCTCCGATGCCAAAGTCAGTGTTTTGATCAAAAGTGTAGAGTGAGTCTGGTTCCCTTAGCCTTGTCCTCTTTTGAGATCCAAAATGTCCTCTTTCAAGTACTCCCCTCTAGTCCATATGTAGGGCTAGAGTGGTTGAATCTTTTGACTTTTTTCCCCTCTTTTCAGAAGGTGGTTGAAAAGTCAGGATTAATAATTGTAACGTGTAGCTATTAAATGATGGGTTAGTGGGGGCAGGTAAGGTTGTTCCCCACACCAACTTTGACTAAATGTATAATGGGAATTATATAAAATATACCTCTGTTTGGAGCTTACTGCTCGTGTCAAATCGGCATGGTGCCGTTGTGTTGAATCGGTCAGGTGTCGTTCTCGCCAATCGGTCTGGTGCCGTTTGGAGGCTGTTGACTTGGTCAACGTATGAAGCGGTGCCGATCCGTTTCCTCATGGCTTGAATGGATGGGTTTTGTGCCGTTTGGTGACAACAGGCCAGACTTGTCCTTTTGCCACTTATTCCCGTTGACTTGGTCAATCGGTCGTGATGCCGTTTTGACTGGTCAACGGTACTTGTGAAGGTACAACGTCCGTTATGCCCTTCTGATAATTTTATGTATTATCGGAGGCCCAACAACAAACGAGCCCGAGTGTTTACCAAGGGCTTGCCGTTTCGTGCTTGATATTGTCAATCGGCTTGCTACCGTTTGGCTTTAATTCAGTGCAGTTTGTAGAGTTTTTCTATCAGTCCTGCAAATAAATATTAATCAGTAATAAAAAAGGTTAATGCATTTAAATGCATACCATTTGACGTGGCACATCCCCAGTAAAGTGATTGTGATTGCTTCGAGCCTTTTGAGGAGAAAATGTCTTTTCGTTTTCTGAGAAGGTTTGAATTTTGAAATTCAAAGCCTGGGAGAAACGCATGCGCCGTCTCCTCATTTAATGCTTCTGCAGCTTTATTGACATATGTCCGTCTATTCACAATCGGGCCTGCCACGTGTCATCGTCCAGTTTGGGAATACTGACGCTTGAAGTGTTATTCCTTTTAAAAGTGGTTTCTCTTGGGAAACCCTAATTTACTCTCTTCTCTCAGCGCCGCTCTCACTCATCTTCCTCCTCCAAGAATTCTCTTATTCTCTCTCTCGTTTCCACGACCTTCTCTTGCAATTTCGGGCTCCGTTCTTCAAGACCTCTGCGTTTTTAGGTATTTACCCATTCCTTTCCCTCTCTGATCTATTGTTTGAGATTTAGGAATGGCACCCAAACGCCCGCTTGTTACTGATGAGATCATTGATAGAACCCCCACTAAGTTGGACAGTGAAGATAAGCTGCTGGCTGAGATAGAGGCACTAGAAATTGAGTTGACCGATGAATATTCTGCCACTGTTGCTCCTCCAAATGTTCGGTTGAACAGTAGTTTTGAAGATAACACTAGGGTTTTATATTCAAGGATGTTTGAATTTGGATTTAGGCTTCCCCTTGATTCCATGATTAAGACTATGCTGAGTCAACATCTTTTGAACCCAGCCCAGATTACTTCGAACTCCTGGGCTGGAATTTATGCCTTTATCAAGGTCTGTGAGTTGAATGGGATCAAGTCGCCGTCTCTATCCCTTTTTAAATTTTTCTTTAATCTGACCAACCGTGGATGCTTGATGATCATTCGCCCCCGTCGGGATTCCCATCTTAATGAGATTTTCCAGAGGTACGATTCTTCTGTCAAAGATTGGAAAGAGCGTTTCTTTCTGGTGTCATCTTCTTCGTCCGGATGGGTTTCTGGATTCAATCGGGAAATGAATGAGAAACACTGGCTCAAGCCAGATAACCTTGGTGAACCTCTTCAATCCCAGGTTGATATGTTGTTGTCGGTGAACACGCCGTTTCACACACGGTATTTGCCCGTCGGCGTGCCGTTGTCTGATTGTGTTCTTAGTGAGCTTTTATTCCTAGCCGTAAACATGCCGTTTTATTCTTTGTTAATTTCTGAAACGAACTTCATTTTGCAGAGAAAACGAAGAAGAAAAAGGTTGTTCTTGCTCCTGCCTCTTCGATTCGGTTGACATCTGCAACGGCCGAAACTTCTGACAGAATGCAGACTGAGGATCAATCAATTGATGAGTCGGCAGAAGACCAAACGGGAGCAGAAGGCCGTTTGACAGATGAAACGGGTGATGAGGAAACGGTGGGCGAGGAGACCGTTGTCGAGAGCGGTGAGCAATCGGCCAGGCCAGAAACACACTTTGCCTTTGATGAAGAAGAAGAAGATGAGGAACCCCCTCTCATCATCAAACGGCGGAGATCCGGTTCATCGTTTCAATATTCCGAGCTACCAGATCCGGATCCTCATGTTCTCAAGGCTGCTGCAAGAATTCTTAAGAAAAGAAAAAGAGCTGAAGAGAAACGTGCCGCTGATAGGGCGAAACGGGCATCTGCCGTTTCAGAATCGAGAGGCGAAGCAGATCGGCCTCAAGCCGTTTTGCAGCAAATCGACCCGAATCAGTCAGGAGCCGTCCCTGAGCAAGCCAATCAGACTGCTACTCTTCGAGATGAGACAAATCGGCAAGATGCCGTTTCTGGACCAGCTGTTGGTTCTAGTGAGCCCATTCTACCAGCGAAGACTCCCCAGGGTCCTCCCGTTGCTCCTCAAGTTCGTCTTCACTGGGTCGCTGGTCCGCCAATGCCTAGTCCGTTTATTTCGGATGATGTTGCACTCGCGCCGCCTGCCGATATCCAAGGTCATCTCTCAAGCCAGAGTCCTGATGGGGAAGCGACTCATGTTGTGAGCATGCACAACTTTGGGGACATCGGCTGTCGTTCCCTTGGTTTGGATGTTCCTAGCGTTGCCGACAGGCGGTCTGGGCAACTGATTGCTGAAATGCTGGCGAATGACGCCGACCGGGAGCCGTTCCGGGAGTTAGAATTTAGCGCTCAGTTTTCAAATGCCGAGAGCATTGCTTATCGCATGCTATGCAGCATTCGCTACCTTGCCGAGACGACAAATGAGAAAGTGGCGTCTCTGAGGAAAGCTCTTGAGCAATCAGACACTGAGAAGATTTCCCTTCAGAGGGAGATGAAAACCCTTTCTGCCACTCGGGAAGATGATAAAAAGGCAGTGATGGAAGCTCGCTCGAAGCTTGCCGATAGTCTGAAGGAGAGGGATGGACTTTCGGTGATGGTCAGGGAGAAGCAGGCACAGATCGAGGAGCTGACAAAAGATAAGTCTGCTTTGTGCGAATCCGTTACCAAGATTTCTGAAGATAAGGCCGCCTTGATCAATACTGTAGCCAAGCTTACTGAGGAACTAAACGCGGTCCGTTCCGATCTGACAGCCAGAACGGCAGCATTGGAAACAACTCAGGGTAGCATTGCCGCTAAGGACGCGGAATTGGAGAAAGTCCCTGGGAAGATAAGCTGGTGGCGAAAGAAGATGAAGGATATCATGCTGGAAAGCTATCTCTCCTACTATGGCGATAAGCATTTCTACCCCGATCATCTTTCTCGATATGTTGCCGCTGGAGAAAGGATTGCCGAGGCTAAAGAGTATGCATCTTCTTCCGATTCAGACGAAGATGACAATCCTGTTGGACCTGACATTGCCTCTGGATCTGGGCCGGTGGCCTGAGGTTTAGTTTTACTTCTTGATCATTTGCCGATTGACATATTTTTGTAATGAACAGATACTATTCGGAATATAATTTTGCAATTTTTAGTTATTGCAAGTGCTTAAACATTTCTGTTATGCATATATATACTACTCCAGAAAAAATTTAACAAAGATAAAACAATCAATAATTGAACTTATCTGTGTTTTTGGCAGTTCGGCCATTTGCCGTTTTGAAGATGCCGCTTTGAACCAATCGGGATGGAGCCGATTTGGTTGTTGCTGACTCTTTAATTTTTTGTAACGTGGTTCAGTTTGAAATAACCTACGTCCACACTTCTTGAATTTTGATAACGCGGTTCGGTTTGAAATAACCTACGTCCACGGCTGATTTTATTTTATGGAATCGGCTGCTTGCCGTTTTGGAGATACTGTCGTTGTTCATTTCACTATCTGGTTTACTAAGACACAGATAGGTTTGAGTCTTTCTTCATTTTGTCACCGTCTGATCAGCAGGACCGAAATGGTCTTATAAAGATGTGATGACGATATATGTCTCAATAGCGATATACGCCTCAATAACGCTATACGCCTCAATAATGCTATATGCCTCAATAACGCTATATGCCTCAATAACGATATACGTCTCAGTGACTATATATGTATCGTTGGCAATATATGTATCGTTGGCAATATATGCTGCCGATTTGAACTAATCGGGATGTTGCTGATTTGGTTGTCGGCATCCCCAGGCAGCGCCTTAGGTAGCCCTGGTAGCTTTAATATCGCCGGTTCTTGAATTTTGGTAACATGGTTCGGTTTAAAATAACCTACATCCACGATTTATTTGATTTTTGTTTTCTCAGGATCTGCAATCACCGGAGAAACAATGCTGGCAAATATATGTTTTTCATTGTTTTGGAAATATTCGATAATTCATGTTATACATAATATTCCAGAAAAATTAACAAAGATAAAAACAATCAATAATTGAACTTATCTCTGATTTGGCTAGATGTCGTTTTGAGGGAACCGTTTGAGGTTTATACTCCTTCGGCGCTGGGCCGTTTTGAAAATATTACCGTTTCGCTCCCTGATTTGGACAACGGCATGTCAGAGAAATTGGTTGACCATTCTGCATATCGGCTTCCTGCCGTTTGCTTCTTCTCTGTCTATTTATGCGTGGAAGATCCTTTCTTTTGGAAATCGGCCTCCTCCCGTTTCTTCCGTTGATAATCTGCTTCTTCCATTCTGGAATACTTTTCTACCTCAACCCGCAAGAGATCCAAGGTTTTAGGAGTGCTTGCAACCAAAGCATTTTCCAATTCTCGATATTTACAGTTCCTTTTCAACGCCTCTGCTGCTAAATTAGGCGCTACATCAGGAAGAGTTGCTAGCTCCGTGTTGAATCTAGCCACATACGCAGCTAACGACTCCCCTGACTTTCACATTATGTCAAACAGAACGGCTGGAGATTTTTCCATCGGAATACATGAGCTGAATCGGCTTCTGAATGCTTTTTCCAGCTGCTCAAAACAGTCAATAGATCAGGCTGGTAGCTTCTCAAACCAAGTGTTGGCTATCCCTTTAAGGGTCATCACAAATATTCGGCATAAAGCCTCATCATTTCTAGTAAAAAACTTGACATGTTTCTTTATTAGACTCACATGTGCTACGGGATCTGTGCTCCCATGATAATGATCAGATGACAGCTTAACATGCCTGCTTACTTGATGTTTCCGAATCCGAAAGGTCAACGGATTCTTTGGCTCATCATCTTGCTCTTCCAGATCTGGTCGAGGAACAGATTGCTCCCGTCTTCTCTTTCCGGTCTGCTGAACTGGCCCAGCTTGTGGGACCGTCGGTTGATGGTGGATCTGTTGAGGAATAAGTTGTTGGTTGGGCGGAGGAATTCTCTCCATGATCGTCGTCATTATCACGTCCATCCTTCGGTGTAGGGCAGCAAACTCAAGCATGACCGCTGGAGGGAGTATTGATTCGGACAGATCTGGTTGAGGAGTTGCAGAAAATAGGATTTCTGAAATTTCTGGAGAGTTGAGCCTATGTTCTGCAGCTTGCACTTCCACACAAGAAGATGAAGCTTGCGCTGGTGAAGGGTCATGGTGGCCAGCAGCTTCACCGGTGGGTTGTTTTGATTGAAAGATTGGGTCGGATGCCATTTTTCTGGAAATTAAACCCCAAGAAAATAGAAGAAGAAGAAGAGCTTTGAATTTCAAGGTGACTTACTTAAAATTCAAAAGCTCTCAATGAAAGCACCAAATGATAATCCGCTGAACGGGGTGAGGGCTTTTCCGTCAATTGGCACGCCGGAGTGTGGTGGTTGAAGTTCCTTGAGCGACCTGCAAAACCGCCGGAGTAATCTCCGGCGGAGAATTCTCCGATGCCAAAGTCAGTGTTTTGATCAAAGGTGTAGAGTGAGTCTGGTTCCCTTAGCCTTGTCCTCTTTTGAGATCCAAAAGGTCCTCTTTCAAGTACTCCCCTCTAGTCCATATGTTGGGCTAGAGTGGTTGAATCTTTTGACTTTTTTCCCCTCTTTTCAGAAGGTGGTTGAAAAGTCAGGATTAATAATTGTAACGTGTAGCTATTAAATGATGGGTTAGTGGGGGCAGGTAAGGTTGTTCCCCACACCAACTTTGACTAAATGTATAATGGGAATTATATAAAATATACCTCTGTTTGGAGCTTACTGCTCGTGTCAAATCGGCATGGTGCCGTTGTGTTGAATCGGTCAGGTGCCGTTCTCGCCAATCGGCATGGTGCCGTTTGGAGGCTGTTGACTTGGTCAACGTATGAAGCGATGCCGATCCGTTTCCTCATGGCTTGAATGGATCGGCTTTGTGCCGTTTGGTGACAACGGGCCAGACTTGTCCTTTTGCCACTTATTCCCGTTGACTTGGTCAATCGGTCGTGATGTCGTTTTGATTGGTCAACGGTACTTGTGAAGGTACAACGTCCGTTATGCCCTTCTGATAATTTTATGTATTATCAGCAACCGTCCCCAAGTTTCCTGCCATGGCTGCGGATTAAGCCTGGGAGGCTGTGGAGATGTTAACAGTATTGGCCTGTACATTGGATTGGTGGTTAGCTGTTGGTCTGATGCAAGAAGGAAGATAATAATAAAAAGATAAAAGGAGGAGAAGACTAGTAGGTTTGGTTACAAAGACTGATGTTTGGCGGGTAAGTGAAAGTAAGGCTACACCGTTTTGACCGTTAGATGCTTTTGGCTAACGGCGCCTTGGGAAAAACATGAGTTACAACCGGAGATTTTTTATTACTCGTTACCTCTTCAAATAAAAAATTGATACGTGTTAATTTTTAATTGATATGATAATAATTTTTAATATTTATCTTTTTTATATTAAATTATAGTAAAATATAACTCGATTATTCTCACGTATCAATTTCTTATGTAGAGAAGTACCGAAAAATAAATAGCCCGATATACTTACGATTTTCTCCTTATAACTAAAATTCCTTTATGTTGTTATCCATAGACCTTTGGCTTATGATTTAGGAATAAGTTAACCAAAACCACTGGAGCAAAATGTCTAAAAAAAAATACAAAATTATTTTTCAAGAAAAAACAAAAAATAGGTAGCATCGATAAGATTTCATTTTAATTCACCCTCGAGTTGAATATTTCATTCACTAATTATTTTTTATCCAATTCGTAGAAATCAACAAAGAAGGCAAATCAGATGCTTTACTCTATCTCCACTTATGAAAAGTCAATGTGACACGATAGGCATTGTGATGCGAAGAGCGTCACTTAGCAATATAGACGAAACATGTATTACAGGTGCTAAATCCGCAAAAATATCACGAATTTTATACTATAAACGAGATGAAATTTTAATAAATTTGAAAGATATTATATTGAGAAATGCGCAAGAAAATATCTTCTTTGTACTGCAGTAAAAAAACTAGTTATCATTTCACCAATTGAGTCACAAATATCTACTGTATTCATAGATAATGAGTTCTAACTAAAGAGATGTGTCATGATGGGCTGTGTGGGCTCCCTATATGGCAGGGCCTACTTGGGCTCAGCAGTATTGATGGGCCAATACTATGGGCTCGTCAATTTTGAAACTATTCTAATTTCTATCCTTATTTCTTAAAAAGAAAAGAAAAAAACTAATTTATCCTTTACACCACCGCTATAAGTCTGAGTTTCGTCTTGAATTGGAATGGCCTGATAGTGACAAAATTTATGGCCTGTATTCCTCTTTTCCTCTCTTTTTATTTTGAAGGAGTAAAATTGAAGACATGGAAGTGACATATTTGATTCGCCTCCTTCAAAATACGTGAGCTTGACTACTTCAATTAGTTTAGCTCCATATGTTCCAACAAGAAAAGGAAAACTAGAGAGAGATGGGAAGGGTGAAGCTTCAGATCAAGAGAATAGAGAACACGACGAACAGGCAAGTGACTTTCTCGAAGAGAAGGAATGGTTTAATCAAGAAAGCTTATGAGCTCTCTGTTTTGTGTGATGTTGATGTAGCTCTCATCATGTTCTCCCCATCTGGCCGACTCAGTCTCTTCTCTGGAAACAAAAGGTACGTAGCACCATATCCATGTCTTCGGTAAAATCCGATCACCACTGAGTGTCGAGCACCACCTAATAATTTATTATCGTTTTATATATAATTCCATTTTAGCAAAAATAAACGAATGAAACTGTATAATTCTTGTTTAATTGGTTTTTCTTGAAGCATCGAGGAAATTCTGATTCGGTATGTCAATCTGCCTGAGCATGAACGAGGACGGTAAGGATTTAGAGTTAGCTTATTTACCCAATTAAACCTCATTTCGTTCATTAAGTAGTACATATCCTGATGCTCAATTTAGTTGATTCTGATTAATTAAGGTTCAAGTTCTTAATTTAAGTAGGGGGGCTATTGGGGATGGTTATTTTTGAGCTCTGAACTTTTTCGTATCGATTAAATTAAGCTAGTGTTTGGTTGACGAAAATAAAATAAATGAATAGGTAATTTTAAAAGACAATAACTTTTTTTTAGACTCGAGAATCAATTTTCTGACCTTCTAACTAAAAAATCACTTTCCCTCATTTTAAGATAAAAAATCACTTCCCCTCATTTTAAGAGAAAGTAGAAGGGTAAAGAAAAATTGGATTTCGAGAAATCCAATGGCACACTTCATATACCGTCATTCTTTTAATATGTATAACATAATATAACGGTTACTTGGGAAATATTAAATGATGTTTATTATTAAATAAGATGACGGTCTTTCCATTAGTTTTGTTTTTGTAATGGAGGTAAGATTAATTAGGTAACTTTAAGCAAAAGTCATTAACTGTGTTTTTTCGATTACATGTCGCAACCTAAGAAGATCACACCATCAAGAGGTAAGTGCTGCCTGCCTGCCATCTTTCAGTTGAAAGTTTTGGGGATTAGACTTTTGGTTGCTTTTTGTTGCTGGGACAATTGATTGAATTTCAATATTATTTTTGCAGCTTCTTCAAAGAGCTGTTGTTAAGTTGAAACCTGAACATTATCCAATTTACCTGCAGGACGCACCAAGGTATAATTAAGAATATATTATTCTTCTCAATCCTTCATGCCTTCTGTATCTAATTATAAACTACTTAAAAATTGTTTAACAGCACCAGGAATCCTGAATCTCAAATTGAGGTAATGTTGTAATTAGTTTTTTAGTTGGTAGGAAAATGCTACAACCAATGAGTGTTTTTTTTGTTTTTTTTATAACAATCTTACCATATAAATAAATAAAATTCAGGATATGCAACAAGAAATTGATAGATATAAATCCCAAATTGAAGCCATGGAGAGACAATTAAGGTAAGATTAATTAAATCAAAGCCATTTCCACTAATTTTATTTTTTTACAGATATTTGAATGTCTCTTTGGAGACTCGCGCTAACTAATTAATTGAAATTCAACTTTGCCGGTTCAGGATATTTGAGGGCGGTCATTCTCATATCACGACATTGTCCGAGGCTGGGTATCAAGAACACATCCTTAACGGGGCACTAAAACGGGTGCAGCTGCGCAAGGTAACATCCATCTCAGATGCTAAATCATCAAGTCCAAGTTTTTATCTGTTCTTGTAAAAAATAATAATAGAACAAGTAATTGATTGGTGTGATTAAAACAGCAAGTTTTGGAAGGAAAGTATAATCCTCCTGACGCACCGCCACCACCACATGCCCCAAATCAGGTACATCATCTTTCTGATGGAACTGCTGATGCAAATGGATATATCCTGGATTGGCTCCCTCAAAGAGACCCACATGTTCAAATCTTAAACTTCTTGGATTCCAATGGCCTTCTTCCATTAAGGTGCCTATATTAGACCTAACATCTTCACTTTTTTTATCTGATTTTGACTATGCGCGATACGAAACCTGGTGGTATTTTACTATAACGCAATTATATGCGCAATTGCGGATGTTAGTCTAGCTGAATCACTTTGCAGAGATCATCAGCCTGCAACTCTTCTTGCTGGACAAGACGCAAATCTAGATGGCCACATAAGCCCAGGAAGTGGTTTGGAGGACGACAGCAATGCGCAGAGTCACGAGTTTGGGCAAGTCGCTGATGTTAACTTGGACCCATGGACTGAATTTTATCCAACATGTATTGATTAAGGAATTTCTAGCCCGTTTCATTGAAAAATAGTAAGTAAATAAAACATGTTTTTTATTTAAAAAAAAAGTTAAATTATTAATTATTATAATAATATTAAAAGATCAGACTTATAACGTACAATAAAAAAATAAAATGAACTAATGAATTGAACTACAATTTCACGCGCAATAAAATATATTTTTAATTCTAATTCATGAGTTTTAACACATTTATCATAACTAATGAAATAATGATTGCAGGAAACGATTCTATTAATCGCGCTTCGGAACCGAGGGAACGAGCTCTTCTTGGTTTGTATATGAATCAGGTTGCATCATCAACCATCTTAGCACCCAATCAACATCCCACTCGATATTACCATATGAATAAATACTTTTTAAGTTTTTTTAAAGAAATTATTATATATTAATGCTTTGGATTCCAAAAGGCCACCATCCCTCCTAGCTAAACTTGAATTTGTTAAAGAGTTTTAGGTAACTTATAGTAGTAAAGATTTTGTTCTATGATGTACTAGTAGTTTTGATTTTTGGGTGAAAAATTGATGGTTAGTAGAAAAATTTTCAATGAAGAGGGAAGGATTGTCAGATTGAATAAGGTTTTTCAGTTTTCAACTTTCAACACTTTCCCCTAAAAACCAAAAAAAATTCAAGACCCCGCCTCCCTCTCCCTCTCCCTCTCCCTCTCCCTCCGCCCAAAATCCCAAATTTCCTTAAACCCTCCGCCCAAAATTTCCTTCGCCTCCGCTTTTCAAAATTCGAAGCCTCCAAAAATCCCAAAACCAAAATCTTTCCCCGAAAACCCACAACCCATTGCAACGCAAAACACAAAAAAACCCACCCAAATCAAACCGCCAACATCTTCTTTTCAAAAACAAAAAAAATGCCGCTCTCCTCTCCTTCCCTCCTCTTCCATTTCTTTAACCCTCTCTACAAAATGCCACCTTCATCTCACAACAAACCCACCACAACCCATCTCTTCTCTGTTCTCTCGCTCTTCAAACAACACAAGCCCAGGTTTAGTGTTTGAAGAGTGAGTACCACTACTTCCTCTGCTTCAATGGCCGACCAAGAGAACCACTGTGCTCGCGTTACTCGCGCCGCTAAGAAGAGGGCAGCTTTGGGTGAGATAAATGAGCAGCCGGCGCTCAAGAAACGTGTCGTGTTAGGAGAGCTACCCAACTTGTCAAACATCGTCGCCGCTCCGGCGAAGCCTGGAGTTTTCGATGAGGTGCAGAAACCTAGGGGCAAAGCAAAACAGCAGCCAAAGAACGCCGGCAGGAAGAGACCGGTCGCCGTAAAAGATAAAGGGGACACCAACAAGAAGGAAATTGTCTTCATCAAGATAGATGAAGAGGAAGAAGAGCATAATGTTGGAAAAGCGGATGAAGTCTTCGCTCCTGAAGCGGAATCTGAAGATCCTCAAATGTGCGGCCCATATGCAGCTGACATTTACGAATACCTTCACAATATGGAGGTATTTTTACAAAACCAGTTTAAACCTAAAATTGTGTGATTTAATTGAATCAATTTGGGATTTTGGTTAGGGTTAGGGTTTGTTAATTGATAGTTAAATAATTTTGTATGTTTTAGATGGATCCCAGAAAGCGTCCTTCACCAGATTATATAGAGAGAGTGCAAAGGGATGTGAGTCCTAATATGAGAGGGATTTTGGTGGATTGGCTTGTGGAAGTTGCGGAGGAGTACAAGCTCATCCCCGATACATTGTATAGAACTGTGTCATATATTGATAGATTCTTGTCTGCAAGTGCACTTAACCGTCAAAAGCTTCAGCTTCTTGGTGTATCTTCAATGCTCATTGCCTCGTAAGTGCCTGGGCAACCCCTTTGAAATCTGTACTTTATTCTGTGGATGTGTGGTTTGCTCAAGTTTGTTTCTTGTTTGCTTGTGAAAATTAGGAAGTATGAAGAAATTACCCCTCCAAATGTGGATGATTTTTGCTATATTACTGACAACACATACTCAAAAGATGAGGTAATTTTTGGTTCTGCATTTTTCATGTTTACCTTTATTGGTTTGTGGTCATGAGTTTTATGTTCTTTTTGCTGATTGGATTTGTGGATGGTGATGAAGGTGGTAAAGATGGAGGCTGCTATTTTGAAGTCCTTGAACTTTGAGTTGGGAAGTCCAACAATAAAGACATTCCTACAGTAAGAACATGATATATATAGTTTATTATTTGTCTGTCTTTGGTGATTATGGTAGTGGGTGAGTTGGCTGATATGTGTGTTTTTGTTTTGATTTTGGTTTGCAGGAGATTCAACCGGTTTGCACAAGATGAATGCAAAGTAAGTGAGGTCCATTTCTTTATATTGTAATTTTGGTATATTTAGAAGTATTGGTTGTTGATTATGTTTATGCTTGTGCCATGCAGAAGCCAAATTTGCAGATTGAGTTTCTTGCATACTACCTTGCAGAACTGAGCTTGTTGGATTATAATTGTGTGAAATTCCTACCTTCCCTTGTGGCTGCTTCTGTTATATTTCTTGCAAGATTTATGATTATGCCAAAGAAGCAACCCTGGGTAAGAATTGTTTTGGTTAGTGTTTTATTATTTTAGTATCATGCTTGGATTGCTGAAGTAAGTTGTTTTGAATGTGTTCAGAGTTCAACCCTGGAGAAGTGTACTGGGTACAAGACATGCGATTTGAGGGAATGTGTTCTCATCATCCATGATTTGTATCTGAGTAGAAGGGGTGGTGGATTGCAAGCTGTAAGAGAAAAATATAAGCAGCATAAGGTATGTCTCTCCATCCAAGTATGTTCTAGATCTCGTGTTCTGTTGTGAGAAGGTGTTGTTTACATTATGTCTTTTATGTAACAGTTCAAATGTGTTGCAAATATACCATCATCGCCGGAGATCCCTGATCATTTGTTTGAAGATGCTAGATAAAGAATCGGTTAGGGATTTTATGATTGTGATCATAGTTGACCTCACTTCAGTAAGGCTTTGGAAGTGAGATTTCAAGTACAACAACAGAGACACGGCACCTACGGTTTACTAGAAAAAGTTGTTTCCTTGGGTGTTATGCCTTGGTACTGGTCCTCTGTTCGTCTCGTGGAGTCTGCGGACTTGGATATTTTGAAGTGAATTGATTGCGAGGAGCTGTCTTGATGCCTACAATGCTGCTCGAGTCTTATGCTTGCGGACTTCTTCATAGCCTGAATGGCATTGCTAACATTAGCGAATAGCACGATTCCTTGTAACCTTAAGAAACATGTATATAGTGTTGAAATCAATTTTTGTCTTAGATCTTTGTTGCTTCTGATTATTAATGCGAAATTTTCTACTTACAATATCATTTCTTTATTCAATTCCAACTGATGACAATACCGCAAATTTTCTTTTTGTACTTCAAATTTGTTTGTTGAAAGGATTGCTTGTCCCTTTTCCTGCTGGACCAGATATTTGAAAAGTTACAAAACCCACGCCTCAACTCTCGAACCAGAACAGGATATGCTGTGCTCTCGCTCGCTGCTGATTTACCAGAATATCACACGAACAGGCTTCTTGCAGCTTAATCTGGGATCGGCAAGCAAACTTATTGCTCCTCTCTCGCTCTTGTGTGCATTCTGATGGTCCCCAAGCAGTGCTGTGCATTCTGATGATCCCCAAGCAGTGCTATCTTAAAAACTTTATTCTGCAAAAATTGCATGAGAAAACTGTCCAGATTTGATGTGGACTAAGAACCCTGTTCTTTCTCTTGTTCCATCAAGCCATTCTCCTGCACAGGATCAAGTCCGATCATCAATTTGAATCTTCAGTATCTCCAAATAAAAATCTCCATATCTTTAACTTCATAGGTTTGAGGGTACAGTTGTCAAAACGGATCTGATACGTAGGTCACCCGTTTAAGTGCCCCTTTGGCATTCAAGGTTGGGTTTGAAGAAGTGCTTCCCCAACCTTGAACGGAGCAATTGGTGTTCGGTAACACCAATGCTCACTGGGCTTCTCAAGAAGCTCAGTTCCAATCAAGGCAATTTTGCCTCCGGCATCAAATGGAGCAAAATGCTCCAGTGCAGCAGCAGCTGCTGCGTTTGCTGTCTCTTTCCTTCTTTTTTATTTTTTCATTTTAATTTCATTTTTTTACTTTATATAATAGAACAAAATAAATTAAAAACTACCACAATAAAATCTCTATCTCAAGATAAGTAATTTTAGATCCATTTTTTCTATTTTTATTAATTTTTTAAAATGAGTTTTATACTCTTTATGGTCATTTTACATTCCAACCATAATTTTAACCGCAATTTTTACCAAACACCATAAAACAACTTTTCGTTTCCCACCGCATTTTTCCAAAAGTACTTTCCACACATCACTTTTCCAACAAAAACCGGAACGCCAAACAGACCCTAAGACAAGTCAAGGTCACAGTTTTTACCGCCAATTAAGGAGGTCAGTCCATGTCATTCCTTTTTTTTTTTTTTTAAGGGTAAAGATTAGAAATTTGAGTTTGATACTTTTGATCCGTTTATAAAATAGGTGATGAGTTCTTTCCACTATAATAATTAATAAAATGACCTAATGTTATCAAAACCGGATCGAACTAGACTGAATTAACTATTCAATTGGTGATCCATAAATGTTTAAAATTCGATCCTATAATATTTAAAATATTTTTTTTAAAAAAACTCAAAAAATAATAGAAAATTCAGAAAATTTATAATAAAATAATTAAAATATAGGAAAAATATAAAAAATTTAGAAAATTAGTCAAAATTCTAAAAGATTTAACTAATTCAAATAAATAAATAAAAATATATAATATAAAATAAATAAAGAAAAATATTAAAATCAAAAAGTTATAAAATCAAAAAAATATAAAAAATTAAAAAAATCAGCGAAATATAATAAAAACATTAAAATTCCATATTTTTGAATTTTTTATAATTTTCTGATTTTTTTGTTTTTCGGAATTTTTTATGTTTTTTGAATTTCATATAATTTTTAATTTTCTTTTGTGTTTTTACTCTTTTTATTATATTTTTATGAGTTTCTTTATTTTTTTCCAAATTTTTATTATTTTATTATTTTTTCTTAATTTTACGTTTTTTATAATTTTTTTCCGCATTTATTATATATATATATTTAAAAATCAAACGGCGTTTTAATTAAACTGGTCGGGAATCAACTTTTCTAATTGACGGTTATACCGGTTTGACCCGTTTATTAAAAGGATTATTTTTAAACTGGTCGGATCGACCTGTCTGACACCCCGAGTTTGGGGTGGGAGACTTTTTTTCTAATCTAATTGTGAATTGGGCTGGCCTTAAATATTAGTTTTATCGTATTATGCGAAGCCCAAACCTAAAAGGTTAGTACTCAAACAGTTCCGTTTCTACTGGAGTTTGGGACCAAGTATGGGCCCACATCTATTAGTCTTTTGTAGATTATTATTATTGGCGTTTTTGGTGTTGTAATTTAAATTAATTAAAATATAATGACCTTTAAGATTATTAATTTTTTAATTTTTAATTCTACACGGTTCTAATACTATTGAGCTTTTAAAGGAAAGTGACTTTTCCGACATATTTTTTTATAAAATTAATTAGTTATATCATTACAAATTTACAATAAGAGAGCAGTGACCAATGAAACTACAACCTTATGTGCATTGTTATATAAATTAAAACCTTAAAATTATAAATACGTAACATTTTAATTTTTTTTTTGTTATGAACTATTATTTTTTAGGTAAGTTACAATATGTTATATTAATATTTTTATTATTTAAATAAATTTATATTTAAAATAAAAATATCCTTTTATATAATATAAATAAATACCTTCCATTTTAAAAAGCATGTCTTCATATATTTTTCAAATCAAATTAAATTATAACTAAAAAAACAATATAGTTTAATTCGATATCAAAAGTTACCACATATATAATTTTATTTGTAATTTTATAAATAAAAAAGCAAAAGCTATAACGTCATATTCATATACTGTCGACATGTGAAAAGATGTTTACTAATAAGAAGATTTTAGATATATCTGGAGGTATCTCCACCTGACACTTCTATACATACAAAATTGACTATGGGTCTGTTTGGCAGTCCAGTTTAGTGGGGAAATAGTCAGTGGGAAAATGTTCAGTGGGAAAACAACATCTGGGAAATGGAGGGTGCTGTTTGGTAAAATAATTGTAAAAATTCAGTAGGAAAACGATATCTGGGAAACGGAGGGTGCTGTTTGGTAGTCCAGTTTTCCAAAACTATGGTTTGGATGTAAAATGACCATAAAGGGCATAATTCATTTTAAGTGTTTAATTTTTTTTTATTTTTTTATCTTTATATATATTTTTAATCAATTTATTTATAATTTAACATCTACCAAATATTTATCTAATATCATAAATAAATTAAACTTATTTAAATCATAAATAAATTAAAATTTATTAATACCATAAAAAAATTGAGTTTTAATACCAAAAATAAATAAAAGATATTTATCTAATATAATAGAAAAATAAAACATATTTAGAATCACATGAATAACTTACATTTTTTTTTTTTAAAAGTAATCAAAACATTTGTTAGATTATAATTATTATATAATTATTAATTAAACTACTCTTAATGATTATCAACCAATCGTTCTTAATTTAATTAATTTGCGTGGAGTATGACAAAGTTTGAAAATTAACTCCTTCAATTTAAAATACATTGAGAATGCAAAGGAGGCAAGTTTTCTTTCTTACTTTTGGTATCTAAAAAGTTCTGCATTTTCAATCAACATAACGGTTGTTGGCTTCTCCAATACATGCAAATCGACATATGTATACAAAATCAATATGCAGGTTGTATTGTTCTAGTTTTGATGTAGAACCAATCATCTTGACAACAATGACAAGCGCATTCTCTTCATTCACAGTCTTAGGTCCTCCAACTTTGACATGGTCTGTGCACTTCCTCCTGAACCATCAAAGGAACGAACAAAGATCAAACAAAGAAAAACAAACAAACACAAGCTACGAGTCTTTGGCCATTATACATGCACATCAGACTACTTTTGTTTCCTCAGCACTTAGCAGTGAAAAAGTGTAACCTGTTATGCTCTCCAAGGGATCTATCACCCTTCCTAACTGCCCGGACAAGATGAACAATACGATACTGGAGCTTTGCATTTTCCATAGCAAGTTTCATGGCCTGAAAATCACAGGTGTAGACAATGTCACTAGTTATAGCCAACAGAGGAATAGAAGTACTGCCACAGACTACCTTCTCTTGTTCAGAAGCTAGCTCTGAGTTTGCAGCATCTAGCTTTGACTGAAGTTCACGCATGGCTTCCAGAAGTTCCTCATTTCCAGCACCTGAGCGTAAAAAAGTTTCCAAATCTCATTAGTAAAGCAAGGACATTAGTTGTTGGCTAACACTAGTAGTTAAATAGTGTGCCTTAGAACTTAACCTTTATTACTTTCAAGGGCAACTTCAAGTCTTGACAGCCGTTCCTTCAATTTCAATATACAAAAATTCTAGTTAGATGAGACAGTCTCTTATAGGACCAAACGTGAACAGTTAATATTGATGTAATTATTCACAATGAGAAGCATTCAAGCGCATTTTTCAGAAACCAAATGGGAAATCACAATCTGATGACAAAAGCATCCACAGAGTTCATCACAGGTAACCCCAAGTGAAACAATGATACGAGGAATGGGAAATGAGAGTGATATCAAAAGGCATAGCATACATTCTAGAGGTAAGCCCAAACGGAAAACATGAGAATATGTTCATGTACAATTTTAGAATCATGATTTGCATTAACACGGTCATCATCACCAAGTTTGAAAGAACTTATACGCAAAATCAATGCACTTCAGAAGTACCCCGATCCGTTCCTTAAAGTTGAAACTGAGTGATGTCAGAAGTCTTTCAGTTTTATTCCATCAAACCTCAACCGAGCCAAATGATTTTCACAGTAGCTGGAAATGTTAACGACGACACCTCACCAGCTTCCTAGAAAAGAGACCAAGCTCAGCTCAACAAATCCCCTGTATACATTTCTCATCTCTTTCGAAACAGAGCCAACTACACCACCACACATACCCTAGCCTTAATCAAAACTAGGCAGACAGCCACATATATGACTGTCTCCATATTTATAGCCTGATTTTCTTTTCCTAAATGTTTCCGGAAATAAGACCCCAAACACATTCTTCATTCAAGAAAGGCTAGAGGCTCGTTTCACTACCACATCTAATCATACCCTAATCCCAATTACAGGAAGCAAAACTACGTAGAGTTAGAACAGCATACATGCCCCAACAGCACAGTAAGAACACTTGTAAGAATTCTAATTAACAGTGAATTATCAGTAGAAAGAGAAACAAGTGCATCAATGAATCGAAGACCAGACATGGTTACCAGCAACTCATGCCCATTACTTGCACCTTGTCTTCTTTTTTTTTTCGTCATAATCTCTTTTGTTCTTCCCCTAAATCAAAACCATATTCTAGTACCCATAAAAGAAAACAACACAAACTCACCAAAAATTCCATATTTCTCCATTCATGAAACAAATGAAACTAAGCGTAAACCATAATATTAAACGCGTTCTGGACGAGGGTGTACCTTTCAAGAGAAGGACAGCGTGCGCGATGGAGAAGAAAAAGACTTGAACAAACGGAGTGCTGGAGATGAGGAAGTCCGAGGTTGAAGGAAGAAGAAGAGAGGAGGAAGGGAGTTGCGGCTGCAACCCTAGAATTTGAGAGAGAGGGGAGAATGAGGGAAATCAGAATAATTTTCAACATTAAATATGTGGTATGGATCGTAATTATCAAAGGACACTAAGGTTATTTTTGTCCAAATAATTTCGCCCCTCCATCCCGCAAAATGCCCAAATCCTCATCTTCAAAATGGCCAAATTCTACCCATTCCCTTACCAGCTATTTTCCTAGGTTGGCCACCCAAATTTTAAGATTTTCATTTGTTGAATGGTGTTTACCAAACACCATTCAACCCATTTCAGTTTGGGAATGCTGGGTTGGTGATATGAGCTTAAAGGCTCCAGCTCGTCCTTATGCCTTGCCCGGACCAGCCTTGGATCTCACGGCGAAAACAAGCACATTAGGGACTGTTTTGGTGATCAAGTCAGCCGGCCTTCCTAGGTTTAAATGAAGGGTTAGTTTAGGGTTTTCTCATGTAATAATTCTCAAGCTATAAATAGAAGGAGATAGCCTCTTTTATAGCTTGCCTTTGATTTTGATGATATTCTCTTTGGCCAATTCTTAGAGTAAACTAGTGTAACTTAGGGTTCTTGGTAACCGGTGCCATTAGGGCTGAAAACCATTGTTTATCTTATATCTCTTCTTGTAATTAAGCTCTTGAGCTTTGTTCTTAAATCAGAAAAGAGAGATCCTTAACTAGTTTATAGAAAGGTCGCTTGGTTTGCTAATCAAGAGGGTTTTCTAATTAGTTAAGTTCCTATTATGTTCATCATCTAAACACCTCTAAACATCATCCATTTCCGCTGCAACACATACTCCATTTGAACACTAAAAGCACCTTCATCCGTTCATCCATCCAAGCCGCCAACCTCTCACAAGAGGACTAGATCCAGCTCAAGAACAACAATTCGGCCTCCTTCTATCCAAATCGAAGTTGAGCTCTTATCAAGTGGTAGCGGAGCTTCAGCTGTCCTCTAGGTTGGTTTTTCTTGTTCTCCTCTTCATTTCTACGGTTAGAATCATCTTCTCTACCGTAGAACTTCTTTCCTTTGTGCTGAAATTTTTCTGTTTTTCATAACCGTTCCTCTCTTCGGTTAAAACTTCATTTTCTTGAGTTTCTTCGGTTCAAACACCTTGATTCTTGTTTTCTATGGTTTAAACATTGTTTTCTATAATAAGAATCATTCCCACTTCATTTGAAAATTTTGGTGTTCTTGAAGAAATTTTTGTCTTTTAGTGTGCTGAATTTTGGAAGAACACAAGTGCTGAAATTTTTTGTGTTTGTGTGCATCAAAATGGACGAAATTTCTTCTTCTTAATTGTGTATTTGCTGCTGAAGTTATTGGAGCCTCCTATGGTGGCCTTGAGAGCCATGTGGACTGATTTGTTCCCTTGCTAAGTGCCGAAATTGCTTGTCCAACCATAGCTGGCCACATCACCTTGATTGTGAGCCTAGTATTTTCCTCAATTGTGAGCCAAGCATTTCAGCTTGCTCTCCAACCTAGCCGGCCCTAATTTAGCATCTCTACACATTGTATGTTTGTCATACACGTCCACCTCACATGCCACATCACTTGCTAGGTCATCCACTCAATTAGTGACACATCATCTTCACTTGCCACATCACACTTTTTGGCATCTAGTGAAAATATTTTCAAGAGCTAAACTACTTGTCTTTCACTTCTTCTTTGAAAATACTTGTCATACAAGTGAGTCTTCTTCACCCTTTGCTAAAAACAGAATTTAAAAGAAGGGAACTAGAAGAATTGATCAAAAACATAAAAAAGTGATCAAGTTCCTCACTTCTCTCAAAAAAAAAAAAAAAAAATGAGAGAGAAGAAAAGCAAAGGAGTCACAAGCAAGGAGCTACTTGTGTATGTCCATTTGAAGTGAATTACTTTGATTGTGTAGTGTCTTAGTGGATGAACACAAGTTTCAGTTTTCAATTGATGTTTTCCAATTCAGATTTTCGTTTTCTGTTTTTTTTTCTTCCTTTTGACTAGTTTCGGCTTTTCTGTTTGTGTGAGCATCTGTTCTCCGTTTGTTCTTAAATTTGGTGTGATGAAACTTCAATCTGAGTAGAACAACTCTTATGTTTTGGTCTTCGGCTAATTCTGTGTTGTTCCCATACTTCTCGTCAACTCAAAATCAGTGTGCAGTTTTCACCCGAAATTTCAGTTTTGAGTCTTTCATTTCAATTGTGATTTTCTCTTCTTGTTTCTTTGAGTCTTTTCTTGAGTAGCTGGTCTTAGTGTTTTCCTTTCTTTGTTTCCGCACATACACATATCTACTCTAAGTCAATTTAGTGATCAAAATCAAGTTCTCTTCTTTGATCACTATTTCGGCTTTCCTTCACCTTTCCTTCTAGCCCTAGTTTTCATTGCTTTTCCTTGTGCCTTAGTGATTCTGTGAGTCATTACTGCCTTTGGTTTTGGGTTGGGGCTTGGAGAGAGAATTGTGAGCTTATTAGAGTGATAAACACGAGTGCAAACACGTGAGGGAGAGACTAACCCCTTTCAGCTATCAATTGTGTTTATTTTTCCTTTTGTAGGAATTTTTCTATGTCTTCCTACATACCGCCGCATTTGAGGGTTGCTCCTACTAGCCACGCATCTTGGTATCATGTTGAGCAGCCCCCCCACCTTGACCGTAGCCATGAGTACTTCACCAAGGCTTCCCCTTCCACTCCTTCCTGGTTGGAGTATGATCATATTGCGCCCTCTCGGCAAGCCTATGCGTATGAGTCTTATGCGACTAGTGGAGAGATTTTGTATGGGCATGAGGACTACTTCACCAAGGCTGCCCCATCCCCACACCTTGGCACCTCACCTTTTGCCTTGAGGATGGCTCCAATTCTAGCGCGCTTGGACAGAAGCACTCAAGCCATGACAAACACCATGGCCGCAATGACACTTATATGTGATAACCTACGGGTTTCCGGCTACCTTGGGCAATGTGAAGAGGTTAGCATTTGTACTCTTGGTTCGCCATCAGTTAAGGAAAGTTTAGTGCCGCTTGGGAGGGAAATGAATGTATTGCAATCCATGGATGGTTTTGAGACACCGTTGGTCGAGGAGATTGAGGATCTTCCTAGTGTTGTTTCGGCCGATTCACCATCACTTATTGAGGATGATTTGCCTCCGTTTGAGGAGAAGCTACTGGTTTCGGATGTGCATAGGGGGTTTGGGAGCGAAACGAACACATGTAGGGCTTGTGAGTCCACTTCGGATTGCCATGAGACAGCCGCTCATTGCCTTGCATTGCAGCGCAAATTTCAGTCCTTGGGTAGTGCCTTCTCCATCATTCCGAGGGTGCCTATACATAGATTTGTGGATCCGTTTTGCCTCGGTTTTGGTCACATGGGCAGCGCACATTTCTTTCCATTTGAGGCGCCATCAAGTGGTCTCACGGTCTCGCACTTTACACGGATTCTATCCGCTGCTCGTTTGGTCCACCATAGCGCCCTCGCCTTATCAGCCATTACTAAGAGCCCGCACTTGGCCCTAGTTCACTCCTTGCCTCGTCATGGTCAATCCTTAATTGTTCTTGGCTGTTTTCCTTCCACGCCTACCTATCTTCCCCTATCAAGGCCTCCACCTTGGCCTATATTCCCTGAAAGGTGTAGTTGGAGGGTTCCATGTGTATCCACAAGTTGTGAGCATGCCTTGACCCGTTTGGCCCTGCAAGGGATGGACCCTATAGATTCGTGGTCGAATCTCCTCAAAGGGGGAGGGGATGATACGAGCTTGAAGACTCTCACTCCACTTTCGGAACCCCACACCCTCCAAAGCTTAGATTCGAGGACGAATCTCTTCAAAGGGGGATGGGATGATATGAGCTTAAAGGCTCCAGCTCGTCCTTATGCCTTGCCCGGACCAGCCTTGGATCTCACGGCGAAAACAAGCACATTAGGGACTGTTTTGGTGATCAAGTCAGCCGGCCTTCCTAGGTTTAAATGAAGGGTTAGTTTAGGGTTTTCTCATGTAATAATTCTCAAGCTATAAATAGAAGGAGATAGCCTCTTTTATAGCTTGACTTTGATTTTGATGATATTCTCTTTGGCCAATTCTTAGAGTAAACTAGTGTAAGTTAGGGTTCTTGGTAACCGGTGCCATTAGGGCTGAAAACCATTGTTTATCTTATATCTCTTCTTGTAATTAAGCTCTTGAGCTTTGTTCTTAAATCAGAAAAGAGAGATCCTTAACTAGTTTATAGAAAGGTTGCTTGGTTTGCTAATCAAGAGGGTTTTCTAATTAGTTAAGTTCCTATTATGTTCATCATCTAAACACCTCTAAACATCATCCATTTCCGCTGCAACACATACTCCATTTGAACACTAAAAGCACCTTCATCCGTTCATCCATCCAAGCTGCCAACCTCTCACAAGAGGACTAGATCCAGCTCAAGAACAACAATTCGGCCTCCTTCTATCCAAATCGAAGTTGAGCTCTTATCAGTTGGGTACCAACCCATAATGAGTTACATTTCACTTGTAACCTAGAGAAGAACAAAATGTCTCATAATGACATTGTAGTCGGCTTTCGATAAAAGCAGCACCGTCAGATGAATTAGGACAAAGAGGAAGCCGACATGAAGACCATACTTCTGGAAGCATTTGGAAACCTCACCTTCGAGAAAGGGTTGTAGATATACCAACAAAATAGCACAAAAAAATACTGAACAAACCAAAACCAACAAATTTGCCAGAAACCCTTCTTGTCGCGGAACTGGTGAAGAATGGGAGGAGGAAACCACCATGACTTCCATCTTTTAAGAAATTGGTTCTCCAACAATCGGTAGGATGCTACATCTTCGCTTAGATTCAGAGAGTCGTGTGAATTTCAGAATATATAAACACAAGTACGCAATAGGAAAAATATATATAGGATTTCCGAATTTAACAGATTGCCTAAAATCAACAATTAGTCCAGTTCTTCTTTGAAGACAGATGCTTATGTTTACTTCATCAGTTTGGGTTGGGCTTTAATTTTATCGTATTACGTGAAGCCCAAACCTAAAAGGTTAGTACTTCAACTGTTCCGTTAGCTTTAGGACTTCTGAAGAGTTTGGACCAGGCATCGTTTTTTGAGGCCCACATCAATTATTCTTTTGAGTAAGCCCAATTCAAATAAAAAGGGCAATTGGGCCCGCGTTAAGTTTTATAATGGAGCTAATGTCATTTCCATTCTCTCTGAGATTAGTCTCGCTTTCTCAAGTTTCTCCTCTTTTTTGTTTTTTACTTCCAATTCGAAGTTTCATGGCCTAAAAATCAAAACAGTACTGGATAAAGGCATGGGATTGGCAGCATTCCCGGAAATGAGGGAATCAATCAATCAATGGATCGGATATATTGTTACATCAGCAAACACCAGTTTTTTCTTCTGTTCTGTGTAGACCTTTGATGCAATAAAACACGTATATATACTATGGTTTTTGACAAGAACCATTGGTTAATTAGTTGAGGTGCTGGTGCTACGCATGATTTGACCAATCAAACCGTGTACTTTAAGCAAAAGATTATTTAAGTATTACATTGAACACCTAATTATACTGTACCGGCGGTTGGGGTAACGGCTGTTATGCTGCATAACAACCTTTGCAATCCATATATATGGGAAATACTACCATGTGCATGAGCTATAGAAAGGAGAGGAGGAGGGACCTTTGAAAGAATATCTCAACACAGCAACAAGTTAGGTAGTAGGTTAGGGCACTCAAAGGCTATTTCTGAGTTTTCACGCTTTTTTAGGTACCTAAGCCAGCAGCAGCAGCAGCAGCAACTGATTCGTCTGGGTCTAGATGATAGTACAAAACGTAGCTAAGAGAGTATAAACTGAGTGCTTTTCTTAAGCAAGCCGACAAACAAAACCCAGACAAAGATTAAAAAGCACAAGAGCAAACTTCTGTATACTATTTATATATGGCTACAATTGGGACCTGCACTGTGTGTGACCTTATCATTATTGTTATGGAAAATAACTGACCCACTATTTTATATTTTTGCTTGAATTTTATAAAAAATGTATCAGTTTAATTGATTATTCGGCTATCTTAATTCACTCTAAATCAATACGATATAAAATACAGAATTAAAGGTTGAAGAGAAGGAATGCAAAATTTTGAGTAATTCCCATGAAATTTTGTGTCTTTTTTATCATTTTTTTTAATCTTTAATTGTTTATAATATTATTGAATTAAAATAATCTCCCTTATTTTAGGGACTGAAAGTGAGACCAAACTTTAGAAGCAAAAGGTCTCGTAAAATACACTAATTAGAAAGAGGAAAAAGGAAAAAAGGTGTATCGTTATTTGTGTCCCTTGTTTGCAGGTGTGTAGTGTGTACTCAATAACACCCCCCACCCTGTATTTTTTTTTTAATGACAAAGCCAATAAGCTTTCTTTGGTTAGTGCCTTTTCCACTCTTATTGTCCCACTCCCATTTCATTCTCCTCCATAAAAGAAGAAATTAAAGAAACATTTTTGTGAGCAGCAAAATGCTTATTTTGCAAAAGATGGTGATTTTGATTCTTCTGATCTGCATTTTGATCTCAGGAGAAGAGAAAGAAGCAAGAATAATGTTCGCTACTAATGTTGAGGAGCAGGAATCAAGAAGCAGCCAAGAAAAGCAGGAGCAGCAGCAAGAACAACATTATGATCAAGATGTGTTCTTTTCCAGCAAAAGAAAAGTTCCAGACGCATCAGATCCTCTTCACAACCGCTGATTATGATGATGATGATGATGTTCATAATTAGTCAACTCTGTTTTCAGTGATCAATCAGTTCTCGTCGACAGTAGATGGAGATGAGATTAATTTTGGTGCAAAATGTGAATGCTGATCGGCCGCATGCATCTGATTGCACTTTTGGGCTCAATTCGTCAATGATGGTGATCGATCGATGTTGGCTTTAAGTCCTAATTTGAGGAATCCACGCTACTCATGTTTCTGCTTGTGAAATGTGCTGCCACATTTTTCAATTTTCATTTGCCCTTTGCTGCCTGTCCTTTTGGACTTCTGTTCTTGAATTTTTGTAGTTAACTTGATTATATTTATTACTGGTATGTACGTGATGAAATATGTATTAATTAATTGATCATATATATCCTGTGATTACTAGAACAATTGATCTTTCCGCAGTGGTGAAATTCTTATGAGGATTTTAATTTTAATTATTCCTTACTCAATATAACATTTTTGTTTTTAATTTTTCAATTTTCATTAGAAAAAGAGAGTAAAAAACACATAAAAAAACCTACAAATTGGGACAAATGAATAAACATATGGTAGAATTTGAGATTTCCATTATAAGGACTTAATTACAAACAATTGGAATAAATATAGGGGCAACAATCCTTTTTAAACTATTATACGAACTTGGCTGTCACCAATCGATAAAAAAATTATCTATTTTTAGCTTAGCTCGAGATTATAAAATGAAAAAAAATCATGCTTAAAGATCCGATAATTCACGAACCAAACCTTTCAGAACACCATAATATTCAAACAAAAATTAGCTGAAAAATAACTTGAACTCTTATAAAATCCGCGTACTGTTTTCGCACCACTCTCTCAAACACCAATTTGTGTTCTGTACAAACAGTTTCTCACATTTTATTCTCCCTCTATCATCTATTGTCGCTTTTGTCATTTTTGGGAAACTGAAATGATTCTAAAAGGATTTGATGTGATACATTCAGAATATGTAGCAAAGGGATTTGGTAGGTAGGTAGAAGTACTAGAGATTCAACAAATGACCAGTGTTGGAGTTGGTCATCTGGTTTCAGAATCAGCTCGAATTAAAATACTTGATACTTAATGTGATAACTGAATTACTGAATAAGAAAAGTATAAAATTGATATATCGTTTGTTCTAATTGTCGTTTATAAATTTACATCTAATTGGTCCAATTCCAATCCAATTTGAATGGCCCATGTGCCATAGTACTAGTTTCTAAAAGGAAGACCAAAGGCAAACACACTAATTAACATGGTTAAGACAAGGTTAACATCCCAAACATGTTTCGCATTGTAATTAGGTTAAACATCACGTTTGACGGCCCACCCAAACTCTTTCAATTAATTTGCCTACAACATGCGTTTATTTGTTTCCCGTAATCTAAGACAGAAAGCAACTCATAAAATTTAAAAAATAAAGTGCATTAGGAGTATCTACGAATGTCTATGGGAAAGGAGTTGAATTATATCGTATCATAACTTTTCTTTTTGTTCTATTTTTTGCGTCGCTATTATCCTTTTCCTTTTTCATTTTTTGGATTCCTTCTCCGGTGTAGAAAAGCAAGCAACCTTCTTATATATGTGAAAACTGCAAAGCAGTCTCATCGGTTGTAGACCGAAACATAATTATTATCATCATATTACTCCCTCCATACTTATTTAATAAATGGTGGGACAGGATTTTAGGTTTAAAATTCCAGCCCAAACTCAAAATTTAAAACCCCCCCAATTAAGGCTCCCTTTGCAAAATCCTAAATTCTAAAATCAAATTGTTCTTCGTTAATAGTGAGCTCAGAAATCACTTCAACTTCAATTACCTCGAGGTGTGAACTCTCTTCTTGCCCAACCACCTCTTCAATTGAGTCTTCTTTCTCATCTATCTTATACTCCCTCCGTCCATTTTTAATGGACGCGAGGGAGTGATTCTCGGCGTTTAAGGCAGCTGACAAGGTCAGTTGCACATCTGTTTTGTCTGACTCCACGGACAAAATAATTTTTTTCCCCACATGGGCTTGTACTGTGCAGCCACGGCCCATTGTCAAATTTGATTTCAATCAGCCGAAACCTTACTTGGCCGCCCAAATTCTTGGTGCCAAGGCCTAATTAATCCAAATTCCAAACGTTTACCTCCTTCCCTCCTTAAACCCTTTTCCTAATTACTGTAATGAATTTTTAATCATAATCAAACTTCAACTCTCCAAACCCACATATGAAATTTTGCGATGGCTTCGGCAATTACAGACCATGCTTCTCCTTCAAGCTATTGGCAAGGGCTTGAGGAGATAGCAGAGGACGAGACTGTATTTTTCTCACCCCAAAATGCCCTAATCACGAACCATGATGAAGATCAGAGACATGTTAACATCCCTGACTTAAACGAACGACCTCGAAAAGGTATAATTATTTGACAATTCTGCAATTGTAGTTAACCATTTGAAAATGACATTAGCTTATCATTTGTATGAACAGAAAAGGGGAAGGAACTCACAACAACACAACGCTTGGAGGCAATACAGTTGTTGTTGGCAAAGAGTAAGGATGGGGTGTTGCAAAGAGGAGTAACAAAAGATGTCACTTCCCAATTCGGCGTTGGTATTCGAACGATTCAAAGGATTTGGAAACGAGCTAGAGATTCAGGAAACAACTGTCCAGACAAATTAAGAATACAAAATTATGGACGGAAACGAATCGAAGTTGATTTAGAACGTATACGAAGCATTCCTTCGGGGAAAAGGACAACACTACGATCACTTACTTTCGTCCTTGGTGTTTCGAAATCGTTTCTGCACACCAAGTTGAGAGAAGAAGTCATCAAGCGACATACGAATGCCATCAAACCCACGTTGACTGCAGACAACCACATAGCCAGAATGAACCACTGTCTTGCCAGCTTGGATCCTGCGTTGTTGCCTCTTGAACCAACATTCAAGCGGATGCATAATATTGTGCACATTGACGAAAAGTGGTTCTATCTCACGAAGAAGTCTCAGACATATTACATCTTACATGATGAATTTGATCCTGTAAGAACTATTAAATCCTCCCATTTCATACCTAAAGTTATGTTCTTAGTTGCTGTTGCGAGGCCAAGGTTTGACTCAGACGGTGTATGCACGTTTGATGGAAAGATTGGGGTTTTCCCTTTAGTTCAATCTATTATTGCATTAAGGTCAAGCCAGAACAGACCTCGCGGGACACTAGAGATCAAACCAATTGCTAATATAACGAGGGATATAATTAGAGATTTTATGATCTCTAAAGTGTTGTCGGCGATTGCATCGAAATGGCCAAGAGATAATATTAACGATGCCATTTACATTCAACAGGACAATGCCAGAAGTCATATTCATACTGACGATGTTGAATTTCTAAATGCAGTGCATGCTAGTGGATTGATTGTTTCACTTGTGTGTCAACCCCCTAATTCTCCCGATCTAAACGTCTTGGATCTTGGCTTCTTCAGAGCAATACAGTCACTGCAAAGCAAGGAGTGTGCAAAATCCATTGCGGATTTGATTGGAGCAGTTGAGCAAGCATTTCAAGATTTTCCTGTGAAGCAGTGCAACAAGGTGAAATTGACATTACAATCCTGTATGATTGAAATTCTCAAGTGTCATGGATCCAATACTTATAAGATTCCGCACATGAATAAAGATTGAATGGAGAGACATGAGGCTTTACCATCATCGTTAAGTTATTCTCCTAATATTGTCACCGATGCAGCCATGCATCTATTCAGTTAAAGTTTCAGGAAACCACTTAGATGCAACATTGGTTGTGTAATGTAACAATTTTGTTGTTATGATCATATTGTAAATTAGAGTAGGTTGTACTATGCATAAACATGCAATCCTTTGAAATTAAGATTTTATGGTTGGATGATAATTTAGGAGAATTATTAAGTTTTCTAGTTAATCTTAGTTATGTGTGGCGAAGATTTGTTATTTGAGGCTAAAGATTAATGCTTGTTTGGTCATAATTTGACAAATGCATGAGCTGTTTGATTTTTCCATTTCTTGGCAATTGACAACAATAAAGCCATGTCCAATATTTGATGAAGCATTTCTGTCTACAACTCAGCCAAAAGGAGGACCTACTGTTCACACCCAAATCATATTCATCATAATCAAAATTGGCAATCAACACAAAATTTCTAAAGACAGGGAACATTACAGCTGAAATTAAAATACAACACATGTAATCGGTAAGAAAGGCTTCCTTTTTATTGAACCAAAATGTCATTTGACAATTGTATAACTACAAATTGTTGTTTAACCAACAATAAAAAGAACATTACATGTACAACTATGTACAATCAGCCATCTATTTACACTTGGTAAAAAAAAGGTAACATTACACTTGGTTTAGGAAAAAATGAACATTAAATCCTAAAATGCTTCATGGTGACCTTGCTCTATCTTCCACCAAGCCTGCACACTTTCAATCCTCACCGTGCCTTTGTCAATTCCTCTCCACATATAAGGGTAAGCAAGGGGAAAAATGAGAAGTGACAGATGAAGTGAATAAAATTAAAACAGTGTAGGTGTTGTCACTGCTGCAATGTGCATGAGTAGAGACATCGGCGTGAAGAAGTGAAAAGAAAACACGCGCATAACCAATGCAGAAGATTTGTCACTGCTCCATTGATGTACGAGCACTGACAAATGAGTAAAGGAACAATTACTGGGTAGTGGAACAGTGGCTTAATTGCAGGTGCATAAACAGTAACAGTTGAAGTGCAAAAGGGAGAAGTTCAAGTGTTGTCATTCCTCCTACATGCTTGATCAGTCACGAGTGGAATTGACAATTGGGGAGAAGGTGGAGAGTTGTCCACTCTCCTAAACAGATATGCACACATGTTCCACTTGCTATATAAGCAAGGGTAACTCACACACATTGGACCAAGCATAAAAACACATTTGAAGTTAACAAAGCAAACAATTTCTCACAAACCATGAATACTGAAGAAATCAGACACATTGTAAACATTTCAGTGTCACTAGAGGCCTAACTCAATGAACACATCATTGATTTTGGAACCAAATTACTTCAAAATCACAAACAGTTACAAAAAATGAAGGCGGTGTATCGTAGATTGAAGGAGATCAGGGATACGCGTAGGTTTGAGGAAGAAGAGCATCCTTTAGAGCCAGAAATCATCCTCCGCACCGGTGACGCTCTTCTTTCATTGGCTAAAATCATATCCAGGTTGGAGACAGAGAGGGAAGGTATCAACATTGCAATGAATGCAGCCAATGAAACAGTGACCTATGCTAACAAGTTTGCCAACAAAATCTCAGGGATCCCCGAAATAAACTAAAATCAGGGATATGTAGTGGATTTATGTTTTATGTTTTTACGTTCTGTGTTGCCTATGTTAATGTTCTGCTTTTCTATGTTCAATAAAAGTGTGTTATGTTAGCATTTTGACCTCACCAACAACAACAAATGACTGAAACGTAAGAAATGGAATGGCAAAACAGATATGCCTGACCAAAGCAATGACAATAACGGGGTCTCAAATCCAAGAAGGCAGAGTAGATAGAGAAAGAAAGACCCGCTCAAATAATAACCATCAAATACTCTAAACCTATGGTTCTAATTCTGACTAGCCCAACAGTGAATCATATAAGCATACCATCTACCAACATATGCATAAAGACAATCAGTATCCAGGAAAACAAAAAAGAAATTAAAATAGCTGAAGAAAGAAATTCTTCCATGCTTTTAATATTCCACGATGATTCAGAGAACAATTTTCACAAGAAACATTATAATGACATTAATTAATTAAGAACATCAAGTAGGACTATATCCATTTGATAATATTCGGGGTTCTGGAGAAGGGTAGGTGAGGAAAATGGCCGTTCGGAATCTCTGTGCTCGCCGTCCGGTGTACCTGCAAAGCGCCGGAGGGGTTATCCGGCGTAAACACTCCGATGCTGAAGTTAGTATGGCTGTTCCAAATGGCAGAGGTTTGACTAGCGAACTTAGGCTTACCTTTTGTTTTGAATGGTGGGGTATTTATAGGCAAAATATAGGCGTTAACTCTAGGGGGTGAGCGTTATCTAGGGAAGATAACTCCCAAGTACCTCAAGTGACGTCATGTCTTGCCTGGGATGGGATAACGCCGTGTGTTCTGTTGGATAACGTGTGAGACCCCCCCCCTCCCCGGCTGATGTCGACCATCCCAGGGTCATCGTTATGTGGGGAAAGAGGCGGTAGCCATGGAGGCGGACGCCTGGTGGGAGCTACAGTGTTTCAGCCTTAACGCTGAGTATAAGGATGAAAATGCCCCCTGGAGTTACGTCTATAGTTATCACCATTAACTTTAACGCATAGGAAAAACAAGTTAAGTCATGCAATGAATTTCTCTAGTAGGTTTCAACAAAGCACAAGCTCTACATAAAAGGCTTAGAATTACTTCCTTTTACGGTTGTTCTCCTCAAGCCAGAGATAATAGCCATGCAACCGCAGATGGTCTTGATTCCACTGACAGTAAACAAATCACGTCGTTAAATTGATGATATCATGCATCAGAAGCCCTAAATGCTACCTTATTCAACAGACATGCGACTAGGGAAAAAAATAGAAAAAAGAGAAAGAACGGGCAAAAGCTGGAACAAATGCGACACAAGTTAAGTCATGCAATGAATTTCTCTAGTAGGTTTCAACAAAGCACAAGCTCTATATAAAAGGCTTAGAATTACTTCATTTTACGGTTGTTCTCCTCAAGCCAGAGATAATAGCCACGCAGCCGCAGATGGTCTTGATTCCACTGATAGTAAACAAATCACGTCGTTAAATTGATGATATCATGCATCAGAAGCCCTAAATGATACCTTATTCAACAGACAGACGACTAGGCGAAAAAACAGAAAAAAGAGAAAGAACGGGCAAAAGCTGGAACAAACGCAAGCATACATATACGAAAGACAAAGCAGCACCCGTTAAATATCTTATCCAATGACAAGACTGTGATATGTTACAATCGACTATGAGAATATAAAGAGCTAAACGAATGAATCAAAGATAAAAATAAGTAGAATCGGGCAGGAATAGGAATCAATTTCCATACCAAGAAATGAGATCTGGGAACGAATCACGAGGGAAACATAGAAGAAGAAAAAACCAGAATTTAATGCGTGCGCGTACCCGAGGAGAGCAAGAGCAAGCAATTTCTTTGGTTGAGTCGAAGAGATGCAAGACAATCAGAAGAACAACATAATCACATCGTAGCAAAACCCTAAACCTAGGGTTCAATCGGCCAAGAGATTGAAGACAATCACAAAACCATGACAATTGAATTGTAATGAAGCTGTAAATCGCTAAAACTTACCCGAATTTGGTTCGCAAACTCCCCCGCTTTCCTTCTCCAAATCGCAGTCAATTGAACCCTAACTTCTCTTCGCAAACGTCTCCCTTCCTTATAAACGACCCAAATCTCTCCAATCAGACAAAATTGGTTTCAAAAAAATCCCCATTTCCTACATATGCTCCTCGTCATGGTGTTATTTTTATTTGGGGAAAACTGAGATGTTTAAGGTCGATGATAATTTTGGAGAAGGAGGCTGCGAAGAATTGAGGAGAGAAGGAGAAATGGAAACTGTGCAGTGTCTGAATCCTGATCCCTTGTTCCCCCACGAGTACGATTTTAACCTCTCGGCAATTACAAAATTGCCCATGTGTGACGCGGTTCTTTTCGTTGCAACGGACAAATCAGTGGAGGACCTTTAAGTAATTTCACCGTACCAATTGACACAGAAGCCAAAGGCGTCATTTAAAGAAGGACAAAGTTTTAACCTTAAACGTACATTAAACACGGACAGAGGAAGTAGGTGTCCTCTACTATTTTATCCAGTAGTCTTATTCTTCTTCTACAGCCTTTGTGACAAGATTTATTTCTTCCTCGTCGGCTTTGAAAGAATCCTTAATAACTATATTGTCTGAATCAAATTACATTAAGTTGTAATAATAGGAATACTCGAAGTAGATGCATTCCATTTTCTTATCAAATCTCAGTTTTTCTTCATGAAAGAAAGAAAAAATTGACACAATAAAAAAGAAGAGGGGTTGAATATTGAGTGAAGACTGCAAATTTTGTTTTCCTAAAATTTTAGCTTCCCATCCAATTCAAATTTTTACTTTCTTTTCAAAGGTCAAAAATCAGCTTCCAACTCAATGTGACATGTAGTTTTCTTTCATGAATGACAAATAGTTTGAGAAGTAATCAAATAAAAACCACAATAAATAGCTGAGAATTAGGAACAAGTCTATTATTTAAGACCGTAAAAAAATAAAAAAATCGTCAGTTAAATAAATTATGAGATAGTGATATATGTTGATAGGGGATCGCATGGCATGTAGGGATGGCAATGGGGGAGTAAGTATTATTTATACTTGCACTTGTAAATTTATGGATAATCCATACCCGCACTCACATTCATATGGAGCGGGTAAAGGAAAAATAATTGTACTCGCGAATTATCCACAGGTTACCCGTGGATACCCGCAAATTTAGTTGAATTTCAAATTTCAATCAAATTAATATATAAAAAAAATCAATCTAATTTAATAACAATACCACACGATGATATGATACACTAATTCAACATGATAATCCATAACATAATAATCCAACAAAGAAATAATAATTCATAAAAAAATACAATTTAATAAAAGAAATAGTAGCTTCGGTTTGCAATTTAACATCCCTATTAATTTTTTATGAAAAGTAAGATCTTCAATTTAGTCTTGGACTGCAGAAACTACGTGGTAAAAAAAATCACTTAACATAAATATAATAAAAAAAAGAACTATTTATTAATTTATTAATAAGATAATTTGAATTTATTTACAATACATTGTTGTGGAGCGCGGTTTCTAACTGGATGTTCAGAAAAATTAGAACAACGAGAAAATCGACTGGACATAATTGGTGTCGAGGAACAAGACAACTTTCCTACCACTTGAAATTGGGAGCACTTTGATCCAATCACTTAGTTCCTGTCTTAAGCAGCGGACCGGATTGTGGCGAAAAAGAAAAACGATTCTTTAGTTGATAAAGATTGAAAGAGGAGGAAAAAAGAACAGTACGGTGACTGCGAGAGAGAATGAGAGGGTGGGTGGTTTTGTTGTTGTCTGCCTCCGCCCTGGAGTAGCGTCTAGTCACTGAATTAATTATACATTAAAATATATTATATATATCGTGGGTATTTAATGCGGGTATTGGAGCGGGTAAACACTATCCATATCTACATTTATATCCACACTTTGTAGGTACGAATATATCCATACCCGCAAAATATTCACAATATGCAAATCATATTCACCCACAATTACAGGTATTGGGAGATTAGTTGCCATCCGTAATGGCGTGTGCAATCGAGTTCTTCCAATTCTGGTTGGTTGACCGTTGAATTTGTACGGATGAATTGGATTGCAAATTGAAAAGATTCTTCTGGGCCTAAAGCCTTATTTAATCATTGCCTATTATTACTACTACTAACATTTACCATCTTTTTTATGTTTTGTAAAATTGGCTGAGCGAGACTGTTCTTCTTTGGTTTGGACGACACCTACTCTAAGCTCTTGGACCGAGTTTTGGTTGGCCATTCCTGGCCCACGCCTGCGGACAGTACTACCAATTGGGCTGAGCCCAAATTTCACCTTGTTGTTTTCACTAGGCTGGCGATTTACAAACTATATACAAAACAGTATAGATGTTCAAATTTATTTTTATGGTTTAAAATCTTCCAATGTTAAACCTTAGTATAGTTTTTTAGAAGTTACATAATAGTTAAAAATTTAAATAAAATAGTAAAAAATAGTAATTGTTTTTTAAAAATATTTGGTAAAAAAAATAAATAAATAGTAGGATCTAAAACAATGAATAAAACTAGTTTGAATTTTATTTACAATTTATTTTTAAAATTTTTCTTTTTAATATTTTTAAAATAATCTCTTATTTAATTTTTCAGTGAAGTGAGTTTTTTTATATTTATTACATTTTTTCTCAAATTTTCATATTTTTTTGATTTTTTGTACCATTTTTCTAAAATTTTAAACTATTATAAAAATTAAATTGTAACTTTTGTAAAATTATAAAGTTGATATTGTAAATTTTTTAACTATTGGAGAATAAGTTAAGCATACGTAGAGTTTTTATGAAGGTAACCCTTATACTTTTTCTTTTCTTTTTTATCGGAACAGTAAAACTAGGATTATGAATTTCCACAATCTCTCCAACTGCTGCAATTATATTTATGAGCAAAATGACAAAAAAAAGACAAAACTTGAAGTTTGATACGTAACGTGTGAGGAAGAAGACTGGATATTTCCGGACCTTATGGTATGACGTTTAGTGGCTCCAAAAGTCTCTTCTATGGAACTCAAAATTAACTTTTCTTTTTCTTTATTTTGGAATTTGTGGAAAAAATGTTTAGGATTAATTCTGTTATTAATTATAAAAAGTAATTTTAAAAATTGAAATACGAAACTATCTTGAAAAAACAATATCTAACAAAAAAAACAGAAATAGTATATATTAAATAAATTAATCAATAAATATTCACCTTTTTCCTAATAAATTAATCATAAATTAAGTAAGAACTTAAAAAATTACATTTAAAAGAAACGGCAGAGGCAAAGGTTTGAATTTTCTCTAGAGCTGTCTATCCTTTATGTGTGGCTCATCCTTTCTTTCTTTTCCTGGAATGATATCATGATTTCTATTCATTGACAAATGTTTCAAATCCCTATCTATCACAAAGAAAATCTCTCGCTTTTTGTTTATAAAACCTTGGACTAGAAAAACAATGGAGTAACTCATCAAACAATGGAGCGCTAAGTTTTGAATTTTCTCCAGTGCATGCTGTCCATTCTTTCTGGGTGGTCCAGTGCATGCTGTCCATTCTTTCTGGGTGGTCCAGTGCATGCTGTCCATTCTTTCTGGGTGGCTCATCTTTTCTTTCTTTTCCTGGAATGAGATTATGATTTGTATTCATTCATTGACTAATGTTTCAAATCCCTATCTGCCGCAAAGAAAATCTCTCACTTTTTGTTTATAAAACCTTGTACTAGAAAAACAATGGAGTAACTCATCAAACAATAGAGGAAAAAAATTACAAAATGGAAGAACTATTTCATCAATGGCAAATCCAGGCAATTCTTATCGTATTACCCCTTATTCTTGTTATGAATTTCATCGTATCAAAGCTCGGTAATAATATGAACATACCACCTACCCCACCTTCTTTGCCGATCATCGGTCACTTGCATTTGCTGAAGGAACCACTCCACCGAACACTACACCAGCTTTCTGCACGATATGGTGACGTATTACTTCTCCAGTTCGGAAGGCGTAAAGTCCTCATTGTCTCGTCATCATCAGCGGCTGAGGAGTGCTTCACAAGAAACGACATCATCTTCGCGAATCGCCCTCCATCTCTCGCTGGAAAGCATCTCAATTACAACTACAGGACAATAGGATTATCCTCCTACAGTGACCACTGGCGCAACTTTAGGCGCCTAACAACTGTGGAGATCTTCTGTACTTCCCGTCTTGCCTCGTTAGCCAGTATTCGCCAAGACGAGATTAAGTTCTCGGTGAAGCAACTGTTCCAACACTCGAACGAGAAGGAGGTAAAGGTGAAGCTGCCGTCCATTTTTTCGGACTTTGCTTTTAGTGTCATGATGAAGATAGTCACAGGAAAAAGGTACTATGGAAACGACGCGATTGACCAAAAAGCAAAGGAGTTCAAGGAGCTGATAAGAGAAGTTACAGAGATGCACGGAAACGGGAATTTGAATGATCTCTTCCCAGTGCTACGATGGGTTGATTTTCAAGGAGTAGAGAAGCGGATGCTAAGATTGAGGGACAAAATGGACAAGTTCTTACAGTACCTGTTGGACGAGCAAAGAAAAACCAGGGGTCAGTCATTTGGTGGAAGAGATACAAAAAAGACGACACTAATTGATGTCATGTTATTGCAGCAAGATATTGACCCAGAAACGTATACTGATATCAATATCAAAGCTGTCATAGTGGTAAGTATTCGATTTGTTTGCCACACCTCATATTTTTTCTTATTTTCTAGTTCTACAATATTACTTTTACATATGAATCAGTACAAAATAATATTCCTTTTTATATGAAAATTCAATGCAAAAGTGCAAATTGAACGGAACTAAAAGCCATAAACTTATCCAAATGCTTGAATACATGTAAATTAGCTCCTCCAGAAAACATGTTTAATCTACCTTTCCTAAAAGTACAGAGGATGCATTATCAGGATATTCACCATATAGCTATCATTAAGACAATTGAAAACTTGGTGTTTTTCAGTATTTTACTGTTTCCTGTCTGGCTATTGCTTGTTTTTTCAGGCGATGCTAATTGCCGGAACTGAAACTTCATCAACTACAATGGAATGGGCAATGTCTCTGCTCCTTAATCATCCGGAGGCAATGAAAAAAGCCATCTCTGAAATACAGTCTAATGTTGGACAAGATCGGTTGTTGAATGATGCAGACCTACCAAAGCTGAATTATCTGCAAAATGTGATCAATGAGACACTTCGACTGTACCCAATTGCACCACTTCTATTGCCACATGAATCTTCTGAAGATTGTACGGTCGGAGGTTACCATGTGCCCCGAGGCACAACGTTGCTTGTCAATGTGTGGAGCATTCACAGAGATCCAAAGCTGTGGACGGATCCAGAGATGTTTTCACCAGAGAGATATGGAGATGGAGAGGGTGAGGGTTTTAAACTCATTCCATTCGGTGCTGGAAGGCGAGCTTGTCCTGGCGCAGCTCTAGCCAAGCGGATGATCTTACTAGTACTGGGTGCTTTCACCCAGTCATTCGAATGGGGCAGAATCGGCGATGAGGAGATCAGCATGAAGGAAGGGACAGGTATCACCTTGCCCAAAGCTGAGGCCTTGGAGGCCATGTGCAAACCGCGCCAAGATATGATCAAAGTTCTCTCCACCTTGTAAACTGAACAATGAGGTCAATAATCAGTAGTCTAATAAGTCTACACTATGTAAGGAATCTAGTGTGCTTTCTCCAATAAATATTCATCACATTGCACGGCTCAAATGCATTTGAGATAAGAGGTTGTAGTTGAAATATATTTGGATCCCTTGGTCAATAATATAACAAGAAAAGGTATTGAGAATAACTTAGAAGAGCAGAGTATATCTATTTCCAGTCAATTAGCATTATTTATCTCCAAATAACGGGCAATTGCATGCAATAGCGAACAGAATGACATAAAGATTTGCAGAGAATTTAGGCCGAAAACTAAAATTGGATTTATAACCAGTTAGGTAGTTCATCATGAGTCAGAACATCCAGAAACAAAGGACAAAACTTTCAACAAGATAAACACACAAATCGGACAAGACCACATCTTTAGAGGAATCAGACCTACCAAGGATGTAATAAACGGAAAATAAAGGTTGCAACCTCCTCTTCCAGTTCTTGCGCCGCATGAATCATCGGGGGATTGCACCGTCGCTGAATTTCTTTTGCGGCGGAGAGATTTGAGGGGGCGAGTGGAATGGTGTCGAAGAGAAAGGGTCCAAGTTAAGCTCCTTGCTTATGGTTGGCAAAATGAAGTAGTCCTACAGGTGTAGTTTCTTGTCTCAATCATGTATAAAACGGCACCGATTGAAATGATTAAAACTTAGTACCTTGTATCCACAATACTATTCATCTAAATTTACATGTACATTATTTAAAAAATAAAGGATGATAGTAGAGTGGTGGATTATAGTTGTGAGTTATCTTTTTAATTAGGAAGAAATAAATATTAATTGAATGGTAAAATATTTTAAAATTCTTAGAGTATAGACAATCATATATTTTAGTTCCTCACGTTCAAATTTTAATACCTCTTATATTGAAATGTAATAAATTTTAATTCATGTCGTTAAATTTTTTGTTTAAATAACGGTAAATTGATTTTTCTTCTTTTTTATATTAAAAATTACAAAAATAAAAAAATTCAAAAAATTCAAAAATTAGAGACTCTTTTATGATAACATTTTTAATAAATAAAAAATAGGAGAAATTAAAAATATTATAAAATAAAACGTACAAAAATTAAAAAAATTGGAGGTTGGGTTATTTTCTAAGAGCATTTATTAATAATTAAAAAATAAGAGAAAATAAAGGAAATTAAAAAATAGGTTGAATTTTTTTAAATATTATCAGTGTTGAGATTCTTTGAATTTTATTCATAAAAAGGGATATTTAATAATTTCATTTAATCTTGGATAAAAAATTCTAAGAAAAAAATTCAATTTCTAGTTTTTTTGATTTTTTCATATTTTTTTGAAATTCTTTATAATTTTTTTGTAATATTTATTTTTTTATAAATATTACTTTCTCCTATTTTTACTATATTTTTTACTTTTTCTTATTTTCTATTTTTTATTAAAAAATAGAAAATAGAAAAAACTAAACTAATTTTTTAATCTTGTTTCTATTTTTTTTGGAAATTTTAACTTTTTCTATTTTTGTTAGGTTGAGGTGGCCTTTCTTTTTAATCTTTTACTTTTAATAATATTTTAATATTAAAAAAATATTTTTTAATATATTGTTAGAATTTTAGACGAAAATTTTAACTTTCAGGGACTAAAATTTGATATGTTTCGATATTTCAGAAACTAAAATTTGAAAACCAAAACCTCATAAAATAAAGAATATAATTAGATTATACCTTAGGACTTTAAAATATTTGACTCTTAATTGAAATTCAAAGATTTTAAATAAAATGTTTTTTCTTATGATTTTTCTATTTGGGAATTTGTGTTTAATTTGAGACTTACAAAAAAAAAATCTATTAACGTCATTATTTAAATGTTTTTTTCCCTCTTTTAACGTGTATTTATTGCTCTTGAAACCGGTAATTTTCATAATAAATTATGGTCCGCAATTCCTCCAATTCAATTAAATAAAACGACACGTTAAAGTAAAATACTATTTTTTTTAATTGTCATTTTTTTTAAAAATAAATTATTTATTTAGTTGTAAATTTTCAATTTTCAAAATTATTTTTTGTTTTTTAAGATTATTTTTATAATAAATGATAAAATTAATTCTAAATAATAGTAATTTAGTTAAAAAATATATAATAATTATAAGTAACAATTATGTTGAAAGCCACAATTTAAAAAAACTAGATCTAAGGTGAACGGTCATTATTGCACCCACCTATCTAATAAATACGGTCCTACACCCATTTCAGACCCACATTACCACTCCCAACGCTCTCTTCCCCATTCACTATCAAACTCCTCACCAAAATGTCCGACTCCGAAACGTCAACAGCCGCCGTCCCGCCACCGGAGAACGATTCTCCGCTCAACGCAGAGCAGCAAGAGGTGAAGAAGGTGGTAAACCTACGCATTTGGCCACCTACGCAGAAAACGCGCGACGCCGTGCTTACCCGCCTGGTTGAAACCCTAGCCACTCCTTCCGTTCTCTCCAAGCGCTACGGAACGATTCCCCAGGAGGAGGCAGAGTCCGCGGCTCGTCGCATCGAGGAGGAGGCGTTTGGTGCAGCCTCAGGAACCGGTGCTTCTGCGGAGGATGACGGACTCGAGATCCTCCAGCTCTATTCTAAGGAGATAAGCAAACGCATGCTAGAAACAGTGAAGGGCCGGGCCGCTACTGCCACAGGCTCCAGTGCGGGTGATAGCAATGGTGTATCGGAGACGCCGAGTCCTGTGGCGGCAGCGGGGAGTGAGGATAATGCTGTTGAGACTGAGGCTTGATCTTGTTAGGGATTTCTAGCTTCATGTGGTATGTGTTAGAGCTTTTCTTTTGTTTCTTGCGTTTCTTGTGATGAGATCTGTTTGTACTCACTAATTATGGATTTTTATGTGGTGATAACGATGCAATTCTATCTAGCTCCTTATATAAAAGAAAAATGTTCGTAATTTATAGTTGGTTAATCTTGCTTTGTTTGAAGTCTTAGGAATGGTAGTACCGAAAAATTTGAAGAATAAAATAGTGTTGGAAATGGTTAGCTGAATTTGTTACCGTTGTTAAGATAGCTGCCCTGTTTAGAATCATTTGAAAGAAGTCCATGATTCATGTCTTTGCTCCGTGATGTGAGGCCACTTTGTTGAAATTACTTTTCATAATATAGATGATATCTGGCTATGTATTTGTTCCTCCTTGCTGTCTGAAGTTTCTGTATCCTTGGATAATTAATTTCCTGTATACTACTATACTAAGTATGCTGCAGTTATGCAAGTTTTGGTGTTTTTTGGCATGTTGATGATGCAATCTGATTATTGTTTTATTGGGAAGCAAACTTGTTCAATATTAGTCATCTTGAAATACAATCTAGGTTGAATTTTCATATTTGTGGAGAGTACTACTTTTTCATTGAGTTAATGTAGCTGTAGCTGAGTAGGTTACATTCTATTAGTAGTGCTGAGATTATATGTTGACACCATTCCTCCATGTGATCTTTCAAGCATGGAAATAAGTGACAGACGTTGCTTAGTATGTATTGGACTTCTATCTGTATGCAGTTGCAGAAACATCTGAGCACAATGGGAAATCCACATATATTTTCCCAATGCAAGCTTCAATGTGAAGGGGAAAAACAAACCATAGAAGAAAAACGTACTTAGGAGAGCATAGCTTACAAACGCTGTTTCAACTGCAGTCCCAAATGTCCTGAATCATATGTTATAGCCTCAGCTAGGATATGGGAATATAAAAAGTTCATCACCTTATTATCTGATTGTCTTTCATCAGCCATGGAAGCTAGTTTTCAATTTTGTTTTGCTTGGTGAATACTATTGCTCATATGGGAAAAGGCACCAGACTTGAACATAAATTCTGCCACTAACTGGAACTTTTAACTGCTTAGGTTTTTGAATGGTCAGCTATAATTAGGACTTAATAGTTAATATTAGTGTTGTTCTAATAATGTAGCTAGCCCAATTGGAGCTTGTGTTTATCCTCCTAGTAGGTTGATGTTATTGTTAAGAAGTCTTGCTTTTCAGCATGCCTGATGTCAAAGAAAGTTTGGTCTTACTCTGGATGTTGTGACCACAATGCTTATGTTCTTAGAACACTTATATAGAGGCATTCACATTGAGAATTCCTTATTACGATAACCGGACGGGTAGGTCCAACTCCAAGTTGTCACCCAGAAATATTGGGATATCCTGTGTTCCCCTTTTTTGATTTCCAATTTTTTGTCCCCTCCCCATCCTGTTTCTTCTCAGCAATTGATAGGTGCAAAGCATACTGTTTGCGTTTATGCGCTCTCCTTGCCTAGGATCATTCTCCATTTGTAATCTTCCATTTCAGGTGAATGGTGTAATATTTTGATGAGCTGTGAAAGCTGCTTCCGATTTTCGGTCATATTTGATAGATTTGTTGAATTTTCTGAGTGGTTGTACTTTGTAGTCATATAGAAACCGGCTATTTAAATGCAAATTGGAAGGTAAGGATATTAAGTTGTTTTCATTTGTCAGCAACTAAATACCATGAAAAATTGTTAGGCTTGTTAGAGAGATATATAGTGCTGCAGCGGCTGACATCTTATTTTTTATGGTTAGTCTCCTTGCATCAACTTTTAAATGGTACATGGAAGATTGACTGAGAGTGGGACTCAGTTAGTGTTGACTGACACATCACCATTGATTGCCGCGTCAGTTGTTGGCTGGCACGTCTGCGTCTTGGGTGAAAAAAGAGTAAACGGCATGTCATTGAAGTGTCATTCGTGTGACATTAATTAATAATATTTTATTTATATTTTCTACATTATTATTAGGATGTCATTGTAGTATTTGAGAATTTGGGACAAATGCATGCACAAAAGCTTAATTAAGCCACTTTAAAATATTAGAATTTGATCCGGTGTTGAAATGGTTGTCTGGTGGCAATTTCCCTTGTTCGATATTTGAAACCACTAGTTCGAGGCGGGGATTTATTAGGATGTTTGCTTTTTTGTTGGGGACCTTGAGATAAGTTTAGTAGGTGTTAAATAATATTTTAATTGCATATAAGGTTGTGATTTGATAGTTGAACTCGTTAGTGTAATCATCTTTAATATATTTGAGATAAGTAATAAGTATCATAACCAATTTTTTTTTATAGGCTTCGAAACTGGTTTGTCAGGATCCGAGCATAGAGAGCCGAAAGTTAGTGGACTGCGCTAGAGCATAGAGAGCAAAAAAGAAAACCTATAGAAGTTCAAGACCAGTCCGATCCATTAATGGCCAATCAATGGATCACTATTGTCTCTCTATGGTCACCGAAGAGGAGACCAAAACGCATAACCTCTTCCCGGGTTTGACGCAGTAATTTAAGCTACCTTTGGCGTAGTTGGTATAATTTTTTTTCTCCAGCGGTTAGAATTAATTTCATTCATAATGTATTAATGTATTAAATAATATATACCCATAATAAGTAATTTCTTCGCATATAATATTAAATTTTCAACATTTTGATTAAACAATGTAAAATCAATCATATTAAAATAACTTTACATTGGTAAAGTGGTCAAATTTTAAGAATGAATTCAATTCTAATTTGTGCACGCCAACCAAGGCTTCTAAGTTCTAACCACTGCGTGACAATTATAATGTGTTTGACCAGAAAATCAATTTTTTGGGGGGTAGATGGGTAGCCAGGAGCTAACCAAACCCATATTCATTTCCCATTTGAATTAAGACCAGGAGTAGTAGGAAGAAGTCAATTACAGAATATTTGTCTGCTTCGCTTGTCCCGCCAGGATAAACACCTTTTTTTTTTCTTTCAAAAGAAAAAAAGGTAAACAAGAAGAAAAGCGGTAGATGAAAAATAGGTGATGTTTGACAAATTGCACGGATCCGATATAAGAGATTGGAGCGCCAAAAGTTGTTCATTGTCCAAACCTTAATGTTCTTCCTCCGCTGTCTTTTACTCAACCATGTTCATAACATAAACGAAAGAGGAATTCAAACTTGAATTCGAATCCTTATTAGTACTTTACTATTAACATACAAATCTAATATAGTTATGTTCTCTTTTCTTCTATCAAACTTTTTTCAGAATTGATCTCTTTCTCAACTGAAATCAGTGAAATCAGTTTTGTTTCCTCCACTTTTGACTATATTGTAAACTATTTTTTTTTATAAAAAAAGAGATTAATTTGTGTTGCGTCGGTGTGATTTATTGAATATTGACTGTTGAACTTCATGGGGAAAGAAAAGAAAAAAGAAAAAAACATAACCAATAAAAAGATTTCAGTTTCATAATTAACTGTTTACTGCGGATTATTTTATTTAATTGTGTTAGACTTAAAACCTGTTATTCTAACTTAGCTTAACTGAAGGACATGAGCTAGTTAATTAAATTATCGTTGCTCATATTCATGACTTTTAGTTGAATTGAAATCGTAACGATGACAAGTGATCTTGAAGTTTAGTTTATCGTGCATATTTCAAATCCTTCGATAGACCAACATGGTGCAAACAGAGATAGTACTAATTTGGAAGTACAAACCTAGAAATTCTTCCATCCCCAAAAGAATATTAGCCACATGAAAAATGATGTATTTTGTATATATGTATTGAATTGAATATGAAAATACAATGTGTGGAGATCAGTGTTGTGTCCTTAGTCTAAAAAATAGGAAGAAAAAAGAAATCCAACAAATTAGTATGAGGATGATGCTAAATGCTAATTAATGGCCAGGTCCTTTTTTGCTGGGACCAGAAGCTAATTGATACATCAAGCTCCTGATCACTGAAGAAGGAACATTAATACTCCATTTGTCGTCGACCGTTGATTCATCACCTGATCGATCCACCACGAGCATCACTTCCCCCGCTGGGTCGACGCCGACGTCGACGGTGGTTGCCGTAGTAGAACCGATTAGAGGTCTGCAATGAGCCACATTCATTTGTGTAGACACCACCACCAACGCCATAAATAGAGCTAACATCATAAACATGGTTGAGCTGCTGCTGCTGCTGCTGCTTTTCCTCACCATCTTTAAATAATTGAATTATTTGTTTTGAAATAATGGAGAGAATGTCTATGAAGGAAATTAATTAGAGTACACAGGAAAGGATGTGTGTTGTTGTTCTGGGTTGTTGATGGCCATATTTATAGTCTTTATTAGAAAATAAAAATAAATAAAAAATGTTTGGTTGGGGACGGTGACGAGATTTTGTAAAAGTAGGGCCCATGGAAAGAGCATTTGACTTTTTCTTCTCATGCTCCTCCGCTACCTTTGTTCTTTGTTCTTTATGAGAAACTCGTTCCAGGTGTGTAGGAACTAGGACGGAAGAAGAGAACAGATAGCTTTTTTCCATCAACGTATACAATTTTTCATATAAAGGTATTAAAATCCATAGAGTTATAATATATTTTATTTTAGTCCCTACAGTTTAAAAACTTACAATATCAATTCTATAATTTCTTTAAAAAATTAATTTTACAAAAATGTAACAAATATGAGAGACTCAACTTTAATAAAAAAAAGTTTAGAAAAAAATATGATTATAGAAAGTTCAATCCGGTTATGGAAAATCTAATTATAGAAAATCCTAATGGAGCGTTTCTTCTCACACATGTCCAGCTCATCAAGGAGCATTAATTACGTAGTTCAATTGTTTATGCTTTTAAACAATACGAGTTCAAATTGAAACATTGTAAACTATAAAAAAAATGACGCTTTAAATTGAGCATAAACAACATTATCATAAGTTGAGCGTATAAACATGATCGGAAATCAGAAATGGATCACCGTTTTGTTTTGTAAATATGTTTTTTATTATACTGTAAAGGGGAAAAGTGCGCAAGTAGTGAGCGATGCTTTAAGAGCATTTGTGTGTGTGTGTGATTGTGTTTTCACACGGTTTTTGAATGTGTCAACTGTCAAGTATTATTCCTCCAAACCGTGTTCTATTACTTGTATTAACGCGAACCTCATCCTCTCTTTTTTAAGGATGCTAGTCCACGTGTCAGTGTAGTATTTATTGATCTGTCTTTTTCTCCGACTACAAAGAAGGTGCGCATCTGTCGTTTGGTAGCGCCACGCAATCTACCGCCGGGGAAGCAGCAGGTCTTGTGTACGGAAAAATCTAGGTTACGATATGATAATACAAATAAGGCACCTTAAGGGTATTTTCAACCTCTCGATATATATCCCCATCCATAGTTAAAACTATATATACCAATTTCACCAGTTAAGTATACTGCTTGTACGATATACTAGGAAAATTATTGGGTAAAAAGATAGGTATTGGTAATGGTTGACTAAGCCCAAGCGACACATGTCCAGGGTGATCCATAGGGCGAGGCTATAAATACCCTCCATCACCCCTTCATTAGGGGACACACTTACACGCGCACGCGTACTAAATCCCTGCCCGCACAACTACCCAACTACCTATCTCCACCCGATAGTTTTCCCTTACCACCTATACTACCCAACTACATAACTACGCATACTGACTTGATCGTCGGAGCCTTTACGTTGGAGACTCCTTTTGACGCTTTGTAGGTGGCGTAGGAGCATCGAGACAATCTACATCAATACGTCATATTACAGAATTACCTTCACTCCAGATGAAAGATTACCACGATCTCAGTACTCCTGAAGCGGAACATTCACTTCACATTCTTCTGTTTTTCTTCTATTTGATAAGACACTCATTTTACAACCCCGCTATGTTTATTTAATCTAGATTTTTATTATATAGGATCTTTTGGGTGATTCAAGTGTTATTATATTTTTTAAGCAGTTTTATTTCTAATGTTCGAATTCGAAACTTTAATTGAGTTAGAATAATAAATTAATTAATATATTACTACTTTAATCACATTTTACCTATCTTTACACACCTATGTGCATTTCAACTAATGCAACATTTCAACGTGGGGAATTAGATAAAATTTTAACTTTTTTTTTTAAAATGACCCTTCTTGATAGTAATAGCCTACTACATTTACATGGGTAATATGTAAGAGTTGAGTTAACAGTTAATATTATCCGAGAAATTCTCACTAAGGATTGAAAGGATTTAAAATTATTTTATTACGAACTAGCAAAAATATAATCTCTGAGATATCATTTACATCGACTTTTAAACTCTAACATAGTAAGGTGTGAATTAGTCTGATCCAAAAAGAAATTCACAATAACACATTATATATATAAAAAATTAGCAAAAATGTTTAGAATTTGACTTGGGTTCTTGTTTGAGTTCTTCATTTTTTTTTTCTTTTCAATCTAGTTAATAAAAAGATGGATTCTCACATAAATTCCGGTTCGTGAAGTGATGTCACGCCTACAGTTATGTGTGGATGGCCAAATGAGAGATTTCAAACTTTTTCCATATATGGACTGGACGGCTGGATATAAGTTAGAACGGAGTCTCCGTCCTAACCATGTTTATAAAACATATACCTGGTTTAATTAAGAGTATAAAAACATAAAACAATTTTAACTTTAATGTTTTAATTAATCGCAACTCTAAATGATTTTTTTGTCTAATTAATTCCTTGATCGTAGTTATTATTGTTCAATCACTCCTTACCGTTACAAAAATCCGCCGTCAATTTTTTGCTACATCAGCACCCCACCATTGTCACGTCGGTAAACAATAACAAATGGGTCCACCACCTCCAAAATTTAACCAGAAAAGTCAATTGTCAAAATTAAAAAATTGAAAAGTACATATCACATTTTTTTAAATGATTAGAACATCATTTAATGGTTATAAAGTATAGTAGTTTTAGAAATTGTTTCAAAAGCATGCGCTACATGGTTTTCAACATTTTTAGTCAATATTTATCCCAAAAAAATCACACGAATACATTCCTTTTTTTCAAACAGTTGGTATGAAAAGGAGTTTTTAATTTGAATTTCAAAAACTTGAATTGCCTATTTTCCAAAGATGTTGATATGTTTTACTAACATAGTAACATGTATGCCGTGCCTCCCCTCCCCTCGTGTAGCAGTGATTATTGGACTTTGGCATATGTCAACTGCAGTGCGCATTGACTTTTTTTTTATAAAATGAGCAGTTTGCAAGTAATAGAAAACGGCACAGATATAAATTTAAAAACAATAGAGATTTTATAGATTTGAAAGCACTAGCATATTATAAGTGTCATTAAAAGTGGTCAAATTCTACTACAAGGATTACAAAATGAGAGGATATTGACATTTTTCTTTCCTCCAAATAACCCCTAAATTGGAATTAGTATTATGAACCTAAAAGCTTCACATATGCTTATCTAAATACCAAATCCATCATCATCGTCTCCATCTTTAAACAAAATAGGCTCCATCTCCGGCTCATCGAGTGAGAGGTTAGGAATTTCAAGGACACCAGCACCTTTAAATGGGTCAAAAGTATCTCCACCCATATATATATCCCACATTCTACTTTCTCCTTTGTAATAATTCTCACTCATTATAGAAACAAGACGAAGATTGGTGTGCACAAGAACCAAATCCTCGGCACGTTGGAGTATCCGTGCTTCATTGATGGCTAACCATAGGAGCCTGTACCAAGCACACCACAGGCCCACAACAAAGAATACTCGTCAAAGTCCTAATTTAGCCGTAGGGCCGAAATCCTACCATCCCTACTTAATGGGCCGGTTCGAAGGCCCTAACCATGGGCCCAAATTCGCACTTCACCAGTATAAGGCTTAATTGACCCAGTAATATCTGAGTGTACTGGGCCCATGAATTTTTCGATGCCTAACAGCCCACGCGTCTTATTGTTCACTCGTTTTTTATATTAAAAATATACTTGCGTTATTAATTATTATATCAAAGTTTCGTGTTTGTTTCTCTAATTATATTTTAACGATTTAATTAGTAAAATTATTAGCATTAAGTGAAAAGAAGTATTTTAAAAAGTTAATATCTCTAATAATTTTTTAGGTAAGAAGGATAGTTGTTTTCTAACGGGTAAGCAGGAGGCACACTGATGGGCATCAACAAGCCACTATCACAGACAAACAGGCATTTTATCCAATACATCAATCAATAAAGATAGGGAATACGCCAAAGTCCAAACAAAAGCAGGGCAAACACGTCAATTTACTCCAGAGCATCATTTCACCTCGTCTTTGTCTTCTTCGATACCCACCAAACAAAATACCAGGCCCCATATCCATCCATCCATCCATCCATCTCCACCCACCCCACCCTCCCCTCTTTATTGCTCCTCCTCCTCTTCTACCACTCCCTTCTCTCCCCACCCTCATCCCCTTCCCTTCCCTCTTCCATGAAGCGCCCACTCATCTCTCCTCCAGACGACGTCAAAATGAAAAAGATCAAACACCAAGAAGACGAAAACGAATCTGGGCCTGAAGTACTTGAAGCCGGGTCCGAGTCAGGTACTGGGTTTGTCAATCTGGATGAGAATCTGCTCTATGAGGTGATGAAGCATGTGGACGCCAGGACTTTGGGGAGGGCCGCGTGTGTGAGCAAGCAGTGGCATCGGACAACCCAAGATGAGCGGCTATGGGAGCTGATCTGCACAAAGCACTGGGCTAATTTCGGGTGCGGAACCCAGCAGCTCAGATCTGTGGTTTTGGCTCTCGGCGGGTTCCGTCGGCTCCACTCCCAATACCTCTGGCCTCTCTCCAAACCGAATTCGAACTCAAATGCGTCTTCTTCTTCGTCGTCGTCGTCGGCAGCTTGGGCTCCTTTTCCGGCCATGATCGGGTCGAAGCAACCGGCGAGGAGGTGGGGGAAGGATGAGGTGCATCTGTCCTTGTCGCTGCTTTCGATTCGATATTATGAGAAGATGAATTTTAGCAACAGAGGGAGGTGATTAGAGGTTGCGATCGGTCATAGATCAGAATTTATTGCTTTCTTGCTTTTTAATGCTTGATTTTATTTTCTACTATCCTGTTGTTGTATGAAATTGTGGGTTTTAATTTTGCTAATTAAATATGTAATATGTAACATTAATGCAATGAATTTCAAGTTGTTTTCGGCATATGCATACTTGTTGTGAAAATGGTAGTTTTTTGTTTGTGTTCAGTATCTGGATATGAGGACAGTAGAGGCAGAATTGTGCAGGACAATCTGTTTGTTTGGCGAATCGAATGAGTTTGCTTCAGTCACTCAAGTAATTATTTGTCAAATTCGTTAAAAAAAAGTTTGGAAAAAGTTTTAGCTAATTAAACTGGCTAAAGTAATTAGAGGTAATAGCATAAAGACCCCTGTACTATTTTTTAAAACAGAAACCTCCCCTGTACTTCAAAAAGTCAACTTGACCTCCCCTGTACTATCGGTCAGAAGCATTCCGTTGGTCTGTAACAGTCAAACTAACAGACTTCACTTTTTGACCGTTGACTTTGATTAAAATATTCAAAAAAATTATAAAAAATTCAAAAAAAATGTAAAAAATCCAAAAAAAATGTAAAAAATTTATAAAAAATTGTAAAAAATCCCAAAAAAATATATAAATTCTATAAAAAAATTATGTAACCTAAAAATCCAGAAAAAAATGTAAAATTTAAAAAAAAATCAAAAAAAGTTAATTAATCTAAAAATTCAGAAAAAAATGTAAAATTGAATTTTTTACATTTTTTTGGAAATTTTTACAATGTTTTTAGATTTATTAATTTTTTTGAATTTTTAAATTTCTTTGGGAATTTTTAAATTTTTTTTATAGAATTTTTACATTTTTTTGGGATTTTTTACAATTTTTTATAAATTTTTTACATTGTTTTTGGATTTTTTACAATTTTTCTGAATATTTTATTCAAAGTCAACGGTCAACACTAACGGTCTGTTAGTTTGACTGATGGAGACCAAGCAAATGCTTCTGACCGATAGTACAGGGGAGGTCAATTTGACTTTTTGAAGTACAGGGGAGGTTTCTGTTTTAAAAAATAGTACAGGGGGTCTTTATGCTATTACCTCAAGTAATTAAGGGTGTGATTGGATGCGAAGATGGCACAAAGAGACAAGAGGAAGATGGTAGCCGGTGGGGGAGTCGCGACTCACGACGACCATAGGCATTGGGGTGTAATTGATGTCTGGTGTGGCACGTAATTGAAAAAGACAGATGAGATTATTAGGCATGTTGATGCTGTTATTAGCTTTGTGAAAGCCAATGTTTAATGAGAGGATTAGTTTGTCGTATTTGGTAGGCTTATTATTCCTTTCTGGGAGTCGAAGCCACATGGGCCGGGATGGGCCGGGCTGTGCTACGTTAAGGCTTTTGGGCATAACAAGTAATTGAAATTGCAAATTGGTGAGTTGAGTCCGGTTTTGGAGTTCGTTGAATTGGAGGTGAGCTTTTGGATTTCTCACATTAGGTTTTTTGAAAGAAAAGAAAAGAAAACATTATGTTTAAATTTTGGTCTAAACTGGAAGGCAAGGCAGACATTGAAATGTTGCTAATAGACTTGACTATGAATTGGAACTTGGAATACGTAAATCATATATTTCTTTTCAAACAATATATGGATGAATAGCCATTAATGGCAGGCGGGATTATTCTCGAAGGTTTAAAAAAAGGTGGAAGTGGCGGCACAAATCAGAGCCCCGTAATTCTGCCACGTGCTTCAATTTCCGAATTTGGTGCGTTCTCCCCTTTCATCTTCTTGAACCCATTAGTTTAGGCTCTGTTTGGCAGTCCAGTTTAGTGGGAAAATGGTCAGTGAGGAAATGTTCAGTGGGAAAACAACGTCTGGGAAATAGAGGGTGCTGTTTGGTAAAATTGTAAAAATTCAGTGGGAAAACGATATCTGGGAAATGGAGGGTGCTGTTTGGTAGTCCAGTTTTCCAAAACTATGATTTGGATGTAAAATGACCATAAAGGGCATAATTCATTTTAAGTGTTTGAATTTTTTTTATTTTTTTATCTTTATATATATTTTTAATCAATTTATTTATAATCTAACATCTAATAAAATTGATCTATATACCATAAATAAGACATTGTGCCGAAATAAATTGAGAGTGATTTTACGGATGGATGCCGAAATAAATTGATGGGTTTTGTTGGAATGGATGTAGGGAAGGTGTGGTCAAAATTTGAGAGGATTCGGAGAAGATTTGGGGGAGATTCGAAGAAGAAAATCGATTTTGGAGGTGAAAGGGTCGGGTTGGAGGAGAGAAATTTCTGAAAAAAGTGAAGAAGAAGAAGGAAATCACGATTTTATAGAGGGGAAATAGTTTTTACCACCCCTGAACTATCGTTGAAAATCAAAAACCTCCCCTGAACTTCATTTTTTGAAATTCACCCCCCTAGACTATTGTTTTCGGGCAAAAAACCCCTTCTGTCCATAATTAAATCAATTTTTTTGTGAATTTTTGGAATTTTTTACAATGTTTCTTGATTTTTAGGTTAATTACATTTTTTTGTGAATTTTTACATTTTTTTTAGATTTTTTACAATTTTGTTGGAGGAGAGAAAAATCCTTGGCGTGATCACGCTAAGGGCTTGGCGTGATCACGCCAAGGAAAAAGTGCCTAGCGTGAATCACATTGGCAACTTAAACCCATTTTCAAAAAATTAATAAAAATAGGAAAAATGGATCTAGAATTACTTATCTTGAAATAAAGATTTTATTGGGGTAGTTTTTAATTTATTTTGTTGGTTATATAACGTAAAAAAATTAAAATGAAATGAAAAAGAAAAAAAAAAGGAGAGAGAGAAGGCCAAATGGAGTTTCATTTCCGGAATGGAGCATTTTGCTCCATTTCCGGAATGGAGCATTTTGCTCCATTCCCTCACCCCCTACTTTTCTCATTTCCCCACCCAAAAACTCACTTTTTCATTTCGGGAATGACGTTTAACAAACACCAAAATTTCATTTTGGGTTGGCAAATGTTGGGTTGGGTACCCAACCCCAAACCCCAAACAGCCACTTAGTAGTAGCTAGTTAGTTAGGCGTTCTAATCAATGTTTAAAAATCCAATTAGTCGTTGACAATTCGATTAATCACACTTTTATCAAATGAAACCAAATTAACAACAGATGGAGTAAGTAATGGCGCAGTCACAAAAAAAAATTATTTATTAAAATCATCAAATTTTCAATTATTATATTAAATATCGACTAATTTAAATTCAAATCAATTTTAATGTAAAATGAACCTTATTTTTTATTTAAATAATTTTCTAAAATTGCGAACTAGTAAATTATGTTATGGTATATGTTTATTAAAATTTAAGCCATATCATCAAAAAAATTAATTTAACCTTAATTTAAAAACATTAACATTTATTAATTTTTATCCAATAATTAATCTTTCGAAGTTATTCAGTTACGCCAATTAACAAACTTTGAATGTTGATGCAATAATCAATCTTGTGGATACATGGTGAATGAAACTAATTAGATCTTTTTTGAGTATCATTGCAAAATAAATAACGGGTTACAACAGCAGATTATGGGCTAAAATCATGGTAAAGGAGTAATTAGATGAAATACTAGATGAGAAAGAAATTACATCAAGGTAATGGAGGATGAGAAGGCGGTGGAGCACCACCGTTGACGAGGAGCGGCAGAGACGTCATCGCTATCGCATTCAACCGCAGCCTGCATAATGTTGTTGACGCAATTCATGACTTGGATCCCACCACGGAATTATGCAGGACCCTAAAGCACCAAAAAAGATTCTTTCTGTTCCTCTCTATAGTCTTTTTTCCTCTCAATTTATAATTTAAGACACAAATTAATTACTTCTTTTAAGCTAACAATATACAATATACAATAGACTGAGTCAGAAATAAATAATTGAATGATTTAATAAAAAAAAAGTATTATTATGGTTCGAGAGAAAATAACTATATCCACTCTGATATTATAGTGGACGGGTGTTGAATCAAGAGCCGACAATAAGCAACTCGATTCAGAAGTGAATGTACCGTACTACTTACACCAACTCTCTATTCGATATTTATGAAATTATACTAAATTAAGTCATGGAGTGTTTAAGTATGCATTAATTTGTTCTAACCAACTGATTAATGCAATGGCGTTAGTATATAGTTTTAAGATTGATTTAGTTTGGTTCTGACTTCTGCGGTTATTCGTGGTGGTGGTGACGACGGCAACTAATTAAAAAGCAGGGGGAGAATTTATCAGGAAGAAGAAGGCTCTTCAAAATGCAACACTTGTTCTTTCCTGGCGCTTTCCCTCTCCTTTTCTTTTTTCTCCTCCAAGTCAAATTCAACGGTCCCGATCATCAAATCACCCGCCCTTCCCTCCTCTTTAAATACCAACACAAACTTCCAGTTTAATCATCTATCTTCACTTCTGCACTTGCACAAGAAAAACCAAAAAAAAAAAAATACAAAACTCCCAACTGTTTTTTTTTATTCATTGATTTGATTAATTAAGCAATTATTTACCATATAATCCAGATTCAACAATGCCTAAATCATCTTTCAGCTCTCTAATTATTCTCTTCATAATTATAACCTCTTCGTTTCTGGTCAGAGAGGCAGAGTCTCGGCCTCTGAAGCTGAACAGAGGGATTGAGATTTTATTTGATGGGCTTTACATTAAAACAAGAGGAGGCCCAAGCCCAGGAGGAAACGGACATGCTGCTCCCCAGACTGATCAAATGGTGGTTGTCAATTCCGGTCCAAGCGGCGGAGGGAACGGACATGCGTTTCTCACCAGTTCCGGTCCAAGCGGGAAAGGAGAAGGACATGCTTTTGTGGCTAACTCCGGTCCAAGCTCAGGAGGGGGTGGGCATGCTCAAGTGCAAGCAACCGACTCCGGTCCAAGTGGCCCTGGCGAGGGTCACTAGTTAATTAATCATTGCTGCAAACCATATAATATTCAACCATTTTTTTTATTTCAATCTTTCTCTGTATCTTAATTTGCAGTTAGATATAGGGAAGTATTTTCATTTGTTCAATTTCTTTTATTCATTTTATTCTTGAACTTATTTAATTATTTGTTAATCTCAATGCGCCTTTAATTACTAGGTATTATTGTTTTTTTGGAGAGTTTAATTAAATGTGAATTTTGCAGTGTAATGGATATATGCACTAGTAAATTTGTGTAATGCATTAAAGTTTGTATAATGAAGTTTGGTTTGCAATTTTTTAAAATTTTTTTTGGAATGAAATTATTTATTTACTAGTATTATTACAGTAGAAACTCTATAAAATAATACACTTGGAACGACCAAAATTTATTAATTAAAAGAGTTATTAATTAATCGATAAATTAATAATTATTAATTTATATATTAATTAATATTTTATTAATTTATAGTAAAATACTTAGTTTACAAACACCTTTCAAGCTTCCACTTACTGTAATTATTGTATACAATGCATGTACTGTATATCAAATGAAGGGTCCAATTTGAAAGAAACCTTCAATCTCCCACCTTATTATGCTTCTTGTTGCAAGATTCATTGCATCTAACACATTTACACTAGAAAACAACACCAGAAGTTCTTACCATGCTAAGGAAAATTAGAGACGACATTCAAGGGGAAATTGATTTCAACAAAAAACAAAAGACAATTGAGTCATTTTTCAAGAAACCTTCATAAATCATTCATGTAATATGCTATATATAAGGAATTATTAATTTATATTTTATATGGGGTCTAAAGAAATTATCAAAAATGTATTATCTTATAATTTTAGCGAATTATTAATTTAGCACCCTATCCCCGAGTCGGGACCGGCCAAAAATATTATCTTAGAGAGTTTATTAAATAATCGAGTATTAATTTATCGAGTTTCTACTATATTATTATGTATAACGGAAAAATAAAAAATTATAAATAAATTAATGACACGTAACTTATTAATTGTGTTAGCAAATGACTAACAGGAGTTACAGGACACTGACGCAATGGCGGAGTCAAAATTATGTCCCGTTCTTGACATTCTTGCTTTCTGAAGACCATGATTTAGTTAGGCAGGCATGTGGCTTAGGGATGTAATAAGCCTAAAAAACACTTTTTCTTTTTTTATCTGGAAGTAATCTATATGTCTATTGTAAGATTGAGGAGATCAAATCTCCTATTGGTAGAAAATCTTTCCCGAAGTTGTGAAAACTCTCCGAATTAATTAAGGATTCATCTCGCTGAATCAATCGGCGGGATGAATCCAAAAATGCGGAGAACGGCAAGATTGTTTCAAATTGCGTACGAATCGTAACCGTATGTACCTGGCTGCTTTTGGTTTTCCTCTGTGTTGTTATGTTGCTGTTCGTTGACGTCAAAATTCAGTTTGAAAACAGATTCAAAGAGGCGACAAACTAATTGTGCATTGTAGCTTGCTCTTCTTAGTTAGCTGTATAGTTTTGGTGCTTTAGTTGTGTCCAATTCTTAGTCTAACTTTGGTCGGAGACTCATTAATGTTAAGAAGAAAATTCAAACCAGAACATCTCTTAACACATATTAGCGTTTCGTGACAACAAAATAGAGTAAAAACAAAAGGTAAAATTAGGTGTGGAAGTAAAATTTAAATTTGAATTCGATTTTTGCTGATACTTTGTCATCACTATTAGACATCCAATGAATTATACTACAAGTATAATGCTCGTTGAAAATATAAAAAGATCCTTAATTAGCATCCGCCAGCGTGGCTATCTACTCAGCAATTTCCCATCCAGAATCACGAATAGATAATAAAGGTTTAGGATTACAGATTATGCCAAATTTTGTAGTCAACAATTAATATATATGGTGTGAAAAAGAAGGAGAAAAGAGAGAGAAAACCTTTACTTTCCCTTCGCTCTCTATTTTTTAATTTGCTACGGTGTATTAAAGATATCGTTTGACCTTTGCCCAATTCACTCTTTCTCCTTGAAGAATTGTCCCATCAACGAATAACAACCGCCATCAACACCTCCTTTACCGGAATGTCAAGCACAGACACTACTGACAATGACTTGGCCACCGTATCTGACGGCCCAACCACCCAAACCGATTCTGACACTTCTACCGAATCCGATGATGAACAACACCCTCCAGAAAGTACCCGCGCATTTGATGTAGGCGAAAAAGTGATCGCTTCTCACTGCGGTAGCTACTATCGCGCCAAGGTAATACTATAAAGTTTAAACAGTTAACATCTTTTCTACTGCAATGGTGAAAAAGTTGTAAAGATGAAGAGTTTTCCAACATGGGTTTTGTTTGTTATGTGAAAGGTGATAAGGATTCATAATAGCAAGAAGCAGTATCTTATACATTACGAGGTGAGTATCAGTTCAAGTTGCTTGCGCGCATGTATTGTGATTATGCTGTGATTGTAATGTTCTTGATTTGTGGACTTTCTTGTGTGTTATGTAGGGCTGGAAAAAAAGGTGAGTAGTTCCATTTCTTCCATTTGATGGATACTTATGGCTGAGAGGTTGGAAATGTTATGGTTTGCTTGCTCAGTTTGTCTCTTCTTTATGCCTTTTAAGCTCAAAATTATAGTTATTCAAGAAATTTATGCATTTCTGCTGCTTGGCTCTGTGTTATTCAAATTGTAGTTGATACAATGGTCGCTGCCCTCTTTTATTTTCTTGCAACATTTAAGACCATGAGGAATTAATGGTTGTAAATTTTTAATAGTTAGTGGAGAATGCATTGAGATGCTTAAGATTGACAGTATTGCTATGTACTGGTGCTTATGTTTTTTCCCATAATCTACAAGGATTTTTTTTTTTCTCAAGCATGTTTGGTAATACTTAGGCGCTTGCTTGGTTTGATGCTTAAAAGTTTTGGTATTGCAACCATGACAACGGAAGTTCTAGTCTTGAGGCCAGTCACTTTGAGCAAAAATTCAAGATAATTTCTAATTAAAAGGATCCCTCTCCCTCTACTCTGTTTTGGTCGGATCATAACTGACTAATGTGCCTATTGCCTGTGTATACTGGTACCTGCAATCGCATGTGTCACGTTCATTGCACATCGTCTCTCAGCACACAGTATACTGCTTTTCATGCTCTTAACTTTTCTTAGTTCTTCCCTGCTTCAATGACTTGCCCGTGGATTGTGTGGATTTTTGAGCTTATATTTTCTGATTTATGCATTGCACAAAGTTCTCTGCTGTCTGCTTTATATTTGCGTTTTGGAACATTGATCAAGCCACTGATGATATGTGTGTAGGCTTCTCTCATTTATTAGAACCTGTTCTACTGGTTACAAATCATGATCAATTGTCATTCTTGAACTGTCCTTAACAGGTGGGATGAATGGCTTGGAGAGGAGCTGTTGAAGAAATATACTGATGAGAATGCACAACTGCTGCAAACCAACAAAAAACAGGATATCCAGAATGACATTAAACCTGGATATGCATCACAAATGAAACCAAAAAGTTCCATTGGTTAGAATCATTCACATGCTTAAAATATATGTTGAAACTTGACATCCTTTACTTTCTTGGTCTGATTGTTTTTTTTTGTTCTTTTTTCTTTTTCTTTTTGAGAAATGATATGAGCATTCTTTGATCACGACACTGTTGTCTATTTTCTTGGTTATTGTGATATTGATGGGGCACATGCTTATTTGTTGTGGGATCAATACGGTCATGCCTGTTGAGTAAAAATTGTTGAGCGTTTTCCATGATAGTAGCATCTTGAAATTACTAAAACCATCCTGTGCACCTCAGTAGCCATTAAATGTGAATTCATATGTATAGTTGGGATTTCCAAGAGATATTGTGGTGTTTTTCTTTGATTGGCTGAATTTTTTTATCGAATATATTTGACTGACGAGTGTCTCAAGATTTCTGTTGCTTTGGTGGAGAGAAATTGCAGATTTATTTTCAGGACTGAAGAGGTCTACTTCTAGATTGAGAGATCTTGTTGTCTAATATATGGATTTGGCATAATAGATGCAATATCAGCTAGACTTGCTTAGATTAGGAAACTAATTAATAAGTTGAATCACTGTTGGACCGGTGTTTTTCCTTCCCTCTCATCTATTCCTTTTGTCAAGGAGCGCTTTCCATCTTGTGGCACTAAATTTGTAGAACTTTTTGTTTCTGATAGAAGGAAGCAAGTTACGGTGCCTTTTGCTATTTTGTTTTTGAAAGTGTGACTACCTTTAGATCATCTACTGATGGTATTCTTTGCTCATAAGCCAATTATTTTAAAAGCCAGTCTGTGAAGCTATTAAATGGATCTTTTGTTGAGCACTTCACAAAGTTGCACTTCTTGAGCTGTCATGGATCTTGTGTTCATCAAGCAGTATTTGAATCTATATTATACTGAAGAAACATTTGTTGAGATATCTTTATGTGAGAAGCAAAAACTTATTGTTTTTATTGCAAATATATTTGAGTCTCAGTAAATTTTCAAACTTCCCTTTTCTTTAAGCTATTGTGGGACTTTATATGCAGTTGGAAGGGGCAAGAAGCGAAAAAGGAACACTCTCTACAGGGTATGTTCTGGTTTATCTATCCCCAATTTACCCTTTGTGTGGTGATGCAAATGAAAACGTCTTCTCTGGATCTGAAATTTGCATCAGCTTCTGAGATTTTTCTTGATAGTTGGCATCTCTTTGCTTAGTCTACTGTTATTCACTGCCAGGAAAAAGATTTGACTCCCCTGGAAAAGTTTGTGAATCTCCAAATTCCACCAACACTGAAAAAACAACTGGTCGATGATTGTGAATTTGTAAACCATCTTGGCAAGGTAACTACGTTTGGATATGCTGTGGATTTTGCTAGAGGGTTTATTTGCTATTAAAATCCCCCTCCCCCCCCCCCCCCCCCCCCTTCACTGTTATTGTGTTCAGTGTTCATGTGTTGACATTCTAGATGTTGACAAAACCATAGATGCTATTATTTTAACGTTAACCTTATATCTTATATTTGTTTTCCCTGTATGGAATAATTATCTTTTAACTGATCATATGGACTTCATTTTTCTCCTCTTTCAGCTTGTTAAACTTCCTCGCACCCCAAATGTGGAGGAAATACTTAAGAAGTATTGTCAGTATAGGAAAAAGAAGGATGCAATGTAAGTTCATTAACTACCTTTTCATCAACCACCTTTTTGTCACTTTTCTTGTCTTCTGTTCTGCTAATATAAGTGCTAGCAGATGCCACTCAGAAATCAAATTTTAATAATAGCTAGGAATCATAATGATTGTATGTCTACTTCCTTTTATGATGGTATTGTTCATTCTTTAATTTTCTTTTCCGAAAAAATCTCCATAAAATCTTTCTGCTATTCCAGAGAAAATAAATGTGTTTTTTTATGTGCTCGAAAACTAAAAGGCTGAACCAACCGTTTATGTCTGAAGTTTGAGAGAGTTCTGAACTCCTTGGTACTGATGATTGTCAACAGTTAATTTATAATTTTCTTGATCTTTGTGTCTAATGTTCTTATTTTTTGTGACTTGGTGTATGCAGCGTGTCTGCATCAGTTCAAGAAATTATGTCGGGTTTACATTGTTACTTTGACAAAGCATTACCAGTGATGCTTCTGTACAAAAGTGAGCGCTCTCAGCATGCTGCTGTGGTTGGAGAAAATATAAGTCCTTCGAGTATATACGGTGCTGAGCATCTATTACGCCTTTTTGGTACGTTCCTTCTTTGTTCCTATTGAGAGCTTTATACCACCTCATCATCTACAAGTCCAGAAAAGTGAACTACGTTTCTTCTCACTTTGTTAGTAGAGAGCATTAAACCTATTCTTGTAAATGTATTGGAGAAACAGAGTGAAGTGTGGTTACTGTCATTTCTTGGGAAAAAGTATGGTAGGGACTCTGGCCAACTGATAACATGCTCTTTGAGTTGATGGATTTCACTGATGCAGAAACTTGAATTTTGCAAAGAACTATATAGCTATTGTTGTCCTTTTAATGTGTTGCTTTCCTTTCAGCTGTTGTTAGAGAATTAAGGTTGGTTGGGAATTTCTTTCTTTCTTTCTGGGGTTTAGACTCTTTATGTTTACAGTACTCGGGTTATTTCCAAAGCAGCTTTCATTTTATCAACTTGCCATGACTTTTTTTGTTTTTTTTTAAAAAAAAATTCATGAAAAAATCTAAGACTCTTTTTTATTATATATGGTAATCATACCCTATTTCTTCCAGAACTCATTTGTATGCGCACTTAAAGTGTCAAATGCCTCACTTTAATGTTCTTACTCTGGCATTTGCAGTTAAGCTGCCTGAGCTGTTGGCCCATGCAAACATCGAAAAGGAGACGCTGGCTGAATTGCAGCAACAATTCTCTGATTTTCTCAAGTATAAATTCTCATCAGAAATTTCTAGTAGTAGTAGTTCTTTCAGACGGATTTATCTTCTGCAACTCTTACCAAACACATCAGTGCATATAACCGAGGAAGTGCTGATTTAGAAGGCCAAACATGTGAAATCATCTGTCTGTGTGATTTTCAATACAAACTAGCGTTCGTGAATGCTAATTTAAAATGTTAGAGATCTCATAAGTTTTTAGTTTCTAATGACCATAAAAGCAGATGTTATGAAGGAAAATTGTGTCCAGTTAACGGTTTGAACTACATTCTAGAGTTGTCCGTGTTTGCTTCAAGCAAAATAACCGTTGACAGCTTGTTGTCTTCCGTGCAGGTTTTTGCAGAAGAACCAGAGTTCGTTTTTCCTCTCTACTTATCATGCACCTGAAGATACTGAAACAAGCACCAACAAACAAGGATGAGAATAACTGCTGTAGGTTTTGCTGTTTTCGATACAGCCTCTTCAATTTTACAGATTTTGTGGGAGCTCGACGTGCTTGAAATGGATGAAATTTAAGTAGCTTTGGGGAATTTTCCTGCTTGTGTAGAATGTAGGGGGTGGTGAATGTTATAAGTGTATTCTACCCTTGTTTTGAAGTTCTGAATGTTGGGGTTGTAATTAGAAGAATGACCTTCTTGCTTTGTTGAAAAGTAACGATGGAATTCTCTCTCCTGCATCATTTCAGACGACGTCGTTTCCCTCGTTAGCTGGGTTCGTGTTACTATTACGGTGTTACCCCCTAAAAACCGTTGCGTGCGTTTAATAGAGGGAGAAAATAAATAATTAAATATACATTTATATTGGTAAAAGGAATAAGTCATTGGTCCACTCCACATGATTTTTTTTGGACGATGACGTAACGGAACAACTACCATAGCTGGTCTGGTCTTAGCTCCATTGACGAAGATGACAGAGCTACCAAACTTTGTACGATCATTGCATTGCAGAATTTAAAGTCTTCGCCTGAGTCCACTGTTGTTTTGTGTTCACCATACCAGGGCATCTTCTAAGTTGCAAGTAAGTTCGCTTTCGCTTATTTTATACGCATCAAATTCAATCTTATGCTCTACCTTCTATCATTGAAGGACTAGGGTTTATAAAATTAAGCATTCAGTTTATTATCCTAATTATTCATAGCATGTGCATTTCAGAAAGCGAAAAAGAAAAAAGAAAATCTTCCCAATTAACAAACCCTTTTTTAGGGGAACTGGTGGTTAACCTAGAAAAAGGTTGGAAATTTCCTTTTCTAAATTTCCACTACTAGCATCACATTGAGTTTTCTATTCATAAACTAATGATCCACTAACCAAATCTTTTGGCTTGATTGCAAATCCACTGTTCTTGAAAGTCAAAAGTCTCCCCTAAGTCATCATATTCTTCCAACAAGAAGGAACCAAAGTCTTGTAAATCATGCGCAACACCAGACAATGAAAAATAGGAAAACAAATCATAAACTATAATTAATTCGGCACACGAGTTGCATTACAAATTGGCATCTTTTGTTTTTTTTTTCCATTTCACGTTGTTGAGTTGAGTGCTTTAATTCTCAACCACTCTCTTTAAATTCCAATTCCTGCCTGCCTTTTTAATTTCTTGTATTTCATGGGTGTTCCTGTCCCATTTCTTTTGATTGGTCTCCCTTCATTGTTACTACTTCCAATTCCATCTTCAGGGTACTCTGACTTATTGAGTGAAGGCTCATCTCTGTCGGTGGAGGATCCAGATCATGTTCTTGTTTCACCAAATGGAGTCTTCTCCTCTGGCTTTACCCGGTTGGTGAAAATGCTTATTCTTTTGCAATCTGGTATAGCAAGCCATCTTGCAGCAGAAATGAATGCACTGTTGTTTGGATGGCTAACCGTGATTTTCCAGTTAATGGGAAACGCTCGCAATTATCGCTTCAAAACGCTGGAAAACTTATCCTAACTGATGCTGGCAAGTCCATCGCTTGGTCTACAGACTCCGTTTCTGTCTCCACAACAGAGTTGCAACTCAAGAACAGTGGCAATCTTGTTCTCACTAATGAAGAGAATCTTGTTTTATGGAAGAGCTTTGATTCACCAACAGGTACCCTTCTTCCTTCTCAACAATTCACCAAAGAGAAGCAGCTTGTTTCCTCAAAAAGCAGCACCAACTTTTCTTCTGGTAACTATAAGCTGTTGTTTGACAGCAGTAATCTTCTTCGGCTCCTCTATGATGGTCCTCAAGTTTCCAGTCTTTACTGGCAATTCCCGTGGCTTAAAGTCTTCGAAGCTGGCAGGGTCCCTTATAACAGCAGCAGAGTTGCCTCATTTGTTTGGTCAGGCATGTTTATTTCATCTGATAACTTAAATTTCTTACCATCGGACTATGGACATCAATCGCACAGCGGAGGCTGACTCTTGGTATCGATGGCAATCTTCGAATGTACAGCCGTGGAGGAGCAAGACCAAATTGGCATATCACATGGCAAGCCTTATCCGAGCCATGCCGAGTTCATGGCATTTGTGGATAGAATAGTGCTTGTAGCTATGTTCCTGCTTCTGGTGCGAAATGCTCTTGCTCTCCATGTTATAAGATGAAGTACACCACTGATTGGTCTTATGGTTGTGAACCAGAATTCAATCTTACATGCGTCGGTAATAGTACTGCTGAAGAGGTTGGTTTTATTCTCCTCCCCAATTCGGATTTTTTTTGGCTATGATGTAGGTATTTTAATGTGGAGGACTGTGAGCAAAAATGTTTGCAATCCTGTGAGTGCAAAGCTTTCCAATACAAGATTGGTGCCAAATCACAATGTTATGCTAAATTTTTTTTGATAAATGGGCAACATGCGCCAGGCTTCAGTGGGGACGTTTATCTAAAAGTTCCAAAATCCCTTCTCCTCTCTTACAAGGAGAGGAGGGGATCATCAGGTGGATACAAGTTAATTGTGAAGGTGCAGTAGTTGTGCGCGAGGAGGGCAGAATCTACTCAAAAGACAGCGAGAATGGGACTCTGAAGTTCATGGTTTGGTTCGGATCTGCATTTGGAGGAGTAGAAATTGTTTGTATTCTCTTGGTTTGGAGTTTGTTGATGATTAGATCACACAAGATTCAGTTGACCCAACAGAAGGATACCATCTTGCAGGGATAGGATTCAAGCGATTCTCATACTCGGAGCTGAAGAAGGCTACGCAAAATTTCGGAGAGGAAATTGGGAGAGGGGCAGGAGGAATTGTGTACAAAGGAACTCTGTCAGATAATCGAGTTGCAGCAGTCAAACAGCTTCATGTAGCAAACCAAGGAGAAGCTGAATTCTTGGTGAAGGTGAGCACAATTGGGGATCTTCATCACATGAACTTAATAGAGATGTTGGGGTATTGTGTAGAAGGCAAGCACAGGATTTTGGTTTACGAGTACATGGAACATGGATCATTAGTAGAGAACCTCTCTTGTAAAGAACTGGATTGGGAGAAAAGATTTGAAATTGCATTAGGGGCGGCGAGAGGACTGGCTTATCTGCACGAAGAGTGCCTTGAATGGGTTCTGCATCGTGCTGTGAAGCCTCAAAACATCCTACTCGACTCCAAGTACCGACCTAAAGTTTCAGACTTTGGCTTGTCCAAGCTGCTGAGGAGAGATGATCATGACATAAAGAACTCAACTTTCTCAAAGATAAGAGGGACAAGAGGGTACATGGCTCCTGAGTGGGTATTAATCTGCCAATCACGTCAAAATTGATGTCTACAGCTATGGAATTGTGGTGCTGGAGATGGTGACCGGAAAGAGTGCAGTGGAAACTGCGAACACAAGATTGGTGACATGGGTTAGAGAGTAGAAGGATGAAGGGAGAAGGAATAGAATTAAGGGATGAAAATGGGTTGAGGGGATTGTTGATCAAATGCTTGAAGAGAAATATGACAAGGAAAAGATGGAAATTGTGGTTATGATGGCGCTGCAATGCGTGGAAGAAGACAGAGATGCAAGACCCACCATGAGTCAAGTGGTTCAAATGCTTCTGCGCCATGAAATTGACTGATTTAAGAATTCTTAGGTTTACACCTAACTAGCTGGTAAGCGCTAACCACATCATAGACCTGTGGAATAATAATAAATTTATGTTCTCCAGCAAATCCATAAAAAAATCTCCTGGTGCTTGTAAACGTGCACTGTTTGATGATTATGTAAACCTGACCTTTCATTAAAATGTTCTCATAGCTTCAACTCCAACTTTTTTTTTGGAAAAGAATTACAAGATTTCCATTGATAACCAAAAAAATAAAATTTAAATGAGTACTTTTCTGTTTTATTTTAAAATTTCAATTTTTAAGCTTTCAAATTGCGGTGGCTTGGAAGATGGTGATCTTGGCTCAGCAATGTCGGTGCTGAAATTACTTTAGTGATGCAGTTGTTCTTTTATATTAATTCAAAGAGAATTTTTCAGCAAGAGGAATCTGATCCGATACTTCCCCCTCAAGCACTCAGTCTAGTGTGGCCAATTATGGGGATGTTGAGAGTGATCAGACCGAAGTGGACAGATGCTGAGGATGCGAAATAAAGAGAGAGACACCGCATTGCACGAGGCAGCGGCGAACAATCACGTCAGTGTGTTGAAAATTTGAAGCAAGAAGATGGATCAGGGTTTCCATATCCGGCCAATGGTTGGGAACAAACCCCACTTTATATTGCTGCTCGCCTTAGGTATTCATAGGTTGTAGCTGAACTGTTGGCCGGAACAGGAAGTCTGACATCAGAAGATAATAATGGCTGTTGTCTCGTGTCCTTTCCCACATAGAATATTGAAAGGGGCAAACTTAATCCCCGTGCCGTTAATAAGCAAGGGAGAAGCTGCTATGACATTGTTAGTGGAAAATATCCCGAGGCAACAGTAGGTATAAAATTATGCTTTCTTTCTTTTGGTGAGCTGATCTGAACTCCTGACTTCTTTTAAGATCCGAATGTTCGAAATATACTTGTGCAGAAACAAATCTTGGAATCATTGAAAGCCGCAGTCAGCATGCTAGATATTTTTGAAGGGAGGGGGAGAAGAGATGCTTAAAAGGGCAACATCCCACTTGGTCGTAGCGACCCTTATAGCAACAGTAACTTTCACGGCAGGATTCACCATGCCAGGTGGTTTCAATAACGATGATAATAATAATAGAAATGGTGCAGGTGCGATCATGGCTAGAAATGCTTCTTTTACGACTTTTATTGTAAGCGATGCTGCAGCAATGGTTTCCTCCCTTTCTGCTGTTTTCATCTATTTCCTTCAGCTACTATGCGATCCACCTGAATGTTTACTTGCTGTTCGCTTTGGCTGCCTTCGACCTGATCTTGCTTGCCATGGGATTAGGGTGACAAATGAGTAGATTTGGGCGGGTAAATGTTCAATTTGAAATACTCAATTCTGTATCACTATCATATGATGCAAAAATGTTGTTTGACTTTCTTTCGAAGCCGCCATAAATTGTGTAGATTTATTGCACCAGCAAGTTATCTTTTTTAATGGCAAAATGACTAAAAACAATCCTAAACTTTAATGTTTTATTTAAATAGAACCCTGAATTATCAAGTTGTTTAATTACAACCCTGAATTTGTACAGTTTTGTCATTTTACCCCCCTACCGTAACTGAAATCCGATGTGGCACCGTTATGTGCTATGTCAGCTGCCACATCGATGCCACGTCACAAGTCAAAACACGTCAGCCTCCACATGTCCAGTGGGCCCACCACTCCACTTCCTTCCTCGTCCGCATCGTCGTCCCGTTCCTTTCATTTCTTTTATCTTCACTGCTGCTCTCCCTCAAAACCCTAACTTCCAATTTCCCTATCTTTGCTTCATATCTTCTCCCTCCTCCAACCTCCCTTATTCCTTCAAAACCCTAACTTCCAATTTCCCTCTCTCTGCTAAAAAACAATGAAATGATCGCCCTCATCCTCCTCCTCACGGTCTTCATGCTCCAACACCGAATCACATTTGCACAACGTGAGTCATCGTCAAACTTACACAATCTCAACGATTGGGCAAAAATCAGTGTTGGATTATGAAGGGTCAAATGTTAAGTGTTATTGTGGAAAGAAGGCTCCACTCTGGGCTTCTTGGACCGACGTCAATCCAGGCAGGAGATTTGTCACGTGTGCCTTCTTCAACCGATGTAATTTCCACAAATGGGTAGATGACGAGGTGCAAGATCGGGCCAAAGAGGTAATTATTGGACTGAGGAATAGGGAGAAAGAACTGGTGGCAGGCTTGGATTCGTTAGTTGATGACAATGAAGAATTGAGGCAGAAGGAGGCTAGATTAGACGCTATAGTTATGATCTTGAAGAATGATGCAACTATTTTGAAGGAGAAAAATGAGAGATTGAAGCTGGTAGTTAGAAACCAGATAAGTTATAGTGAGAAACTGCGAAGAAGATTTTGGTTTTTGGTATTTTGTTGGATTGTTTGTACGTTCATGTATTTTTTGGTTTAAATGTTATACTAGCTGGACAGATTTTTCTGTCATGAATATGAATAACAATGCTGTCATGATGTTGGGTCGTTCCTATAAATATGAATGTTATGAATTTGGATTTGGAATTTATTCCAGCTTTGTTTTTCTATCTTGTTTCTAAAGCTTCTACCTTTCTCTGTTCATGCTATGGCCTTTTGGCTATGATTACAAGCAGATTTTTCTTTTCAATAATTTGTGTGAGCAAGAAGATGTTGGTATTTCTCAATTTAAAGTTCGTTTCATAAACTGAATCCATTATGGAAAATGGCTAGCCTTGGAATTATGGGTTGTTTTTATTAGAAAGATCATAGTATGTATTTATGAGGGGGAAAAAGGCAAGCATCCACCTTAAATACAATTGTTTCTATTTTCCTATGCAATAAACATAATGATCCACCTTAAACACAAAGATCCATCCGAGTGGTATCTGCTCATAGAATGTATTTATGAGCAAAAAGAGGCAAGCATCCACCTTAAATACAATTGTTGTTGTTTTCCTGTGCAATATACATCATTATCCACCTTAAACACAAAGATCCATCCAAGCACAATGATCAATGAGAAACCAACCATACAATAAGGTTCAAAGTACTTCATTGATTAACCATTGAAGGCAAACATGTCCAAAGTTGTACTTAATCATCCATTACATCAATTGTCATCAAAAGTAGTCATACAAGACTTTACAAAAAACAATCACAGATAATTGTTTCACGCAGCTACTACAAACGTTACTTCCAGTCTTCATAAAGGAAGATAGATGCCAAAAAAAGGTGCAAAATGCATCAGCCTGTACAAAATGTACTTTGTTTTTCTTTCACGCTTTGGTTTTGTTTCTTTTCCCACCCTTAGTAGTCTCAGCTCCATCTTGATACCTCAATGGTACTTTCAGAATTCTTTGCGACACCCTACCAGGCTGTGCACATCACATGTATAAGGTTAGATTGAAGGATTTAAAAATGCACGTGTAGTCATACAATAAAGGTGAGTACTCACATTATATATCATCACACCATTTGGGCAAATATGAACTCCATCTCCCACAAACTTAGTTGGTCTACCTCTTTTCTTACTTGTTTGTGGTGGTATGGCATTAGGGTTCTTCGGTGGTCTGCCTCTCTTCTTGGGTTGAGGAGAGACTGCAACTGTCTCTTCAGCAATAACTTGTGGCTTCTTTGCAGGCCTGCCTCTTTTCCTTTTTGGTGGTTGAGATGGTTCTGGTGGTGCAACTGGCTGGACAGAGAGAGGTGCACTTTCAGCTGAGTTTGAACTTCCTTCTGTCAGGTCTTCTGCAATTAGTGGCGGCTGAGACAAGAATGGTACAGCATATTCCTCATGATGTTGATCTTCTATTTCTGGTGGTTGTGGTGCCACTGGGGCATTTGGTGCAACTGGGGCCACTGGGGTATTTGGTGCCACTCGTTCCTATAAACCAATGAACAAAATATATTAGACCATCTCATATCAACAACCTTTGTCCCATATAAACCAATGAACAAAATATATTAGATCATCTCATATAAGCAATGAAAACAACAACCTTTCTGGGGCAACCTGCCCTGTTATGTCCACGTTGAAAGCATGCCCCACAAGTAATCAACGTCCCTTTCCTTGACAATTTTGTGCCTAGACCAACAGTTGTCTCCCAATCTTCCAAAATTCTTTTCTTCTTGGGTCTTCCCCTTGCTACAGTCAGTTTTGGTGGTAGAATAGAACCTTTGCCACTCTTTGGCCAAAACTTAGGACCATTCATAGGTCTAATGGTGTACTTGTATGACTTCTCATACATGGCCTTTGAGTAGTATATGTTGATATATTGCTCCACATGTTGCTTGTTGAACCTTATTGCACAAATTGCATGCCCACATGGTATCCCTGTCAACTCCCATAATCTGCAACTACATGTACGCTTAGTCAAATTGACAATATACTTGTCAGTTATGTCAGTACACCTCCCCACCTCACATCCAGTAGAGCAAGCATGAAGGATCCTAAAATCTCTACTTATGTCTCCATTAACCTCAATTTTAGACCAGATTCTGCCCCCGTAATCACCCCTAAATGTGTCCATAAATTTCCTCCTGTCAGTAGTCCTCTTTATAACTATAAGCCTAATCTTTTCTAGAAGAGAAACTATGGACTTGAACCTAGATGGCAAGATAAAACTATTGAAAGTTTCACACATGTTATTGTCAACTACATCTGACCTACATTTAGTATTTGAAAAAAAAGCCTTACACCAAAGCTTAGGATTAGCCAACTCAAAATCCCTCTTCGCTTCACTTCCAAGTTCCCCCAATTTGTTCAACTGCACCTCATAGTCTTGCCTGGTACTAGCTTTACATGTTGCCCAAAATTGTCTTTGTAGCACCGTACCACAATTATTTTTCCTCCATTTGGCAAATATATGCCTTGCGCACCTCCTATGTTCTGCATGTGGCATTAGGTCATATATAGCTCTGACTAGTCCCTGCAAAAGGCATTTACAGCACATAGATTAATATAATACCACAAACCAGCATTAATATATTACATAGAAACCTATCTGTCGAACTAAGTATATTAAGGAATATTATAGATGTCCATAATATTATATGTAAAGCCAAAAATCAGTCCCACAAACCACCATTTATATATTAAATGCAAATCCAAACCAACATTAATACCAAAAATTTGCATTAATATATTAATTAATAAACCATATGTCCAACTAACTATATGACAAGAATATTATATGAAAAGCCAAAAATCAGTCCCACAAACCAGCATTTATATATTAATATGACAATATTTATTAAAATATACTTACCTTCTGTTGGTCACTGCAGAATGTCCACCCACCACCAGTCCCACCAGCAATATCTAGGTCACACATCAACAATAATAGGAACCACTTCCATGTATTCATATCTTCTTTCTCAACCACTGCCCACGCCAATGGGTACATTTGATTGTTGGCATCTCTACCCACTGCTGCCAATAATTCTCCCTTAAAAGGCCCTTTAAGGAATGCCCCATCAACTCCTAGGACATGCCTGCAACCATTCTTGAAACCTCTCTTCAGTGCAGCAAAACAAACATACAAACCTTTAAAAATCTTTTGCCCATCAACCAATTCAGTGTCCAAACAAATGGTGCTATTGGCATTACTCTTTCTTAGTTCAGCAGCATAGTCTTCTAATCTATCAAATTCCAAGTCCACATTCCCTTGCAATACTAACATAATCTTATGCTTAGCCCACCGACATTGACTCATTGAAGGCTCAATAGTCCATTTTGCATATACACCATCTATGATCTCTTGTTGGGTCATTGTTAAGGCTGACAATCCTCTCTTCCTGATGAAATAGTCAGCAATCACCTTGTAAGTTAACCTCGAGCTCTTTAACACTTCCTGACACAAGGCAAAATGAGTTGGTTGAGAAGTTTTTACTTTCCAGTCACCACCCCTTGAATCTATGCTGCATAGAATCCTCCAATCACAGTCTTCATCTTTACATTCAGCTCTGCATCAATTTACTTCATCTTTTACATACTTGATGTCTCTACGTTGGTGGAGAGCTAATCTGTCTATAGCCAACTTGAATTGGGCTTTGTTTAGGAATTTCAGTCCAGTACAAAACACAGGAACTTTGTCTTCATGTTTGAAAAACTGAGATCTAGATGGCCTCCGAGTGCCATGTTCACCATCAGTTGTCACCATAAAGTTGCCTTCATCATCACTAAAGTTTGGTTCTCCATCATTGCCTAGTTGATGTTCCTCTTCATCATCCAGTCTATCTTCAGCATTCATGTTTTCTAGCTCTGCAGCCTCCATTTCGGCTGTAACCTGCTCCACCTTTTTTTTATTTTTTCTTGTTTTCTCCAATAATCCCTTCAATACATTCCTCCCCTGCTGCAACTCTTCATCTTCATTATCAGTTAACTCCTTCACATTCAATAAGTATTCTGCAGGGACTTTGAAACCATTAGCATTGTTTCCACGTAGAGCTACTTCAATATCATTAGTACCTATCAGACCAGAAAGATTCCCACTCAGAATAGTCAGCAAAGTAGGGGACAAAGTGGACTTTAATATAAATGGACAATATGACAACAGTACACAACAATAAAAATAGAGAGAAACAGAACAACAAACATAACAGTAGTCAACTGTTAAACTATACTTTAATATAAATAGACAATATGACAACGATGGCACACATACCAAAGAAATAGCAAAGCATGTAAATCAGTTATGAGACTATTACAGCACATTTGTTAATGAGTTTATTTGAAAATAAAGAGTACCTTTAAATGCTTCAGCTTCACCACCATCATTCACTTCTTGCTCATCACCTTGACCTTCACCCTGACCTTCACCTTGACCTTCACCCTGACCTTCACCCTGACCTTGCTCCCCATATTGTGCCTCACTTGCACCATTAAGTTCTCCCTCATGCTGCTGATCACCATCATTGACTCCAGTCTCCAAATTTAAGTCATCAAGTCCTATATCTTCCATTAATGCTTCCACGAAGTGACCCTCTACCGTTGCCTCCTCAATAGTATCCTCGTCACCCTCTCCCCAACCTTCACCCTCATCCTGGACATAACCATCACTAACAGAAGCATTTCCTATGTCATTACACCTCATTATTCCAGCTGCAACCCTTACTTTCTGGCCCATTACGTTTCCACTGTAACAACTATCATCAATTCTAAACCCACCCACCTCATTAACTCCCCCACTACCAATGTTCAATCCATTAACATCAACATTCTCATCCCTGCTCTCCAAGACATTACTATCTCTATGCTTCTCTTCCTCATTAATTAAACCAAGTCTTATACCCGTCATCTTAGGGTTATCGGTTGTCAACAAAGGGCGAAATTTATCACCATGTTCCACATAGATAGTAGCCTCACTACCAGTGAATAAATGTCTAACTAGGGGCATAATAGTAGCATCATCAGAAAGCTCACATACAAAATAAGAGTTGGGGAGTTAAAAATAAAGACAGTTTACATTTCTAACCCCCATACTTGCACACCAGTTTAACAACAGCAGGAATGTCAACTTGTCAGGATCCACATCCTTATCGTCAACAAAACCCCCCACATATTTCAGTTTATTACCCTTCCACAATACCACCCCACCAATATATAAGTGTATTCTGGCCATAGAGACCACACAACAGAAACCTTAGTCTACCGACAGGACCACAAGTATAGCGACGTTACCAATGAAACGTACCCCACTATGAAAGATTCCAATAAAGAAACATACCAACAGAAGCTCCAATGCAACCCTCGTTCTTCACCAAACAGTAACGCACGCGCGTGTTCTCTTCACCGCCTCGCGAATCGTTCGTTCTTCGAGATCTGATTCCTTCAAAACCACAACGGGTTTCCCCCAATCCCGCTTCACTAGTAATTTCCTTGATTTACTTTAATGTTGAAATATGTTTTCTATCTGTTTTGGGAGATGAGAGTAAGGCTGAGTGTGGAGAATGGGAAAAGGTTAGGGTTTTTTGGGAAATAATTGTTGTATGTTTGCGAGGACAGAGATAAAGGAAATGAAAGGAACGGGACGACGATGCAGACGAGGAAGGAAGTGGAGTGGTGGGCCCACTGGACATGTGGAGGCTGACGTGTTTTGACTTGTGACGTGGCACACTGACGTGGCAGCTGACACAACACATAACGGTGCCACATCGGATTCCAGTTACGGTAGGAGGGTAAAATGACAAAAGTGCACAAGTTCAGGGTTGTAATTAAACAACTTGATAGTTCAGGGTTCCATTTAAATAAAACATTAAAGTTCAGGGTTGTTTGTAGTCATTTTGCTCTTTTTTAATCCAGTCCATCATATCATTTGTTCTTTGTCAACGCTTTGCATTATTTCTGAAAGCAACACTCTAGTTGAGTTTCAATCAATAAATTCAACCACCACATTAATTCTTCAATCCAACCTTTGTATGTCAATCTGCATTCCTTCCTCGCTTTGACTCCATGAATTCCAAAACAACCATTCATTTCTCCTTTATCGCATTGCTCATATGGTTTCAGTTTGCATCTGCAAATATGGATCAAGACACTTTAGCTCATGGCTCACAACTGTTCGTGGATCAGAATCCTGCCCGAATTCTTTTTTCACGCAATGCCATTTTCTCAGCTGGATTTTATCCGGTTGGTGTCAACGCATTTGGCTTCGCCATTTGGTTCAATGACCCATCTTGCCCGACAAATTGCACACTTGTTTGGATGGCAAACAGAGACGCCCCTGTTAACGGTAAACGCTCAAAACTATCCTTACGTGATACATCCGGTAACCTTGTCCTAACGGACGCAGACAGATCCGTTGTTTGGTCCACAAATCTCCCTCCTTCCTCGTCTTCTCCATCATTGCAACTACTCGATACGGGCAATCTGGTGCTAGTAACTACAGTTGGTGTTGTTATATGGCAGAGCTTTGATTCGCCTACGGATACTCTGCTACCTGGGCAACCACTCACCAGAAACACACAACTTGTTTCATCAATAAGCCGAACCAACTTCTCTTCTGGCTTCTACAAGCTGTCTTTCGATGACAGTAATGTTCTTCGTCTCCTCTACGATGGACCTGAAGTTTCAAGCGTTTACTGGCCTGACCCCTGGCTCTTGAGCAGAGAAAGTGGGAGAAACCCCTACAATGACAGTAGAATTGCTGTTCTTGATTCCTTGGGTAACTTCACTTCATCCGATGAATTATACATCCAAGCAGCTGACCACGGCGAGGGGTTACAGCGCAGATTGACGCTTGATGTTGATGGAAATCCTCGACAATACAGCCGACGAAATAGGACAGATTCTTGGGCTGTTTCTTGGCGAGGAATCAGTCAACCATGCAAGATTCACGCGACTTGCGGGCCTAATAGTGTTTGTAGCTATGATCATAGCTTCGGTAGGACATGTTCTTGCCTTCCAGGGTTTAAAATGAAGGATCCAGTTGATTGGTCTGCAGGTTGTGAGCTGATTTCTAAACTTTCTTGCGACCGAAATCAATCCACTTTCGATCTTCTCACTCGGGTAGAAATGTTTGGCTATGATGTTGCCGTGTATGAAAATTACACATTGGAAATGTGCAAAGAAGAATGCTTAAAATCCTGCGCCTGTAGAGGGTTCGTCCTCAAATTCGTCATCCAGAACCGTCCTGATAACGTTCCTTATTGCGTGCCCAAAACCAAATTGCGAAACGGTTTTCGTTCACCGAATTTCCGAGGGGATCTATATTTGAGAGTGCCCAAGACAACTCGTATGTCCAACAACTGGCTTCAAGTAAAAGAAATCGGCAAAGATTGCCCTGACGGAGATGTCAAAGAACTAGATAAGAAGTATGCAAAAAGCAATGGGAATTGGTCTTTGATGTTTGTTCTTTGGTTTAGTGTTGCCCTTGGGTCGGCACAGATTTTCTGCATAGCTTTGGTATTCCTTTTCTTGAACAAAACCAGGCCAACAACTCAATCTGGGTACGCTCTTGCAGGAATTGGGTTCCAAAGATTCAGCTACAGTGAGCTGAAGAAAGCGACAGGAAATTTCAGAGAAGAAATTGGAAGAGGAGCGAGTGGAATTGTATATAAAGGAAAGCTGAAAGACAATCGAGTCGCGGCAATTAAGAAACTTTATCATGAAGCTAAAGATGGTGAGGCTGAATTTCTAGCGGAGGTGAGAACAATTGGCAACCTTAACCACATGAATTTGATTGAGATGTGGGGATATTGTGCGGAGGGAAATCAAAGACTTTTGGTGTTCGAGTTCATGGAAAACGGGCCACTTGACAAAAACCTGTCCGACAAGAAACTTTATTGGAAGAAAAGGTTTGAAATCGCTCTCGGAACAGCAAGGGGGTTGGCTTATTTGCACGAGGAATGCTTGGAATGGATTCTACACTGCGATGTGAAGCCAGGAAATATACTTTTGGACTCGAATCACAACCCAAGAGTGTCTGATTTCGGGCTGTCTCGACTGCTGAGTAGAAGACAGGTGAGAGGAGATGCCAGCTTCTCAAAGATTAGAGGGACAAGAGGGTACATGGCACCTGAGTGGCTGCTGAAGCTGCCGATTACTTCGAAAGTCGATGTTTACAGCTACGGGGTTGTCGTACTCGAGTTGGTGACAGGGAAAACCCCCGCGATGGAAAGTATTGGTGTTGGCAGCAGAGAGCATGGAGTTAGAGATTGTCGAACATTGGCGGATTGGATGAGGGGGAAGAGGGTGTCAGGTGGTGAAATGGAATCTTCTTGGGTTGAGGAGGTTATAGATTCTGAAATGGGGAGTGAATATGATAGGAAGGAAATAGAGATTCTTGTTGATGTTGCTTTGAAATGCGTAGAGCACGATAGAGATTCAAGACCAACCATGAGACAAGTCGTTCAGATGCTGGTGTCCCATGAACATGATTGAAAAGCCTTGGTTTGTGTTGACTGTTTCCGTTTTGGTTTGTAAATTTTTCTGTTTTTCGTTTTTTCCTTTTTCAATTCATTAGTAAAATAGATTTTACGCACATTAGGAAAGCCGAAAGCCGAGCTTTTATGGGCCGATGTTTGTGAACACAAGCCCATTAGAAGTCAAATTTGAATCCGACCCATGTATGCGAACAATTGCTCTCAATCAGTTTATCAATAGAGGCCCGACTAAAAATTCCAAAAATAAAAGGCATTTTAATTTATTTATTTTTTTCCTTTTCCGCGGAGATGTTTTTCTTCTCCCATAAACAAAACCTCTTCATTGATTGAGGTTTTTAATATAGTGATTAAACCTTTAGATTTTTAATGAATTCCACTTTTTTTATCCCAAAATTTTTAATTAGACTTTAACAATGATCTAAAATTAATTACAAATAAATCAAAAGATTAGTAAACATGTTTTACTAATTTTTATAATTTTCTAAAATGCTTTCCTAATAAAATTTACATTGACATCCATAAAATAAATAAATGTAGAGATCCGTATGGTATGGATGTGCTGTATGGTCCAGAAAACAGAAAAGTGGCCATCACATTTATTTCGTCCGTCCGTGTTAGCGCTTTGCATTATTTCTGAAAGCAATCGATCAAGACACTCTAACTCAAGGCTCGCATCTCTCCGTTGATCAGAATCCTGCTCGAATTCTGATTTCGCGCAATGCTATTTTCTCAGCTGGATTTTATCCTTTTGGTATCAACGCGTATGGCTTCGCTATTTGGTTCGACGAACAAATTGCACACTTGTTTGGATGGCAAACAGAGACGTCCCCCCCTGTTAATGGAAAACGCTCCAAGCTATCCTTACATGATAAATCTGGTAATCTTGTCCTAACTGACGCTGACGGTTCCATTGTTTGGTCCACAAATATCACTCCTTTCTCATCTTCATTGCAACTAGTTGATACAGGAAATCTTGTTCTAGTAACTATAGATGGTGTTATTAAGTGGCAGAGCTTTGATTCGCCTACAAATACTCTGCTTCCTGGGCAACCACTCTCAAGAAACGTGCAACTCGTTTCGTCAAGAACCCGAACCAACTTCTCTTCTGGCTTCTACAAGCTGTCTTTCGATGATAGGAATCTTCTTCGTCTCCTCTATGATGGACCTGAAGTTTCAAGCGTTTACTGGCCTGACCCCTGGCTCTTGAGCAGGGAAGCAGGGAGATTCCCCTACAATGACAGTAGAATTGCTGCTCTTGATTCCTTGGGTAACTTCACTTCATCCGATGAATTATACATCCAAGCAGCTATCCACGGCGAGGGGTTACAGCGCAGATTGACGCTTGATGTTGATGGAAATCCTCGACAGTACAGCCGACGAAATAGGACAGATTCTTGGGCTGTTTCTTGGCGAGGAATCAGTCAACCGTGCAAGGTTCATGTAATTTGCGGGTCTAACAGTGTTTGCAGCTATGATCATAGCTTCGGTAGGACATGTTCTTGTCTTCCTGGATTTAAAATGAGGCATCCAGCAGGAATTAAACCTTTCTTGCGACCAAAATCAATCCACTTTCCATCATCTCACTCGGGTAGAAATGTTTGGCCATGATTCTGGATTTTTTGAAAATTATACATTAGAGATGTGCAGAGAAGAATGCTTAAAATCTTGCGAGTGTAAAGGGTTCATCCTGAAATACATCATCCAGAATCGTCCTGATACCTTTCCCCATTGCATTCCCAAGACCAAATTGCGAAATGGTTTTCGTTCACCGAATTTCCGAGGGGATCTATATTTGAGAGTGCCCAAGACAACTCGTATGTCCAACAACTGGCTTCACGTAAAAGAAATCGGTAAAGATTCCACTGCCGGAGCTGTCAAAGAACTAGATAAGAAGTATGCAAAAAGGAAGGGGAATCGGTCTTTGACGTTTGTTCTTTGGTCTAGTTTTGCACTTGGGTTGGCAGAGATTTTCTGCATAGCTTTGGTACGCCTTTACTTGGTTAGAACCAGACCAACCACTCAAGCTAGCTACGTTCAATGGCGGAGCTACGTGGGGACTAGAGGGAGCTATGGCCACCCCATACTTTTTAATAATTTTTTTTTAATATATGTCAGTAGTAAAAAAAAAAAAAAATAGTTCATACAGTGGAATAAATACTAACAGTTTAACATCCACCATTACAATAAAATCATTCTCTGCAAGATGATTAGTTATGGTTATTAACTCGTGCTCTTTATCCAATTATAAAACTTCAAATCTAACAAATAGTATATCCAACTTAAAAAGTGAAACTAAATATATTCACAGAATCAATTTTAACTTAAACCATATCAAACTTAGAGCATGAAACTAACGAAGAACCATAAATCCAACGGCAAAAAATGCAACATTACCTGCAATTTATCGAAGGTCGGTGCCAATTCAAACGTGATACTAGATGAGCAAACCATCAGTGCCGGCAAGATAGTCTTCTTATTTAACTTTTTGTTAAGTTTATCTAAATATTTGTTATTTAGCGACGGATACAAATATTCTTAAGCATTTTTTCAATTTTTCGTTCAGCTCATTTGCCTTCTCTTTAAAATACTCACAGAAAAAAATTTCGAGGGCGCTGCCCCCGAACCCCCGCATCCCCTGAATACAAATCCTGGATCCATTACTAATCTCGCCCCCCCAATCATCGAATCCTGGCTCCGCCGCTGGCTACGTTCTTGCAGGAACAGGGTTCCAAAGATTCAGTTACAGTGAGCTGAAGAAAGCAACAGGAAATTTCAGAGAAGAAATTGGAAGAGGAGCAAGTGGAATTGTATATAAAGGAAAACTGAAAGACAATCGAGTCGCGGCAGTTAAGCAACTTTATCATGAAGCTAAAGAGGGTGAGGCTGAATTTCTAGCAGAAGTGAGCACAATTGGCAGCCTTAACCACATGAATTTGATTGAGATGTGGGGATATTGTGCAGAGGAAAAACGGAGACTTTTGGTGTTCGAGTACATGGAAAACGGACCTCTCGACAAGAATCTGTCCGATAAGAAACTTGATTGGAAGAAAAGGTTCAAGATTGCACTTGGTACAGCAAGGGGATTAGCTTATTTACATGAGGGATGCTTGGAATGGATACTACACTGCGATGTGAAGTCAGGAAATATACTTCTAGACTCGAATTACAACCCGAAAGTGTCCGATTTCGGGCTGTCTCGACTGCTGAGTAGAAGGCGGGTGAGCGGAGATGCCAGCTTCTCAAAGATTAGAGGCACAAGAGGGTACATGGCACCTGAATGGCTGCTCAACCTGCCGATTACTTCGAAAGTCTAATAAGCTCACGATTTAGTCCAAAATACAGAAGAAGGCAGTTACCCAGATTCAAAGGCAGAGAGGTATGCAGTGCATGAGGATCCCACATTGAAAGATCAACATGCAGAGCCAAAACCAATGCCTTCTGCAAGCAGGCTGTCTCCACAGTTTGACATACACAATTGGACCGGTATTTAAACTCCTATAATCATCCTCCTTTTTTCTTTTTCCTTTTTCCTTTTCATAATCTAATTTTAGAAATCTTATCTCATATGAAGCACCAATACAGATACACTCCAATACGGTAATTTCTAAAAATTTAAGATACAAAACGGTTAGAGATACATCGATTTTATATATTCTTAAAATATTATTTATATTTTATTATTATAAAATAACCTTTAGTAGTTAAATATATTCTTATAAACGTACTGTTTTTTAGATGCCAATTTTTTTCCAGAAATGTACAGGCATATGTAAAAGATAAACCAGAATCAAAGTTACACCATTAAATTCTAAACTAAAAATAACTGTAAAAAGCATAACTAGAATGTCAAATGTCTTTAATTGTTTAATTTTCGATTTCATACTAAAGTTAAAATTGAAATTTTCAATCATTAAAAAAAAAGTTAAATTTAAAACTCATGATATTATAATTGTTGTTTTTTAAAAATCACTATTGAAAACTTTAATAATTTCTCTTTATTATGCTTATTAGGGGTGTTCATGGTCAGGTTCGGTTCGGTTTTGGGATAAAATCGTGGACCACCCAATTATTACGATACTTTAAATTAGAGAATCGGATTTGGATAGAAATAAGTGGTACAGTTTAGTTCTGTTCCATTTATTTCTGTCTGATTTCGGTTTGATTCCAATTCTAACGTATTATTATAAATATTATTAATAAATATCCATTATTAATATTATAAATTATTATAAATATGTTTTTCACCTATTTTTCTAATTTATAGTATATTATAATAAATATTATTTTGTATATAAAAATATATAAAAATAAAATATAGACACATGGTCCGGTTCCACTTACCGAGTTTGTAATTTTTAGAATTAGAATTGGACAGAAAAATTTCAGGTTTATATTTTTTAGAACCATAATTGGACCGATTTTTATTGATTCTGGTTCGGTTCAGAATTGGTCGATTCCAGCTCGATTTTTACTCCAATCCGGTTCTTGCACACAAGAAAACTAAAACTGAACTCTCCGTAGAATCTTATAAAACCAATAGACTAACTACGACACACCTTAAATTTGAGTTGTTAAAGAGAGAATTGAACTCAAATTATGGGTAACATAACGAAATTAGTTTTAATTAAGATAATACTCTAATTATATGTACAAAGGAGTCAAACCCACACCAATTGCTTAGCTAACATTTTTCTCTCAATAAGTTTTTTTCATAATATACTCTCTATTTGCGAATCGGTGAATGCAAGTTGCAACTTGTTAGATGGTAGTCCTGAATCTAGAGTAAGGATTATTTTGTAGTTTGGTGTGCTGATGTGGACTATCTCGCCGCTCCTACGCCACCTGTAAAGCACCAGAGGGGGTTTTTAGTGTAAAAATTCCGACGATCAAATCAGTAAGCATGATGAAGATGAATAGTGAGGGAGAATTATGGGGAAGGCCAAGGTCATTGGATAGAGCTTCAGTACGTGTTGTCCCTATGAAGGGGTGATAGAGGGGTATTTATAGGCTCGCTTTGAGGGTCACTCTAGACACGTGTCGTTTGGGTTTAGTCAGCCATTACCATTACCTGTCCCTTTACCTGATAATTTCCCTAGCATATTGTACCAAGTAGTATACTTACATGGTAGAACCGGTATGTATAGCCTTGACTACTGTTGAGGATATATATCGGAAGGTATATATATCAGGACCCTTTCGTTGGTGATGAAAGGTTGTAATTGCCCTTGAGTATTTACTGGTAACTCCTTGATCATCCTGCCAGGAAGGTGCGTGCCAGTAACCCTCTCGGTCCGCTACGACTGCTCTTGGTAGGAGACAATGTGCTTATCATGATGTTACTGGATTTTTATTATACTAGTCCACGTAGCATACACCTTACCACTTACCGGAATTTTAAGTTACCGATTCCATGAAATGTCAGAAGTGCTCTTGGTTTATTTTTATGTATTATCATTAGATAATTTCCCACATGCCATAAATAAAGAAGGTACCCACACGACTATAACTTTTCTCGTAGCGAGCCAACCACCAAACAGAACCGTTCAAATCAAACAATGCATGGTTTGTTCTTTCCAAAAACAACCACTAAAACGTAACTGGCATTTTCATTTTTCTTCCACAGATCTCAGATTCTCAATGTCCAAACAAATACGATCGTCCTCTCTCTGTCCATCCAACCAACCTGCCCAGAAAGATCGCCAAAACTTTCAACCTCTCTCTATTACTACTAAAATAATACAGTACTTTTTATCTAAAGGATGATACTAAAAGGCATTTTAATTTATTGTTTTTTTTCCTTCCCTTTTTTTCCGCGGAGATGTTTTTCTTCTCCCATAAACAAAACCCTCTTCTTCAACATCATTTTTGCCTCCTCTGTACACTACTACCAAACTTATTACTCTGTATAATGCAACGAACAAAGCAAACTGACAAAAATGGAAAAGGAAAAGGATTTTTTAAAGAAAAAGAATGAAGACGGTTCGGTTCAGGTTCCTTCGTTGCTTGCACGCGTCTCTCCCCGTTTCTAACTGTTTAAAAACTCTAATCTTCCCTGTTTTGCTTCTTTGGCTACTCGATCCTGCCGCTAATCCCAATTCGCTTCACCACAGCATTCGTAATGGCTTCAGTTGGCAAACACACCCCATTTTGCTCAATCCCTGACATATAACTCCTCACTTCCTTCCTTATCATCTCTTGCATCACCCCCAAAAACTCTGGGCTAAAAAACTGATTCTCAAATGCGACCCCGCCGTGATTCTGCTGCTGAACTGGCACTGGCACCGGCGTCTCAGGCGGTATTGTCACTGTCAATGGCACTGGAGTTCGAACAATACGGGTCGGGTTTTCAAAACAGGATCCTGATCCTGACCTGGCAAGTGTGACCTGATTTGTATCACAAACATCGAATCCAGGCAGAGAGAGACTGAGGGATGTGGGTGGATCTGTAGTTGAAGAAGAAGCTGCGTCAATCGATTGACTCGGTGGGACAAATGACCCAGTCCTTGCCGTGGGTCTAAAGAGCGGTGGGGGAGAAACCACTGCAGGCAAGCTGGAATCGCTCAAATCAGATCCGATTGGGCTACTCGGGTTCAAATAACCCGAACCCGCTCCGAGACTAGCAGATCTTTTAAGCGGCTGGGCGTGCGCAACGTCGTCTAAATCCTCAGTCATAGAAGAACATTTTCTCTTGAGGGTAGAATTCCAGTGGTTTTTTATGGCGTTATCGGTACGCCCATTAAGGAGGCGTGCGATGGTGGCCCACTTATTCCCGTACCGCGCGTGAGCTCTGATAATCGCCTCGTCTTCTTCGGAACTAAACGGTCGGTGCTCAACCTCCGGCGAGAGCTGATTGCACCACCGCAACCGGCACGATTTGCCAGATCGACCAGGAATCGATCTGCTTATTAAAGACCAGTTGCGAGGGCCGTAGTTTTGGACTAGCTTCTGTAACGCTTCGTCTTCTTCGGGGCTCCATGGGCCCTTGATCCGATCCATGTCTTTCCTTGAAGCCATGTGATTTTTCAATTTTAGAAACGAGTTGGAGAAAAAAATAGGGGGAGAGGTTTTGGTGGGGAGGAGATGGAGGCGGAGCCTCGGCTTGAATTATAAGAGGGAACAAAGAAGAGAGAGCAGGGGAGAGGTTTATATATGGAAGGGATAAGGATGACTGGTTAAAGCCGGTTATACTGACCGGTCATTGCCGTTAAGGATGGGCAAGGCAGTTACTAATAAACAGCTGCCAAATTAACACGCGTCAGATCTTGGCCTCTCTAACTTCCACGTATAAATCACTCCTCTCCAATGACCCTGCCTTATCTGTAGCCACTGCACGGCTCCTTGAGTTTCCCTTTCACACCTACAAGAGCGATCTGACGGTGGAGATTAGTTTGGATTGCGGAATTCGAAATTTGAAACTGATTGCGGTGGATGACGAGGCGAAACTAATCACTAATCCCAGTAACTGTGGCAGTTAAAAGCCAACGCATCACGGGAATACCGGTGTTTAAAGTGAAACAACCGTTTTGGAAGTTATAAAAAATGGGGTTAAAATTGGAAATAGATAGAAACTTGGGGATTAAGGGATAAAGATGAATTTGATTCTTATCTGTACTGAAGAAAAAGATATTTAGATGGGGAAATAAAAATAAAATAATGAGAAGAAAAGGAAGTTAAGTGTACGGGTGGGGAGCGGGATGACTTTGACCAAAAGACAGGCTGGAGAGCATTTAGATGGAGATGATTTCCTATTTTTAGAAAAAAGAAAACTAATGAAAGAGAAAGAGATTAGTACTGGCACAATTTAGTTAATGCTCAGCTGGCGAGGAAAACGACAAAAGTTAGGAAGCAGAATCAGGGGACGAGCGCTAGTACAAATTTCTCAGTCCAGCCTGTCAAGTTAGCCCCACTCTAACGGCCTACTGCACTATTTCCACCACCACGGCCACGTGTCGGTCACGCTCCACCACTAAAATACCCACCTCCCCGTCCTCTTTTTACTTGCAGTTCTTTTTTGTGTGTTACAGGCAAACCCATATTTTGGTACTATTTTTATTTGTATCTTCTTTATTTTTGTGTATTATGTACTTTTTGTTTTGTTTAATTAGATCAATTTTTGCCTGTTAACAAATTTAATGCCTGCTAAATAATAAAAATACAATAAATTGAACATTTTTCAGCGAAAAAAAACTTTGCACTATGGAAGTAAGATCGGCCGATTCAACTAGTAAAATTAGAAATCGATCAGCTTTTATGTCCAATTTTGATCGAATTTGAGTTGATTCGGTAAAAAAATTGTTTAACCAGATGAACTAGTCCTGGTTTTCAGGTTTAACCGGTTTGTCTTTGTCATTTACTGTATTTTTTTTACTTTAAACTTCAAATAAACAGCTTTTAATTCAATTATTGGATCAACCTCAAATTTTGAGGACATATTTATGAAAAAATTGATCAAATATAAACCATTTTGGATCGAGAAAAATCATCTCTAAACGACATTAAAATTGTGTTTGGAGTTTTGTATTCTTCTTTTTTTTACATATTTTTTATTTATTTTGAATTAAAAACTTTATTTAAAGTTTTCTCTATTTTTGAAGCTGCGCATTATATCAATATGATTATAAAATGCCAATAATTTTTTGATAAATTAAATAAAAAATTACAGTTTTTTAGAAAATTATATATAAAATTATATAATATATTAATTAAATTGAATCCGATCCGACCCCGGTTGAACCTCTAAATCTTGAACCTTTTTAACTTTTCGGTTCAATCCTGATCTAGTTTTTAAAACCTTGGTTTAAATAAGGATGACTTAAATTTTTTGTATTGATAATACAAACAAGGCACCTCAAGGATATTTTCGACCTTTCATCACCAGTGAGGGGGTCCCAATATATGTACTTCCCGGTATATATCACCGTTAATAGACAAGACTATGTATACCGGCTCTACAAGGTAAGTATATTACTTGTACGACATACTAGAGAAATTATCGGGTAAAGGGACAAGTATCGGTAAATGGCAGACCAAGCCCAAACGACACGTGTCTAGGGTGACCCACAAGGCGAGACTATAAATACCCTTCATCACCCCTTCATTAAGGGGACAGACACTTACACGCGCACGCGTACTAAAACTCTACCCGCAAGACTACCCAACTACCTACCTCCACCTGATAGTTTTCCCTACCACTTATTTTCATCATGCATACTGACTTGATAGTTGGAGTCTCTACACTGGAGACCCCCTCCGGTGCTTTGCAGGTGGCGTAGGAGCAACGAGACAGTTCACGTCAGCACGTCATATTACAAAATTACCCTCACCCTAGATCCAGGATTATAATTTTTGGTGCTTTCATTGAGAGCCTTAGATTATTAAGTGAGAACACGTTAATATCTAAGAGCTCCGATTTTTCTCCCAAGATCTACTCTTCAAATGGCGTCAAATCAAGATTTCTCACCGATCCAGCCCATCAGCAACTCCATCATGCCCACCCGTGACATACCAGTGATCCCAACGTCGGTGACACTAGTAGAAATGAGGTCGGTTCCAGTTAACCGCCAGCTCACCTTCTCCACCAGTCTAGAAATAAGCTTCTCAGCTACAACTCTGTCTGGACCAAGCACGACATTTTAGGTGGCTTCAATGGTGGCTGCTCGTCGCTATTTTTATCTAGGCTAATTGTATCTTCCTGACAACTCTCTAAATTTTACTTTTTGAGGTCGATTTTAGTTATTTTGGGAGTAGTTTCTACTTCCCAAGTTTTTTACCTTGTATAATAAGATCGAAACTAGGTTTTGTTTCTTTTCTTTTCGACACAGTTCTTGTGTTGCCCTTAATATATTTAGATTTATAAATAAACAAATAAAAGACTTAAGAATAATAAATTTGATCTTATAGTTTTTTTATAAAACTTAACACTAATTACTATTTTAAAATAGAAGCTCCTTGTGAGAATGTCTGATGCAAAAATAAATTGCTAACACAGAGCTCCTTAAGAAATGCAACACATTACACGAAATAAAATGCTAGGGATGCATTTGAAAATAATAAAAGAGTAAAAGGACCAATGTGGAGAAGGCAACTACTAGTATTAATTTATTTATTAGGTAGGATTAGGAGGAAGATCCGTGAGCATATTGATGTTGTGTACCGTTGAAGTTGCACAGGAAGGCGTGTGATTGCGGTTTAGGGGGGAAAAGAAAACCGAAAAAACGGAAAAGAGGAGAGGAGAGAGAAAGGCAGAGCAGTCGTTACGAGAGAGACAGCTGTCTAACATCTCCCATGGACTGCTCATTACATAAACCCACTCTCTCATTCAACCACGCGCTTCCACTCCCTACCTAACACTGTCCTTTAGCCGTACACACCTACGGCGAAGCAGTTCTCCGCACGGATGCACTTCACGTGTATTATCTAGCTACCGTCCAGATTTACTTTATTTACTTTCCGTTTTATCCCCCATGTGTGATTCTGTGTACACGTACTAATATACATACTGTAAAATAAACTGTATTGTCCTCCAGCTTTTAAAAAAATGAAGATACCACTACATACTCCGATCCAAAATCGAATTTATTATCTGCCTATAAAAAAACCACAAATTGTATAAATAGCAAATACAACACAATATTGGTTTTTCTTCTAAAAAATATTCTGATTTTGCATTGGCTATAAAATACTCCTACGTTTTTACTCCCTTCGTAGTTTTTTTTTAATTGTAATTTTTTCATTTTTTACAATAATCAAGAAAAATATTAGATTGCAATTATTGTATAATTTTTGACTAAATTATCCTTATTAATTATAAATCATTTTTTTTAGTTTTCCTCCAAAAAGTGATTAACTTAAAATTATTTAGGGTTAATTTTGTCATTAATTACAAAAAGTGATCTTGAAAATTGAAATACGACAACTAAATAGGGACAACTATTTTTTGAAAAAACGACAACTAAAAAGGAATGGAGGGAGTAATTACTAGTCATTTAAAGTTAGTGAAGAAATTCCTGAATATTTATCATTTTCACATTAGTTAGGTAACTTTTATCATTTTCAATAAAATATCACTTGTCTTTCAATTTAACTCAATCAAAAATACTTTTCTTTTTTTTTAATTAGTCAATTTAGGAGAGAGAATTATTGGGTCTGAACCGAAACCGTAGAATTGTTATAAATGTATATACGTATATAAAATACTAATTTCCATTTTAATTTAAACATGAGCTTTAGGTAATTTATTCCAATTTCAAAAATACTTTCATGGTTGAGTTCATGGGTGATGCATCATCTCTTAAATGACCCCATGAATCCTCTGTTAGTACAAAGAAATTTTCCATAAATGTAGGAAAAAAGAAAACAAAAATGGGTAAAAATCATAAATCAGCTCAATTTGGACCATAGAAAATGAACCGAACCTTTTAAAAATAGTTTGGTCTGATATTTTTTCTCCAAAATTATACCAAACTGGACCGTGTAACGTCGACTTTAATCTTGTCGCAGACAATTCAATATGTGACTGGAGCTGTAAGTTGTAGGCTGCCTTTTTGCAACACCTACATGCTACAACTAGAGTTTGCCTTGGATTCTCGCAACCAAAGCCTTGTGCAAAAGTACACACATGTGATACGGATTAGTGCTGCAATTAAACAATGATGAAGGGAAGTGATTGGCATTTGGCAATAAATCAGTTTTAATTAGGAATAAGTGAGGCACATCCGCACATGGTATATGGATTGTGGAAGGTGAGAGGCTGTTTCCTTGCTCGCCGTGGGCTTCATAATTAATTAATCAGATTTCGCAGCTGGTTCCAAGTCCCAATTGCACACTACTCGCTGTAGATCAAAAAAAAGAATACTAGTCCAAATAATTTAGAGGAGCAAGTTGGCAATTGTTTTGCATTAAATATCACAACATTGAGAAGATAAAGGTTACGTAAGATCGTACTGATCATATGGCAAAAGAATAACATCCACAAAGCAGTACTCTAGTGCTTAGATTATGATTTTGGGAGATGAGATGTCTTACTACTATAATTGCAGCTCCAGCCCTTTTCATTATTATTATTATTATTATTAATGCACCGCTAAGATTATCTATATTTTGTGTAAAATTGGAAAAATAAAATAAAAATTGTTCAACCCTAGAACACTAATAGTCTAATACCATTCAAATGGAAGAAGCAAACAAGGAGAGTGTAATTAAAATGCTCCCAGATACTAGCTTTTCGAGCAAATGCTCAAGCTTGGAATTTTTTCAAAGGGTGCACTTCAGTTGTGCTTAAGTGATAAGGGACGTTTATCTTTAATTAAGATTTTGAGTTTGAGTAATAAGAATTACTATCATTTCAGAACCCGATAAAACTCAAACGAAATCAGTTTCAATTGAAGGGGGGAAATCGCGTTGGATACGAACAAGCTGAATTATTTTAAACCGCGTGACCTGGAGCCGAAGGAGTGATACTGAATACCCGACAACTCATGGGTTAATTATGTGATGAATTGAAAGAAAAAAAGACTGATTTAATATAAGAAAGGAGTAATTGTGCCACGTAGGATGAATGTTGTTAGGTTGGTGGGGCATGTCACAGTTTGTCGGTTATGGAGTGAGCGGGGAAGACTTTAACGGAACCTAACTGCAGCAATTTGAAAATGTGTTGCCACGTCAATAGCATGCCAGCTAGAACCCACCTACTATAACTGGACCGCGAGTTCCAAGATAGAGAATCTGAAAACACATTGGGATTCGGAAAGGGAACGGAAAGGAGTGCGAGTGTGGGCCGTAACTATGATTTGATGATTTCCCCGCTGCATCGCGAATCCTGTGTTATCTGACGTCTGCTATGCTCTACTAGACTACTAGAATAGAGTTACTAGAGCGTGTGGTGTGCTACCGCTGACTTGCCGTACCCTTCCGGTCATTTCCTTTTTTTAAGTTTATTAATTTTATATCCGTAGTCATCTTATATTGTTTTCTGAAAATGAAATATATCGAGTATTAAAAATCTTGACATTCCATTTTAATTTTACGTTTCGAATATATAAGTACTCGAACATTTATACACAAAATTAATTATTTAATATTTAAAAATTAAACACTTAAAACAAAAATTATCCAAAATTCCATCATCACGTATCTAATTTGAATAATATCTTAAGATGTGTTACAAAAACCGAAATTCATTAAAATGTAAACCCATAATCAGAATATCGCAGTCTATAGGATTGTCAATAAATGTTATTTAGATGAATACATGTGCACCTCAAATACTCGAAGGAAGGAGAGGGAGAGCAACGAAGAATGAAAGAAGAGAGGTGGAGTTTTATGACTCATGAGATCTAATTAAATCACTTTTTAGTGGGAAAAATAAAAAATTTAAACACTTACACCCAAACAGTATACGACGATATTAAAATGTCCATCTCAGCTGATATTTTAGCAAAATAGACCGAAATGACCGAGATGGAAACCAAAACGAAATAAAAGATCGCTTGTATCGTTTTAGCCACACAAAAATTTGGTACGTACCGGAATATTGGCCGAAATAATATGAGATTGATAACTCTGTTTTTTTTCCTCTTTCACTTCCATCTCTCTAAAAATTATACATTACTTTTGGAATATCACGCCATCCTATTATCTCCGTTAATATAAGTTATGAAATTCATCAATCAATGAGTTCTATAAATATAGAGTTCTCGTTAAATATTAGTGGTTGATCACACTATTTATATGAGTAAGGTATAAAATATGACTACGAACGTTTTAAGAATATCAAATAATTACCCCTCTCTAATCTCTTGAGTCATTTATATTTAACTTCAAATTGACGGATTATTTTCTTAGGAAAAAAAATCAGGAGAATTTAGTCATATCTGTCGAAAACAACACAAATTAAGAAAAAAGAAGTTGGATAAGTGGTTCTCAATTCTCTCACGCTCCAAATTTTGAATCCAACAAGTAGAGACAGAAAGAGAAGGGCCCAATACTGAAAACGACGATTCATAAGTCAGATAAAAGTGAGAACAAGAGCTGCCGAGAATAGAAGAATCCGTTGATGGAATTGGGTCGGGTCTACTCTTAACTCATGTCCTCCACCTTTAATTTTCATGATTTAATCGTTTCCACTTATCATTGTTAATGGAAGGGAAATCATTATCTATGTGGTCTCTGGTCCCATACATAACAAGAAAATCAAATTAAATTAATCAAAGAAGTGCATTACAGCCGGAACGATTTGTTCATGCAATTAATAATTTAGTACTTTCTTTTTTTATTAAATCATAATTTAGTATTCTATGCTCTTCTTTGATGCTGAACATATTCTATTTTGTCGTTAATTTGCTAATAATTAAGCCCAGGATTTAAGGAGTTGAGCGATCATTGTGTATATGCAAAAATAGAAATCAAGAACCCTCCGGATTAGGGTTTAGTGGTTTATTTAGGGTTCAACCGGATTAACTTTGTTTTAATAAATCAGTAAATAATAATTAATATTTGTATAAAATATAACAAAATTTAAAATTTTATGAAAATTTTATCTTATATTTATTTTATACTATATTCTAATTTAGTATCACAAATATAGTGTTGATATTTTATTGGTCACATTTGATCAACTCGGTTTAATTTCACTAATTTCCAATTTTTGTTTTCAAAAAAGAATTAGGAGGATATCTTCGTTTGGTTTCCAATTATTTTTGTATGAATTGACAGAATTGTTATGATCCGGCAAGTCAGTGTTTGGTTTCCTGTATCGTGGAATGCTCGTAGGACACAGTAATGGCAACCTTGTTGCTTGGTTTAATTAGGGATGTTGGTGTCCTTTTTGCGGGTTCCTAGACTTCGTCAGAGCCACCGTGAATTAAAAACTGATCATGTCAATTCCTTCGAACAAGGACGACACAAAGGAAATTAAAAACAGAAGCAATATAATTTTTTTATTAAATAAATATTTAATTTAATATTTTTCCTATCTTAATTGAGTTTGTAGAGTACTTGACAATGGTTGATGATCAGAAGAAGGCTCAACCATATTGATTAACTATTGTTTATTTGTACCAGTTTTGAGGTGTTTACCCAATAATCCCTACACATAATTTTGCTGAAGTGTATTCTTAAATAGCAAGTGAAATTGACTTGTTATAATATAGAGAGTTGATGACCTCAAATCTTTGTCATCAAAGGATGGTAAGATTTGTTAAACCAAAGGAATAAAATAACAAGAAAAATTTCAAAAAAATAATATAATTTTTTAAAGAAATATAAAAGAACAAAAAATCCAAAAAAAAAATAATCTACAAAAAAGTTTGAATTTGTTTTAAGTTCTTATTTCTATAAAATTATAATTAATTTAAAATTAATTTTATAGTGTTTAACAAAATTCTGATACTCATTTTGTAAGAATAACCAAAACAAAAAGAATCCAAATATTAATTTTTTTAAAGAATTATAATAAGTTAAAAAGTAGGAAATTAAAGCAAATTTAATAAAATCTAGAGATATAAAAAAATCAAATTTTTGTAATTAATTTTTTTTGTATTGTTTTGTTCTTCAATTTTATATTTCTTAAAAAACAAATATAATTGTTCTTCAATTTTATGGATTTTTCTTATTTTATTTCCTAATTTTTGGGATTTTTTAAAATTATTTTTAGCATAAAGAATTGTATTTCTCGCAAAGTTCGTACACTGAAATCTATTTGAGATATTGGAATTTAACCAAATGTTTAAAAGGACATACTAAAATTACTCCTTTTTTAATACCTAAATAAATCTTGGACATTCTATTCTAATGGATGATTGATATTAATACGTTTATTTTTCCTTAAAAAAAAACAAAGAAAAAGCCAAGAAGGTAATACCTTTTTGTGACTTTGCTTTCAAAATGAGCTAAGACAGAGCATTCTTCCCTTTAGCGACAGCACACCTTGAAAGCAAAAAAAAGATGCTTTTCTTGTTGTTGTTGGTCCTAAGTCTGATTGAATCAGTACCATCAGTGGCTTCTCAACATCAACAACTACCCCAAAACATTAACATATTTATCCTGGCCGGACAGAGCAACATGGCCGGTCGAGGCGGTGTAACCAACGACACAATATCCGGGAAACCCACCTGGGACGGCATTGTCCCCGTCCAATCCCAGCCTAACCCGTCAATCCTCCGGCTAACCGCCGATCTAACATGGGTCTTAGCCCACGAGCCTCTCCACGCTGACATCGATTACAACAAGACCAATGGTGTCGGACCAGGGATGGCATTCGCCAATGCAATCTTGACCCAAGTCCCAAACTTTGGAGTGGTGGGCTTGGTCCCTTGCGCAATTGGAGGAACTTCCATTACTCAATGGGAAAAAGGAGGGTTCCTTTACGATCAGCTCGTGCGAAGGACTCAATTTGCGTTGCGGAGTACTGGTGCGATTGTTAGAGGTATGTTGTGGTATCAAGGAGAGAGCGACACCGAAACAAGAGAGGATGCAGTTGCTTATGAACACAGATTACAACATTTTTTCTCAAATCTCCGATATGATCTTCAGTTCCCATCGCTACCAATATTCCAGGTACTACTACTACCCAAATTCACTTTTTTTTTTTAATCTTACCGAATACTCTCTATATCTTCCAGTAGAAACTAATCTTTTCCAATTTTGGTTGAGTCTAGATGATGAATTTTTCAGAATACATTTTTTATAAATTTTACCAATTTAAATTTAAAATTTGAGTTAAAAGTAAAAATTCTAATTATTTTACCAATACATTTGCGAAGATGTGTATTGATACTTCCCATAGAACGCTAAGTCTAGTTGTTTAGAATCATTCGAGGCTTGCTTTACCTTCTATGTAGTTATGAAGACATTAATTAAAATTGACACTGCGCCCAACTCGCCCAGGTAACTGGGCCCTGAGTTCACATGGGAGGAAACCAGATTTTTAAATTTTTATTTTTTTAGACAATCCAATTATCACATTAAGTGCAGATTATTTTAGATTCTAACTAAATAAAATCCTGAAAATAGGTATACTTCTCTCACAAAGTTTAATACAGTTGCAATTTAGGGCTCGAATTTAAAACATTTAGTTAAACTAGAATAAGATTTTACTGTTAAACTTTATGGTTGTGGGTAAAGTTTTTATTTTTATTTTTCTATCAAGATTTTGAAACAGAGTCTGGGTCAAGTACTAGATTCCACTCCGCTGACTAATGTCTTTCTGTCCGTATGTCAATCATTAACTAACAATTACTCAGTAGCATCAGAAAAAAGAGAGGAATTGTTTTGTTGTAAAAATCAGTTGTTACCTTAAATTTGTTAGGTGGGTCTGGCATCAGGAGAGGGACCATTTTTGGAGATGGTGAGAGAAGCTCAAATAGGAATTGGTACGGCTATGGCTAATGTAGAATTCGTCGACGCGAAAGGACTGCCGCTGGAACCAGACAGGCTGCATCTAACCACCCCCGCCCAGGTTCATCTCGGCCAGTCGTTGGCCGATGCATTTCTTCAGTCACTCTCTAACAACCCGATTCGCATTACCAGCAGCAATTCTCACACAATATCCTCCATTGCTGTTGTTTATAATTCTTTGGCATATGCATTCCTAACATCTATCATCATGACATAGTCCCTTTTCATACTCTCCTTTGTGTTTATAAAATTATATCGATGTTGCAAACTCTATCGGCTAGGAATACAACTCTAACCGGAAAGCATTTTATTTTCTACTAGTCTAAAACTCGTGCATATTTTTAATAAATTACATGTTATTTTCAAGTGTTATATAAAATATTAACCTATAAATAACTTATAACAACTAAATACCTATAAAAATATAATTAAATAAAAAATGAAATTAACCTATCATTGTTCACACGAGTAGTATGAAAACCATCCCGTAACATTTTATTCATATAAACATCTACTTAATAATATTTTGTAAATGAAAAAGAGATTTCCAATACTTGTATAGTAAATTTGTGACTTTTGATTCTTAATCTTAAGTCTTTTTATATTTCACAATTTATGTCATCAATAGCATTAATATAAAATAAATTACTATAAGAATAAACCAAAAGTTTTAAATTTTATTTAATACTTCCTCTATATTCTTTTAAATGGTATTTTAGGTTAAAAAATTTAATTTTAAATAAATGACATTTTCATTTTTTTGGGTATTTTATAATTAATTTATTCCATATAAAGGGAAAAAAAAGAATGTCTATTGATCAGTTTATTTAATATAAAAAGAGAAATGATTATTTAATATTAAAAATATTCTCATTAATAATTACCTTAATTTTCGTATCCAATTTTAAAACGTCATTTATTAGAGTCCGGAGGGATTAATAGATTGATAGAAAAATAATTTTATTAAATTATAAGAGTATATACTAAATAAGGTGGAGAACTGCGGCACCCTCTAAAGCTATTGTCCCTTTAGGCCTTGCGTTTGCTTCAAATTTTCAAAGATGGGGTTTTCAGCTGAGTCGATCATCATCTTCTCCGGGGGTCGATGGCAGATCTGTCATTTGCAAACCAGGTATGTTTACTAGTTTGAACAAAAAATAAATATATGATGCGCGTCAATATTAAGGAATTATACATGACATCATCACATGGGGATTCAATTATCCTATGTGCTTGTTAAAAAAAAAACAATCCTGTGTGCCTATATACGTATAAATAGAATAGAAAAAAACAATACATTTTTCTAATAACTAAAAAAAATTACATAGCGTTAGGATTCGTTTGAGATTAATAATGTTAGGATTCGTTTGAGATTGCGTTCTATTTTTCTTCACGATAAATTTAATAGTCAAAATTTATTCTAGATCTTGACAAAAGCATATATTTTAGTATTTTTATCAGTAGCGATTTTAAACCTTAGATATGTAGTGGAGAGAAAAGCAGAATACTTTATTGAGAAATTCTGGGAATCATTTTACCAATTGTAAGAATTTATTCTAGAATCCCGACCAAACGCTCCATTATAGTTAATAAAATCATGGAATTTGGAATGTCCCGCGTTAGTGGGGGCCGGCCCATTGATCGTGAGATTCAGCCCATTGCTAATATGAGAAGCCGCATATGACACGAGCTGAAACCTGAGGAATGAAAAAACAAGACAATACCAAAGCATTACATAATCAAGCAAGGAGGCGGTCGTTACCATTTTACTGCATACCCGGCAGACCAAACGAAAATGTATTCATTACTGCCAAAGATCAACAAGGTCAGCCAAGTACCCTCTTAGTGGAGATGTCCATAAAAACCAAGTGCAAAAGCTAAGCCAACTTCATGACAATGAAAATATTCTTGGTTTTGGATTGTTGATTTAGCTCAATTTCTTGCCAATCAAGTTGCAGCTAGTTAGCTTGTGATTCGTCTTGGTCATGTCAGTTTATAATCGGCTAAAGGCTAATATTTTAAGCACACATCTTAGGTTGTTTTTTTAATATATATTCTTTCCAAAATGGTGAAAAATATACTTATCTGCTTCCTTTTTGGCTTATATTTATTTCTTAATTCTTTTATAATTAGACAGCCTCATTTTAATCTCAACCCTCCAATAATATCAGATTGGGTGAAATTTACCACTCAAGTTCTTGCGAAATTGATCGAAGACGGAGAAAGTTACGCGTTCCTTCTCCCTTAAAGCGACAGCGCACCTTGAGAAAGCAAAAGCAAAACGAAAAGATGTTATCCTTGTTGCTGTTCTTGCTCCTAATTCTAGTTGAGACTGAATCGGTGCCATCAGTGGCTTCTCAAGATGTACAATTACCACGAAACATATTCATCCTTGCTGGACAGAGCAACATGGCCGGTCGCGGGGGCGTAACCGATGACACCAAAACCGGTCATGCAACCTGGGATGGGATTGTCCCTGTCCAATCCCAGCCTAACCCATCAATCTTCCGGTTAGCCGCCAATCTCACATGGGTCTTAGCCCACGAGCCTCTCCACGCCGACATCGATAACAAGAAGACCAATGGTGTTGGACCAGGAATGGCATTTGCCAATGCCATCTTTACCCAACTCCCAAATTTTGGTATGGTCGGTTTAGTCCCTTGCGCAATCGGAGGAACTTCCATAACCCATGGGAAAAAGGAGGTTTTCTTTACGATCAGCTGGTGAAGAGGACTCGATTTGCGTTGCAGAGTACTACCACTACTGGTGGGACTGTTAAAGGTTTGTTGTGGTATCAAGGAGAGAGTGACACCAAAACAAGAGATGATGCTGTTGCCTATAAACAAAGATTACAGAAATTCTTCTCAAACCTCCGCTATGATCTTCAGCTCCCAGCGTTACCAATATTCCAGGTACTAGTATTATTGAAATTGAACTAGATTTGACTGCCAAGAGAACCAAAAATATTCTCATATTTAAATTCGACTCAATTTTAAAATTATGAGTTCACAGGCCCAAGAAAAAAGATCTTAAAATAGTATTTGTAATCATCTCAATTATTTTATAGCCAGCGAATTTAACCTTATTTTTTTAATTTTCATTATATAACAAAGCGTTTCTTAAATTTGTTAGGTGGGTCTGGCATCAGGGGAGGGATCGTTTATGGAGATTGTGAGAGAAGGTCAAAAAGGAATTAGTATGGCTATGGCAAATGTAGGATTCGTTGACGCCAAGGGACTGCCGCTGGAGCCAGACAGACAGCATCTAACCACTCCCGCTCAGGTTCAGCTTGGCCAGTCATTGTCTCATGCATTCCTTCAGTCAAAAACGAATTGATAGAAATGCACCACATTCTTTTTGCTTGTTCACTTCCTTATTCGTATTTCCATGTTTTCTATATTAAAAAAGAGAGAAGGAATCTGATAATCCTTAGACTCGGGGTGAGAATGATTGTGAGATCTTCACCACCATCATAGTAGCTGTTGTACTTGCACAATGTCGGAGGGGGTTCCCGGTGCAATCACTCCGATATTTAAGTCAGTATATGATAAATAGGAGGGTAATCAGAGGTTGAGGGAGAAAGTAAAGAGAGAATATAAGGTGAGTGACTCTGCAGAGTAAGCGTGGGCTTATCTGAGCTTGTCTTTGCCTTTGCCTAAAAAGGGTATTTATAGGCACTTAAGGTGGGTGCTTGGACATACCGGGTGTGGGATTAGGCGTCATCTGGTAGGTGGGGCCCCCTTCGCTGATGTCGACCACATTTCCGGTACCCTGTGTAAAGACCAAAATGCCCGGGGGTAATTTTGGATTATCAGAATCAGTGCATTACTGGATTTCTATTTTTTTTTCTGGAAAAAGGATATTCAATTCTTATATGGGATGTGTAGGCCCAGCCCATCGTGCCGCAGACTCAGCCCACAACATATGGGAAGCCGCATATGACATGAGCTGGGATTGGCCCAGATATGGCACATCTGCTAATGGGCCGCTCTTGCCCAAGAACACTTTTTTATTTATTGAAATGATACTAAAAAGAAATTTTACGTTAATTCGAGCCGAAAAAATCCCAAAGACCAGTAAAATTAACTATTTTCTCCCATCAGTAATTGGTAATATATTAATAATAGATGTGCCAGATAAAATAGGAGCGTAGGATTTATCTAATTTGATATCCGCTTCCTTTCTAATTAATTAATTAATTATAAGAAAAAAATCTTTGTATTAACATAAAAGATACACCAACAGATTATAAGTTCCCTCTTTTTTGGACGAGATTACATATCATCACAATAAAGAGAAGATATTTTGCAGAACAATAGAACAAAAAGTGTGGTTTTTCTTTTAAAAAGGAAAGAAATATGTGATCTTTCCAGAATAAAATTATAGAATAACTTTTTTTATAGATACGCTGAAATAGAAAGTTATAAATAACGTATAATTTCTACAAAAACTGTTTTAACTAGGTGGCTGGCGGCCGTCATCATTTTACTCCACAGCCGGTAGAGCGGACGGAAATCTCTTAGTGGACAGTGCCAAAATCACCAAGGTCAGCCAAGTAATCTCTCAGTGGGCACGTCCATAAAAGCCAATTGCAATAACTGAGCCAACTTCATGACACAATGAAAATTTCTTAAAAAGGAATTGACAAAGTTAGTTTCCAAAATTTGTGAAGAATGGACAAAATCCAAATGATAAGTATCTTTCAATTTGTAGATAAGCACGAGCCATTTAGAATACGGGTAACGATCCACTCTTTTATGCATCTCTATATATATATGTTAGATAGTCCACTCACTTTTAGTCATAACAAAACTAAACCCAACAAGAAAAAGAGAGAGATAAATCATGGTTAGAATATTTTTCAGATTTTCCATTATGTTGCTTGTAGCCCAATTTGGGGTAGGGGCAACCCTAGCCAAGGACATCTTTCTTCTTGGTGGTGGATACAACATGGCAGGCGAAGGTGGTGTCCGCAATTCCAAATGGGATGCTTTTGTCCCCAAAGAGGCTACACCCACCCCACAAATCCTTGCATTCAACGCCAGCGACAGATGGGATGTAGCACATGAGCCGCTCCATATCTGGCTCAACGAAGGCCCATGGGGAGTTGGACCTGGGATAGTATTCGCCCGTCACGTCCTGGCCCAAAACGGATCCGAATCCGGTGTCATAGGTCTGGTGCCCTGTGCACAGACCACCAGCGCCTGGATCGTGAACTGGGGACGTGGCAAAAGTTATTACAATGAGACGGTGAGGCGAGCAAAGGAGTCGATGATGGACGGCGGCAGTATTCGTGCACTTTTGTGGTACCAAGGAGAGGAAGACGCCACTTTCCAAAAAGACGCCGATGGCTTCAAGAATAATACTGAAAAGTTCTTCCAAGATTTGCGTTCTGATCTGAACTTGCCATCCTTGTTGATTATCCAAGTAATTAATTCTCCTTTTTTTCTCCTTTTTCTGTCAAGTGTTTTCTTTGGTAATTACTGGAGTTTCTTTTTGTTGTTGTGTGAAATAGGTGGCAATTGCATCAGCAGAAGGCAGTTTTACAGAGCAGATTAGGAAGGATCAGTTGGAGATGAAGGTACCTAATGTTAAGGTAGTGGATGCGCGGGGATTGTGGCTGGATAGAAACAAGATCTACCTGGAAACAAGATCTCAAGTTTTGCTGGGGAAGTTTTTGGCTCGTGCTTATCTTGATTCATCACTCTAATTATTTAATTTATTTTGCCCCAAAAAATGTATTGTTTGGAGCGGAAAAAACATTTAAGAGCTCCTCTTTGCAACAAAGTAAAAATTATCGATATGTGTTACCTGTGATGCAATTGGTTCAATTAAGGTCCAATTGAATAAAAAAATTAATGAGTTCATCCTATCCAGATTCGAATTCATCATATTCAGATTCGAATCTTAAATAAATTAAGAGCAGGTTATGAGTTGTCCAACCATATAATACATTCTTCTTCGTTTATATTCGTAGGTGTTTTCCAGGAAAACGTTTCCTTTTCAACCCCGTACATACATAAGTCATGAATCTTATCACCAAATATACCAGATTAATGTACTTGGGTCAAATATTTAAATGCATCCAATCCGACAGAAAAAAAAGAGTTAAAGGTAATTTAGTCATGCCCGTATTAAAAAAAATTCAAAATATTTTAAATAACTAAATATTAACGAGTACAGGTTCGAGCTCTGAAATATGTAATTGCGTTAAAATTTATGAAGAATTTTTATTTATTTATTAGAATTTTATCTAAGTAACGATACATAGTAGATGATTACATATGGTAAAATGAAATTACTACCAAATACACAAAATTGATTTCTTATTTATGTTTCAAAGATTCCGACGTTAAAATAGATTTATCTGATCAAAATCAACCCACCCAACCAACCGACGGCACTTGATTTGCTGCTTACTTGTCACTTACCGGTTACCTCCCACTTGTCCATGTCTCACCAAACTTCATAACCGAAACAAGAGGAGGAGGAGACGCCAGAGATGGCGGCTAAACCATCTTGGATGAGCCTCACTTTCAATCCGAACACCTCATCACCATCTCCTCCCTTTCTGTCATGGAAACTCCCTCTACCTCCCTCTCTCCCGTATCCAAACAAACCCGGTCGGTCCAAGAAATTCGTGGTACTAGCCACTGTACTGAACGCCAAACCCACAGTTCTTGTCGCCGAGAAGCTTGGAGATGCAGGGCTAGACCTTCTCAAAAGGTTCGCCAATGTTGACTGCTCTTACAACCTCAGCCCAGAAGAGTTATGCACAAAGATCTCACTCTGTGACGCGCTGATTGTCCGGAGCGGGACCAAGGTCACGCGCGAAATGTTTGAACGGTCCGGTGGAAGGCTTAAAGTTGTGGGCCGAGCTGGTGTTGGTATTGATAATGTTGATTTACAGGCCGCCACGGAACATGGGTGTTTGGTTGTTAATGCCCCCACAGCGAATACAATTGCCGCTGCTGAACATGGGATTGCTTTGCTTACTTCCATGGCTAGGAATATTGCGCAAGCGGACGCATCCATTAAATCTGGTTGGTTTCTCTAATTTTATTTTTTCCCAATCCAATTTAGGCATTTAGTCGAACAATCGGCATATTTTTGTAGGTAAGTGGCAGAGGAACAAATATGTAGGGGTGTCTTTGGTGGGGAAAACGTTGGCTGTGATGGGGTTTGGGAAGGTCGGGTCTGAGGTTGCCCGACGTGCAAAGGGTCTTGGGATGCATGTGATTGCGCATGATCCATATGCTGCTGCTGATCGGGCACGGGCAGTTGGTGTGGAGTTGGTGAGTTTTGAGGATGCCATATTACTGGCTGATTTTATATCCCTGCACATGCCTCTTACTGCTTCGACAGCCAAAATGTTCAATGATGAGACCTTTTCCATGATGAAGAAAGGTGTTCGAATTGTAAATGTTGCGCGTGGTGGAGTGATTGATGAGAAAGCTCTAGTTAGAGCTTTGGATTCTGGGATTGTTGCTCAGGTTCTTGTTTTGTCAATTAAATCCTTAGGTAAAGTAATTAGATTGCTGCAGGATAGATTTGATAATTTAATCTCTGTGCAGGCTGCACTTGATGTGTTCACTGAAGAACCTCCGCGGAAAGATAGTCGGTTGGTGTTGCATGAAAATGTGACTGTTACTCCTCATCTTGGGGCTAGTACTATGGAGGCTCAGGTTTGATCGATCACCTATTTAGTTTTATCCTCTTAAATGTTCTGTGAATTTTTGTTATGTTAATTGTTGTTCTTGTGTTTTAATCAGGAAGGGGTAGCTATTGAAATTGCCGAAGCTGTTGTGGATGCTTTGAGAGGGGAGCTAGCTGGTACTGCAGTAAATGCACCCATGGTTTCTGCTGAGGTATGGGTTTAGCACTCTATATGTGTTCGCATTTTGTTGTCAAAACTTCCATTTTGTATGCCATCTTGTCACAAATTTATTCTCTCCTCTCTTTAAAAAACTGATCACTTTGCACATTGAACTGTTTAATTCTATGAAGAACACAAAAAGAATTGCTTCTTATAAAACCAGAAGGGTCATGTGGTCAGTTACAAACATTATCGAGTTTCTGTGTTTAGTACCTCTTTCTTTATGTTTCCTGTCATGTAGTTAATGAATGATGATGATAATTTCACATTCATTCACATGTGGGGAAGTAGTGATTCCAAGTTTCTTCTTGTCCTTAGAATTTTTTTCACGATGGCAGGTTCTTCTAGAGCTTGCACCATTTATTGCTTTGGCGGAAAAGCTTGGCAGATTGGCTGTCCAACTAGTTGCAGGTGGGAGTGGTGTACAAGCAGTGAGAGTGAGTTATGCTTCAGCCAGAGGCCCGGATGATCTAGATACCCGTATACTTCGTGCCATGATTACGAAGGGTCTGATCGAACCTATCTCCAGTGTCTTTGTAAACTTGGTAAATGCAGACTTCATGGCGAAACAGAGAGGGCTAAGAATAACAGAAGAGTGCGTCATATTGGATGGTTCACCCGCAAATCCACTCGAGTTCATTCAGGTTCAGATTGCCAATGTCGAATCCAAATTCGCCACTGCAATGTCAGACAGTGGCGAGATCACAGTAGAGGGAAAAGTGAAAGACGGGAAGCCCCATCTTACCAAGGTAGGTACATTTGGTGTGGATGTTAGCATGGAGGGCAGCCTCATACTTTGCAGACAGGTGGATCAACCGGGTATGGTTGGTAAAGTGGGGAGTCTCCTGGGTGAGGAGAACGTTAATGTGAGTTTCATGACTGTTTGGAGGATTGCTCCACGAAAACAGGCAGTGATGACCATTGGTGTGGACGAGGAACCCAGCAAAGAAGCTTTGAAACGAATCGGGGAGATACCAGCCATGGAAGAGTTCGTTTACCTGAAATTGTGAAATAGTAGTACACCGCGTATCATTTCGAAGATTGTCATGGTAATTAGTTCAAAGAATGATGTTGCTGTGCGGTCTCAAGATGAAAAGCAATATTTCATGTTCATTTTTTTAGTATGGACATTAATCGTGGGTTTCGTCTAAAACTAGGTAAGCCCTGATTGTACACATTTCCTGTTGTTAGTTTCTTCGGCATCTTAAGGCGTTTATATGCACAGGGGCTGTGTTCTTCGATTTTGAGTTGTTAATAGCAGCAGCAAAATGGGTTTATTTCCCATGTGATTCATTGTAAATCAAAGTCTTTAGGTTTCAATTGTGACAGATCCTTTCTGGACTCCACACGTGTCCTCTGCCTTCCTGCCGACCATTGTAGCTTATCTTATCTTCAGCATTCTCCACCTGTCTTTCGCTCATTCAGCGACCCAATGGAGAGACGCCACGACAGGTAACGTGGGTCGAATACCTAACACTGGCCAAAATGGATATTGGTTATATATTTGTTTCAAGTTTCTAGAATTCAAACAAGTTTTCTTCTTTCTTTCGGATCAAAAGGGATAGCAAGTTTTCATTCCTACAGCATGAGCACAGAGGTAAATGAATGCATGACTTGAATTTTGTAACTTCTGTTCTGATGCTAGCTGATTTTGATCGTCTGTTTCTTCATTATGTAAAATAGGTGAAGGAAGACGGTCCTGAAAAGACCACGGTTGAGACGGTGGATTACAGGACCCAGGCCGGGCAAGAAGAGCCAACCAAGGAGAAGATTGAGGTGGTTCATCTGAATCGCGATCCGAAGAAGCATGATTCTGATCAGAGTGGAGGTGGAGTCGTCGCTGGTGCGACTGCCGCCGTGACAGAAACCATGAAGTCTGCTAAGGAAGCAATCGTGGGCAAATCGGAGGACAGCAACACTCCAAAGTGATAGTTTCTTTTTTTAACTTATGGAATCTGTGTGTGAAATATTGCTAGAGCACGTCTCTTGACCAGTAAAGATTGGTGTTCATTATGCTGTTCGTTTGTTCATGTCTGGTGATGTGAATTTGTGTCCCTTTCGTAGCGTTATCCCTTTGCATAAATATCTAATCTCCACTAGTTTGTTCTACCACCACCACCACTTTAAATAATGTGGTGGAATAAAATATAACGGTATTTATTAACCACCGTAAAAATTACTTTAATTTGCTGTAAAAATTATGTACTAGATAAGATATTTGACCTGACATTCACCATAGGTAGACCTGTCAATTAGACTTGGGGATCCGGCCCGAACTCGGGTCCGGGACCAAAAATTGGTCCTGTTTTTTAGTCGGGCCGGGTTTGATAGACTCGGATTTTTTTTTAAAAAATAAATAAATTGAATTTTTATATATATAAATAAATCAAAACCACACCCTCCCTTTATTTTCATTCTCTCTCTCTCCCGATCCCATTCTCTCTTATTCCCTTTCCTTTTTTTACTCCCTCCTCTTACAATAAATATACTAAATTGCATGAAAATCAAAGAATTGAATTGAATAAAATGACACTTATTACCTGGCATTTTCCAATTCAATTCAATTCAATTTTCCAATTCAATTTAATTCTTTGATTTTCATGCAATTATTAAATACACTTTTTCTTTTTTTTAAATTAACATGTATATATTTAGTATATTTATTATTTTAATTATTTTAATTTGGTTATTTTCAATTGAATAACGGTCACAAGAGAGCTTTAATAATGAACAAAAGAAGAAAGTGGCTAATGTCATTTATGCATAATGCATGAATGATATTTCTTACATTTGACTCTTTTTAAATTAAATTTGATTGATTTTAATTTTTAATGTTTGATTGATTTTTTATTTTTTTAAAACATTGATTGTTATAATTTATAGTAATTAATTAACTAAATAAGCATTAGTTTAAATTTTAACGAAAGGACCTAATTGAAAATTGATGATTATGAAAGAAGGAGAACTTAATTGAAAGCTCACAATTAAAAAGAATCAAATTGAATTTTTTATTTTTTTTTATAAAAAAAACGAGCCGGGCCGAGTCTAGTCCCGGACCCGAGCCATTTTTTTGGGCCGAGACCGGGACCAAAAATTGGTCCCGTATTTTTCCTGGGTGGGGACCAGTCCCGACCCGATTTTTTCCGGGTCTTCAGGGTCCCAGGTCGGGTCCGACCCACAGACTCGGATTGACAGGTCTAACCATAGGTATTATCAAACTAGTAGTTAATTTCCACTAATTTTACAAAATTATTACACTTTAGAAGACTAGAGCAAAGGGTATAAATATACCCACAGGCACAGAGATTCTACAAACAACTTAACGGGTCGGGTTGTTACCAGATACCAACTTCCATGAACCCATCAGAAGTGGCGGATCCTCTAAACATTCCGTTAGTATTAAAGCCACACGCCACTTCCCCATCTTCGGACACAGCAATCAGCCCAGCAAACCCTTCATCAAGCCTTTCTTTTATCACAAAGTCCACAGCTTCTTGCAAGCCCAGCCCTTTATATTCCATCACCGCCGCAACATCACGCGCCAGGGTGCCGCGTATGATGGCCTCGCCTTCACCCGTGCATGAGACCCCACATAATTTACACGCGTAGGTTCCCGCCCCGATCAACGACGAGTCACCGATACGACCTGCCATCTTGTTCATCAACCCACCTGTTGACGTGGCAGCAGCACACCTACCATCGCTGTCCACAACCACACACCCAACTGTTTCTGGCGCGTAGATGCTAATTGGAAGCCCGCTCATCACCAAGGTACTGTCTGCGGCCGCCCCCGAGCTGCAGCTGTCCAATCCGACGGCTGGGATCCTGTAATCGAACTGGTTTTTGGGACCCACAAAAGCGAAGAAGGTGTTAGTAACACGTGAATGGGCCTACCAAAGTGAGCTTCGTTTTGATGATTGATTTGCCTTGATTAAATCCAATGGCTGTGAGTGACTGTGCGAGATAAAGATTCAACATACCAAGATGGAGTTGGCTTCCTTTGCCAACTTTAACATTCCCACGTTTTCATTGGTAATAAAATATTCGTTCTCCACCAGCTCAGCACCCTGAGGAGGAAAAACAGAGATGAACTTATGCAATCAATTTTGGAATTTTCATTTAACACTAAGAATTAAAAATATAATTTAGGTGTTCGATTTAGAAATGGCTAGATTCCTTGGCGGTGATTAGTGGTTACAAGTTGAAGTTTTAAAATATTATCTGAAGTAGTCGTAGAAACGTGTAATCGTTGGAAATCGTATTGGTTCGACGATGCAACTAAACACAAACACGTCTTCATACTAAATTTATACCGTATGTTTTCCTCATTTTTCATATTTATTATCCCCTCTGGACCGCAATAATCGTCATTTTTCTACGGAATGTTACTGTACACTTTACTTGATTTTTTAATGTTTATTTTACTAAATGTTACTGTTTCAGGAAGTCAATTAATATAGTCCAGAGGGAGTACCATTTTTAGTACTAAATAAAAAAAGAATTAACACACGAGGGGAATTAATTTGAGAGAGAGGGTTGATTGTTGTATGTTATTAAATCAAGTCAAAAGTAGAGGACAGTGGTTTAAGGGGGATGGGAAAATTACCTGTTGGCGAGCGAATTCTTCGGCGCCAGAGAAGGCAAGGTAAGAATGGGGAGATTTATCCATGACAAGGCGAGCAAGAGAGATGGGATTTTTGACAGTTTTTACACCAGAAACGGCGCCGCATCGTCTCTTGGTCCCATCCATGATGCTGGCATCCATCTCCACCATCCCTTTCTCGTTCAGAGCAGATCCACGACCCGAATTGAACAGAGGATCCGTCTCCAGTTCTCGCACCTGCACATTGATGACACCGCAATTAATTACTCTCTTAATTTCTCAACAAATCCAAGGATCGGCGTCTGAATTGATTGATTAATAATAATAGTAATAATAATAATTTATGTGTTTGAATTGAGATGTGCATTTTTGTTGATAACGTACGACGAGTTCGACGACATCGATGGCAGAGAGATTGGAACGAAGAGCAGAGATGCCAAGATCAAGGCAGCGAGTGAGGAGTCGTTTAGCCTCCTCCTGTCGCTGTGTTGGGAGATTGGGGTCCACACCAGCGCCACCATGCACTGCTATAGCCCAGCCTCCCATCTTCTCTCTCTCTGTCTCCTGTTCTCTGTCTTTGGTTTCTCCCCTGTTTATGTTTCTCTCTCGCTCTTACTCTCTTTGCCTTTGGGTGTTGGGTTGGGTGTGTGTCTGGCGCTGTGTTTGTGAGTTTTTGGGCGTGGCAGTTGCCGCTTTTTATAGACGTTTTTTTTATAGACATTCTATTCCAACGTAACATAAATTAATCTTTTAAAAATTATTTCAACAAATATGAGTCAACACTAAATTAATATGCATATTACTGGCGTTTAATATATCGGCATATAAGTAGCTCATTTGTTAATTGATTAGTGTTAAAAATATTAGTAGAAAATTAAATTTGAGTTAATATTTTATTTATGTCTATAAAAAAATAAGTATATTATCTATTATATATAAATTTTTAATTCAAATGATTAATGTATAGGATCGTAAGTTTACGGGTAAAATAAACTATACTCTAGAAAAATTCGGATTCATGATTTCCTTTCGGAACTCCACAAAAGGACATATAATAATATAACACGCGCGTTGGATTCAAAGAGATCGCTTATTTTATACCAACATTCATGCAAATACTGATCGGAGTTGTATTGCTATATATACATATATATTGCTATGCGCATAAAATATCTAGTGGCATAATATAAAACAATGAGGAATACTGATCGGAGTTGTATTCCTAAAAATAATGCTATATGCTAAAAAGTTGTAACCATTCTATTAATCCAGACACTTTGAAGCTCGAGACTGGCCGAGTATTGGGAGTGGTGGAACAAATTGGTATAGGGTTGTTCATGGATCCGTAAAAAACTGACCTTGCATCTTTAAAAAGAGGGTAGAGTTGGACATTAGTATGTTAAAAAATTGAACCCTGAAATCAGATATAAGGCCCACGTCGTTTTAACAAAACCAACCCGCACTAGCTAAATATATGACAAATCATTTATTAATACACCGTGAATTCCCCAAGGAAAACTTGAAGGTGTTCGAGAGTTCTCAAGTGTATTTTGGAGAGAATAAACGATTCATGCTCTCCCTACAAATGGGGTCAAATGAAAAAGGGGGGTCTATTATAGGGTCAAATGAAAAATCAATGCAACTCGTAGTAAATTTTTAGATGCAAAAGTGTGTGAATAACAATTTGAGAAGTGATATACTATCACAAGAGTTCCGATTTGCAATTTTAAATTTTCAAAAAGTTGCAGAAAAGTTGATCGTGTTTTGAGTGGTCACATGCTCACTCGCTTCTTTAGTCTTTTCTTCTCCTTACGTCTTACGTTACGTTAGTAGTAACTTTACAACTTGTTTGCCACTCCCATTTCCCAGCAAGCGTGGAACTATAATATCAGCCGTTAAATTAAAATGGATCCAGTGCAGGCGGCGGACCCAAAAAAATAAATACCAAAAAGTTAAAACGCAAGAATGAGGGGTCCCACGCACGCTTGCTTCTTGGAAAAGGTGGTCCTCCCAATTTGAAGCGCGACCATTGACCAACATGTATGTAACAGAAATTAAATCGTCCTCATGACCGTGAGATGATAAGCATGCTGATTGGTCCAATTTGCTAACCTCGATGACTAAGCGACGACGTAGCGAAGCCATCAGATGTACATTAACTCATTCAAACATTTTAAGTAAACAAAACCAAAACAATTAACAATTAACAATGGATTGGTTGGATACACTAATGTTTCTTTTCTTTTTTTATTCTTAATTCTTTTAAAGAATACTCCAATTAAAAAATTCCAAGTGTACTGGAAAAGCATCTAAATACAAATTTCATTCAAAGTAGAAAGAGAAACAACAATTACGTAGGAGGAAACCAACATTATTTAATCCACATTAATTATAAACACTACGGGTGCACCCTTCCGACAACCGCTGCAACTGTCCACCTCAAACAACCGCTACAAGGGGGCTCGCCTCGGACAACTACTACAAGTGCTCATCTCCAACAACCTACCGTGAGTGCAAGGATGTTGATGGATCAATAATCTACGATATATTTATACCAACTAATTTTCACCGTATTTATATCAATATCATTATCACTTATTATACATTTTACGTTAGGTTAAACTATATCCACACTATTAGCTATTTATACTTAATAAATATCTATGAATATTCATTAATGAAACAAAAAATTAAAAGCACCAACTGAGTAGGTTCATGGGTTGGGTGGTTGTTTAGATTACAGTAATTCATGAACTAGGGAGTAAATTTAGACATTTAGTGATAAGGTTGGGATTTCATGACTTTGGGTTGGGTGGCTGTAAAACTATGCCGTTTCCTTATCAATTCAATATTTATTTAACTTATTTAATTTCTTTTGGTCAAAATATTACTTCAATTAGATAAAAAAAAAATATATACAAATATATTAGTAATTAACATATTATAAGACTACATATTATATATCAAGTTTTGAGCATGATAAATACTCCCTCCAGTCTTAAAAGAATGTCTTCCTCGCATCCCAATATTCAGTAGGGAACGCATATCGAGGAGGCCGGATGAGGTACTATTTGACCCCAAAAAATCCGAATTTTTTTGTGAACGTACGTTAATCCTTCCCAGAAAAAATTAGGGGCAAAATTGTCTCAAATAGTGAGTCTACCGACCGTTTTAAGATACGTGTCGAAACAGTAAAAACAAAAACAAATACGACATTGTTTTGGGACCGGAGGGAGTATGTGAATAACGAATAATACGGATAGTTAAATATGCAAAATTATATCCATACCCTCAGTGTGGATAATAAACATACATATCCATTACACAACATTTATAAATAGATAATTAATAGATATATTTGGTATGGATATCCATTGATATCCAATTCATTGTCATCCATATACGGGAAAAATTTTAGGTAGATCATTATCTACCTACAACATGATCTAGAATGATGACACGTGCCCCAAATAGTGCTAAAATACCATTATTCTTGACACTTTTGGATACGTGTCATCATCCTATATCATGATGTAGGTAGATCGTGATCTACCTAAGTTTTACTCATACATATACGAGTGCATCCTTCCTTCCGGGCGCCTCTAATGATCTTTCTGCATAGGTTGTGGAGCCACCCCAACCCCCAGCCCCCCTCCCAAATTTTCAAAAGTGTCCAATTTAGTCCTTTAGAAGAAGGAATGAGTCTTACTTCACTACACCTGTATGCTCTAGGTTATAATCCACCCTCTTTTTAGGCCTTCATCACATCAGCGATAACAAAACGGTGATGTCAGAGCATTGCATGATCTAGTAGCTCCTTCGATTCACATCCACAAAAACAAAAACACAATACTTGAACGTGAATCTCACGTATAAATTAAACAAATACGTAGAGATCGATTTGAATTTTGTTGGTAATGATCAATCATGCACAGATGGCCCAAAAACGGAGGAGCCGTCTTATATAACACGTACGTACGTCAGATGCATTATTTGGTTGTGTACATTGTATCTCCTCCACTATCCATCTCAGCAGGACGACTTATTTTCACAGACCGAGAAAAGTGGGTCGGGCATCTTTTTACCCGGAACAAAGGGAGTATATAAATATAAATTTGAAGTTATAAAAAAAGACATGTTTAATTAACTATATCAAATCAATAAATACGTAACAACTTTTTGATTAACCACTTGATATATATTGTGATTTGTGAAATCTCCAAATGTGCAGTAGTGGAAGATGATGTTAGATTCAACTTATATATAAATAAGGACACGTCCTTGTCAATAAATAATTAATTACTTAGATGGAGATGGTGGTAAGTAGACCTGCTAACTGGAAAGGCTATTTTTGTACGGTCGACTCTGATCTGTTCTAAATGAGTGAATTTGGATAGTCAAATTTCAGACTTAGCCCACTGATGTAAAAAGGTCGGGTTTGGACTATCTAATTTTTAGCCCGATCTATTATCAATGTTATGCATTTTTTAAATTTTAAGAATATTTCGTTGAATTTGATAATTTTTTATTTTGTTTTATTTCATAAGTCGATCAAAAAATAACAATATATTTATTATTATTGAATAAATATTAATTAAAATTGTAAAATTAAAGTACTAAATTTATTAATTTAAATTTATAAAATTTGAATATTTTAACTTAAGATTTTTAGTTGATATAAAAAATGACAATTTTCACGTGGAAACTTGATGCATGCAAGAAGGGGGAAGGCCGAGGCCGGGACCGGGAGGCTAGTGGGCCGCCAAATCAAAGCTACAACAAAATCCAGAGATATCTTTGAAGATCTTAACTTTTGCCACTAAAATCTAATCAATACGAATGGACACTTTTATTTTGCGCTCCAAAAGATTCACGTGTTTTGTGTCAGTCCGGTAGTAATAGTATCTTCCAACTTCACCCTCGTGTACCGCGCGTGAGAATCACTTACCTACACTAGATTCTGAAATCGGAAATCCCTTTCCTTTTTCTTTTCCTTTTATCGAAAGAGGAAAAAAAGATTAGACGAATCTCACGGAATCCCTTTCTTTGACATAAAATAAAACAATATTCTTTCTCTCGATATACTAAGATTCAGTACAAGAATAATACAGTGAGAGCCCAGTACAATGATAACCCCTTAACCCAGGACAGTTGCAACCCAATTTTCAGAATACTACTCTGTCAGCCCAACTCAACCAAAAACAAACCCAACCCAAATTAGAAAAAGAAAAAAAAACACAAATGCAAGTATGGTTCACAAGTCGCAGCACATGGGTCAAAAATTACATAAATGAATTGTAAAATAGATTAAATTAATAAATAATGACATAAAATTCAAATCATTAACCAATGAGATTTTTTAAAAAAAAAAGACTGGTAAAGGAAGCTGAAGAAATGAATGGCAATTGAATGGAGAGTTCTTATTTCCCATAAAAAAAAACTATAAAAAAGAGGTTATCGTAAATTACAAAATTTAAGGAAAAAGATAGAAAGTGTGTGGAGATGAGTAGCGAGCGGCACCTTTGCATGCAGAGAAAAGCGGTACTGGGCCCATAAATGAGCACCCGCACCCGCACCTCTGCAAATATATGCATGTAGTCGAGCAGATGGATCGGCCCCATGACTTCTGCCGTACCAGAGCCCAGAGCCCAGAGGACCACCACGGTCCACACACCTTAATTTCTCTTTTTGGCTTTTCCTTTGATGTTTTCCTCGCTGTTCTGTTGTTTATAGATTTTACTTCATTAATCCTTAATTTCTTTTCCCCAAAATATAATTGCTTTAGTATAAAGTATATATGTTCTGATCCAGTAATTAAAGTCCGTGGAAGAGAAACTAAATGCGGATCTGTCCTTTTATTACCTGACACGAGCAACAGTAAATGCGGATGTTGACCTCTAAATGGGCAGAAGACCCCAGCCAGCCCAGCCCAGCCCATCTCAACCACAGCCCATTAATTGGAGGATATTCATCCTGTGGTGCATTTTACACTTTCATCTGGACCGCATAAAAAACACACATCCAAATCTATCCATTTCTTTAAAACATAGTACACACATTTATACCATTCACGCATGGAATGTGGCTATATATCCTGGCAATGAAAAATTGTATAAATACATTTCTATCAAATATCAACATCTTAGGATATATATTGGACCCGCTTCATAAATCTCCTTAGCCCCATCATTTTCTTCTCTGTTTCTGTTCCCCTTGCTTATTTACTTCATTCACTTCTCATATATTTGTAGATGAAGATACCATATAGTCACGTGACTAGTACTCCCCCATGATTGGTCCAACTAGAATGGAAGAGGAGATGGTAATACAACAGTAAATGCAGCTGCTTCCATGTACATATGGTACTCTTTTGAAAAACTAGTGAGTGACGATTATACTCTAACAACGCGCGATCAATCACAGATAAGTGTAATAAATAGAAAGTAAAGAACATAAAATTTTTTAACATCGTTGTTGAGTGGTGCCTACTCCGCGGACAAGATTGTAAGAAGTTTCACTGTGATGAATAAAAGATAATGTACAATCAGAATGATTAACCCTCCTCCCCCGCTCAAGTCTTTCTCTACCAAAATAGACCTCAACGTATATTAGATCTTAATCGCACCACGAGTTTTTCTGGCCAGGTCAACAATCCAATTTACAGGAAAATTTCAAAATACATCAACAAATTCGAACATAAAATTTTATTCTCCCTGCTTTGTAAAAAGAACTACGGAGCTACTCTCTCGTTTTCTTTTTTTACTTTTTCCCCCCTCTTTTTTCTTGTTTTGTTGGTTTTCGGGTTGAAAATGAAATGCAGCACACCTCACACCCTTAACTGTACCAAAAGCAAAGAACAAAGGACCAACAACAAAGACATGACAAACGAAATCGAAAGATCTTGTCTCCCAATTTCAACATTCCCTCCCTTTTTCTACCTTTCTGGTGGTGCCGCTTTAAGTGGATCTAATTTTTATCCAAAATTATCTTTTTAAATTATTTAACTAATCACTATACTTTATTAGGTTAATGCGGCTTATAATAATCAAGACCTATACTTTCTTCTCTCTTTTAATTAATTCCTTAAGGACACATTTTCTTGTGACATTTCCAATTTGATCCAGATTGAATTATTTTTTTCTATTTTTGCGATAGATCCCATCAAAATGATTGCCAATAAAAACAAGAACAAGTACAGAAATTAGCTGTAGGTATGATTTGCTCAAACTATGTTCGATCAATACATACATATATAATATGAAGAAGGTGGCTATTTTCTTTAATATATAGATGAAGGTGAATAGAGCCAAGTCATGATTCCTTTTTACCATATGATAAAATAAAAATAAAAACTATTTATATGGATCTCAACTAAAAAGTGGTAATTAGGCTAGTGGTTAATGTCTTATACTTATGTTGATTTTATATAGTGAGTTTTATTATTTATTATCAAATCTATAACTTATGTTATAAAGTTAATGTGCACTAATCAGTTGAACTACAACTTAATTTCATGTGTTATAAATAAATTTTCAATCAATAAATGATATTTTAGTCACGCTAAATTTTTTTCTTTTTATAAATATTACATCATAAAAACTCTATTAATTAGTTAAAATACTCGTTCTTATATACGTACATATTTTTTATTTTAGACCAATAGAAAAACTTGCACTGTAAATTTGTCTTAAGTCTTAACTCTTATTGACTTATATAATTAACTACAACTAATCAAAAAAATTATTCGTCTACTGATGTATAGTTTACGGTTCACACTGTCAAATTGCTGCCTTTTGTCGCGTGATACGTATAAATTTCTTAACCTATTTCATAATATTAATTGCGATCAGTGCCCGAGTGCTTTCTTCTTCTTCGTTTTCCTTTGAATTATTAATTAATTACCGATCAAGATTTGTTCTGGATTGACTTTTTCCATACTTTGTTTGCTCAACTTTATACCAAACTTAGGTGTTCAGACTTATGTTCTTGCTTCTGCTTGCACCTAAATGATGCGGTATGAGTCCCCATTCCGTCAGGAAATTAAAAGTAAAAACAGAATCATACTATATACATCCCAACTCGATCGTCAATGCCCAACTCACGGCCAAGTATTCGTAAACAAAAAGATGCTAGCATTAATCGTAATTCAATAAACTTACGATTAAAAAGAATAACAATAACGAAATTTGAGACTATAGGAGCGTCTAATGAGCAATAACTATTACTCCCTTCGTCTTTAATTATTAACCTGCATACAAACTAATTTCAATCATTAAATACAGTTATTTGTAATTTTCTATATAAAATTATCTTTACTAATATTTTATAAGTATATGAAGTGTTCATTCATTTTTTATAATAAGGTAAAAAAAAATCGCATAAGGAAGGAAAAAGAGGCAATTAAAATTGGATTTTCTTTTTTAAAAAAGGAGGTAAATAATCACGAGTGACTTTTTTGAAATAATTTTGTTTTTTTAAATTTGTGTCTTATTAGATGACTAATAAAAAAATTATTAATTAATTGATACATATTTGATAAGCCTTTAAAACGCCGGTCATATCAAAGAAAACAAGCTCTTCCTTCAAGGTCAAAAACACCACCATATCATGAAATTAAGCTCTCAATATTGCTAGTGGCCGACAACAACATGTTAAAATTTCACATGCAAACAAGAATTTAATGTAAATAAAACGAAAAATCCTACTCCCTCCGGTCTCTAAAATGTGTAGTTTGGAGACCGAATACAGTATTTTAGGACACATTATTGGTGTTGTTTGATTATGATAATATCCCTGTACTTTTCGTTTATTTACTACACTGTCATTCCTCACTCTTTACCTCTGCATAAGTTTCCCTAATCTCCGCGCCAACGTTTTCCAAAATTTTCCCTTAATCCCTCCCAAATTTTCAATTCTTTCCTCTCAAATTTTTAATTCTTTCCGCCCTAATTCGAAAATCCCAGTTCACAATGCTCTTTCACTCCCTCTATCCATATTCTCATTTCTCTTCGTCAAGCTCTAGAGCTCTCAATTTTCGGCCTCAACTCGCAAGGTTTGTTTTGCGTGAAGAATGGTGGATTACAATCAATTCGACCCTCTCAATTTGTTTCAATATAATCCATCACCACCCTCAGATTTTGAGATTATTTTAGAAGGCGAAGAATTTCCCGGCCGAAATGAGGATGAAATCAATGTAGAAGAAGAAGAAGAAGAACCCACAAATACGCGTGAAGAGGACGAAGTCCATAAAGATATGCCAGACCTAAATGAAAACTCAGTAACTCATATTGGTGTTCAAGGTTAAGTTATTTCATCTTATAGTGGTATGGTTGAAGTTTTAAGTTATTCCCTCTCCTCAATTTCAATGATGTTGTATCGTGTTAATGCTAGGTCCAAATTCGGGAAGAAGAGAGCTCTGTAATAAGGACAAACTCACAACTTATAATATCCTTCTACAAAGAAGTGTTAATGGAAAGCTAAAGAGGACAACAATAAGGGAAGTTGCTGAGTTTTTCAATGTGAATATTCGATCAATCCAACGGCTTTGGAAAAGGGGAAGAGACTCCGACAACCATAATATTTCTATTTGCAGAGTTAAAAATTGTGGTAGAAAAAAAATTCAATTTGATTTGCAGAAGATTAGAGAGATTCCTTTAAGAGAGAGAACAACTCTAAGGTCTCTTGCCTGTGCTTTGGGTATTTCGAAATCATTTTTGATATCGAAAATGAAAAGTGGAGAATTGAAGCGCCACAGTAATACCATCAAACCAATATTGACAGAGGTAAATCGCGTGCAAAGGGTTTAACACTGTCTTTCATTGATTGATCCAACCTCACTTCCAGCATCTAATAGTTTCTAAGACATGGAAAATGTGATTCACATCGATAAGAAATGGTTCCAAACAACAAGGAATGTCCAAACTTACTACCTTCTTCCCGATGAAGATGAACCTGTAAGAACTATAAAAAGTTCCAATTTTATTCCTGAGATTATGTTCCTTGTAGCTATTGCTAGGCCTAGATATGACTCTTATTGAAATTGTACGTTTGATGGTAGGATATGAGTGTTTTCATTGGTAACCGAGGTTGCTGCTATGAGGTCCAGTTCAAATAGGGTAGCTGGAATATTAGAAGTGAAGCCAATTCCAAAAATAGATAGGAAAGTCATTAGGCAGTTCATGATTCAACAAATTTTACATGCCATTAAGGACAAATGGTCGAGGGATAGCCTTATGGATGCAATTATTGATAGCATGTTTTTATGCACAATTTTCTCCCCATTTTCTCACCCATTTAAGGCATGATTCTGCTAATTTACCCTTGTTTTCATTACTTTTGCAGATTTAGGCCTAATATGGGAGTTTATGCGAAAAGATGAATTTTTGGGGCATTTTGTGCAGTTTTGAGCTTCAAGACCCAGAGTCGAGGTCCCGAGTCCAAAGCAGCATTCAAGGTCCCGAATCGGATTCCCCATTCGGGCCCCCGAAGGGCGAAGAATGACATTTCCACGTGTCATCTCGCCAGAGCTTCCATGTGCCTCCTCTGACACTGTTCCTGCAGTCTGCACTGACCACCAAATACCTACCGCCCTGACCAAGTCAGCCCTTGAGCCCAATCCAGACCTGCCCAAAGCTGGAAAAATCAGACAACTTTATACTTTTTCAGCTTTGTGCTTTAAGGAGCATGGATCCATTTTTTTAGGCTTTCAATTAATGCATTTTGTCCCTAGTTTTTGGCAGTAGATATTTTGTGCTTGGAGCTCTACTATATAAAGGGCATCCAAGAATAGTTTAGTAACTTCTTCCTAACCTTAGGATCACCTAGCATAATTTAGAAAATAGTTTAGACTTCTCTCTAGTTTCTCTCTCTAGTTCTTGTTAACATCTTCAACCTTGCCGCCGGGCTTCAAACTGATTTTTTGTAACAAAGTCTTCTTCCCTTAATCTATTTACTTACTTGTTATGCTTTCTTTAATTATTATTTGTTCATCTTCAAGTATGAGTAGCTAAATCTCTAGTTCTTAGCAAGGGTTATTCAAGGGTTGCAAGGGCAGATTCGAGGCCTAAATGTGCTTAATATATTCTTGATACCATATTCAATTGCTTACCGTTTTAATTACATCTTTGCATGATTTAATTTAAGGCTTGATCAACTGATAATTATCTCATGCAAACGCTGCCATTTGTGTAATGAATACGGAAGGAAAATTGCATGAAACAAGTAGGCATCTGTTTAGTCTTGACTGTGTCAAAGTGGTCTCGAATAGATATGGTGTGTAATTGATTAGAGCGAGGTCACGAGCCTGACAAACTGAGGGACTTTTAGCTCTAGATCTGTCTTTTCTTATCTTCATGGGCAGTTTGAGTATGACCCTCCCGCATTCGTGCCTAGAGGGATGGCAAACTATCAAGACTACCTCATATGTGGAAACGGGGGGTAGTTCCTCTTAAGAGAAAAGTAGGGGATATGCGAGGAATCTGGTCCCCATGTCATTTCTATGATGTCTTGAATAAGAATACCCTTGAGCTGATGACAATCTGGTCCCGAATGAAACCCGAGAATACCTTTGCTGAGAACCCTTCTCTATCTGATTATTTGTGCTTATTTCACTTCCTGCTTTATTAATCCCGAATTTGTTCACTGACTCGCTTCACTTTATCATTCGGGACCCCGAATTGACACCTCAAGGTCCCGAATACTGCTTTCCTAGATAACAATTGTTAGCTCCCAAATCTGCCTTGGCTAACTTGTTTAGCCAAGTAAAACCCCCCTGATTGTTACTTTTCGTGCTTTTCTCCCCCGAATACATTCAAGACCTTAGACCAGTCTCTCACAATCCCTGTGTTCGACCCTGACTACCACTGTACACTTTATCTCTTGTGCACACACGTTTTCAGGCACTATAAATCTCTATTTGACTGACGATCAATTATCATCCAGCTGAATAATGCAAAGACGCATATCTATGAGGATGATATTGATTTCTCAGATGCAGTTGAGAATGTAGGATTGAATATTAAACTGTTGTGTCAACCTCCTAATTCCCCTGATTTAAATATGCTCAAACTTGATTTTTTTTAGAGTTATTCAATCTTTGCAAGAAAAGAAGTGTGCAAGAAATGTAGATCAATTGGTGGAAGCAATCAAGAAAGCTTTCCTTGAGTTTTCTGATTTGAAGGCTAACAATATTTTCATAACTCTACAGTCATGCATGATTGAGATTTTAAAAATTAGGGGTTCCAATGCGTATAGAATCCCTCACATGAAAAAGAAACAATTAGCTAGGCTTGGTTTGCTTCCTTCCAGATTGTCATGTGATCCAGTTATCATTGCAACTGTTATTGCTCATCTTCCTCCTTTACCATATAAGACAGTCTATTCTTTGTACAATCCGCATCCTTACTACTGACATGTTATTGACACTGCATTATTAGTTATTTTTCAGGACATCGAGTTGAAGATTCATGTTTTCAGAGCCTGACATATTATTTTTTGGTTAGAAGAGTCAACTGGAATTGGTTCATTTTTTGGCAGATATAGTAATTAGTTTGTTAATGTTTTTGTGGCTATAGTAATTAGTTTGTTATTTTTGGGATGAAGTATATGGTAGGATTCACTGTATTTAGAAGTATATCAAGCTCTGTTTGCTATTGTGACTAATGGTGAAGCAGTGACGGATCCTTTAAGGGACCAAAGGGAGCCACTGCCACCCTAAACTTTGTAATTTTTCTTTATTATATACATTATTAAATATATATATATATATGCATTAATAATATAGTTAAATATATATGTATTAAATGAATGTACAACTCTCTCACTTAAAAAAAAAAAACTTCATAGCTCTCTCTCTCCCGATGCTCCTCCTCAAAGCCCAGCCCAAATTTTAAACCCAATCCACACCCAAATCCTTTCAATTAAATCCCAATCCTCATTTTTCAAATCATCACTATCAATAAACCCGTGCTAGAGCCAATTCAATCTCTTCCGAAATCCAATCATTCCATTTAATTCAATTTCTACGCCAAATCATCATATATCGATCACCCTCTTAATCTCTCATTCAATTCCAATCCTAAAGTAGAGAACAATTGTAAAAAATACGTATATTGTATGAATTCTAATGTATAATTAATTTTTTTCTATATTGTCTTCTTATTAATTTTTTTGTTAAATCTATCTAAATATTTGTTATTTAGTGACGGATACAAATACTCTTAAGTATTTTTCCAATTTTTCATTCAGCTCGCTTGCCTTTCCTATAAAATACTCAACAAAAAAAAATATCGGGGGCGCTGCCCCAAACCCCTGTACCTCCCGAATATAAATTTTAGATTCGTCATTAATCCCGCCCCCCCAAACATCGAGGGCAGGATCCGCCACTGTGGTGAAGGGTGTCACTTTGTGTAGGATGGTAGAGCAAACACAGTATGTTTTTTTTCGTAGGATTTATGCAAGAAATATGAATAGTATATTTTGTGTAGCAATATTACTAACATAAATTCTGTTTGGTTTGAATGCTATGGTAACTTCTGTTTATTTTGCAATGGTTAACTTTTGTCGAATAAAAAATTCTAATTTTGCATGTTTTATGTACTATTGGAGAAGAAATGCATGTTTGATCAAGCTACTGTTGGATAGGAATTTTGTTGCACAATATTTTTACCAGTATTGTCATTCTAACCTTTATTAATCTGTGTTGTCTTGTAATCTCCCAATTTTCTCTTATTTATATGGTGTTATTGACACTTGGTAAGAAGTCTGTCAAGAAAAAAAGTCTATTGTCTCTGCAATACACAATGAGATTCTTGAAATTTTGGCAGCCTTTTACCTTCCCAACCATAACACCGTTTCACCATTTTATAGGCACACATTCACACAACTCTTTGTTACCCTAATTCACCTCTATAAATTCTTTCCTTTCATAGTACTCTTATCAACCATAAACTGCCACAATTCTTTTCTTTTTTCTGCTCATTGTTTTCTTTGCTTTGTTTCAATTTCATTGCAGGTTTTTAACCATGGAACGTAGGGACAAGATAACACTCCTCAATTGTGTGGGATTAGTCAGTACTCATCTCTAAGATAATATTGTCCAGCTTGAACACAAGGTTCTGCAAACAAATCACGATATCCAACTGCTGATAGAGAGAGTGGAGGATATGAGCCAGAGGAAGGAAGACATCAATGATGATGAAGAAGAGGATTTGGCCTTTCAATCTGTTGATGCACTGGGTACTTTTATCACACATCTGTCTCTTGCAATTGCTTATATGGAGCAAAAGAGGGATGTGATGAATGTGGCACTAACCAATGTGAGGGTTGTTGTTGATGAGCTTAACGGATTTGCGAATGTCATGCCAGACATTCCTACCCAAGATTAGTTTAGGGTTCATGTACTTCTTTTTCCTTTCCCTAAACTCTCTGTCATGGTGTTATGTTCTGTGATGGAGTTTCAATAAACTGTCTTTAATGGAGTGTTACTTGCCAAGTCTCCTTGTATATTATTTTGCCTTGTTTTCTTGTATTTGGTTCAATTTTTCTAGTCAAATTCAGTAAAATAGAATAATGTAAATTTGGCTCAATTTTTTCAGTCCAATTCCGAGAAATAGAATATAAATTTCGGCAAACTAAATTTACATTAATCATAAACAGAGCATAGCAAAACTTGAATAACAAACCATTGCTGAAATAGAGATCATTGCTCAAGCTGGAATAACAAACCACAAGGGAAATCATAAACTGAAACAGAAATCATTGCTCAAACAGAGATCATTACTCAAACAGAGATCATTGCTCAAACGAGATTCATTGCTCAAACTAAAGAAAATTATAAACTGAAACTAAACTGCCAAATAAGGAAAATTATAAACTGAAACTAAACTGCGAAACAGAGATCATTGCTCAAACGATTATGAAACTTCAGTAACATTGATATATAATCTGCTATTTACATTATTCAGCCAGAGGTAAAATTGAACAACACCAATACAGAATTCCCTTGCTAACAAAACCCAAAAATGTTCCTTACAAGCAAGGTACAACCATTCTATTTACATCCACAACACAATTATGTTCATCAACAAAAAATCACAACTAATCCTTTGGTATCATCGATAGAAAGATGAAAGTAGGAGACGCAACATTTCAATAAAGTCTGTTTCCCAGCTTGGGTCCTCCAACTCATACATACCTATAATTGGGAGCTTGTTGAGGTCGAAATCTCTCTCTCCCTTGTACTTGGCTGCCAACAGTTTCTCCTAAATAGAGGGTTCGTTCTAGTCAAAATCATGAATCACTTTGGAACGTGATTCAGAAACCATGGACTTCACACTCGTGTCCTCCATAATTGCCTCCATCTTCTCGCCGGAATCCTTAATCACGACATGCGAAACTATATCCCTATCATTATCACAGGTATCCTCCACGATTGCCTCAATCTTCTTGCCAGAATCCTTAATCATGACACCCGAAATCATATCCCCATCATTATCATAGGTATCCTCCACGATTGCCTCTATCTTCTCGCCGGAATCCTCAATCATCGCATCCTAGGCCTCTTCCCCGATTCCAATTGAATCTCGGACCACCATGTTCATGGAATCATCAAATTCAAGCATGGAGTCATATTGAGAATCTTCCTAGTAGTTGATGCTTTTCCTGATGGAATTCAACAAGATGATAAAATTCTAATTTTCTATGGAGTTAAAGAGGAAACTGTGGCCGGAGAAAACAAAATAAAAGTTAATCAAATACAAAGAATATATAGTGAACACGGTGATTGACATCCCAAATTTTCATTTCCCACCCAATTTGATTTTCAATTTTCCTCCTAAATTTCCCAAAAATTCTAACGATTTTCTTTCATTTGGGAGAGAGAAGCTTGAGAATCGCAGAGGAAGATGATACTCGCGCTTTTGTTTAGTGGCAAGGGTAAAATCGTCAGACAAAAGCGAAAAATATATGGGAAGGTGAGAACGACATTTAAAAGCAGTCGGAAGCACAATGTGTTAAATGACATTGTTTCAAAACTAGAGAGAGCATCTACCGTCGCTCTAGCTCTCCTCGGTCACCCCCTCTAGTCCCAAAGATTTTATTTCTTACTCTCTCTAGTTTTTTAACTAACGCTTTGACTTTGAGCACGCATATTAAGAAGGTCGTATGACTCATTATTTGAGACAATTTTGCTCCTTACTTTTTCTCGGACGTACATTAAAGATTAATGTACGTTCGAAAAAAAGTACGAATTTTTTTTGGGTCAAATAGTGAGTCATCCAATTTTTTTAATATGTGTGCCCAAAATCAAAACGTCAGTTAAAAAAACTAGAGGAAGTAGTACCAACAACGGTCATTAATTATTTATAATCATACCAAAAGTAGTCCTATTAGAAAAAGACCATCAATTCATAATCGTACATAGTCCTATTAGAAAAAGACCATCAATTCATAATCGTACATAGTCGTAGACTTGGTACTAAAATAATAATAATAATCCATAAAATAAGGAAAATATTATTATTAAAAGAAAATTAAAGCAGTGGCCTAATAAAGTGCCAATTGATTCGTTTATTTTAGTAAATTGATTTATTATTACAATATTAATGATCAAATTTATAATTAAATAATAAAAATGATATATATTAACCAATTGAATTATAATTTGAAGTATTGATTCTTTTCATAGTTGTTTTTTTCTGGTTCCTTACTTAGTTCCAAATCTCACTACTAAGAAAAAGTATTCACCGTTTATTAAAAGAAGGGATTTGGACTGGAAAAAACAGAGCCAGAGATGATCGTCGGCAATTTAATTTTAGGTTCTAATAAATATATTTTTGTTATCAAAAAATAAAATGAACATGAAGATTATTTCCCATGCAAAGCTACCGTCCATAGGGATTAGGGTAGGAGAGCGAAGATGAAAAAGAAGAAAAGAAAAGGAAAAGGAAAAGGAGATGGGAATTTGCTAGGCACTAGCGATCAGGAATGCTAACAAAATCTTGGGTTGGTGCGCGGCTTAAGCTCTGCACTGTTGGTGTTCGGCTCTTTTTCGACAATGGCTCCGGTGAAGAAGACACCGACGATGATGCCACCGTCGCCCAAGAATCGTTTGAATTCTCCCAGCTAAATGATACATCCATCACACCATTTGGGCTGCCTGGGATTGAACCAATAAACTTGCGTTTGTTCGATAAGCTATGATGATGGCCTTTTGATGGCACCAACTCCTCCATCACCTTACTACAATCTCCCACCTTGTCCTGTTCCAAAACTACATTCATTTAGGACAAGAAACGAGATAGATTAATTTAATTTACACTAATAATTCAAAATGTTGGGAATCCACTAACCTTATCCATGCCAAGAATGCCCAATAACTGGGTCTGGTATTCCACACCAAGACAAGGCTCTATGCAATTAATAACTTGCAGCATTGTAGCAGTAGCCACCACAGAAGGGACATACTGCATACACCTACCATCTGCATACAACACGTTCAACACCAGACACAAACAAACAAAGCTAGTCAAAACCCTTTCAATACCAACAAATACAGCTAGTAATTGCAAACAAATACAAGAAACCCAATTGATTTTAGATATATTCTTTTTCTTATTTTGGGAACTTAATTACCTGAGATAATGGAGAGAACAATGCGCTCACATCTCTTGAGGAATTCCCAGCAGAGATGGTCCTTTAGGCCCAATCTTCTTGTAATGTAATCAAGAAATGATAATGGAGTAAGTGGGTTCATCCTCCAATTAAGAGCAGAGAGCACAAGAATCTCCATTCTCTGGATTGTTTTGGCCTCAAACACATATTTACTATCCTCCACCTGGTAGAGGCAAAGAATCGAACACGTTGTAGGCATATCAGACCCAGAAAAATAATCGCAAAACTTAACCAAGAAAATTAAGAGATAGATTAAATTACCTGAAGATCCAGGAGAAGGGGCACTTGGGTTTCCTCCACTTTGGCGGCAAGAGACAGACAAGCCACAGCTGCAAGTTGAGTCATCCATGGCTTATCTGTTTCGAGGTGGAGAGTGAAAAGGAACCTGTCGAGAAAATTCACAGCCAAAACTGCAGTTAAAGCAGCGAAGGAGTAGTGCGCATTGACCTTAAGAATCCACTCAACAGCATCGCCACGAGCCAGAGCTAGAGATGGGTTGGTTTGTAAAGTATTGTACAGTGGGTTTTCCTCTTCTCTGGCAAACAGAGAGGAAAGCTCCTCATCTTCCCAATTCAGGTCCTGTTCTAACAAGATTAACGAAAAAGAGTTTAATCTTTGCTTATTATTGGTATTTTTATTTTCATTCTTGGTATGACAATTAGTATTATCGCCTTCTTCAAAACAGTGTAGCTCTTCTTCTCTGACTTCTCCCTCCCAGTTTTCCTCTGAGCAGTAGAGTGCATCGAAAAGGAAAGTTGGGTTTTGTTGATCAAGTGCTGGTTCTGGTTCTTGTGGGTGCTTCGCCATCTTCTTCAATGAAGAAGAGGTACAGATCTTTGGTTCATTATGCAGAGAGAGAGAGACAGAGAGAGAGAAAGGGGAAGACTCTGTTTTGAGTCTATCTCTTCTTCCAATGTCAAAGGTGAAAAGAGGGGAATGAGGAGGAAAAGAAGTGGAGGGAAGGAAGAGGAAGACGGGGAGAGAGTGGAGAGAGTGAGCAGTGGATTCAAGGGATTTATGTGTTTTTATTTGTGGGTTTCGAGAGTTTTATTTTTATTTTTCTTAAAAAGAGAAAAAATGAGAAAAATATTATGATTTTTGAGAAGGGAAAAAAGAGAAAAAGGAGGGAAAATGGGAAAAAATGAGTATATGAGCGGTGGTGGCGTGGGCTGGGCGGGAGGATGGCTGCGTGCACGGAGCCCGACACTTGAAAATAACCTCTCCCTGGCATCATTGTATCGATGGACTGAAAGCAAACCAACTTTAACTTTCCCAATTTTCAACTTCTCAAAATTAAAGTTAAAGTTTAAATTCGACTGCTTCAAAAACATTAAAAAGAAAATTCAGAGGGCTTCGTTACGACATCGTATAGGACCGGAATGACAATGTTTTGCTCATCCGAGTAATGAGTACATATCTATATGAGCCGATTATTAAATAAATAGTACTCCCTCTGTATAGAGGGAGCATGTAATGCCCCTTCTTCTTCTTCTTTTTTTCCTTTTCTATTTCAAATCGAATTTTAATTTTTTTTTCAATAATTAGTCAACCCATCATTTAATAGTACAAAAAAGATGGAACCGAAAAGGCAAAAAAATGTAGGCCCGAAGAAGTAAAAGGACAATTATTATAAATAGTAAGAATCCGTAGGAAAGTGACATCCTTTAGAAGACGGAGGGAGTACTAATTAGCAATAAATAAATACTACTACAAGATAAAGACACTATACGAGACATTGTACTCTAAGTTAATTAATTCTTGTCACAATAAATTATACCCATACACCATTTTTTCCGATCCATATCCGTTGGCGCCCCGCATGTCAATTCCCCATGGGATACCATTTCTAGTGTCCTTACTCTATCTATAAATCAATAATTTGTCGGTTAAAAAAATGCATTTATATTTATACGAAAATAACACAAACTCCATAGTTATTAATGTTACAAAAATTGGAATTGCATACTTTACTTTATTTTTATAATTTATAATTAAATTTTACGGCAACGGCGTAAAAATAAGATAAATGTTGTAATTTGCCTAAAAAAGAAAAAAAAGAAATCATAATTTTGTCTGTTCTCTCCACAGAAAATAAAAGGTGTGGGATCTGATTCGATCAATCAGTTGCTTATTAAATTATTAAGAAATGGACTTCGTTCATCCAAAGATGCCTTGTTCTTGTTCATATAAAAATTGTTCATAGACGATGGCATATATACATTGTTTTTTGTTTTAGAAAACATATATGAATCTCGCGCGCTTCTATGCGAATGCTCATGCACTTGCCAGCAAAACCTAATGGAAGAAAATCAATGAATAGATCGATTCCAATGTCCATGTACTATTACATGGATAGATCCACAAGTGTTGTGTTTTTTGTCACATAAATGACAAAACAATGCTACTACCCTACTACTACTTTGGAGTAGAAGAGTAAGTCAATGCCATTCTAGTACTATCATAATAATATTGGAGATAAAATCATTAATTTACTCTTCAAATGACATTTCACCCTCTTATTTGATCAGTCATTTTGCTAATTGTTTGTTTAATTATTCGTTATATATATACTCCCTCTGGCACGAATTATATGACTTCCTCGCATCCCAATATTCAGTAGAGAACGCATATCGAGGAGGCCGGATGAGGTACTATTTGACCCCAAAAAATTCCGTACTTTTTTTCGAACGTACGTTAATCCTTAACGTACTTCCGAGAAAAAATTCGGGGCAAAATTGTCTCAAATAGTGACTGTTTCCGGTCGTGTTAAGATACGTTCCGGAACAGTAAAAGCAAATGCTAAAACGTCATATAAAACGTACCGGAGGGAGTATTTTTTTATTTAATTACCTCCTGTCGTGATAGAAAATTTGCATAATATGTCATATCATCGATTGTTGTCAGATGTCTATATGCCACATCAATAGATGTGATGATGTGGCATATACCATGTCATCATTTTACCATCATATCACGCCATGTGGCATATGATGAGGTGATGTGACATTTTTCAAATGACATTTTTAGCACTCATGTAATTTTTTTTTTGAAAAAAAACTGATTGATGTCATTATTCGGTTACGACAAAAAAGTGATTAAAATATATATATAAGGGTTAATTAAACAAAAAATTAGTATAAAAGAGAAATTAAGAATCAAAGATTAGGATTGAGATCGAGATCGAGGTGTGATGGTTGATTCCATGTTTCTTGATCGTGATTGAAGTAAAGCAAGAAGGAAAGATTGTTCCAAGTTTTAGGCCTACCATCAGATGGTGTGGTTCGGGTTTGTAGGATTCCTTACTTCGAGTTCTTCAAGGTGAACGGTGTTAACTGTTTATTAGGTTCTGATTAAGGATATTTTTTAGATTCCTATTCTCTTGTTTTTTTCAGATTTGATGATAGTGGTGTATGTCGTATACTTCTAGTTGTCCTGCTTAATTGTATACATTGATCATTATATAGTGGGTTGATATTGGCTTGGTCCGAGGTTATTACCTAGGGGTGTCAATTCGGGTCTACGAGTTCGGACCCGACCCAGCCCGGCTGGACCCAAACCCCATCGGGTCGAAACCAGACTCAGTCCCGATAAAAAACAGGACTACATCGGCTCGACAAGTGTTTCCGGGTCCTGGACCAGACCCAAAAAAAATGGACCCGATTTTTTTTTCTTTTCAAAACAAAACAATTTTAATTGTCGCTTGAGCGAGATGGATTGAACGGATTAGTAGTCGAAGAGAACACTGCCAATTCAACGCAAAGAGGAAGATGAGTCCAGGAAAATTCACAGTAAGTAGTATTTACTATTTAGTACTAGCAAAGCAATTAAGCAAAATAAAAACAGCAATTGATAAGAACTATATGTATAAGATCGGAGGAGAGATATTACAATTCTTCGAGCTATAGATCAAATGGAGTAGACACCCAGAGACAGGGCACGTGAGTTGCGACGAGGATAGACGACAGTGATGATGGGTTGGGACGAGGAGAGATGACGGTGAGAGAGAAACGAGGGTGAGCACACTTAGTAGCAAGGTTTGGGTTGCTGGATTTGTCGTGGTTGTTGGAGGAGGTCAGGTGACGAACTAATGATGAAGGGGAAGGGAAAGTGTCAAGTGAAAAACGTTTAGCCGTTTAGGATTTTTTTAATTTTGGTCGGGTCTGACTTTGGTTGGGTAAGCCCCGATCGAGTCCGGGTCTTGGTGAGACCCGACCTGATCCCGACAAAAAACAGGACTAAAAAATTGATCCCGGGACCAATTGACAACCCTATTATTACCTGTTGAAATTTTCCAAGTTAAAAATCTCAGTATTTTTTTTTTTTCGTTTGAAAACAGGAATTATTATTTCTTGAGATAAAATTGTTACACCGCAGATATCAATAGTTGTTTGAACTAATCCCAACACTACTAATAAGTAACAGTAATTATATCCACATTCCATAACTTTTAATTATTTTTCTACAAATTGGGTTCAGTATTTACAGCGCTTTGATGATCAAAATTGGAATTTGGGACATAAAGAGAGAAAAATATGCACTTCCCAATGGGAGATGGAGATGCAGAATGCAGAATACAGATGCAGATGCAGCAGGACAACTCACTCACTGATACCTTTTTTCCTACGTTAAACAGACAGGTCGTCCCTATTCTTCAAAAGAATGACCATATTAGCAGTAATTTAAGCAAGCAAAGAAGGAAGAAAGTAAAAGTAAAAACCACAGAGGCAGTAATAATAAAAGTGAAAATTTGGGTTTTGTTGCATTGCTTGACTTGACTTTACTTTTTAATTTAATCAGGGAATTGGGGTTTTACTTTGAGATGGTTCGAAGAGAAATGGCAACAGTTGCTTGGATTGTGGATTGTTTACAAGTTTTACCTACACTACAGAATACAGAGATGTAGAGGCATAGAGTGGTGTTTTGGTCTGTTCTCAAGGGTTGCTTTCTTGGCTTTGCTTTTGCTTTCTTGGCTTTGGGCTCTTTATAGGCTCGTCGCCCAAGAAATCTTGGCTAGGTGGGTGGTCGTCGAGTGCTGAGCCTGAGAGGACAAAAGAAAAAAAAACAGAGCAAAGAAAAATCAATGGTGGGATTGAAAATTGAAGGCGGTAGATATGGTGGTGGTTGTGCGCTTTGTGTTGGTTTCACTTCACTCACTCCCCTTACAAAGGTAAAAATCCCACGAATGAAAGAAAAAAAAAATAGAGGATAGAATTCAACAAAAGGCATTCTCATTATAAATGGATAATGATCTATTGAGAATATCCTTTTATTAAAAAAAATTTAAAAATAGTATTTTCCTATGTTTTGATAGATTTAACACGAACTCTAGGGATTGATTACTTGTCATTACACATGTTCGCATCAAACTAATTTCATCGCAAATTATTTTTCTCATTATGTTTACTCTTTTGTATGAAAATCACTCCTCAAAGTGTTGCCTTGACGAATGTGTTTACATTATTGGGGTGAGTTATTAGTACTCTCTAGTGTACAATAAATGATTTTTTTTTACGGATTCTTACTGTTTATTATACTTGTCATTTTATCTTTTCTGAATCATATATTTTATGCAAATGACAATTTTTTTTATGCATCAACCCAATTTGATGATGGTGTGGTAATTTGAGTGGAAATTAGGAGTAAAAATGAAACAATGTGGAATAAAATAAGATTAAAAATTATTATTTTATAGATTTTTACTATTCAAGAAAGTTATTTATTTTGCTCCGGATGGAGTATTAGTTTGTATCCTTTTATTGTACTAAAAATAAGGAGATTCAAAATTTATTTCCTCTTTTTTTCGAAAAAAAGAGTAGTGAAAAACACATAACTTTCTGACGTAATTAAGATTTCGAATTCGAGATTTAAAAATGCAACTATTTTAAAATCACTAGAGAAAATTCACCCTCAAAAAAGCCTAAAAACCCAAATCTGAATTAATCACCTAGAAAGCTGGTGAGGAAGAAAAAAAAACACATACACTATTAGTTGGCACACTATTCCTAACCAACTAGCCACCTAATATGAGTGGGAACAAGAATGTAAAAACTAGCCATTACAAAAGGCAAATAGGTTTGGAAGAGTTGTGAACATCAAGATTTTTGTAAAATAACTTAGTTTCATCTGATGTCCTGTTACCTTACCTGACTGGTAACACCAGAAACATTTGATATACAAGGGCAGGCAGAAAGCATGCGTTACGTAGTCTCATAACAAAAAAATTGGAAAAATTCCAAAAGTTACAAAACAAGATAAATAAAGCAAAGGCTGTCTTATTGGAATTGGAAGTCGTCCACCATCCAATATCCAATTGGGCGGATGGAAGGACCGCATAGCAATGCTACTAATAGTATAGGGACCAAAGATATGCTGACAAGAGATCACAGCCCTTCAAATGAGGAAGGTTTTGATCATCTTTGCTTTCTGTTGTTACTTGCTGGGCGTTTTAACAAAGGTTATTTCTTTTTGGGTCCATTTGTCCATGGAATGGGAAATATCATGATGGGTTTTCCAAACTGTGGTATGAGGGCCCACATGGATTTGTTGGTCCAGCTGGGTTTGAGGACCTTTGCAGTGGGGGCCCACTTAGCAGTTGTTGGACCCGGTCTTAGTGATCATGTGTATGTCCCGTAATCATAGCGTAGTACGTTGCAGCAAAACCTTTTTTTCCTCATTGGTGCATCGCATCGCAACCACCAGACCAGAGAATGGGTTTGTTTGTAGGGTTTTTTCGCTAGATCTGCAAGGCCATGAAAGTATACCGTTGCTGATGGGTTGGCTAATTTAGCGCCCGATTTATTGCCAAGTACATCATACATTTAATAAAAATTCGGTGGTTCATTAAATTTCTACAATTGATGTTTTTAGCCTCAATCAAGCACTACACGTTTTGTAAATGATTACATTCGGATGTACATCGAAAGGACATGACAAATTCATTTACTACTTGATGATATTTCCTCCACCGAGCGTGCTTTGGGTACTCGAAACCTCTTCTTATACCCACACGTAACAAAACGAATTGAAACAATTCGTCTTTCTTTTGAACGACAATAATACAATGCTACAAAAAACCCATTTGGCAAAACCTAAAACTACAAACATCTGAACTTACCACTTAAAGTTCACTTCACTAAGCTTCTGTGTGGATGAAAAATTAGGAGGGGAAGGAAAGGAAGGAAAAGGAAATTTTTAAACTTTCCCTTATATGGAAAAAAATTGCTTAAGGGAATCAAAGGGAAAGGAAAAGAATAGGGAGTAAATAAATTATAAAAATTTCTTCCTGACCTAAAAAAAATTCCTCCCAAAAGTGGGAGGAAAAAGAAAGAAATTAGAAACTGAGCTTAAATTAGAAAAGAAAACCATGGGTTTAGGCTTGGGCTTGAGCCATGGGATTTAAAGAAAATTTCTTTCCTTTTTTCTTGTGTATAAAAAATACAGCCATACAAGAAATTTTTTCTACAAGTTCCCTTCCTCTCTTTTCCTTTCCTTAGTTAAACTTCCCCTCTTTTACTTCCTACACTTTAGTTCCCATACAAAACATAAAGATGAACACTTTACCAACCTGGCGTGACAAAGTGGCCAAAGGACCACAAGGATCATATCATATGATCAAAACCCAAATGAAAAAAAAGGCAACCAAAAGTTGCACTAGCTAAAGATTAACATCCACATAAGAAAATTATCAGAATATACTTGTTGACTGTTTCAATACCTTTGAACCGTATAATCATTAGGGCGCGAGCGAACCTCACCGTGATGCACATTTCTCTTTTCCTAGACTCTTTGCTTTCCTCTGTGGAGCCATGGAGGTGTATAAACAAGTCTTAAGACATGTTTGTTCAAGTCCCCACAGGCAATCAAAAGCGGGTCCTGCGGTTTGAGAAAAAAAGAGAGCTCACTCTTGAGCTCACTCTTGACAAAATGAACATTATATTCAAAGCCAACAAAAGGAGATGTAAGTCAACAAAGTGGCGCTTCACTTCAATCATTTTCTTTGTCCTCGTTACTAAACTTGAAGTGCCTGCCAGTCAAGGATTATCTACTGCATTGACAATTTCACAATCATGACCGAGGACTTTGTTTAGATCACTCCCTGGAGGAAAAACATAAAGGTCCAGTAGAATAACTTGGATATGAACTGCCAACTCATGAATTTAAAAACTCTTATATGCTAGTCATGAGGTTAACCCACGTAATCAACGGCCGCGTTTCAAATGTTCTCGGATGAACCTTTCTGCATATGTTGGGTATTTCTCTCGAAGATACGCTCGGATACATTTCTGATATGAGAAGTCTATCCATGCACCATCAGTCCTTACCACAAAGAGACATCTTGAGCATTTGAATTGGGGGTGTCGATCAACCTTCAGAAGGAAATTGAATAGCTCATTAGTTTTCTCACGGATATCATCAGAACATCTTTTGTTTGAAAAATAAATAAATATATATTCAAGTAGTACAAAGCAATTAAAGCCACCATGGGAAAAGATCACTATAGATGATATAAAATCTACTGATAATAGCAGTCGGTTGACTTAAAGTGGCAACAAACGGTGCTGCTAATAAACATGCACCAACATAAAGAAAGAGAAGAAAAAAGCAACAATAAAGAAGGTTCCATATGACAAAGAAAACAATGTGGCTGGCACCAGTCAAATGATTTATATCTCTATCAGTCTGTTTGCCGACCATGCGTGGGCCTAATATCCATATGTGAAGGATAAAGAACCAAAACCCAGAGATACAGATATCTCTATCAATTACTGCCGGTCATTTAAGTCGCGAGGATTGAAGGAGAAATACAGAAGAAGAGCCAGTCAATTGAAATTTCTAATAAACGAAAGCCATAAAAGTCAAGTGAAAAGAACCAAATAAGCGAAGAATCAAATAGCCTTAGGCATTAGTACAGATGGAAACAAAACCAAATGCATTCAGGTTTTTGGACAAGGTTAACCTAGCTTGTGGAAAAACTACAAAAACTATACATTTGAGAAAGGATGAGTGGTGTTGCTGAAAAGGAGAATTTGCACAGCATAGAATGACCTAACATGTGCCATCAATATGGTTAAGGAAAAAAAAAAACATTTTGCATTCAAGGACTAACCTAGCTAGAGAACTCTGAACGAGTTAAACTTGAACAAGGAGTCCTCTCACAAACATTCATCTATTTGGCGCAAGCCTCTAGTGCTTCGGATACCAATCATGTGAAAACTGCTCTTTCATGTAAAAGTTTGTTCAAGAATCTGGATATATTTTCCTCAAGGATTTTAGGATGCAAAGTTAGGAGTTGAATCCAAGAACTAGCTCTTTTCTCACAAGCGTCTTTACTTTGGAGGAAGCTAGGAAATAGCAGTAATCTAGAAGCCCATTAGTTAAGAATTTTGACATATGAACCATAAACCCCACCCATTGTGAAAACCACCCAAGACTGCTACAGTGCACATCCTTTCCTCTCCCCAACCTTCTGTGAATGGTAGTTGGGTTTTGTAAATCTATGAAGGAAATTCTCCAAGGTGGAACTCAATTATTCCTGTGCGCTCCTTCTGGCAAGTAATCATTTAATGGTGATAAGCAATAAACTCTTAAGGATTCCTTCCTCCCCAAGTCCAATAAATAACCACAGGGAGCCCAAGCCACAAATGGTTAACCTAGCTTGTAGAAGATTATATTCAGCACTCCTAGTACAATAACCCTCATTTTGCATTCAAAGAAAGCCCACACTAAACTGGTGTCAAACAAATATATAGATTGAGCAGGGTTTCCTCAGATCATTGAATAATTCTTCTATTTCAACCTCAATACCAAACACACTATAAAATGCCAAAACATTGAACCATGCAATCAGTAGAATTACAACCCCATAATGCACAACTAAAACACACGCGAAGAAAATAAAAGCCAGAAAAACTAAAATGAGGAAATAAAAGAAAGAAGTGGCAAAGAAAATATGAAAAAATGGGAAGGGAATTCAGTGAGTAGACAAAAGGATTCTATTTGATGTTATCATCAATTAATTTGTGATTTGGAGCAGAGAGCTTAATCAGTGCATCGGCTGCACATATGTACAAATGCATATTATGCAGCAGGCAAACAGAATGAGAATATACGTGTTTGATTACAGCTAGACTCAATCACTAAACTGAAATAGACTGTTTTGCAGACCAAATTTACCATTATAGAATCAAGACCGCATCCAATTTTATCTTCAGAATTTGGATGATAAGCAAGAAGCTTTTCTACCATAAGTTTCTCATCTTCATTTGTTAGGCGCTCCCCATCCATGTACCTAAGCACGAGGGAATCAGTAAAATGGAAATCAAATTTCAGAAACCCCTTCAAATGACCCATAAACCAGATAGAAATCCAAACCGAACATCACTACACAGTATAGTATTTAGTGAGGAGGCAGATACCATTCCATACTTACATTCACTTTAATGCTTTCTATTATGATCCACATTCTTACCCTAATTCAACACTTTTAGGTTTCAGTGACAACTCAAATAAAATTTAATAAAACATAAACCATTGTAGAGAGATACAACTTCCATGCTTATGGAGGCACTTCTAATCATCCTATGAGCTACCTAACTTTTACAAAATTCTAACACATTAGCAACTTTCTCACAAACTAATAACCAGTCTACATTTTATCAAATTCAATCTATGTTTTGGTAACTAATACTTACCTGCCAGAATGAAGTATTTCCTTAGCCAATTCTATGGTAGGCTCAATGTCGTCTAGTATTTCCTTTTCATGCACTTTCCACTTAATGTTGTCAGGGTTGTCCCAGCTTGAGATCTTAGGCGGGTCCCAAGCGCTCGCCGCCGCAGCTGCAGTGCTCTTTTCCGCCGTTGATGATGATACATATTCGTCAAATCCATGAGACTCGGCAGTGGTGCACCAGCTTCTGCCGGACGGGGCAAAGAGTCCAACGGCTAGGTGATGGCGGTGATGAAGGCGGAGGCGGAGGAGCGGGGTGCTCCTCAGGAGGAGTGGTGCGGCCATCTGGGATTCTGGTGGGAATGATCGTGTATGGCGGCGGTATTTTCGTGACCTGTGAGTTCAGTTATTTTTCTCAGTTAGGTGGACCGAGTTCTTGGAATTTGGATGGTGTCGACTCTCAACTTGTGGGCTTAAACTTGGGCTTTGTCAGCGTGGGCTCTAATTTGTGATATTTTTGGGCCTAACTTTATTAACTTCATGAAATAATGGAATAGGCCCATTTTCTGATAGGAATCATGGGATTGAAAGCCCATGCCTAGAAATAGACTGTTAAATTGACAACAGGAAAAATAATTTTTCTTTCTTTTATTTTATTTTTTATTTTATTTTTTAAATCTTAGTGGGAATGACATTATGATTATTCACTGATTCTAAATCTAATGGAGCATGATCACCCATTAGTCCAGATGAAGAAAATATGGATAAAACAAAAAAAGATATGAAGAGGAGATTGATTTTTCTATTAATACTTTTATCATTAATAAAATAATTAATGAGCTACGTGCTCGTTAAATCTTTTTATAGATTTAATGTAGCATAAAAATATAATATATGGTGTGAGAACCTAAAATTATTATTAGGTAACCTAAAAAATGACTAATCTCATCACTACAATCTATTCAAAACTTTGCCAGCAGAGTTTTATTATTTCCCCTTTAAAAAAAGTGTTACATTATTTTGCAAATAAAATAATATTAACAAACAAAACTAAAAATGAGATATATTGATAATTTCCAGAAGACCAGACAAGACAACCATACCAACCGCAAGTTTCCCCGCCGTGTATGCTAAAAGTGGTAACCCACGATCTTCAATTACGCTTATCAAACAATTCATCTTGAAAGGTCGTTTAAGACTTGTAATTGATTGATTCATCTTCTTCTTAAAATAAATACTCCCTCCGGTCTCTAATAAATATTCTGAAAAATTTCGTACTTTTTTTTTAACATACGTGTATCCTTAACGAACGTTTGAAAAAAAGTACGAAATTTTTCGAGGTCAAATAATGAATCATCCAGTTTCCTTGAAATGCGTACACAAATAGTAAAAGACGTTTAATAGAGACCGGAAGAAGTATTACAATAAAATTCATACCAAAAAGTAAACCAATCTATACCACGCGCCACGTCGATAACCGAGTATGAAAAAGAAGGACAAGTCACCGTCATTCAAAAGAAAAGAAGCGCCATAGAATTGCAAATATGACACAATTTCCATGCCTGGTGTTGGTCTTTGCTGCCCGAGCCCATAAGACCACTTCAGCCAGCCACAAGACTCTGTGTAGCACCTTCGGCATGGCAGTCTGCAGGCCCCACCACCGCCACCGCCACCGCCACACATCAGTCCAAACCGAGGAGGTATAGCTGCACAACAAAAATAAATGAGCAGTAGTCTCAAAGCGGACAAAGCGTTGCTGCTTCGGTGCAAAGACCACGATGATGAAGGAGATTTCTAGTCGCAATCTTGTCTTGCATAGTTAGCCGACCATCTTACACCGAGCCAGACCGAGATGAGTTGCCACATCCGACTTCCCAATTACCTCCTTTCTAACCGGCGTAACTTTTAACCAAATGTAATACTCCTTCCGATTTGTTTTAAACGACTCTTATTATTTGGGTACGTATATTAAGAAAACCGGATAATTCACTATTTAAGATAATTTTGGTCCGAATTTTTTTCCGAACCTACGTTAAATATTAACGTACGCACGAAAAAATACAAATTTTTTTGGGTCAAATAGTGAATTATCCGGTCTCTTTAATATACATGTTCAAATAGTAAGAGTCGTTTATTAAAAACCGAAAAGAGTAAAATTTTAAATTTTAATTTTTTGAGTTACTTTTTTTAATTTTACCAACCAAATTCTAATTAAAAGTATGATTTCCCAAATTCATAGAGAAATATAATCGCTAATGGATAATTAACCATTTTTAACGACATATAATTAAGTTGCTCTAAGGATAAAATCCACGAAAAGATTTTAAGTCCATAAAAAAGATGATCGCGGAAAATTAGACAAATTGTTTTCAACGTGTCATTTCCAAGAGCATAGGGTTTTTTCCTCCATCATCCCATCTCTCCACGCCATCACCAATCATTACAAAAAACAAACAAGCTTGCACGATTATCACGGTTGCACATCATCCAGAATAAGAACAGCCTCACCATATCACAGCTCGACAGTGGAGAAGACGACCTTAGCCAACATTCACGGTGGTATTTTTTAGCATCTGGAACTGGAAAGATAAACTGCACCAAACCAAAAACTAAAATCACTCGCGTTCCCTCTCCGGCGGAGATGAGCTTCGAAGTTAAAGCAAGAAAAACAATATAATTTCCGGACAGATCTTTATATCTCAGCCGTCCATTTGATTGGATGGGCCAGTCAGGTTCCACGGCAGCAATCACCAGCCGCCGAGACTTCCACCACAGCAGCCGGTCAAGAGCCAGATCAACGGTCCCGATCGTTCCGATGCCAGATGAGAAGACTAGCGAGTTTGAGTTGATCGATGGAGCGCCTGATTACATATCGGATCTGCCTGATGAGTGTTTAGCTTGTATTTTTCAGTCACTCAGCGCCGGCGACCGGAAACGTTGCTCATTGGTTTGTCGCCGGTGGTTAATGATAGAAGGCCAGAGTCGCCACCGTCTGTCGCTCAACGCCCAAGCCGATCTTCTCCCGTTAATCCCTTCTTTGTTTTCCCGTTTTGACGCAGTCACGAAGCTTGCCCTTAAATGCGACCGCAGATCCGTGAGTATTGGCGATGAGTCGCTGGTTCTGATCTCGCTGCGCTGCCTGAACATTACGCGACTTAAGCTCCGCGCGTGCAGGGAGCTGACTGATGCTGGGATGGAATCGTTTGCAAAAAACTGTAAGGGGTTGAAGAAGCTTTCGTGTGGATCTTGTACCTTTGGCGCGAAAGGTATGAACGCTGTTCTTGATAACTGCGCCAATCTCGAGGAGCTGTCGGTGAAACGGCTCCGTGGCCTAACTGACGGAGCTGCGGCGGAGCCGATTGGGCCAGGAGTTGCTGCGGCTTCTTTGAAAACGATTTGTTTGAAAGAGCTTTACAATGGGCAGTGTTTTGGGCCGTTAATAACAGGGTCAAAAATTTTGAGGACTTTGAGGCTGTTTAGGTGTTCAGGTGATTGGGATAAGTTGTTTCAGGTGATTACTGATCGGGTGACGGGTATGGTTGAGATTCATTTAGAGAGGCTGCAAGTAAGCGATGTGGGTCTCGTCGCTATATCTAATTGTTTGAATCTCGAAATATTGCATCTAGTAAAAACTCCTGAGTGTACAAATCTTGGGCTTGTGGCTGTTGCAGAGAAGTGTAAACTATTAAGGAAGTTACATATCGATGGGTGGAAGGCAAATAGGATTGGTGATGATGGCTTGGTTTCAGTGGCCAAGTGTTGTTTGAATTTGCAAGAATTGGTATTGGTTGGGGTGAATCCGACGAAAGTTAGTTTAGAAATGCTGGCTGCAAACTGTGGGAATTTGGAGAGGTTGGCGTTGTGTGGGAGTGATACTGTTGGAGATGCAGAGATCACTTGTATTGCGGCAAAATGTGTGGCATTGAAAAAGCTTTGTATTAAGAGCTGTCCTGTTTCAGATCATGGAATGGAAGCATTAGCTAATGGGTGTCCAAATTTGGTGAAAGTTAAGGTGAAGAAATGCAGAGGAGTGACTCGTGAGGGTGCTTGGTTGAGATCATGTAGGGGCACTTTGGCAGTGAATTTGGATAGTGGGGAACCAGAGCATCAGGATGCAAGTGCTAGTGATGGTGGGGCTCCGGAGAATGGAGTTGAATTGCCTCCTGTGCCTATTCAAATGCCGCACCCTAGTATTGCGTCAGGCAGTGGAAGATCGTTGTCTTTCAAGTCAAGGCTGGGGATGTTCGGGGGAAGGAGTCTTGTGGCTTGCACATTCAGAAGATGGTCAAGTGGTAATGCCAGTTCTCGAGGATAATGGATCGAGAACTTGAATAAAAAGTTGCACAGCAGAAAACAAAAAATAGCTTTTGATCACGGCCTTGTCTGTTTTGCATTGTTTGGATTGTATCATTTGGGTATCTCTTTTGTTCACTTATTTGATGTTTTTTAGCCTTTTCAATTGAATCTTCACTTCTCAAAAAAGTGAGAATTTCTAATTGCTTAGATTGCTGCTCATTTCAACTTTTTGTTTCTTTGTTCGGCAAGTTTCTGTCACAAGGCATATTTAATAGTGGCAGAATATGTTTTTGTTTGCTTTGAGATTATTCCTGTTTGATTTTTATGGGACAGACTAGAACGTTTAATTACTATCTGAGTTATAGTTTCGTTGATACTAAATACTGCTTCTTTCTGTTATTCATACTAAATGCTTCCTCAGTTAGGCCTCTTTGTATTTCTGGTCGTGCATACATTTGTTGCATTATCTACTGACAAGCCATGGGTTTCAGCTTATGCATTAAGAATTTAGATGTATATTTTAATCCATATGGTTTGGAAAGATGTTTGAATCTGGATTTCTAGCACCCAATATACCTGAATTCAAATGGATAGTACAAAGTGACTTGCTTCTGGCCGTTATTTATTTCTCATGGTGAGGACTTGTCTCAGCTGAGCCAGTGCAATGTATGTTCTCTATTGGAATTTGATGTATATTGGATCATTATGGCATTTTGACCTTGCACATACTGAATCTAGGGTATTCTTGGATCCATGCGTGTTCTCCTCATTCTATAGCTTGAATATAAGAAACTTGGTTGGATTTTGATCCAGCATTCGTGTTATGGAAAATTCTCTTTATCGCTGCTACGGCATGGTCTTTGATTATATATTCCATCTTTACTCTCTGAACAATATATTTAATCATCCATTTGGATTGATGACTCATAGAAGGCTTGATGCTTAGTATACTAGTATGCAGTGGAATTTTGCCATTTGTTTTGTGCTTGTTCTTCTGAACTATAGTGCAGTAACTTATACCAGGCAGTGCCAGGAGGAAATCCTACAATTGCATCCATGTTGTCCATGTTGTGAGTCGATGAGCTAAAAGTCTATGGTCACTGGATAAGCGGCTGTTTACTATCTCAACATCATTTATTACATGGATTGAAACTTGAGGTTGGTTCCTTTTCTTAAAACCAATGGCATGATAAGTTTCAGGTCATTTGCTTTCTGCACTCTGTTTATTGTTCCAGTCATTTTATGCTTGCACTGCTTTAGCATTTGAAAGTTGATTTTTGTTTCATCTTGCTCTGTTTGGAACAACATTTGAAGTTGATTTCTAATACTGATTACCTAGAGTGAGTAACTCATTTAGAATTGGAGATTATTTGATCACTTGTGAATTGTGATGCAAGTGCACTGACAAGTTCGAAGCTGAATATTTCCCCTCTGGGTTGTGCTGGTGTCCATTTGCTGGTATGCAACTATGCATGTCTTTCTTCCTTTTAAATGGCTTGCTTAATGGAGGGGTAGGCTGGAGGGGGGCTTTTGGAACTTTGGTATTTATGACTAGGGCATTAGACTAGCAGTGATCACCAGTGAAAAGAGACCAGGGAACAGGAAATGGAAGACTTTCTTGAGTGAGAGGAACTTTCAGCAGAAATGAGGTGTTTCTTGTTTGTGTTCAGCATGTAGCTGGCCTTAGAAACGTGCAGTGAGAACATAATATGGGCCTTCTTGTTTGTGTTCATCGTGTAAATGGCCTTAGAAACGTGCAGTGGGAACATAATATAGACCTAGAACCAGTGCTACCCGGTTGAATAATCTCAGCGACGGTACTATCATTTTCAAGTATTCTGGTGAACGAGATCTTTTAGATGCCAAGAGTAGCGCTTCATGGTAGAATGAGATTTCTGGGGGGTCGTATTGCTATTAAATTGAATGATTTATTTGATGATTAGAGATGTTAGCTATCGTCAAATCCTAAGGTTGGAGGGTCCGTCATCATCGTCAGATTTGTTTTCACAAAGTTGTGCATAACATGGTTGTTTCAAACTTTATGCCAACTGGGCAAAGGAGAATCCCGTGCTGCGTTCACGATTTCTTGCACCGTTAACTGTAACAGCTGCTTGCGTGGTTGCTGATCATACCACTCTATTTTTGCTCACGGCCCCCGTGTTTCACAGTTCTGCCCAATCTGAGTTTCTTTTCCACCCAAAAAGAAAAAGTATAGGATTGTATTGATCCGATATGTGGCGGATAAGTGAGAGGTCGTAGCGTTGCGCAGATCGGACAGGTGAATGTTGACAGCTCATTGCTTACAAGAAATGGTAAAAGGTCTTATTCAATCGTGTTATATTTTAATCAGTGGAACCAGGCAAAATAGGCTTCATCATTTATGTGCTTAAATCACCGGGCCAATCTCTTTCTACAAAATTGACTCGGCGATTTATTTGCAATGAGCCTAATTTTTTCCCCGGGGTATATTCTTATTCAAAGCACTATCAGGTTTTGACCCTCGTAACATGATTTTTTATTTTCAAAATTTAAATTCGAGACTTTAATTAAAAGTGGACAATTTTTTTATTACTTGATCACAACCGAGGTTAATAATGAGCCTAAATTCAATTAGCCGAATCTAGCCACGTTTAAGATAAATTTTAAAATAGTTTTTTTAAAATAAATATATATTATAAATATTACTTCAAAACATGTATGATAGGTATTGATGCATTAAAAAAATTAGTTGGTAAAAGCATATAAGAACTAATAAAATGAGTAAAAACACTTAAATTAATATTTACAAAATAAGCACTATAAAGTTTTACTAGATTTGGGTTCAGCCCAAACCATAAAGGAAAAGCCCGAACCTAAAGACAATTGGTGCTAGAATTATGTCATTAGACAATACGAAGCGCCCCTTACCTGATAGCAAAGTAGAGTCATAAAAACAAGAAAGCAATCAAATTTAGATTAAATTCTTGGAGCAGAGAACAATGAAGAGAGAGAAAAAAAAAACTACAAAATCCCGCTATCCCTATCGTTCTTGCCTTCAAAGAGCATTTCCCATGAAAACAACCACCCATACCAAACAACAATCGACATAAACCAAATGATGGCAGTGGTAGCAAGATTTGGGTAACTAAAAAAACAAAAGGTAAATGCATCCTGCGGCAAAGATTAAAAAAAAAAATTAGTTTACGTTAATCTTCAATACCTCAGGCAATGCTTATTGAAGAGTGTGAAATAAATCAGTAATCATCCTTTGTTTACACACTCAAGACAATGTTATGCTGACCTACTTGAAACCTATCATAAGCGTGAGTTAAGTAAGCTGCAATTGTAACATTACTTATGAAAGGATACGATAGCTTTCCTTTTCGAGTATTCAGCATTCAAGATCTTGGAATACTGACCACCCACTTACAGAATGTTTTCAACCTTTGAACATGAAGTGAACTTACAGCGACGTGGTATCCTCTTACTTCTCTTTCTTCTCCTTCTTGATTTCTGGTTTGCGGTATAGAATTATCTGACTGAGGATGGTACCATTTGTAGTCAAACCAAGTACAGAGCCCAAAACAACTGAAGTAGAATTAAGGATGAGCATAGTACCGTCCACAACTTTGAAATGAAAAGTGGCACGCATGGGGACTGACCAGCAACAGGGAAAGCATTTATTCATGGTATAGAATGCAAAATCACTAATCTGTTATAGTTTGACTACAAGAGGAAACGGGAAATACCCTCAACGTTTGTAGATATCATGTTAATAGTCTATTGTCACCATATTTGTTAGCCCACATCCTTCAATCAATTTGTTAACTTATGGCACATCGGAAACACACTTGTAGTTGATTTTCTTTTCCACAAGAAACTAAAATGCAGAGAAGTGACCAAAAAGAAACTATTTGTTTGGCCTGCCCCGGTTTCAGCAGACAAGCAAGACAACCCTTCCATTAACACACAACTTTGCTATTCAAACCTCATGTTACTGATACTAGAATAGACCTCCAATAAAAACTAAAGCTAATAAGGATACCACTTGTTGGTGCTTTTTCCTGCATGCTTGTGAAAACTCTCACTGCAAAAAGAAAAAGGAAAAGGTCAAGTTTCATAAATTCAAACTACATGTAAACCATATGCATTATCGCTGTCATAACTACCAAAATTTAATTAACTCACCCAAAGAACCACCGAAATTCATAAAGCACGTCAAGAAGCTGAGCTCCCCAGTACTTTTGCTCTGGGAAAGGATAGGAGTTTATTAGTACCACAAGAAAAGTACTCAAAACCAGTACAAGTATACTCCAAGAATTACATGAAAAAGGCAGAACAATTAATAGCAAACAAACCAACACAAGAACTACATGCTCTTTAGATCATCAAAGTAATCCCTCCTCCACGTACAGAAGAAGACACCTTTTAGCATCTAACCTCAAACTTACACTCCCAAATAGCAATGAGACCCAGAGTGCAATATGGGGGAATTGCAAGTAATATATCATGGAATCACTTTAAAAAAAACCCTTACAATATGTTTCCCTTCCAGATGCTAACTATCAACGATTGTTGATTTATAATGAATAAAACGAAATGCAGAATCTAACGACAGAAAATTGGCGTTTTTTCTCCCTTTTCTTTTTTTAAGTCTTCCTCTTAAATAACCAGATGTATTTATTCATTGCAATACAGAAAACAAAAGATGCTATCAAGAATGGGTATAAAGTACATTTACAATAATCATACTGATAGTGTAACAGAAGAAAGGACAGCCATCTTCAAACTCACAGAATAGTTCTTCCAGATCTGTGGAATCCGGGCACAGAGAAAAATCGCATGCTGTGAAGCCTGCAGGAGAGTTTCCACAGAAAATACACTTCAGATGTGCCAACAATAAGAATAAAGAACAAAAATTTCCTGAACATCAGACTATGAACTGGATGCAAGTGAACAACCCAATTGAAAGGAAAGAGAGAATAAAGACAGCAAATTTGGCTACTTACATATAGAGCTTCAAAAAGAAATGGATCGATTCGGCCAGCTAAAACAGTTGGTGCTACAGCACAGTATCTGAAACACCATACTAAGGAAAAGGTAGGCTACATTTTGCATTATCAAACTTTGCAATTTCTAAACAAAAACACAGTAGGATACAACAATGCCCTGATCCATGTCATAGTGCCCACAGATTCAGAAAATTTGTGGATGATGGAAACTAAAATTATGGCTGCAATAAAAACAATAAGACTAAAGTAAGGTAGAGGAAAATATATAAGTAGTAGCAGCACTTGTTTAACTTTTCCATTCCAATGAAAATATAATCATCCATCCAAAAGAATAATGCTAGAGCTACTAAATCTTTTCCACTAACACTAGGTACAAAGCAACCAGAACAGAAGTAAAAAGGGTGACCTTGGATCAAAAGGAAAGCATACTCCCCAAAAGCTGAGAAGGGGAGGCCTTTATGAAGACAATAAGCAAGAGTAATAGTATAGCCCACCACCTCCAACTCAAACGCAGCCACACTAAGCCCTCTCACACTCTTATGCTTCACTATCTTCAATATCTGACGAACGAAAAAGAAAACACAGAAAACGAATCACAACCGCCGAAAAGAACAAAGGATCGCAACTGAAAACATCAAAATTAGCTAAATTATAATAAAAGGATTTGGTTTAAAGACCTGGGGAAGTTTGACGGTGGTGGAAGCAGCAATGATGCAATAGCCAAGGAGCTTGGAGATGAGAGGCAGCAAGCAGTCTTTTTCAGGGAACCGGCCCTGCCGGAGAGATCCGATTGCGCACCCGAAATTCATACCCAAGAACTCCATCTCAATCTCTCTGTCTTGGGTTCTTCTATTAACCCTGCGGATCGGCTAAGCTGCTGAGCGATATAATCTAATTAGAAGTACAAATCTACAATTGCTACAATGATTCTCGGTGAGAGCTGGTGATCATAAATGGATATCAGAGCTGGTGTTCTCTTCGAGGATTAGCTGATGAGTTCATCTTCAAGGCTGCGTAAAGTATCATATTGTTGGGCTTTGGGCTTTGGGCTTGGGCCTGTGGTTTTAACCTGAGATGTTTATAAGAACGCAGCTCGTCGTTCATCAAAAAGGGAAAAAGGGAAGAAGAAAAACTACTCCTTTGTAGATAGGCCCTTACGGCTTACCCTAAAACGACGAAAAATCCGCAATAAATAAGGTGCGTCGCTATCAAGCTACAACAAGAAACTTCCTCTGTTTCAAATTAACAAATTCCGGCGAGAAGCAACTTGCATTGGTAGCATCCATATTGAAACATGTTGGCGTCGCGTGATGCAGAATGTGGACTGCTAATGTTGATGATTCCATCATGCGCGGGTGCTACCAATTGCATCAGAACTCAATATTTTTTTTAATAGGCAGAAGATTTTATTAAAGAAAAGTCACGAAGAACATGACCCAAACGTTACACACGCGGCTGCAGAACAGCAGCACAATCACTCGATAACATCAAAACGAAAGAAAACTGGAAATACAACGACAGCAAACTAACAGAAAAACTCTCCAAGCTGTGCTACCAATTGCATCAGAACTCAATGTTCATCACGAATTTGCAAGGGATAAGACCTTTTCATAAACTTTGTAAACAATGGGGGACATATAAATGGGTGCTTTTATTAATTAAAATTCAGATAAAAATTCTTGAGTTTGTGTAAGCAAATGCTTAATTTGGCTGCACATTTGGATGAAAATGGTCAATAATAACACAGTGACTCTTATATGAAACATGGCACAACAACACAACTACGAAACATGGTTAAATGATATTTTTGATCCCTAAAATATAACACTTTATTTAATTTAATCTCTAAAGTATAAATTTATTCAATATGATAATAGAGATACCGAATTAAACAAAATGTTATACCTTAAAAACCATATTAATTTATATTTTATAGATAAGATTATATAAGTTATTATACCACAAAAACATCCGGCACCATTTGATGTTTACGCGTCTTTGTTACACAATAAATTCAAAAGCATTGCAAGCATTAGAACTCAGTATGGATAGACTTGGGGGTATAATCCAGGCTGCCGCGACAGCGATGGGTACCTTGCCGGTGGCTGCGAGTATAATCCTGCAGGTGTAGCTTAAGTGGATCAGAAAATATTAACTACCCAAAATAAGAAAACTTATTCCATATGTTAAAATGTCATCACCAAGAAAAATTAAAAAAAGAGAGAAAAATTATATGATGCAATCTGTTAGTAAAGGAATCAATTATTTTCCTAAAATGAAAAAATGTACCTGTAGGATAATTGTATGTGGGCGGTTGAGGAGGGGGGTGATATGGGTATGGTTGTTCAGGGTAGGGTGCGGCAGGATCTGGGTGTGGAGGATAGCCAGCTGGTGGTGGCGGCGCAGGGTAAGCAGTAGCTTGTGGAGTTGATGAACCCGAATTCACTTGGTGTTGCTGCTGCATTTTCAATCAAAAAGAATGATTTCGCTAATTGTTTCTGCTAAGCCCACATAATTTCCCTAGCAGCTGTAAATATTCATCCATTTTCAACCCAATGAAATCAATTAATTAGGACAGCAGGAATTACACTGGCATGTGGGACGTGGCGCAATTCGAGTCGAATTTCTCCTGAAGTCCTGCCATTTCTACTCTGTATTGGCCAGGAAGAGTCGTCGTGGCCTTCAGAAAGGACTTTCTGGAGAAGAATCCTTCAATTATTTCAGGAAGTGATCAGTAGAAATTAATAAAGAATGTTCCGTTGTTCATTGACTTGCTCGAGAAAATTATGTTATAGCATACCTTCCGTTGCCAATATGATTATCAGATCTAAAGTTGTGACTGTTCCAGACCACAACATTTAGTTCGTGCAGGCCTCCTTCTATCAGCGTAAAAAAGAACTTTTCATGAAAAGCTGGATTCCTGCCGCCTTCTAACAATTTCAAGACTCGATTACGTTAGGTGGGGAAATCCCTGAATGAAATTGAAATTCAAGTATAATGATTAGGTAAAGTAATCAGTATAATTAGTCACTTTTGCATGTTTTGGTTCGATATTTGGTGTTTCTATATTCAACAGAAACATAAGGATCTTGTTTTGTGAACCACTCTTTGTCATCCAACTGGTAACAAGCAACCACTGCAACAAGAATTAAACAACAATTATTGATCATGTGGAAAAAGTGGCCTAATTAATGATACTCATTCATAAACTAGAAAAAGAATCGGTTGCATATATACCAGTGACTTCAAGAGTCGTGCCTTGGATCCCAGATCTCGCCATGGAATGATGTCGAATGGACGAACTTCTTGAAAATTGATCCTTATAGGGATAGAGCTTAGGTAAGTGATCAGGACTGGGGAATAAAAAGAGAGGGTTGACGAAGACTTTTGATAGGTTGGTTAATTAGTCGGCAAGACCATTCTTCTCTTCTGCAATGAGCCAATGACCATATCCTACATCAGAAGGACAGACCGTGCAACTTATAATTAACCATAGGTATCTATTTTGCCATTAATGATGTGAAGTCTTGCTATTGCGCGCTACCCTCTAGAATTTTCCTTCGTAATTTCAAGATGGTGCACAGGTATTTACGAAGAATATAGTTGAGGAAATGAAGGAGCATTAAGGATGCACAAACCTAAAAAACATTCTTAGAACATGTTTATTCTTTTTTCTTTTTGGCCAACCACGGTGAATCTATTAACTCGTGCATCAAAATGAGGTGATGACTCTGTTCAAATCAAAATCTCTATGATCAAGCCATATTGCCACGTCATATACTTCTCCGTGAAACTTGCCGGGTAACCACACACAACCAATGCCAAGAAACAAAAGCACTGTGAAAAATCATAGACCCCATGAATATTGACTAACTTGACAATGGGTTAATAAGAATGTTAATTCTATTCATCTTTTCCTTATCAACGAAGAAAAATACTTTGGTAATTAATTGATAACATTGGATAAATTCTACAATGTCGCATTTATAACAAATGTCCATTATGTTACATGTTATTTAAGTTATCAACGGCTAACCTTTTTTTATACTTTTTGAAAATAGATTTTCTACTCATAAAAATGATAAAAATATTATTATATTAATTTTAAAAAATTAAACTAAATGTACGATATTGATATACGAAAAATAAGGATATGAACGAGTGTACTTTTATAGTAGGACTGTGAAAGAGAATAAAATTCTCTCACGGTACCTGTCTTAATATTTATTACATATCACTTATGATATGTAGTTATGTTTAGTGTCATGTCCCTAGATTTAAAATAAGTTATGCTACATAGAGTCGAGATTTAGCCAATTTCAAAGAATGAGAGATTAAATATGTACATTAATTGGTAGAGGGATGGGATCAAATAATTTTTAAAAATAGGGGGACAAAAAATACCATTAACCTAAAATGAATTACAAACAAAAACTATAAGGGCTGGAGAAATGAACTATCAATTGCTTCTGCATTCACCCAAGAAAATGGTCCAACATGGTTTTTTTTATTGATTTTCTGCATTTGAGCGTCTCTGGAAGGAGGATAGTCAATAATTTCCTCTTCTTTTTTCTGGAAAAGTAAATAATTCCTTTTGGGACGCAAAATGACGTCGGTATTAAATCTCACGTCGCTATTAACAACCTATCACAAGGCATATTGGCGTCGCGCTGTGCATTTTCATACACTTTGCTGCTTGAAACAGCAGGACTTCTAATTTGGTGCTTTATTAAGATTCAGATAAAAGTTTATCTGATTTTTTAAAGAAAATGCTTAATTTTGCTGTAAACTTGGATGAAAATGGTCCATAATACAAAGATTCTTATAACATGATATACAACAATACAAACTATGCGGGACAGAAACATTCAGCATCCTTTGATGTCTATACATCACTTCTTATACAAGAATTGAAAAGCATTGCAAACATTAGAACTCAGTACGGTGGCGGCTGCTGTGGGTATATCCCCAATACTGGTGGCGGTGGGTATGCCCCTGCAGGTGTAGCTTAAGTGGATTAGAAAATATTAGCAAAAATGAGAAAAGTTATGCCCACGTGTGGAAATGCTAAATGATCAAGCCACATGAAAGCAAAACAATGCGTGAAAAATCAGATCATATATACCATTTGTTTGTACACGAATTAATAATTTTCCTAAAATGAAAAATGTACCTGTAGGATTGTATGTGGAAGGTTGAGGATGATGATGATAAGGGTATGGTTGTGGAGGGTAGGCTGCAGGAGGATATGTGTGTGGAGGATAGGCAGCTGGTGGTGGTGGGGCAGCATAGTGAGCAGGACTGGGAGGGTACCCTGTGTAAGGTGGAGGAACATAGTAGGGTGCTGGTGCTGGAGCTGGTGGTGCGGTTGGGTAAGCAGTAGCTTGCGGAGCTGCATATTGTGGCGCTGATGAACCCGAATTTGCTTTGTGTTGTTGCTGCATTTTCAGTCAAAAAAGAATGATTCATCCATAGTTTTTTTCTGTTAGATTTCATAATTCAAACCAGCTAGTTAAAAAGGCACTAATTTTATGAAATGAAATCAATTAAACAGGACAGCAGGAATTACTAACGTGGTGCAGTATGAGTCGAATTTCTCCAGAATTCCTGCCATTTTTACTCTGAATTGGCCAGGAAGAGTCATCGTAGCCTTGCGAGAGGGCTTTCTGAAGAAGAATCCTTCAAATAGTTCAAGAACAAGTCAGTAGAACCCTATTGGACAATATTTACTTGATTGATAAAATTATGGAGTACCTTCCACTGCCAATATGATCATCAGACTTGATGGTGTTACTGTTCCATACCGTAACATTCAATTCTTGTAGGCCTTCTATTAGTGTAAAAATGAACTTCTGATGAAAAGTTGGATTCCTGCCTCCATCTAACAATTCTCAATCTGATCAGTTACATAAACCCTGAATAAAACATGAAATATAAATATACTGATTAGTCACTTAATTGCAAACCTGTGCAGGTTTTGGTTCGATATTTGGTGGTTCCATATTCAACGAAAACATAAGGATCTTGTTTTGAGAACCACTCTTTGTCATCCAACTTACAACAAGCAACCACTGTAACGCGAATTCAACAACAATTCTTCATATGTGAACAAAAATGGTCTAATTAATGATACTCAAAGAAGAAAAACAGTTGGTTGCATATACACATACCAGTAACTTCAAGAGCCGTGCCTTGAATCCTAGACTTCGACATGGATGATGTGGATTTTGAATGAATGAACTTGAAAATCTATCCTTTTAGTCTAAAACTAATTAGCAAGTTGAGATTTTTAAATGGAGTATCATTGGGGAGGGTTGACGAAGACTTTTGATTTATAGTTCTTTTTCTGCGTCGGATCCTAATGAAATTAATCTTTACAAGTTGACAGCAGCGCGTAAGGCCATGTCGTCTGCAATTGATGGCCATATTCTACCCCAGAAAGACATTGCGCAGTGCTTCATAATGAACCGGTGCTACTTAGGTTTATTTTAATTTATTGACAAAAATAAAAGTGGATTTAAATTGATTATAAGTCTATAAATTTATTCAACTTTAATTCATAATTTAAATTCGAGTATGAAGAGGGTCATTTTCCTTTCGAATGAATAATGCTTCAACGAGAATATTTTTATATCCGAATGAGCTGAAAAATACACTTCACGCTATTGACTTGGTCTTAATTTGAGGAGAACTTTTCTTTGTAGTTTCAAAACCGTGGCACTGGGGCCGATTAAACAACGAAAAGGTCAGCGAATCCTCCATGTTTCTTCTTTTCGTTTTCGGGTGCCGTACATGGTTTATTTGATTATATTTGGTGAAAAGTTTAATGATATTTTACCTCTTTACTTTAATGTTTTATTTACTCACTCATTTATACTAATTCTTTCTTTAATTATTTTCTATAATTTCTTATTTTTCTTAATTATTTTTTTACCATAACAGAAAACTTACCTGGCATATCACATTATTAGTTCTTGTCATGTGATGACATGTCACATCAACACACGTAATAATGTGGCACATGATATGCTATTATTTTACCCTCAAATAATGATATAACACGTGTCACGTCGTCACACCATGTCATGTGGCACATGATGTGATGACATGGTACATACCAAATGACATTTTAGTGTGGATGTGATAATTTTTTGATGAAAAATTAAGTAATGTCATTATTCAGTTACCACAACGAGGTGACTAAATAAAAAAAATATAAATATAGTGGAGTGATTAAACAAATAAGGTGGCTGTTTGGTTTTTCTTCTCTTTTTAGGATTTGCATACTTTGAATATAATTATTAAGCTCCTTTGATATCATTTCTGTTTCTGATTTTTTTATTGGAGTTTTTTTTTAACTTTTTTAATTTTTAAAATATTCTTTTTCTTTTATTAATTTTTTCTTAATTTTTTATATTTTTATAAAATATTTTTCAATGTGTGACATCCGATTGTTAGAAAAATTATCAGTGATGCGGTCCTAATGTATCAAAATTATTTAATTGCAATTTGCTACACCAATTCGATGCTAGTGGAAAGGCAGGAATTCATACAAATTATTCTAATATTTAACTTGGCACAGGACCGGGCCTTTTCCTTATATTTGCTGCTTGAAAATAAAGGCAACATTAAAATTCAATTAAAGATTTGTTAAATTTGTACAAACAAATGCTTAATTTGGCCGCAGACTTAAGATGCAAATGGACAAACAAAGAAAGATTCTCAAATAAAATGATTAAACGATACAACTTTTACGAGACAGATACATTCAACAGCTTTTGATGTCTATATCTCTCTCTTCTAATACAAGAAAAATACAGAAGCGTTGCAAACATTCGAACTCAGTAGGATGGTGGTGGAGGCCATATTCCAGCTGGTGGTGGCGGTGGGTACATTCCCATTGCTGGTGGTGGTGGGTATGCCGCCGGTGCACCTTAAATCGGTTAGAAAAATTTAGTAGTAAAATAAGAAAACTAATAGATTAATCCAATTTGTTAGGTACATGAATTTCATTTTTCTAAAATGGAAAAGTACCTGTAGGATAGTATGGTTGAGGGGCAGCATGGTATGGTTGTGGAGGGTAGGCTGCAGGAGGACATGGGTGTGAAGGGTAGCCAACAGGTGGTGGTGGCGCAGAAACGTAAGGGGATGGAGCGTAGGGCGCGGCAGGGTACCCTGAGTAAGGTCCTGGAACAGTGTAGGGTGCTGGGGCGGAGTATGCAGCAACTGGTGGAGCTGCATAATGTGATCCTGACGCACCCAATTTCGTTTTCTGCTGCTGCTGCATTTTCGATCAAAAAGAATTATCCTTAGTTTATTCTGTTAGATTTCAGAATTGAAACTGTCTCGAACCGGACATTCACATATTCAAATTCAGAAATGAAACTAGTGAAGGATAAGGAATTGGAATTTACTTACACCGGCATGAGAGTAGTGCAATATGAGTCGAATTTCTCCTGAATGCCTGCCATGTTTACTCTGAATTGGCCAGGAAGAATCATCATAGCCTTGTGAAAGGGCTTTTTGCAGAAGAATCCTTCATTTGTATATTCCAAGAACTAGTCAGTAAGAGCGCGTGGTATATCTTTTCATTTGATTAAGATTTTTTAATTAAGAACTTAATTATACCTTCCAGAGCCGATAAGTTCATCAGATTTAAAGGTATTACTGTTCCACACCATAACATTCAGTTCTTGCAGGCCTTCAATCAATGTAAAAATAAACTTCTCTTGAAAAGTTGGGTTCCTGCCTCCATCTAGTATACATAATTTCCAAGCTCAAATCAGTTATATATCTAGCTCGAATGAAAGCTGAATTACAGATATGATTTGATTACTCACCTGTGCAGGTTTTGGTTCGATATTTGGCGCTTCCATATTCGACACAAACATAAGGATCTTGTCTTGATAGCCATTCCTTGTCATCCAAATTGTAACAACCAACCACTGCAACAACGCGAATTCGACTGACAATTATTGATATATAAGGGCAACAAAAGTGGCTTAAATGAATGATCATATGATTTCCGACCCTTCATATTAAAATGGAAAATAACGTAAAAATTGGTTGCATATATACCAGTGACTTCAAGAGGCATGCCTTGAATCCCAGATTTCGCCATGGATGTGGTTCGTGGATGCGAATGAATGGATTTTGTTTGAAAACTTCTGCTTTTTCTTGGAACTAATAATGAAGATAGAGCTAGCTGTGTGGTGTACTAAACGTTTTGATAAGGTCTTTATAAGGACAGAGAGCTTAAGGTTTGGTGAACAAGGGTTGACGTAGACTTTGTAAGTCGTAGTTTTCTGCGTTGGATCCAAAATTAACGTTATAATTCAAGTTGATTGCAGTACAGAAGACTCTCTGCAATGACTTTTTTTAGTGAATATAAAATGTTGAGTAGTGACTAATTTCCGAATAAGCCAAGATAATCTCACAATTACAAGAAATAATATTATATTATATATTACTCTTTCCATTTTCAATTAATTGATATTCTGAAATAGTAGACAAATTCAAAATAATGATCTTTAGATCACGTTTTCTTGACTATAGTTTTCAATTTACCCATTTTTTATAGTATAATAACAATAATACCATTGTACCAAATTAATTGGTTGGGTAAAAAAATTAAAATAAAAGACAGAAGTCGTAATTATGACTCAAAACGACAATTAATTTAGAACACAAAATCTGTAGAAAAGTGTCAATTAATTGAAAACGGAGGGAGTATTTGTTAGGGGTGAGCACGATCCGATCCGAACTAACACATCCGATTCGATCCCAACTGTGTCGGACGGAACTTTAAATAGAAGGTAGAAGATTCGATAAATTTTAAAATCTGATCTGATATTATCCGAAAATTCGAAATACCTGAATAAGTTATGAATTAGTTTAAGTTATTATCTATTCGTTTTACTTCCTTTTCTTATTATTTTTTCTTGCTATTTACTCCACTTATTAGGGTGTAATATTGTTTGAATATCCTGTTTGGTCGGAGAGAAACTAAGGATTAAAAAAATATGTATAAAATTAATAAAATTTTAATTTTTAAAATAAAAAATTAATTTAAAAGTAATAAAAAGAGTCTGAATTTATCGGAAAAATCTGACTAATCCGATCCAATCCGAAATAGTCGAATTACAATCGAATTAGGATCATGTTTGAAAAGTTCGGATTACAACCGACATAATTCGATCCGAACTTGTCGAATTTCAACCGAATTATCTGAATGCTCACCTCTAATATTTGTACGGTATTGCACATTGAGGGGTGCAATCTTTTCTTTGTGTGAACTGAATAGTATTAACAACGCTATACAAGAAGCGTAAGTGCACCGAAAGAGGTGAGGAACTATGTTAACATTCTTGTTAGAAGAAAAAAGACCAGCTCTGGAAAAAGAAAGAATTGGTACTGTGATAGTTGACATAAATAAATTAGAAGTAGGAAGGGTGAGGTTGGTTTTGGACGATGGAAAAGTCAGCGCGCATTTATATGGTCAAGATGCCCAAACGACACCAACGCTTTCAGAGTTTATTGCCGTTTTTGGTGTTGACTTTGAAAAGCAATTTGTTTTCTAATTGGTCTGGAATTGCTTGCTGTGGCTTATGGATCTACCAGTTTGGTGTATTATTATTATACTAATAAAAATATAGAAAGGGAATCAATACATTGGCTAATTAACTTCATTATTTTTACTTTTATTTTTTATTTTTTATTTTTTATTTTTTATTTTTTATTTTTTATTTTTTATTTTTATTTTTATTTTTATTTTTTATTTTTTATTTTTTATTTTTTATTTTTTATTTTATTTTTTATTTTTTATTTTATTTTTTATTTTTTATTTTTTATTTTTTATTTTTTATTTTTTATTTTTTATTTTTTATTCTAATAGAAATTAATAAAAAATAACTTTAATTAATATATAAATACCAAATGATATCATAATACTAAAATAAAATAAAAATATATTAATTTATTATTGAAAAAATAAAAATAACAACCAATTTAATCAATTTGATAATTAAAATTATTAAAGGTTTTGAAATAAAAATAAATTTTTTATTAATTTCTATTAGAAGATTGGATGTATTCTTGAGAAAAATGGTTAATTATTTCAAACAATTTATTTAAGAAGTTATATGCATTGACCGATAGATTATAAAAAAAAGTTTCGTTCCACATGTTTCAGCAACTATTACCAAAAAAAAAAAAACTAAAATACAAAAAATTCCACTTTTGAAAGGCACAAATATTATTCAAAAAAACTTTGGGGATAATCTATTAAATTCCTCTTAGCCGAAGATAAGAACTGAATCAGTATGGTGGAGGTGGGTATACTTGTGGTGGGTGTATCCCCACTGATGGCGGTGGCGGCGGTGGATATACTGATAGACCTAGGAATCAAGCAGAAAACAGGAAGACATAAATTAATTGGCAAGAGCATTTCCAAGAAACAAATTAAAAGATGTTGCAATTCAATTAGACATGTTCCGGTCTGATCCGATTCGGTCAGGTACCTGTTGGATAGCATATGGAAAGTTGAGCAGGAGGAGGGTAGGCAGGTGGTGGTGGGGTGGGGAAGCAGATTGGGGATGGAGAGTAGGTTGTAGGAACATTAGGAGGGTAAGGGTACCCTGTGCAGGGGTATAGGGACATTGGAGGACTGTTTGTTGTGTTAGGCGGAGGGTACCCTGACCCTGTGCAGCAAGGAGATGGAGGAGAGTAGGGTGGTGTTGTGGGCCTTATGGCAGAGCAGCAGGTAGCAGCTGGTGCTCGTCCTTCTGCTCCTCTTGGGCTGGACTTGGACTCAAATAATTGGCCCAACGTTTTTGTTGGAGCTGGCCCAGTTGAATCCAATTTCACTTTCTGCTTCTGCTTCTACTTGATGAGAAAAATATTATTCAACGCAACATTTTAATTAGAAAAATGAAGGATTTCCATTAGGAAAACAAAAAAAAATTAAAAATTAATTTTTTTATAAAAAAAAGGTTCAGATACCAGTAACTTCAAGAGGCAAGCCTTGGATTCCGGATATGGACATGAGAATGAATGTGATTAGTGGCAGTGATGAACTTGTTTTCTGTAATTAGTTCAATTAATCGGTGAATTGCTAGATTAGTATGATGTGTATGTTGCTTATATTAAAATCCACAAGCCAAGCTTTTTATAAGGGTAGGGCTAAGAGCCAAATTGCTAGGTTGGCCATCGAACATTATCGGGGAGGGGGAGGGTTGGCGTTGACTTTTGACTCTCTCTTTTCCTGCATTGTAATAACCTTTTTTTCCTACAAGAACCTAACTCTTCATTGTTTTACTTTTAGCCTACTTTTTGCATTTAATTTGCAATGGAAGAAATTGGTTATTAAACGACGCCGCTCTTATAAACTAAAACATCCTGTTAGCGTGAAAATTACACGGGCTTAGAAAAAGTAGTCACAAGATTTTGATAAAAAAAGAAGATTCCGAGCCCACTTCACAAGAAGGACAAGATTTAGAGCCCATTAATGGCTTCGGTATTTATGAAATCGTTTGTTTCCTTTTTAAAATAATAATATTATTAATTACCATTACAATACTAAAAAAAAAATTATCTATTAAAAATAGAAAATTGTATTAAAATAACGAAAAAGTTCTTTACAACCAATATAGAGTAAATTCAAAATAAATAAATTTAATCAAAAAACTCATGAACGGGTTTTTACAACCATGCAATAGCTACCCAACAACAAATTGAGTTATAAGTTTTGTCTACATTTCAAATACACAATAAAAATTTAATGACAACGCATAAAGCGACAAATAAGCATGAATGCCACAAGAAAACCAAAAAAATGAAGAGCACTTGAATGAATTATGGAGTAATAATACCTCACTTATTAATAAACTAATAAAACCTGAAAATTGTGTTTCCACTAATGTATTTCAGATTTGTGATTTTATTATCATCTTCACCATCACATTCTTCTTCTCTATACCTAGGAAAGAATATGAATTGATATGCAATAGGATTGAGAGAAACCTAAAAACGCTAATTTGTAAACCCAACGAAATAACACATGACAAATTAAGATAAGAAGAAGCGAAAAAAAAGAAGGGTTCACTGCCAATTACAAACCAGACGGCGACTCCTAAAAAGAGAAAAAGTTGAAAAAATTTCTTAACCGTTAGAGTTTTCAAATAATATAATAGATTACTATAATACTAACATAGAACTCATAACTTGTCAAGCCACGTAATTTTTTTGATCTGTATGCTTGTTTTTTTTTTGCAAAATACTTGGTTGAATTCTAGTGCGATGTAATTTTCACTGGCTGGAAAACATCTATAATGACTAAAAATAATTATTCTTGATTAGTTTTAAGGAAGTAAAATGCTCACTCACATGTAAACTTAATTTTTTAGGTGAGACAGAACTATGGATTGCCTAACACCAATGACCCAAAGAAGAAGAGAAGAATAAAAATTAATAATAAGAAAAATGACCAAGTGGGAAAAAAACACATTAACGTGGTGGATTTTTGCAGCTAAAAGGAGGTTTATTTGGATAACATCAAGTGGAAAGAACACTAAAATGCAGCTAAAGTAGCACAAAAACGTTAATGCGGTGGATTGTTTGCACGAAAATGCTGCAGCCCAAGTAACAGTGATAGATGACCGTATACTTCCTTCGTTTTAAATTAGTTGTCGTTAAAGTTATTTTACACTAATAAAATAAATAATTAATGACCTGTATTTTAACAGGTCTTAAAATTATTCCCTCCATTCCAAATTCGATTAAAAACACACCAAAATAAAAAGGAAAGAAAGTAACAGGAAGACAACAGAAATAGTTAGCTGCAAACAGAGGGCAGTGGGATTGTCCCTTTATTAGAAGGGATGGGATGCCCTTAATTTATATTTGCCCTTCTTTCTTGTACCTATCAACCACTTGTGTGGCCACCGCCAATGGGAGTGGGGGGATGTTGACAATTCCATCCATATTATTGTAAACTGAGTTTTTTTTAATGATATTTTACATTTATATACGGAGGTGAAATTCGAACTATAAAGTAGTGTTTCAATACATGATACTCGCGATGTCAGTTGGGAACTATTTACCTTCTATATTTAATTATTTATGCATTTTTTTATATGATGCCCTCAATTTTGTAAATTTTAAATAACCTCCAAATCTATTTATTTTATTGTAGTATTAACTATTTTCTTTAATGCATGTAGATATTTTTCGTCCAAGTGTGGGAAAGCTACACTGTGGTGTGCCTGGCTGTATGGTATGATTGGTGATAACTTGTGTTAAGGGGTAGGGATTATTCCGTCAATAGTCGCGATGACTGAATGTCCGAGCCGTTTTACGTGTCACCTGCAAAGAGCCGGAGGGGGGACCTCCGGCATAGAGCCTCCGACGATCAAGTTAGAATCGTGGATAGTATGAATAAGTGAGAGATATGGGAGAGTTACCGGAGCAATAGTACGAGCTTAGTGTAGTGATTTTCGGTCCTCCTCTTCTGGATGGGGTAGGGGTGAACATTTGACCAGCCCAACCCGCCGACCCGAACTGACCCGACTCGCCAAAAACACAAAAATCTACATAACCGCACATATACATATACATAACCGACCCGCCCATTTAGTGGCGGGTTGGTTCGCGGGTCAATATTTCATAAATCGCAAAATAACCGACCCGACCCTAACCCTAACCCTAAGTATATAAGTATTTCTTTCTCATTTCTTTCATTTTCTTCTCCATTCCCAACCCGACCATCTCTTTCTCTTTCACCCCACCACAAAACTTCAATTCCCTTTTCATCTCCGATCAATACAACCATCAAAAGTAGCCACCTCACCCCGGTCCAGTTTCATCTCCGAACTTTCCTCTTCGCGTTTAATATTTCATAACATATTTCATCTCCTATCTCTCCTCTTCGTGTCCTCTCCCGCATCGCGCCTCCACCGTGACTCAGCCCGAGTCGCCGCCATCAACGCAAGACTCTAGCTCGCCGTCGATGGTGTCTCCAAATCTGACCTCACCCCTCTCTAGACTAAGATCCAACCCTAAGATCTCTCCACTCTGGTCACTTCCGGCACCAGCCAAGGCAGCGACAAAAATCTATACCTTTCGATGTATAGAAGGTGGCGAAGCGATCCTGGAAAGAGGGGTTGTTTTAGTAACTTTCTCAAAAAATAGATCTGATTTGTGGCATGTGGATGGATCTCTGTTTGGATCTTTATTTTAGTAACTTTTGGTCAGATCTTTGTTTGGATCTACTAGGTTCGGGACTACAGGTACTAGATTTTTTTTGTACTACAGGTACTAGATTGTTTTTTTTCATTCATTTTCTTAATTCTTGTTGTTTTCTAGCCATTAAAGGCTTATAGCTTTTTATTTTAGCTCTTTAAACGATCTATCCGCCGCTTGTTTTTTTGGTTGTTTGGTATCCAACGATCTATATACCCGCCAACCTGCTAACCCGCGGATAACCGATCTAACCCGCTACACCCGCCAATCTGCGATTGTACGTGCCTATAACCGATCCGAACCGACCCGTTAAATTTCGGGCGGGTCAGTGGCGGGTTGGGTCTATAACCGATCCGAGCCGACCCGTGTACACCCCTAGGATGGGGTGGGGGTATTTATACCTTTACCCTTGCTTGGCTTCCTGAGCCCAGTGGGGCTCGTATTTCAGGCTAGGTGTAGCATATGATGAGTGTAATTAATGCAGTCACTTTCTCCTTAAGAGTCATCGTTTCCGCATTAAATGCCTTTTTTTTTGTCTAGGATTATCTAGCGTCCACCGTCTAAGCCTCTGAAGTCCGCATTAATTGTCGTCACTTCCGCATTAACTGTGTTTGGGGGGTGATCATTACCTTGTGACTCAGCAGGGTCATCCGGTAGGTAGTAAGAATGTCGGTACCGATACGTAGGTCACCTTCCGCTCGTGCCACCCTCTCATTAGCATCCCCTGTGGGAGGCCTAACGGGAGGATTCTTCCACCGCTTACGTGGCCTAGTCTTGTGAAAACTAAGTCAAAGGGTCGTGAAATACCCTTCTTGCCCTTGTACTTTTTCCATGTATTATCAATTGGTATCTGGCTAGCAGTCTTATTGAGTACTGTTACATTGCGCAATGGATGCTGGATGGGCCAAGATTTGGATTTGATACCTCTCCGCCCCTTTCCCAAAAGGATATGGCTTCTGGACCACCTTCCTTCTTTTCTTATTCAATTTCAAGATACTCAGAGTTCTTGATCAAGGTTTAAAATATATATTCATTTGGGTGAAAACGATATCTCTAACTAATATTATACTGATACATACAAATTTTATTCTAAATCATTTTGTTTTAAGTGAGACGTTTTGTTGAGAAAATATTAATGTTGTGACCATAAAGTTCAAAATCCAGCCTCAATTTGAAAAAGAAAAGAAATTAAAATATGTTGTTCTATCACAGCTATTATATAGCATTTCCATCGATTATTAGTTTATACCTATAACTTTGTTGCGATAAAAAAAAAATCTTACGCTGCAATTGCCTCCAAAATTGGTCTTCATTTTAAAACTTTAAACTTTGAAAATTCTAAAGAAGAAATAAGGAGCAAGAATGGGGAAAAGGGCAGAAGTACTATGGACAGACAGGACATAGGACGCAAAGCAAAGGACAGTCCCATCATGCTGTCTTCAAACAAACAAACAAACAAAACACCTCTTTCTCTTCTTCCTTTCTTCTGCTCTCTTTTGCACTTTGCACACGCCCTTCTCATCAAATGCGTATCAATTTCGAGCAACAACAACAACAAAAAAACGAGTTAGCTCAATCTAGTGGCTCTTAATTCCTTAATAACTTTCCTCCAGCCGTCCAGGTCCCTCCCTATTAAATTCTTGACTAGTAGCTACCTTACCTACCTCTGTTTTCTCCATTTTCTTGGAGATGGGTTTTCCTTAGCTTCTTTCTTTTTTACCCTTTACTCTCAAAATTATAGGACACCTACTTTTATCTCTGTTCCTGTTTGAGTGACAATGGAAGGTGGAGTTCCCATGCTCAATTGTCTCTTACAGCATACACTCAGGAGCTTGTGCACTGTTGTGTCCAGCTCATATTGATAGCTGTAAAGAAAGAAAGGAAGGTGTGCAGGAGGCCGAGAGTTTGATAATAGCAAAATTGATTATGAGTTGGTATCCGCCAACTAATCAATTGTTGCTGCAATGATGGAAAGAATGAGCCAAGTTGGACTCATGATCACCCTTAAATCAAGGAAAGGCTAAAGTTTTATAATGGAGTGGGTCGGCCAACTAAAAGAAAAGAAGGAAAGTTAGAAATGGGAAAGTAAGGAAAGAAACGTGTAGGGGCCAAATTGGATTAATTCCAATTTGGACTTGGACTTCTCGTGATCACACGATGGTGATCATGTGCTTTTCTTTGGTTGGCACTCCATATATAAATACATGCCATTAAATGGAGAGCAGGAGCAGCAGCAAGCTTGCAAAGATGTAGCAAGTGCAGTGCACAAGAGATGGGTTGATCAGTTGCAACCGAGGCAACTGATCTGTGATTGAGAGAGAGAGAGAAAAATAGAGAGTATTTTTCTTGTTTGTGATTGAGAGAGAAAAATAAATCAGTGAGGTATTTATTTTTCTAGATTGTGTCTCCTCGATCTAGATGAGAGATTGAGTTGAGAGAGATTGTAAAAGGGATGTTGTTGAACATCCTGAGAGATTGTGAAAGGGATGTTGTTGAGCATCCTGATGTGATTGTAAGACTAATAATTTATTATTAGTGAAGATTGTTCGGAGTTGGTCCCGTGGTTTTTCCTCGTTGGAGGTTTTCCACGTAAATCCTCGTGTTGTGTATTTGTTTGCTGCTTGCTGTGTTTGATTGTGTTCGATCCTGGGCGGGGAAAAGGTGATTTTTTCCCAACAACTGGTAGCGGAGCTGATGGTTCGATGGGCATGCGGAGCTGAAGATCCTTTTGGGCCTATGAGATGGGCTTTGATCGGAATCGAAGGTTCGATTGGGCATGCGGAGCTGAAGATCCGGTTGGGCCTATGAGATGGGCTTTGATCGGAATCGAAAGTTCGATTGGGCATGTAGAGCTGAAGGTCCGGTTGGGCCTATGAGATGGGCTTTGATCGGAACCGAAGGTTCGATGAGCTTGCGGAGTAGATCCGATGGATTGATGGGGAGTATGTTGATGATGGCACAGACCTAGTGCACGAGGTCTGGTGCAGTGGCGGCACACAACGAATCTCCAAACTGATGAGCTAAAACGGTGGGCCAATAGATTGAGTTCGAAGTATGATGGGTGAATTCCATATTTCGTGCAAGTTGATGGGCCAAATTGGTAGTCTTACTCAGTTTGATGGTGAATTTTAAAGTACGATAAATCTCCGAAAGGAACTTGAAGTCGGTGGGTCCTGTTGAGGACTGTGTAGAGCTTCGTTCAGAGGGAGATTGTCGGGCTCAGATGGTGGGCCTGGTGGTACTTTAATTGAGGGGGAGATCGTTGAAGTGTAGATGTATGAAGATTGGTTACCGATTGGTTTGAACCGAGGTTAAAGAAAAAAAAAAAAAAAGGATTGGTGATGATTCCCCGTGTTATGAGCTGGAGGGGGAGAATTGTTGTGTCCAGCTCATATTGATAGCTGTAAAGAAAGAAAGGAAGGTGTGCAGGAGGCCGAGAGTTTGATAATAGCAAAATTGATTATGAGTTGGTATCCGCCAACTAATCAATTGTTGCTGCAATGATGGAAAGAATGAGCCAAGTTGGACTCATGATCACCCTTAAATCAAGGAAAGGCTAAAGTTTTATAATGGAGTGGGTCGGCCAACTAAAAGAAAAGAAGGAAAGTTAGAAATGGGAAAGTAAGGAAAGAAACGTGTAGGGGCCAAATTGGATTAATTCCAATTTGGACTTGGACTTCTCGTGATCACACGGTGGTGATCATGTGCTTTTCTTTGGTTGGCACTCCATATATAAATACATGCCATTAAATGGAGAGCAGGAGCAGCAGCAAGCTTGCAAAGATGTAGCAAGTGCAGTGCACAAGAGATGGGTTGATCAGTTGCAACCGAGGCAACTGATCTGTGATTGAGAGAGAGAGAGAAAAATAGAGAGTATTTTTCTTGTTTGTGATTGAGAGAGAAAAATAAATCAGTGAGGTATTTATTTTTCTAGATTGTGTCTCCTCGATCTAGATGAGAGATTGAGTTGAGAGAGATTGTAAAAGGGATGTTGTTGAACATCCTGAGAGATTGTGAAAGGGATGTTGTTGAGCATCCTGATGTGATTGTAAGACTAATAATTTATTATTAGTGAAGATTGTTCGGAGTTGGTCCCGTGGTTTTTCCTCGTTGGAGGTTTTCCACGTAAATCCTCGTGTTGTGTATTTGTTTGCTGCTTGCTGTGTTTGATTGTGTTCGATCCTGGGCGGGGAAAAGGTGATTTTTTCCCAACATGCACATGCCCTGATTCTTCTTCTGCTTCCTCCAAATGGGTTTACGCTGTTTTCTGGAGGATCTTGCCAAGAAATTACCCTCCTCCAAAGTAAGAATCTGTTTTTCAAATCTCAACAAATGAAAGAACAACGAGCAAGTATTGCCTCATGTTATAGGTCAATTTGTGTTGTTTTTTGTTACAGGTGGCACTATGGAGGGACTGCTCTTGATCGATCGAAAGGAAACAAAAGAAACTGGTCGTTCAGCTCAATTACTGAAATTTAAATCTCTGTTCGTTCAATTTTGAGTTTCCTAATGTGGGTCTTTGATCATTCTTTTCAGGATTCTTGTTTGGGAAGATGGGTTCTGTGATCTCCATGAATGTGAAAATGCAGGAAGTGGGTATCTGAAGGGAAGGTTTGGAGCGGTTGTTTTCTTCAAAATGTCTCATGAAGTCTATAACTATGGAGAAGGGTGAGAGACTTTTGCATTCAAGATTAGTATCAAAGTGCATTCTCTTTTTTTTGAAGAAAATGCAGGAGGAATGAAAATGTTTTGATTCTGCTGCAGATTGGTGGGGAAAGTTGCAGCAGATAATAGTCACAAATGGGTGTTCAAAGTGATAAACGGCCTAGAGGGGGGGTGAATAGGCAAATAAAAATTCTAACACAAAGAGTAAGGAAATATGAGTGCGGAAAAGAGAATGTAAAAACACAAGGATATATAGTGGTTCCAATTCCTCAATGAATTGTACTCCACTACCTAAGAGTCCTCCTCTTAGGATTTTGAACAACGACCACTTCGTTATTTACCTTGAGTTTTTACGGGTTCAACTCAAACCTTACACCTTGGTTTTTCCGGGCTCAACCAATAAACCTTTCACCTTGGTTTTTGCGGGCTCAACCAATAAACCTTACACTTGGTTTTTACTAAGGGCTCAACCAACAAACCTTACACTTGGTTTTTGCTAAGGCTCAACCACAACCTATCACAATCAAGATTACTTGACAAGAGAAATGTTAAATGGCAACACAAAATTGGTGTACAGATAAACTATGTATGATTCAATAATAACACCAATAAATGAACAATATTACCTCAAGAAGAAAGCGATCCAAACTCGAATTGAAAGACGCAAGAATGGTTGAAAACCGATAAATGAAGCTTGCGTTATAAAACTTTGATTAAAGGAGTTTGTAAATGTGATTTGTGTATATGAAACTTGTAAAATGCTTTCTTATCTTTTATAACTCATCTTAGATGAGTATTTATAGTGTCAAATGAGTAGAGGCTCATCCATGAAGGAAGGAGCCAAAAACTAGCCGTTTGCTACAGTAACAAAAATATATCCGTTTGCTACAGTGAAAAATATAACCGTTGCTACAGTGAGTTTATCCGTTGCTACAGTTAAACTATCCGTTGCTACAGTAAGTCTATCCGTTGCTACGGTGGAACTATTCGTTCCCGTTGCTACAGTAGACTTTCCGTTGCTACAGTGAGTTTATCCGTTGCTACAGTGAAACTCTCCGTTGCTACAGTGAAATCAAAAACTCTTTTCCCAAAAATTATTTTTCGTGTAAAAAAACTTTTGACACTTTCCTTGAGGTATTATCGAACATAAATTAAGTGCTAATTAGAATCATACTTACACGTTTAAAGTCCTAATGTACACTTGATCTTCTAGCTTGCGATATCTTGATTTGTTGCCTCTTATTTGTTCCATCGCAAACTACACACATTTTAACTTCAAATTGCATTAGTATTATTAATTAGTTTGTGTGTCTAAAATCATCAAAACAAGAGTAAGTTGCCCTTGGGCTAACACAAAGAAACCCAGAATGAGAGTGATCCTAACCCATGGAATATGTCTATTGAACCTGTAAGAGCATATTAATTAGTACAACCTCTTTTCTGCCAAGTCAATCCATATAACAAGTGTTCTGCTTTCCTTCTAATGTTACTTTCTTTTATGCATCAGCCAAGAGCATGGGAATTTCAATTCAATTCAGGCATTCAGGTTAGTATTTTTCACAACCACATTATTGCTGATCATCAAGAAAGAAACCAAGACCCCAAAATCTTATTGGGACCTTTTTTCTTTTCTTTTCTTGATTAACAGACAATTGCCATCATTTCAGTCAGAGAAGGCATCATCCAATTGGGTTCATTTGATAAGGTTGTCTTCCTAAATTTATTGCCAAAAACTTTCAAAGTTTGAGACTTTTAACTTGGGTTTTATCGAACTTTTTAGATTGTTGAAGATCTCAATCTGGTGATCACAATACAGAGGAAATTCAGATATCTCCAGAGCATGCCAGGAGTCTTTGCCATTCAAAGACCATACCTACCAATCCAGCATCCCTACATCCTTAAACCCAACACTCAGATTCTTGAAAATCAAGAATTAGCTTTCTCAGCTGATGATGATAAGCGCCAAATAACAGGGTTTAAGAGATTGTTTGATGAAAGATTTGACGATTCAATTCTAACCAAACCCATCAATTTGGGATGGAACAACCCACAAAATGGGAATATCATAGGACCACCCATTTGGTCAATTCCACCACTTCTGCCCTCAATGTCTTGCAGCCTTGGTGCATTGTTGTCAAAACTTCCTTCAGTAATCCCATCCTATAGCAGCAATCCTGACACAGCTCTGGTGAACAGAAACTGCAATAGCAGTACAAGCAAGAGGGTCAAGGTTGATGATAGTCAACTTCCTGCTGACACAAAATTGGAGTCATCTTCCTGCCACTTGGGTTGTCCTCAACCAGAAAAACCCAATTCCATAAACCCTAATTTAGACTTGGGTGGTGATGGTGTTGGTGGGTTTGCCCCTGTAAGGGAGGGAGAAGCTGCTGCCTTAAACCTCAATTAATTAGTACAAATTTACAAAGTACAAAATTGTATCTAGCTATTGTTGGGTTCAATTCCTAGTCATTGTCATGTGCATCAATGTGCCATTGTTGATAGTACCGTATTATATTAATTAGTGCCTAATAAAATGTATTCCCCAATAACATTTTGACTAATGCAACTTAATCTAAACATCACCCAAGTAATTTAGATCACCTAAAATGATGTTGTGGTGTGACATGACTCTCTTGTTTGGTTTGAAAAAAATGGTGATGGACTAACTGAAAAATCAGAGCAGTATAAAGTTGTTACTATTTGAAATTATTGATCCAATGATCGAAATTATTTTGGTTGAAACTATTAAATTTTCGGTGGAAAAAAACATAAAGCAATCTTAAATATACTCTAAACATGTACTTAATTGCTAAATTGACATGATTTGTAGTAGTCTACTAGACAGGATGTCTTGTGATGAATGCTGGTGTCCATTGAGGAATGGGGCACTGCCCTTGCTAAGGTCAGGGAATGGGGCGGCAATGTGGGGCTGAGCAATCGTCCTCTATCCCTATCCTTTGGGAGGGTAAGTGGTATGATGCATATGTGGAATGGTCCCTTAGATATGAAAATGCAGAAGAAAAATGACGAGAGATAATTGAGTTCTTGGATCAAAGTTGTTTTGTCTGCAACATTTGGTATCTAACCCCCGACAGTACGGATGGATCGGTCCCCAACCCTCAACTTTTGATTCTTTTCCCCCTTCTTTTCTTCAATTCGGAGATAGATGAGTTGTGATTTGGGTAATTTCTGGATGAGGGCACTCGATTTGGTCCCATTAGCTACTCTGTGCTTATTGGACTGTAAATTTTAATCTCTCTCATACCAAGCTGGCGCATTGACCGTAACACAGTAAGTAATAACATTACAAGTATAATAATAATAATAAAAAAATAAAAAAAGACTCTTGAGTGTTGGCTGAAAAAAGAATTGGACAAAAACAATTTTTTTTTTGAAAATACTATGTTCCTTATGATATTTTTTTTTGAAAAAACCCACTAAAAAATTTTAAATTGCCCAATTTGGTGTTTTCTAGCACGATTTAAAGTTATCATTAAAAAATCATGTCCATTAAAAAAAGTTAAAAAACCCACTAATCTGATTTGTTTAAATAATAACGTTCAAAGTAGAGCCCGCAAAGAGTGGAGAGGGGCTGGTTCACATAAAAAGCTGCTATAACAACAAATACTGGAGAAAGAAATCGGAAGCTGAGGATTGGGTTGTCGCCGAGGCTGACAAACCAGATGAAGACGTGTCCAAATGGTCTTGCACTTTGTTCAGACCTAAGGCTTCAACAAATTTTGTCTGCTTCACCCACCTCCAGCTTGACGTTCCAGTATCCTATCGAAAAGGATTCGGTTTCGGTTCCTACTTGTCTCTAGTCAGAGAGGGTAAAGTTAATTCCATCAGATTTAAGGATTGGGAGAGGCTAGTGATTCTGCCTCGAGTCGTGGCATTCAAGGGCGATAACGGAGAATATCTCAAGCTCTTCGGGTGGGAGCCGGAGCTCAGTACCAATGATCCTCGTTTGAAGTATGAAGGTAAAGATGTAGCAGATCAGAATGTGGGGGAGCAGATCTTTTACAATAGTAACTTGTCCATCAAGATTAAGAACACTAGGTCCTCCAGACACTGGTCTGTTGGTGGATATCTTAAACTTGACAGAATTCACTCGTCCCAGTTCTGGCCTGTGAAAGTTGACAGCAATGTCATTGCTCTCCGCGAGGCATATGGCGACGAATCTTTCTTGGGCAGGAAGATTAACATCTCAAATAAAAATTTGTCCAATAGTATTGGAATCGTTGGTAAACAAATTACAAAAGAGGCCAAGATTATAGTGGAAGAACCGGTTCTTTCCAGGCATATCTACAACATTAGTTTTCAACTGTCAGACGCGGGCATCTGCGACGAAGAAGTCGTTAGGTTGGCAACCGCGGGTGCCAATAACCGTTTGCAGAAACCCAAGCAAGTTAAATTAAATTTGAAACACACGCGGAGTCTGAGTAGCACTTGGAGTTCCGGAATTTCACTTAATTTGGGTGTCCCGACCACCATGGAATATTCCGGCATTCCAAGCACGACGGACGGGAAAACATTTGAAATTTCTACCATCTCCCGATCATGTCAATGGGAGAAGAGTAATGAAACCTCAGAGAAAATAGAAGATATGGTGTATGTTGAAGCGGAAGCAACGACGAAGATCTCCGTCCGTTTGGAAGCAACAAGGGGTACGTGTGGGATTCCATTCTCATACACTCAGCGTGACGTTCTTCTTAATGGGGAAGAGGTTCTTACCCAAAAGGATGACGGTTATTACACAGGCACCGTTTACTACAACCTCCAGTACATCCATAGTCCATGAATTTTATAAGTAGTTTTTTTTTTGTTTTTTTCTATGTGCAATCATATTTGTTGTTTATGGATAGTTCATTTTTAAAAAAATTAAGTGAGGTGTGTTTGTTTTGTTGTTATATTTCTTTTAGGAAAAAACTATAAAACTAACCTCGTTTGGAATCAGTATCGGAATGACACCGTTAGTTTGCAATTTGTTTAATTGGAACTCTATGTTCGTTAATTTTAATAAATCACACGTCAATTTATATTTTTTTTTCCTTTTAATTTTTCATGTAATTTTTTTAATAATTTTTTTTTACGTCTTTTTTTAAAAATAAATTTCACGCAAGTAAAATATAAATTCTTAAAAAAGAACCAAACAAGTCTTCACATAATTTGAAATTAGGGTGTCATTTATTAAAAGTGCCAAAGATTAGGTTTCAAATTAAACAAATTACAATCTGAAAATGTAATTCGGATATTTGGTATAATGGCGGGTTAGTATTTTAACTTTTTCCTTTTTTTTATTTAGTAAATTAATGGCACTTTGTAATTGATTAATTATCAAAAAATAGCTCCTCTTATTGGGCCGCAGCCTCTCTTTTTTTTCCTTTTCGGGCCGCAGTCTTTTCTATTGTAATTCCTGTACTTGGCTGGGCTAAATTTGGCTCACAACGGAAAAACAATCAAAAAAATAATAATTAGTATTCACACGGGTGAGGGTGAAGGTGAAGTTAGGTGGAGATGGTTGTAATTAATTTGGGTATATAAACAGGATAAGAGAGTTGAAGCCAAGGAAAGCCACCACTACCACCAATTAAATCAGAAGAGTTGAGCATCAGACAGCAAAGAGAGAATGGATTTTCCGAGGTATATCTTTCTTGCGGCGGCAGAGGGATGCTTGAGGTACATTAAGGAGGAGGGTGCGACCCATAAGCTTCTCCAGTTTTCTGGAGGAGGAGATGATGTTGCCAAACAAGTTATAAAGTTCAAAGTGGAGCCGGCGAAGAGCGGGAAAGGGGCGGGTTCATATCGATTGGATTGTTGCTGAGGCTGACCAACCAGAAGAAGACGTGTCCCAGATGTATATAAGGCTTCAACGAAATCAATAGAAAAAATGAAAAGAAGTAATCGCTGCTGAAAAGCTGAGTGAACGTAATCGCGCAGCTGAAAAGCTTATTGAATGTAATCGCAGCTGAAAAACTGATGTGACTGGAATTTATGTTATTATAGGCTTAGCTTAGGATTTTATGTGCATGCCAAAGAGGAATTGGCATTTCCACTCTAGTTCAGGATTAGAACAAAACCTGGACTTGTTCTTGTCAGTTCCATGATATCTTCCTTACATGCTCCACCCATCAAACAATTGAACCAAAAAAATAACAATGAGGAGGTGGTTCAACCAATCTCCATGCCCAGACAATAAAAAAAGAGATCAGAAGTATAAATAATCCTGATCAGGAATGGCCAACGGAATAAAGATAAAAAGTCTGATCAATGTTTTAGAAGGTACAAGTACCATAGGAATGAGAAATCAGATCACCAGTCCTAACGGTGGAGATGCAAGCATTAACAGAGGACTTTAGAAATTTGCTCAGTACTTGTCTGCCCCTTAATGCAACACATAAATAGGATCATATATACATAGCAATCTGAAATGTTTTAAAACCGAACAGAACCATTCATATCTGTCTTTATGGAAATGGAGGACGAATGCGGTACAATAAAACCAAATGCAAGAGCATCAAGCCCAGCTGTGTGATTCACCAGGCTGGAGCATAGGTTTGATGTTTCGGTACTTCCTTGGCTCTATCAACCACTACGGGGACTGAATTCTTGTTTAAGCATTGGTTGTTATGCCTTCAGTTCCATGAGCATGGCGTATGGCTGGAGTGCGCCTCAATGCCTTGATGCCAAATGGGTTATTCTTGCTCTGTCGCAAAACAAGATCACAAAAGGTGTCAGGAAACGATGAAAAAAGTATTATTGGTTCGCTTGTGAATTTATAAAACAGAGGTGAAGAGTTGCTTGTACCTTCAAACAGGTTCCTTGCTTAAGGTTACAGATGGGATACTCATGTGGGCAGCAGCTATTATGGTCATCACAGCAGGTGGCACCCTCAAGTGGGCAGCATCCCCATGAAAAGCAGTATTTTCCGTATTCAAATAGACAGCAGCAAGTGTTGCCCTGATCGCAGGAATAGTAGTCATCACAAACACTTGGAGGTGTTACTGGAGTAGGAGGAGATGGCCCAGGGTTGGGGGGATTCTTGCCGGTCTTTGTAGGGTAAGAGGGCTCAATTGCAATCCCACATTTCCCTTCTCCCTCAGCAACATTTCTCTCCAACCTGACATATCCAGCCTCACCCCAGCTCGGACCCCATGAGTTCCTTACAATCCAGTAATCTTTACCATTATCAGTGCCATAACCAACAGCAACGACTCCATGGTCCAGTGAAATCCCACATTTTCCAGTAAATACACCCTGAGAAGTGAAAACCAAAAGTATAATCCATAATAAGAATGGCCATCGTTTAACAGAAATTATCTAGCAATACAATTTATGACATGAGGCTTTCCCCAAAATCTGCATCTTTTGTATGTCTATTGAGACATCTACAGCCGTTTGACTTCACCGCTCATTCGTGAACTTACAAGAGTAAAATGTACTAGCAACTAAAAGTTGGAGTTATACTACATAATCTGTCAGCAATAATGTAAGACTTAGTAGTCTGTAAGATTGATCATTCTGAAACTCAAAAATCAGTGGTGTTTGATAGAGAGTAAAACCAGAATGAATGAAAAACTTTACCGAACTATAGTGCTGGAAGTCTCTGCCAGCTGCTTCTATGGCAATACTGACAGGCTGGTGTGCAACCGCCTTTTTCAATGCAGCTTCATCATTTTCATTAACATCTTCATAGCCTTCAATTGAAACAACCTTGGCATTTTTCTGAAGAAAGCAAAATTAAGAACAATGAGTGACCAGCACAGGCTCTCATAAATATTGCAAGTAAAGAGTAACAGATGCGCTTTAACTATCTCCACATTACTCGTGTATTTCAAGTTTTTTGAAGAGTGAATGACCAACCCTGTAAGTGTCGCATTTGCCATCACGACCTTTGTAGGGATAATCCTCGTCGGTGTCGATACCACCGTTTTTTATGATGAACTCAAAGGCTTTGTCCATGAGACCTCCATTGCATCCCTCATTGTAACCAGTATCACAATCCACCAACTCCTGCTCAGAAAGGGAGACCAGATCGCCTGTAACGATCTGGTTAATTCCTTCCACAGCAGCTACTGTTGAGAATGCCCAGCAACTCCCTTCACATCAATTTTGAAATTTAGTACACGATACAATGATTAATAACAGAATAATAAAGAATGTATATACTGCAGTTACTGGAGGAAGAAAAAGAGGTCCAACAAGTCAATCCAAAACAACCAATAATAGCAACCTCTCCAAACAAACAAGAAGATTCCATAGGACACTATAGTCTGTAACTCCAAGATTCTTGCAGTTACTGTTAAACTAAATCCATCTTATTTCATTTTTCATATGAATTAGAACTTAGAATCATAAAAGTTCATGACCAAATTTAGTTATACGATTCCAAAATTTAGTTCGATGATTCCGACAAGATACTATGTCACAGGTCAACACCTTAAACTCATCGCAAGGAGAAAAAAAACTAACAAATCGAACTATACTCTGTAATAAAAATCAAGAGTATGAATTAAGTAAATAATTTTTTAAAGTTTAAAATAAGATAATCGAAGAAGAACTCACCACACTGTCCTTGGTCTTTGATATCAACAACAGCGCCTTCCTTCCTCCAGTCAACGGAATCCGGCAAGGACTCTCCGGCGACCGGCTGATAGCGATCACTTGTCTTAGACAGCCTGTTCTTCCGGCTAGGTCGGGTACCCAAGTAGGTGGAGCGGTACTCCTCGTTGGTGAGATCAGCGAACGGGGTGAGACCAAGCTTGTAGCTCTGGCCCTCCAAAGAGTTATGTTGGTCTATGTACTTTAGGTTATCCTTAAAGATCTGAAACCTCTTCTCTTTCTCCCCCAGCGCGTTGTAATTTTTGCGGTGCTTCACCAGCCACTCCTCGTACATGGACATCACTTCCTGGTCGGACCTCCAGCTGGCGTCAACGCCATGTCGTTCGTCGTAGGATATGATCGACATGTCCATGGCGGAGGAGACTGCAAAAAGGACAAATAAGGAAAGGATCAACATAGTCGCCGGCGATCTGAACAATCCCATGGTTTCTTTCTCTTTTGGGTGAAGAAGTGTTGGATGGGTGTGAGAACAGGGAGAGGTGGGGGTAAGTTTATAAAGGAGAAGAGGGATGGGGTCGGTCTAGTAGGAATTATGGAACGAGTTTTCTTATTGGATTGAAATTTCTGATGGGCGACAAAAAATTAGATATTTTAATTTTTATCCCATGAAATAGGAGGAATCGTAATAGGGAATGGTTTCACGCGCGGGATTTTGCTACAAAGAAGACAAAAATTATCGGATGTGTCTAGGTGCATTGTCCACTTCTTGTAACTTTTGCTATGAAACATGGTTGTGGTGTCCGATCCGTCGTCGATCATGACAATAAAAGGGGAGATGGGCCATACCTACCACGGATTCCGTCTGGAGATTTAATAGCATTATTATAATTATAATTATAATATCTTTACATTTTTTAAGATGGGGTGGGCCCTACATCTTTGAAAAAATTAATTAGAAGTGGACAAACAGACAATGGCCCTTAGGAGTGGATAACGACATCTGATTAAACAACGTCCGCACGGCTTGTCCATGACGTGTATGCATCCCGTTCATTTAGGTATATATCATCGTCAATAGTCAAGACTATATATACCGGCTCTACCAGATAAGTATACTATTTGTACGATATACTAAGAAAATTATCGGGTAAAAGGACAAGTATCAGTAATGGCTGATCAAGCTCAAGCGACACGTGTCCAGGGTGATCTACAAGATGAGGTTATAAATACCCCCATCACCCCTTCATTAGGGGGACAAATACTTACACGCGCACGCGTACTAAAACCCTGCTCACACAACTACCTATCTCCACCTAATAGTTTTCCCTTATCATCTATTTTCGTCATATATGCTGACTTGATCGTTGGAGCCTCTACACCGAAAACTCCCTCCGGCGCTTTACATGTGGTGTAGGAACAGTGAGACAATTCACATCAGCACGTCATATTGGAGAATCACTCTCATCCCAGATTCAGAATTCAGGGTCTAAATAGTTAGATAGCTAGTTACGTAATCATCTAAGAGGAAGGATGTCCCTATCTTTGGTCACTAAACAAAAATAAAAGTGTTGAAAATAAAGAGAAAAAAACAAGTTTATAGTTTATACCAAAATAAAAATGAGAGGAAAATATTTTTGGACAGACAAGGATGAGATAAGGACCCCCCAAGATTCTTTCCAGCGACACTAAGCGCAAAAAATCTATGATCCTCTCTGTAACAAATCCTTTGATCTTGAGTTAAACAAGGATGAGATAAGGCTCAGGCTTTCTTTTTTTATGGGTCAGGGTCTTCCGCGTCAACGAACGATCTGTCATGCAGGGCATGGGCAGTGGTCCAGTCCACAGCCCAATCAATGGGCTTTTTAAAGACTTTTCCCAAACAGCTTGCAACTAGTTTAAGTGACTGCACAACCTTCCAAAAGTTTTAGCTTCCAACTAAAACTAACTCTAAAGAAGTAGTAGTTCATAATTTCTTAATTGGGAAGACCCGACGGTAATTTTTCTGGATTTAAATTGGATAAGATTTTAAATTATCTTTCATAAATTTTAATACAGTTATATAACTAATACTCTAACTTTATTTCTTTAATTAAATTAGAACAATTTTTTGTTTATTGATACAATATGTTTTTGTGGGTAATGTTTCTTTTTATGGCAAAAAACAGATTGACACCCAACATTTTATAAAAAAGACAATTTAGCCACCAATTTTAACAATTGATAAATTAACCACCCATGTTTTCACCGTTAGATAAATTAATCATCGGTCAGACTAATTTTGACTAACGGTGTTAAATAAGTGACACGTGTCAGTTATCTAATAACGTGACATTAATTATTATTTTTTATTAAATGATGTGGCATTAATTATTATTTTTTATTAAATAAAATGTCACATCAGCATTTAAAAAAATATAAAAATAGGGGAAAATCTTTTTAAAAATCCAAAAAAATTGAGAAAAAATAATAAATTTTAGAAAAAATCCAGAAAATATGAAAATAAATAAAAATAGGAAATTCAAACCAATAGAATTTTTTAAAAAAAATTGGACACTCCGTAGAGTGTAAAAATAAATTATTTTCAAATATTTTATTTTAATTTTAATTTTAAAATAAAATACCTTAAAATAGAGAAACTTAAGAAAAAAATAAATAAAGAAAAAAAGCACTCCGTATAGAGGCATTTCACCACTGCACACCTCATTTTTTTAGTTTCTTTTTTCAGAAAGTGAGTTTATTGAAAGGATTGAAGAAGAAAGGGTAAGGAATTTGTCCATTTTTATAAAAAAAATCCTATTGGTTTGAATTTTCTATATTTTTTCATATTTTTTGGATTTTTTATAATTTTTTATAGTTTTTAAAAAATGTATATTTTTTTCTATATATATTTTTTTTCTTTTTTTTAAAAAAAAATTCTGAATTTTTTTATTTTATAAAAATAATAATTAATGTCACGTCATTAGATAACTGACACGTGTCACTTATTTAACACCGTTAGTTAAAATTAGTCTGACCGATGGTTAATTTATCTAATGGTAAAAACATGGGTGGTTAACTTATCTAACGGTGAAAACATGGGTGGTTAATTTATCAATTATTGAAATTGGTGACTAAATTGTCTTTTTTAGAAAATGTTGAGTATCAATTTGTCTTCTGTCTTTTGTCTTTTTTTATAAAATATTAGAAGATTCTGCCTAACTCTTTTATTTTTTCCATCTTTCCATACTGGATGGTTGGAATTGGATGATGGCATGGCCGCCGCCGCCGCCGCTGTCCTAGTTCCACTCCACCAGCTACCAATAAACTACATAATACTTATATAAGTTCCCTGTGTCCATGCATGTCTCTTGTCGCCTTCTTTATTTTTTTTATAATATATGTTGGATTCTAAGCTAGCTGCACTACTTAGGAATCAAAACAAAGACGATGAAAGTAAAACTATAATCAAGAAGACGAAAAAAAGAGTTTTATTATTTGTGGTATTGTTTTATTGGTATAATATAACGTAGATGTACCATTAATAACACCACTTCACTAGAAGTTGTCTAATAGCATAGACAAGGATAATTCTAGAACTATAATAAATAAGTTGTGCAAGTTCCAATTCATAATAATATATAATATTTCATCCGGTTTTCTTTAATGTCATTTGAGGTTCATTTTTTTTGTCCAAAATATATGTCATTTTGGTTATATTAATACATATGTTATTTTGATTATACCATTTAGTTCTTATCCATTAACTAAATTTTTAAGTTTTTTATAGAATTAAAAAAACTGGAAGGAATATTAATTATACATCAAGACAAACGTGTATATAGCCTACAAGATCAAGATTGATTGGTGGGTAATTGTTCGAAATGAATGTTGTGATTTCTCATTTTTGGACCAAATATGTCTGTCAAGGGAAGGGGGGCGACTTCAAAGTTGACAAAAAAACTTCCTCTATATAGCTGAGATTTCTATAGGTAGATCGGCTTGAGCTAAGTACTATTTCTTATGGATGATCCGCTGGAGCTATGCACTGAACCTTAAGGTCTTCCATCAGCATCAATCACGAACCAAAGGGCAATCTTTATTGATAAAAAAAGAAAGAATTGATGATAATGAACAAAAACAATAACAAAGAGCTCTAATTTTTATTCCTAGACGAAATGCAGAAGGAGTTGAAATATATAATGGCTTATGGGATGTAACAAAAGAAAAGAGAGGCGCATATAGAGTAGGGATGAAAGCCCATTTTCGTACCCACTATAGCTTCATTCTATAAGTTTGCGGCTACCTTCAAGGGGAAAATTCAAGGTAAAGGCTAGCTGTTGGAGTGCTAGGCTAAGACCTTCCCCTAAAGAGTACTTTCGTATGCGTAACCTCTTGTTTCCTAAGGCTAAGCCGTAGAAGACTATAGATAAGCAATGGGTGTTAGATCAGTTGTGCCTATAGAAGTTCCCTGCCATGCATTTCCTGGACTCTCATAGACCTGCATAAGATTCTATGGCGGTCCCAAGGAGTTCCCTGCAGCCTATATTTAAAGCTAGATAGTTTAAATGGCAGTTGCTTTCGCTGCTTTCTATTCCTCTGTCTATAATTTGAGTATTGGAAAGAAGTGTGCTAAGCGAGGGTATTTACGAGTTAGTCAGCCCCATTCTTTGAATGCGTCGTTGGATTAAGTCTTATGATTGAATGCTTGTGTAGCTTTAGCTTAAATGGATAGCTCTGATATCTACGATGCCACTAGTGGTGCTACTGCTGGTTCGACTTCTAGCTTTGAGGGTCGAGAGTGCTTCAATCTTTTCACTGCGACCCACTGTGATAGAGTGTCGGCTGCTTCGCCCCTCCATTGAAAGAGCTTGAAATCGGGAAAGGAAGCAACCCGGCCGGCTTACCACCAGTAATAGGAAAGCTTTAAATCGTATTCATGAATAAATCCCCTATGTTTGAACCAGGCGTACTACTTGACTTCTTTTCTTCCTTAACTTAAGAAAGGTTATCAGAAGAAGTCGACCGAGTAAATACATAATTAGTTCATCATTTAAAATTAGACGAACAATCAAATTAGAATGAGGGACACCTGATATTCGAAGGTCTGTACAATACCTACTAATATAAGGGTCTATCTTTTCTACAAATACTGCCTGGAAAATATACCTTCCATTAACTATTAAATCCACGAGTTGATTCACTCTATCAGCAGCCATAACCGGTCCTTAACAAAATCTTTCATTTCATCCCGAAAGTCTAAGCGGTGATAACGTCCTAATATTAGTACAATAATAATGTATATCTCTTAGGTGGCTCATGTGATACGACCAGAACATCATATTCTTTAGTATTCTCTTCTTTATCCTACTTGAAGTGAAGGATACCGCGTAGATGATGTTAATAAAGTGCATGCGAGAGTGATTCCAGAGACTATTTAATAGGAACTTCTCTTGAACGGGATCTTTCTTGTTAAGGCCTAGCCCGTCTATTTATATGGGCTTAGGCCATGTGTAACTAGGAGATTGGTTTTGCTCTCCTTGGGCCTTTGTTCACTTCCGGACCATTGGGCTTTTTAATTGAAGTCATGCTGTCCCAAAAAAAAACTATAATTAGGGGAAAAAGGAAAGAAAAAACTCAAATTTCTTCCTCTCTTTTTTCTTTTTTCTTTTTTATAAAAAATAAGAATTATAAATAAGGCAATTTGAACCTAAAATTTTGTCTTCCCATTGATTAAGTTACGAGTTCATTAGTTGAAGCTTTCACTTTTCACTTTTACTAGTTATTATTAATTTTTTATCACATCAATCGGTATGAAAATTTTGTAAAATTAATTTATGAATAGAAATATTTTCATACAATACAACCAATCAAATTGTACAAAAATTAATAAATTAACGAGATCTAAAAACTTAGATTTTTTTTAGATTTGAAATTCATTCCGTTATCTTCGAGTGGGTTGATATAATAATTGGAGAGAAATATGAAACTAGTGCTCTTCTTACATCACATACATTATGCATAATGATAATGAAAGCAGAGCAGCATTATTTTCTTGCCATCAACGACACGTATTTCCTTGCCAGCTGTCCATGCTTGTTATATTGTCAACATTGAGATAAATTCCAATTCTTTGATGCGTTTTCTTGTTGATTTCTCCTATATTCTCACAACCTTCACTTCACTGTTCATCTCAATAAAAGTCAACGACATCAATGATGAGACCATTTCGAGTAGCAAAAGACTTGCTTTTGCTGTTCACATTTGTTCATTTCTTGCACCATAATCAATCCCACAAATTGACTTTACTTTTTGTCATGTTATTAAATTTTTATAAAAAATTCGAGTTTTTACTCATCAGATGAGTGTTTTAAAAACCGACCCGGCTGACCCGTTGAACCGGATTCAATCGGGTTCAACCGAGGTTCGACCGGATTGACCCATCGGTACAGTGTGAACCGTTCATTCAACGAACCGTTCGAACTTAGATGATTGAACCGGATTGAACCGGTGTCTATAACGGCCGGTCCATCAAAATTTTCATATTGAAAAAAATAAAAAAATAAAAAAAATAAAAAAATTTAAAAAATTTAAAAAAAACACAAAACGGCGTCGTTTTGATTTTAGATCGACCAATCGGGTCGATAGCGGGTCGCAGGTTTTGTAAAAACCAGCCGGGTCGACCGGTCGAACCCGGGTCACTTGCAGGTCCGGTCCAATGACTGAACCAGCCCGAAATCCTCATTTTGACGTCGACCCGGGCGGTTCAACCCCGGTTCGGTCCGGGTTTTAAAACACTGTATCAGATAACTTTATTTATTACTATCTTTTTGCTGGGTGTTGTTCCGCGTATGCATCCATGACTTGAATGGAATAAATTATTTTACTATCCCAGATACGAATACGGAATACTACACCACTTGCTCTGCAAGCCTTCTAACACCAACATCCTTTTGACTACAACTTTCACTTTAATCATTAACTAAAATTAGGAATTTAGTGGTAACTTTATTTAATTTGTGACACACCACTTGAGCATTATATCTATCTAATATAATTAAGGAAAATGCATATGTGATTAGAATTTAAATCCCAAAGCCTAATTGCGTAATCAATATTATTAATTACTATACAAATGTGGCGAATAGGACTAATAAAAGCAGTTTGACCAAAATGATAGGTTATGATTAGTTTTCTAAATTTAAATTATAAAAACAAAGATTAGTAATGTGAGAATAAAATCTTCAGTTGAAACACTAACATAGGTCTATGGATCAGTGTGGGGCCCATAATACGGATGGATTCAATCAGAAGCAAATCCAGCGATGTCTAAGATTTGAAATAGTAGAGAGAAGGAACTGAACTCAATCTCAGTATCTGAATTTGGGTGAAGAAAGAATCCCATGTGACTTGAGGGTAGAGAGTTTGACGCAGCTTCTGGTGTCTACTGTCTACTCTAATGGGCCCACACCCCCCAACGCCTTTCGTTCTAACATATACTACGACTTCTCTTTCCCTTTTTTTCTGCATTAAAAGATGTTAAAGGTCAACTCTACCTCTCTGTCACCAACCCATCCCTCACTATTTTTATTCTTTTGAGCAGCTGCGCATCAATCCAACGGCTCATCACTCATCACACCTTTTGACCTTATCCCTCGCCACCAATGCTTCATTCATCATCCCACACAATGCCCAACGTATCTTCCTCTCTTTTTTTATCCTATATTTTCTCTTAAATAAAATTAATCATATTTAAATTTTATCATCTATTTAAAATTAGTGATTCTTCGTCTTCCGTTAAATAATTTTCTGAAATAGTAACAAAAAATATAACAAACATTAAAAAATAAGTAAATTAAAATATATTTAATTAATCGCCGACAAAAAAAGTAATTATTTTCAGTTTTTAAAAATTAATTATTATATAACTTTTTTAAAATTTTAATACTCAAATTTTGTTAATCTTTAATTCGGTGACATTCAAATAAAAAATAAATACACTATCTTTTAAAAAGCGTTTGCTACAAAATATTTTTTCAGTTTCAATTTTGTTCACGGTTTAGAGATTAAATGTAATAAAATAAAATCATTTTGTCTATTAGAAAAAAAACGGTCAAAGTTTCAAATGAATTCATCAGCCCGTTACCGGGGTCCACAATAGAGAAGCGGTCAACAACCTGACAAAAGTTTGCCACGTGCCGCGAATCCATTTGTACACTACTTTGACGGCAAAGTAGCCAGAAGGGACAGGTCAGTGACCGGATACCTTACATTTTGACTCAAATACTCTTCCCTTACTTTTTTTTGTCATCGACATCTTCATCACCTTCCATCTTCTTTCTCTAACTTTTTCTTTTTTCTTTCTCATCGCTTGAGTCTTATTCTCTTCTTTCTTGAATCGTATCGACTATATAAAGCTACATCCTCTCTCTGATTTTTTTAGCTCTCTTCCAATCGGAAAAAAAGAAAGAGTTGGATGGTCTTGAGTCAAGCCATGGCGGTGGAGCTTATGATGGGTTTTTCCGGCGACAGCAATTTTGGATCTAAATTTCAGGAAAGTGCAGTAAGGGAAGCGGCATCTGCTGGAATACAGAGTGTGGAGGAGGTGATGAAACTGCTCAAAGAAAGCCATCTTCATCAACGACAATACTATCAAGAACTGTCAACTACAACTTCTCAAGATAACAACATCAAATCCGTCACAGATGCGGCCGTCAACAATTTTAGAAAAGTGATTTCTTTGCTTGGCCGCACAGCTTCAACCAGAACTGGTCATGCCCGTTTTAGAAGAGCCCCTGTTTCTTCCTCTTCTAGTCCTTCTTCTTCCTCTCCTTCTCCTCCACCTCAGCAGCAGCAGCAGATCCAAAAGCAGGAGCAGATTCATGAATCTAAGCCTTCAGTTCAAGATCAGCCAAAGCAAGAACCGCCGCAGCCTGTCTCTGCTTTCAGGGTATATCAACCCATCCCTGTTCACCGTCTACCTCCTCTGCCCACCAATCACCACCAGCAGCAGCATAAGAGTTCTCTTCTGGTTCCAAAGAATGGGATTCCAGAGAGAAATGAGACGGCCAGCACCATCAATTTCTCTAATTCGCCATCAATTTCTGCTGCTACTTCTTTCATCTCTTCTCTAACAGGGGACACCGAAAGCGTACAGAGATCCATGTCATCTGGGTTCCAATTCACCCAACCTTCTTCTGGAAAACCTCCTCTCTCCTCCTCTTCCCTCAAAAGAAAGTGCAGTTCCATGGACGATGCCGCTCTGAAATGCGCCTCCTCCTCCGGCCGCTGCCATTGCTCCAAGAAAAGGTGAGTCTGAGTTAATGATGTAATTCCATTGGATCCATTTTGTGGGTTGCGTTGTAGTTACGAAATTATCTGGTTTTAAACATGGCTTTTGTTGATTGAGCAGGAAATCTAGAGTGAAAAGAGTGGTAAGAGTGCCTGCAGTTAGTAGCAAGATGGCTGATATCCCACCAGATGATTTTTCCTGGAGAAAATATGGTCAAAAACCCATCAAAGGCTCTCCTCATCCAAGGTAGTATTCCTATTCTTGTTCTGTTTAAAAACCGGTTGCTGAATTTATTGCTTAATCACCTTTTGGTTTCAATTTGTGTAGGGGTTATTATAAGTGTAGTAGCGTTCGAGGTTGCCCGGCCCGGAAACATGTGGAGCGGGCACTGGATGATCCGATGATGCTAATCGTCACGTACGAAGGCGATCACAATCACAACCATGCAATCACCGATGCACCTGGCGCTATTGTTCTGGAATCGTCCTAAAGTCAACAGATCGAACGGCTTCCAGGAAAATTCCGGAAGGAAAGGTCCTATGGCATCCATAGTCAACGCACAAGGCCAAGTGGGTACGTTAGATGCCTAATGAGGCAAACAAGAAAAAAAAAGCATAGGATTCTTTCCTTCGCCTTAGACTTTTGTGTCAGAAAAAAAAAGCATAGTTTGATACTGTGGATTTGGTGGAGGTTGAATCATGCAAGTAGTGGGGGTTTTTTCTTTATTTTTTATTTTTTTAATGTTCTTATACTCGATCGAACGTAGAATTTCTTCTTTTTTCTAATGGTATATATTTTATATTATTATACTTTATTTTGTTCAAGTTTCCCACTCACATGAATGTGCATTCTTTTATTTTGAGAGTGCGAGAGGGGTAAAGTCAATGGGAAGAAGATGAGAAATCATGATTTCTTTAAGCTTTAAAAAGAGACTCTGTCCGCCCATCGTTGGATAGTTGACTCTGTGGATGTCCATCATCACCATCACCCTATCTACTCATAACTAATGGGTTAGTGGATGGACAAAGGTTAGGTTTAGAGGATGTTGTATACTTTGTTCCTTTCTTTTCGTTTTATCAATTTTCTTGACATTAACGATTGTCTTTGTAAAAAGAAGAAGATTAATCTCATATAAATAAGGTTACATTTATAACGGTTTAAAAGATTTGGGTGTCGGATAATTTTTGTATTTTTTTTACTCTCAACTTGGATTAAACTTTTCTAATTTTTCCTTAAACATGATCAGTTATGTTAGAAGAATCTGAACCGTTCAATAAAATTGAACGGATGAAATTAAAAATTCAAGTAATTAATGAGTTGATCAGTCAATAAAATTCAACAAGTGGTCAACTCATTAATGACTTAAATTTTTAATCTCATCCGTCCAATTTTATTAAACGGTTCAGATTTTTCTAATATAACTGATCATGTTTAAAGAAAAATTAGATGGGCCGGATCCTCTTAACTTCATTGCGTGAAAAAGGTTGACCAATTTCATTGCTCGAGTAGGCCAAGGTTGGAACTCTGAGATTGTTGAAGGATCGTTTGGAATGTATTCTTTAGATTTAGGATGGTGGGAGAATCCGGCAAAGAATTTATTAGGATTTATGACTTTTGATAAAAATAAATAAATAAATTGGGGAATGCATTCTGAAAGTCAAAGAGGCCAGCTGGAAACGTTTCTTTTTTTCTTCAATTTTTGTTTTTAATGAAAATAGATAAAACCAATTTCAACGCGTTTGAAAATGGTGAGGTGTTTTTTACTTTTCAAAACACAGCTTCTTTGGATTCTTTTATTAAATAAATTAATCTTCTTTCTTACATAAAGCAATGGAAATTTAAAAATGCCGAATATCTTAAACTATTCATTAAAGATTTGTTTGGTTCTCCAGAAAAAACAAACGTCACTAAAAATTTATTCTAAACAGCCTAAACAAAATGTACGACTACAGAACAATAGATTGAATTGGTTCGAAATGTTAGAGTTTGTTGGGAGTTGAATTGACCGTTCAAATGTATGACATGGGACCATTTGAGGCCTAATCAGTTTTTTTTTTTTTTTTCACAAAGAAGCCGAAGGCATGTACTGTACGAAATGGGCTAAAAAGCACAGAAAGGGATGCCAACATCCACCCTTTTTTTCTGAGAGTAAAGAAGAAACCCAGCCCATTAAAACTAAACATCCAGCCCAGCCCAGCCCAGCCCAGCCCGTAGGCCTGATCAGTTTACTTGTTGGATTAGGCTACTTTCCAGTGGTTCATTGTGCAAACTTATATCCCATGGAAAAGAAAAAAAACTGGATACTTATATGGTAGTAGAGGTTTTTTAGGCGTTTTTTTTCTCTCTCTAATTTGTTTTCAAGAAAATTATGAATATTAAATAGTGATTGAAGTGTTTTTAAAAACCGAATTGTTAAGTTAGATACACATTAAATCTGAGATAATTAGCAAGGACTGCTAATCGGGACAAATTAGACAAACAAAAGATACAATTGAAGATTTTGTTTATACAGGGTGCTATTTCTACGAACACAGTAAAAAAAATAAAAACCAGTCTCCCACTGTCATCAATCAAGACAACCTTTCCAGCTCAATGGTGGAAAGGTTGTCTTGCAAAAACAATGAGAGGGCAACGTGGAAAAAGAAAAGGAAAAGCAAGCTTGGCGTGCCAGCAGCAAAGTTGGAAATGTGGCAGGTGAATTAATTGAATTAATTCATGTGAACAATGAAAAGTGAATTGAAAGAGTGGGCTTTTGATGTGTTGACCTTTGAAAGGTTGGTTGGTGTATGTAATGTGAATAATGGAAAGGAAAAAGTGGAAGGAAGAAGCCACGTTGATTGAAAGGAAATCCAAGTTGGATTTCACATGGTCAAATGATCACATGGTGTGTGATCATGTTGTTTTTCCTTTTCATTTGTTGACATTGCCTATATTTAGGCATGCGTAGGAATGAGATAAAGAGTATCAATTGAGAGCAATTGCAGCAGAGAGAGCAATTGAGAGAATTGAGAGAGGGATCACTGTTGAGTATCCCGTGAGAGAAAAAATAGAGAGTATTTTTTCTTGTGTGATTGAGAGAAAAATAAACCAGTGAGGGTATTTATTTTTCTTGATTGTAAACCTAATAATTTATTATTAGTGAAAGATTGTTCGGAGTTGGCCCGTGGTTTTTCCTCGTTGGAGGTTTTCCACGTAAATTTTGTGTGTTGTTTATTTTTGCTGTTCTGTATTTTTTGTTTGTTCGATCCTGGGCGGGTGATTTTTTCCCAACAACTGGTAGCGGAGCTTAAGGTTTGAAAGATGACAGACAGCGCAAAGATTGAGCCTTTTGATGGACAGAATGATTTCGCAGTATGGCAGACAACTGTGATGGATTTGCTGACTATGAAGGATCTCGATGTCGCTCTTGATGATAAGAAGCCAGAAGGAATGAAAGATGGTGATTGGGCAACGATCCTGAAAAAAGCGACCAGTCAGATCAGGCTAGCATTAGCTCCATCAATAAAGTATGCTGTGATGGGGGAGCAGACACCAAAAGTGATGTGGGAGAAGCTAGAAAGTATTTATGCTTCTAAGTCTGTGACAAACAAACTTAGTCTGAAGTTAGACTTGTATTCGTTGAAGATGGATGACAACACGAGCATCCATAATCACTTGTCAGATTTTAATCGGTTGCTGACGAAAGTGCTTAATACGGGGGAGAAAGTAGAAGATGAAGAGCAGGCGATACTTCTCCTTTCTTCATTACCTGTATCATACAAGTCACTGGTGCAGTCCCTTACAGCAGGGAAGACGAGTTTGAAGAAGGAGGATGTGACGACTTTCCTAATAGATAATGAGAAGCTGTTAGGAGCGGAGAACAAGAATAGTAGTGACAGACTGTTAGCTACAGAAGGGTCATCGAGTGGACGGGATCAGCGTGGCAGAAGCAGAGGAAGAGGTGCTTCTTCCAGCTATGGAAGAAACAGATCCAGCTCAAGACCAAGAGCAGACTACAGTGAGAAAGAGTGTTACTATTGTCACCAGAAGGGTCACATTAGAGTACACTGTCAGAAGATGATGACTGATCTGAAAGAACTGCAGAAGGGTAAAGAAAAGATTGATGATGCTGTAACTATTCAGGATGATGATGCTGAATTGTTGGCAGTGCAGAAAAGTGAGGATCTGGTAAGAGATTCCTGGATTTTAGATTCTGCATGTTCTTTTCACATTTGTGCTAACAAAGAATTGTTTAGCACATTTGGTGATTGTGATGATAAATCTGTCACATTGGTCAATAACGAAAAACTGGAGGTTGAAGGTATTGGCAATGTGAAGATTAAGTTGCATGATGGATTGGTGAGAACTCTCGGCAATGTGAGATATGTGCCGAAGTTGAAAAGAAATTTAATTTCTCTCGGAAGATTGGATTCTCGCGGGTATAGATATTCAGCGAGAGATAGATTGATGAGGGTAAGCAGAGGAGCAGCTGTAATCATGAAGGGGGAGCTTGCTGCTAACAATGTTTACAGATTGATTGGAACCGCGGTTAAGAGTACAGTACAAGGTACTCATAAAAGATTGAATGATTGTGATGGCCAGGTAGAGTTGCCTAGGAGAAGAGTTAGCTTTGCAGAGTCGACCGGTGAGAAAGCGAACTCGACCTCTACTCGGAAAGTATGAAGATTGGTGATCCCCCATGATATGAGCTGGAGGGGGAGAATTGTTGGTGTCCAGCTCAATGGTGGAAAGGTTGTCTTGCAAAAACAATGAGAGGGCAACGTGGAAAAAGAAAAGGAAAAGCAAGCTTGGCGTGCCAGCAGCAAAGTTGGAAATGTGGCAGGTGAATTAATTGAATTAATTCATGTGAACAATGAAAAGTGAATTGAAAGAGTGGGCTTTTGATGTGTTGACCTTTGAAAGGTTGGTTGGTGTATGTAATGTGAATAATGGAAAGGAAAAAGTGGAAGGAAGAAGCCACGTTGATTGAAAGGAAATCCAAGTTGGATTTCACATGGTCAAATGATCACATGGTGTGTGATCATGTTGTTTTTCCTTTTCATTTGTTGACATTGCCTATATTTAGGCATGCGTAGGAATGAGATAAAGAGTATCAATTGAGAGCAATTGCAGCAGAGAGAGCAATTGAGAGAATTGAGAGAGGGATCACTGTTGAGTATCCCGTGAGAGAAAAAATAGAGAGTATTTTTTCTTGTGTGATTGAGAGAAAAATAAACCAGTGAGGGTATTTATTTTTCTTGATTGTAAACCTAATAATTTATTATTAGTGAAAGATTGTTCGGAGTTGGCCCGTGGTTTTTCCTCGTTGGAGGTTTTCCACGTAAATTCTGTGTGTTGTTTATTTTTGCTGTTCTGTATTTTTTGTTTGTTCGATCCTGGGCGGGTGATTTTTTCCCAACATCTGTCTAGATCGAATAACGTTTGAATCGGATAATAACCATCACTTATCCGATACAACTGAATAATCCCAAATTCAATATCCACGGATCCAAATCAGATAAGTTGAATTCTATCGGATATGAGTCGGATTGGAAACTAGGTTGGACTTTTTTTACACAAAAAAATGGGATGTGCATTAATAAAACGGGCTGAACAACCGGACCCAAGTTCCTCCAGCTACCCATTTCTAACCCTAACCTAAATTCCTCTTACAGTTTGCCACCATTCTCTTCTTCTCTTTTTCAATGAACCAAGATCGTTTCTTTTACAACTGTAATTTAATTAATTACTCAGAAATTTTTGCGCTCCTCATTTCAATCTGGTTTTTTCAAGTCTGATCACTGAAAATAGTTTTCAAGGATTGATATTTGTTTTCTTTTAAAAGAGGTCACAACTACCTAAAATTTTACCCGGGTCTAATTTTAGGATCTAATTCCTCTAATTTTTCCTGAAATATTAATAGTCATGTTTTAGGAATCTGAACCATTCAATAAAATTGGATGGTTGAGATTAAAAATTCAAATCATTAATGAGTTGAACAGTCAATAAAATTCAACAAGTGGTCAACTCATTAATTAATTTTTAATCACATTCGTCCAATTTTATTGAATAGTTCAAATTTTTCTAACATGACTGGTCATATTTCAGAAAAAATTAGAGTAATTGGATTCCTATTTTTAGTAGCAAGAGATTGTCTTGTGGCTCCACGCAAAAAAAACATTCGTTAATATTTAACTGATATGATAAAAAATAATAAGATTTATCATTTTCATATTAATTTATATTATTTATTTTATTTGAACAGATTGTATCAAGTGAAATGATTGATGTTAGGTAGAAAATCATTCTTCTTCACTCCCTTTTGTTATTTTGGTCTCCACTCGGTTTCTTTCTCCTGCTCCTAGCACTTCCTCTTGTTTGCCACTTCTTTACCAGTTAAAACTTGCAATAAATAAATGCTCGTAAAAGTCTAACAATGGAGAAATATGAAAGCAAAAAGCCGCGAATTATGTCCATCAAATCTGCATCTTTCCGTCTCCTACTCATCTTCAACATTTTTGTTTATGGCAGAGGAGCACTACCTCCTTCTCTTAAAACAGAGCCCTTGATATTTGAAGATCAAAGGCTGGCTCTTGTCTACCCTTTAATCCAGAAATTCAAATCAACCATAACATCAGATCCATTCGGGATCACCAAATCCTGGGTAGGACCTGACATTTGCAACTACACAGGTTTTTTCTGCGACACCCCACCAAACAATTTCTCAGCAAAAGCTCTTGCTTCCATTGATTTCAATGGTTTCCAACTCGCTGCCCCTTCACTCGACGGATTCCTCGATAAACTCCCTGACATTGCTCTGTTTCATGCCAATTCCAACCGATTCTCAGGCACCCTTTCTCCAAATATTGCCAAGCTCCAATACCTTTACGAGCTTGACATTAGCAACAATCTCTTTTCTGGGTCATTCCCATCTGCTTTTCTTGGCATGAATTACCTGTCTTTCTTGGATATCCGATTCAATTCCTTTACTGGGTCAGTTCCTCCCCAAATCTTCCTCCAACCACTAGATGCTCTCTTCATCAACAACAACGATTTCTTAACCCAATTTCCTGACAATTTAGTCAGCACCCATATCCAGTATCTCTCCCTTGCCAATAACATATTCTTAGGAACAATTCCTGAAGGTATTTTCAAATCTCTCTCTTCTCTAACAGAGGTTCTGCTTCTGAACAATCAGCTGACAGGCTGCTTGCCTTATGAAATTGGGCTACTAAAAGAGGCTGTAGTTATCGATATCGGCAACAATCAGCTAACAGGTCCATTGCCCCTCTCTTTGGCTTGCTTGGACAAGGTGGAGCAGCTGAATTTTGCTGGTAATCAACTGTCTGGGATGTTGCCTGATTTGGTGTGTGGGTTGAGCAATTTGGTGAACTTGACAATGTCAGATAACTATTTTATTGGAGTGGGGTCTTTTTGTATTAGTTTGATCAGTAAAGGTTTGATTGATGTTAGGAACAACTGTATTCCTGGCCTTCCATTCCAAAGATCAGTAGTTGAATGTGCAGATTTCTTTGCACGCTCAAAAACCTGCTCGAACATGTCCTCTTTTAGTTACATCCCCTGTATCCTCTGATTAAATCCCCACTCTAATTAGTCCAAGTCCTCCTTCTGTGATTCTTGAAATCAATGATGGTTTCTTTTCTTGTGTTTTATTGCAAAGTGGATGACAGTAGCACTTCCATTTCCCGCGTGTGCATTTGTTCTTGTATTGCAATTTCTTTTGATTAACTGCAAAACCAAAGAAAAGTAGGACTGCGCCATCTGGGTTTTCTTTTTGATTTTTTTTCTCTTTATACAAAATCTTGCATATGAATACATTTATAAAAAAAAGGACTTGTTATGATTGATAGTTTAATATAATTTTTTTCCTGTATTTTGTTTAGCATAATTGAAGCATCATTACAAATAAATTGTTGATTCCCGACGGAAACATTGTAACGAAATTTCTGTTAGAAAATTAAAAAATATATATTTAAAAATGCACATTGTGACAGAAAAACTATTTCGACGGAAAATTTCCGTTTAAAAGCAATGTTTTCACGCGCATACTGATGTGAAACAATTTGCGACGAACAATTCTATCGCAAAACATAAAAATAGTCTTTAACAACCTTTCTTTGCTCTTTTTTTATTTTATTTTCTGACTGAAAAATGTCAAATTCTTCGCCAATTTTTTTTCCGTCAGAATAATTAAATAAAAAATTAATTTGTTAATATATTCAATAAATTTATATATTAAAAAATTAAACAATATACAAAATATATAAATAATTTTCAATAGAAAATTCCGTCACAGATGTAGTCAATTGAATTTCCATTGCAAATTGTAAAAAATTTCAACAAAATTCCCCCGTAGATATTATTTTAATATTTGTTTATCGCTTAATAGAAACTTTGACCAACTATAAGTTTACACTCAAGTATCCAATTGAGAATTTTTTTTTATTAAATCCCATTTTTCGAGCTCTAGGCAGCTATAGAAAGACAAAGGCAATTTGCCCAGTTTTTTTTAGCCAAAATCAATTGTTTTCCCCTTCATTTTTCACTTTTTTCACTAAATGTCACTTTTTTTTATGTCGTTACTATTATCTCTTTTGTCGATTTCTTATTTTTAGTCTTAAAAATATTAATCATATGTGATTTTCATCCGGGTGTCGTGTTTGGGGTGTTAGTTTTGGATTCGGGATTGGAGTTTGAGGTTTAGGTTATGGGGTTTCAGGTTTAGGGTTTAAGAAGAACTTAGTGTATGATATTTAAGTGTTAGAATCATTAAGTGTGAATATTAATTTGGAATTAGTATCACTAAGTGTCAATATTAAATTGGAATTTTATATCCATAGTATCAATACATGATTTGGATTTGGGGTTTAAATTTAAAGTTTAAGGTTTCAACTTTAGGGATTAGTATTTGAAGTTTGAAGCTTATAGTATGAATTAAATTGGGGTTAAAATTTTATTGTTATTATTTATTACTAGAATAAATATTTAATGAATTAAACTCTGATTTGAGTTATAAAAAAATTACTATGTATAAGATTAGTTTTGTGGTATATGATAGAATAATATTCTTTATTATTCTATCATGATACAAGAATACTATTAATGAGATTAAACATTAATATTATTCTATCATAATATGAGTATTATTATTTTTTTCATAAATAAATAATACAATAAAGAATGAAATACTATTGTGATAAATAATACAATATTTAAAAAATTAAATTTATTTATTTAAATTATTATTATGATATTTATTAAGTTAATAAATATCTAATTACCGTGTGTTGAATGAAATTTTTTTATATCAATTATTAAATTAACACTTGCGAAGGAATTTTCGTCAAAAGCCGTTTGCAATTTTCCCTTTTTTTTTATACCAAAACCAATTATTTTCCCTTATGTTTTCTACTTTTTTATGGAATGTCGCGATTTTAAAGTTGTTATTATTATTATTATTTTTGTCAATTTCTTATTTTTTGCCTATGAATATTATTGATATGTAATTTTGGTTTGGGTAATGAGTTTGGGGTTGGGGTTTTGAGTTCGGGATTAGAGTTTGAGCTCTAGGTTATGAGGATTAGGGTTTAGTGTATGAAGTTTGAGTTTTGATGTATTTTACATTATGAATATTTACTATGTATATGATAAAAATGATTAGTTGATATGAATGATACGATAGAGCATTCTACCTACTCTCTTAATAAATATAATTTTTAAAAAATAATTAAAACAAAAAAAGAATTATTTTATTTTTAATTAATAATTTTTAAATAGTATGTAAGTTTTGATGTAAAATTAAAGTTAATGAAATAATTAATTATTACTTGATTTCTTTTTTAAAAGAAAAGAAAAGTGAAGAGAATAAGTAAAAGAAAAGAGAGAAAGGAAGATGACGACACAGTACATTTGCAGCCCCATCTCTGCATGCAGCCCATCAGTCTTCAAATGCAATACATAACTAAGTAGATCTTTTAAGAACCCAATACGAAAGGAAAGGTATTACAAGATGATTCATGAAAACTAATTCCCCATTTACGCAAAAAAAATGTATTAACTTGTATCGGCCCAGAATCTTGAGGCCCCATGGTCTCATTGAAGCCCGTGTTGATCACAAGAGATTACACCATCTCTCCCAGGTCCATGCTGTGTTGAACGGCTAAGAGTTGTAAAGATTATACAGATGATAGCCGCAGAAAAGAAAAACAGACAAACACTTACATTAATTATTGTTTTAGTTTAACTATAAATTTCAAGTTCAAGTTTTGAGTATATAAATGTGTTAAATTTTGTGAAGAAAAGCTTCGTCGTCTTTTGAATTCTGCTCGGCTCGAGTTTGAATTAATTGTCATTCAATTTAATTACTAAAAATCGGTTGATCAGAAAATCTCTCGGTCTTTCATGGAAGAGCATTGTTTGAACAGGGGTAGACTGAAGGGCATTTGGAACAGCAACTGCCAACAGCACACCAGATAATTTAACTTTCATTTATCCTTTTTTTTTATACATTTTTTCCCTTCACGTGATTCTGAGCTTGCAGAGACCCGCCCGACCCGACAACTTTCACACTCTCACTCACTCAGTCCTTTACATGCTTTGTTTTGTCACTTCCTCTTTCTGTTCTTTCTTCCTCCTCCTCCCTCTTTCCTTCTTCCATCACCATCCTTCCCTTTCTCTTTCTGGTGTTACCTCCTCCAATGGGGAATGAAATCGACCCATCAAACACCAAATTAGATTAGGAAAACAAAAAACACACCAAATACGTGTTGTATCTTCCTGTTTCTCTCCAACATTTTCTTTCATCCCTACACAATGCTGCTGCATCTTGTACAACTATTCTGCAGCATAGTTGTTGTTTTAGCAGCTACTCCTTCTGCTTCAATCTCCTACCCTCCTCTACCACCAAGTTCTCTGCCCCCATCTGATGCCACTGCTCTTCTTGCTTTCAAATCAAAAGCCGATTTAAACAACACCCTTCTCTACACCCACAACAAAACTTTCCATTTCTGCCAGTGGCAGGGGGTTACTTGTAATTCCCAACAGAAAGTAGTCAAATTCATCCTCCAACACCAACCACTCCATGGGTTTTTCGCACCCAACACTCTAACTCGAGTTGACCAACTCCGGGTCCTCAGCCTTCAAGACAACCACCTAACTGGACCCATTCCGGATCTCTCCGCCCTCATCAATCTCAAATCAATCTTTCTCGATCATAACTCCTTCTCTGGTTCCTTCCCCGTTTCTCTCCCTTCCCTTCACCGCCTCCGCGTCCTCGATTTCTCCCACAACAATCTATCCGGAAAGTTACCCATTTGGGTTAGTACCTCTTTGGACCGCCTGGTTTATCTACGGATCGAGTTGAACCGGTTCAATGGATCGCTCCCTCCTCTGAACCAAACCACTCTAACAACCTTCAATGCCTCATTCAACAACTTCTCCGGCGCAATCCCTGTCACACCTACATTCCTCCGGTTTGGTTCTTCGTCATTTCTATCAAATCCCGCCCTCTGTGGGGAGATCATTAAAAAAGAATGCCATCCCAGTCCACCATTTTTCGGTGCTTCGCCGCCCGCCGCCGCAGCCCAATCGCCGGCGATCGCCTCCGGTCAAAGTGGAGAACTACGTGGAGTGGGCTTACAGGAACCGAACCCGGAATCCAAGCACAAGAGGAGAAGCACTGCTGTGATTATTGGGTTCTCATCTGGTGCTTTTGTGCTCATCGGTTCACTTGTTTGCTTCTTGGTCGCGGTCAACAAACAAAAAGGTCCGAAAAAACATCAATCAACGGCGGCGATGAACTTATCCAACGGTGGAGGGAATGCGGATTTAACCGCTGTGATGCAAATAGATGAGCAGGAGAACGAATTGGAAGAGAAGGTGAAGAGAGTGCAAGGGATGCATGATGTGGGGAAGAGTGGGAATTTAGTATTCTGTGCGGGTGAGGCGCATCTGTATTCGCTGGACCAGCTGATGAGAGCTTCAGCTGAGCTGCTAGGGAGAGGAACGATGGGGACCACTTACAAGGCGGTGCTGGATAACCGTCTGATCGTTTGTGTGAAGCGGCTTGATGCCAGTAGATTGCGAAGCAAAGATGGGTTTGAGCAGCACATGGAATCGGTGGGCGGGCTTAGGCACCCAAATCTGGTACCGCTTCGGGCTTATTTTCAGGCCAGAGAAGAGAGGCTCCTTGTCTATGACTACCAGCCCAATGGCAGTCTTTTCTCTCTAATTCATGGTATGCTTTTTCTCCATCTTTTCCGTTTTTGAAATTTTGAAGGTCGTTTAGAAGACTAATTAATAAATAATAAATAATGGGGAGGGAAGCTAAATTGGTATTTTTGCTTGGACATCATGTAGCAGTAGTACTAGGTTTTTTTTTTTTAGTATCATCGAATTTTTTTCCTACATTTGCTAAAAAAATGCAATGCCATGGCCCATGCATATTAAATGGTTCTTGGGACTTGCTATTTTTTGTTTGTTATGAGTTAATTAATCAAGTTTAATCGGTGTGGACCGTTTCGTGGTTGATCACGGCGCGTGCAAGTTGCAATTTCACGTTGCAGTGGGTTATGCACTACGCACTGATTGACCGGGATTGACCGCTTGTGTTTGTCATAATGAGTGCGGGTTATAATACTGAGTTCCCACGGTTTGTTCCTCAAAACGGCTGTGGATTGATAGAACTGGGACCCACAACCATTTCCCTGCAGGTTTTCTGTTTGATATTAATGCTACGCGCCACCGCTCACGCTCCCCTGAGATTCGGAGTCGCGTAGACTCCTGTCGGTGTCAGCTCAGTGGGCCTTGTAACTTGACCACTCGTGTAGATACGACAAAGCTTCCAAAAATATAAAAATACTAAGTGTAACGGAAAAGCAAGCTCCGTTTTGCGGGACCCATATAATCTGAGTCTAGATATAAGTTTAATTTAATTTGTGTGCAGGTTCAAAATCAACGAGGGCAAAGCCGCTGCATTGGACATCATGCTTGAAGATAGTGGAGGACGTGGCCCAAGGGCTTGCATACATACACCAAGCATGGAGACTGGTCCATGGAAATCTAAAGTCCACTAACGTTCTTCTTGGGCCTGATTTCGAGGCTTGCGTATCTGATTACTGCCTTAAACTTCTCTCCATTAATAATAACCCATCGTTAACATTAACCCAGGAACAAGACCAGGAAGAAGATGCAGATGCCGTGGCTTACAAAGCACCGGAGACTCGCATTAATTCACAACCACCAACCTCAAAATCCGATGTTTACGCGTTTGGGGTTTTGTTGCTGGAGCTGCTGACTGGGAAGCCTCCGTCGCAGCTCGAAAATTTGACGGGAGATGATGAGGATGTGGTGAGTTTGGTTAGGTCAGCGAGAAAAGAGGGTAGTGGAGAAGATGGTAGTAGCCTGGAGATGTTGCTAGAGGTGGCTATGGCATGTAGGATTAGATCGGCGGAGCAAAGGCCTACAATGTGGCAAGTGTTGAAAATGTTACAAGAGATTAAAGAGAGTGTATTGATGGAGGAAGAGGATGAGAATGATGATGACGACGTTGGAACTTGAATTAGTTGAAAAGTCCATGACTGGGAAATGGGATGATGTGGTAGGTGCTATTATTGTTTTTGTTATTTATGTTTGTACCACAAACATTATTAACTCCTTCATATAGTGGTGGTGGTAGGCATAGTGTAAAGTGTAAACAAATAGTAGTCTACTCTACTCGCTAGACGATCATGATAGCAAGTGAAATTGATGCAATGCAACCTTTTCTTATCGCACCTACATTTTTTTCCCTTCATGATATTTGGTTTTCCACTTCTTCTTTTTTAACACAACAAGATTGATATTTCATTAATAATGATATTTTATTAATAGCTAAAAAATTCGGTGGAAATGTTACATAATGCCGTCACATATCAACATCCGAAATTTTTTAGTCTGCGTATTATAAAGTTACAAATAGAGCACTAGAATAGTAAAAGGATGAGGACAATAATAGACAGCACTCACATCCCTTACTTGGTTCTTAAAAAAAACAAAGGAAAATCATGGCCCTTCAGTAATTACAAATAAAAGCCCATCTTCATTAGGCCCAACCCGTAGAAATTCCCAAGCCCAATCTGAGAGATACTATGGATACAGGAAGACTTGTACATGAACCAGAAAAAGGAGAGAAAAAAGAACAAAAAAAAAAAAAAATTCCTAAAGTGAAGTGAGGTACTTTCAGAAATTGCTAGAAAGGTCTAGCGAATCGGCAGCAATCAATCGATCATAACCAAAAACTAAAAGATTTCCTCTTTCACTTTTTTTCATTTCCCTGCAGAAGAGGAAACAGGAGAAGAGGCTGCTTGTATACAGAAGAAAAGGGAAGTAAAGAAGTGAGTGTGTTAAGAAAAATGTCAGATGCCATGAACAGAGCAGACACGGAGATGAAAGACGGAGAGGAGCATGCCACCGCTGCTACGCCACAACAGCAAGTCCAAGACGACACCGTCAAAGAACTTCTCTCGTTAGCTCGCCAGCTCGTCAATCAAGGCCAACCTTCTCAGGCTCTCCAAGCGGTAACTATGCCAACCACTTTTACTCTCCTTCATCATTTCCCACTGATTTTATTCTTTTGAAAGATTTCTGGAAATAGTTTAAATGATTGCAATTTAGTGAATTGGATACTTGTTCTTGTAACTATCTCGATGAAATAGTTTAAATGATTACAAGTTTGAGTTACTGTAGGTATGAATTGCATTTGTAACTATCTCGATGAAATTGCAGTCGCAGATAGTTTTTGGTGAAATCTTGAAAAAGCTTGAAAAAGTTGACGTCTTTCTTGGTTGTGTGTATATTTGCAAGTTAACCCACCAAAATATAGCTGAACTGAATTGCTACACTGTTAGGTTAGTTTTGTAAAACTCCTTGATGAGCGCATGGATTTCTTCACTAGAAATTGTAAAACTCTTACGTGAATTGAAAAAGGACATTAGTTTACTAGTTCATTCCTTCTGACTGGTATCTTGGTGATGTAACTGTAGAATGTTTAGGTTATATCTCTCTTGAATCTTCATCTTATCTTTTGAAGCCTAAATAATTTTAACAATCATATGTAGGAATCAAGACTTGGATGGATATGATAGACATTGTTAATAGATTGACCCATATGTTAACCCATTGGACTCTTGGAAACATTGAGCATTGATAAGGAAATCACTAATATGGTAGTAAAGTATTTCATCTTGTTTCTAGTTTTGTTTGCGTGTTCTTGCCGAAAATAGTCAACATGCTATTCGTATGCTTATTGCTTTCCGGAGTCCTACAATAGATCTTCCTGTGAATATTTCTTCTTTTTTTGTTTTCCATTAGGCTCCTCCATAATTTTGAATTTTCATCTTTATGTCGTGGTTGATAAGACATCCACACAAAATTATAGGCATGGTAAGAAGATAACTGGTGTGAGAAATCCATGAATGACTCGAAAATGAGTGTAAAATTGATACGAAAACAGTGATTCTTGCATATTCTAAATGGTGCTTACTGCTAACTTGATTCTCATTTTAGGTGGTGATGGCAATGAGAAATAAAGGTGGAGATGAAGCTGTAATTCAGTCCTTGCAACGTGCTCGTGAGATGTATATTGACAAACTGAAACATAACACTGCTGTTGACCAGCTGGCTTCTTTGTTTGCTGAGTGTGCAATTGCTGAAGCCCAGCCTTTTGTCGCTGAACCATCACAAGCTAGTTCGGGTGTTCCATCAGCTGCAGCAGGTGTGCACGGAAACTCTATTCTCGCAGAAACTGGCAGGATGCAGATTGTGTTGGATGCATTCTCAGATGGGAGCAGCTTCATCTGTTTACAATGTGGTGGTCTTGTCAGTAACCACAGAAAAGATGAGCACTATGCTTACTGGTGTTGCAAGGTCTAATGTGCACCCATCTTACTCTATGACTCAACTATTGAACATACTTGATTGGCATACTGTTCGGTGATGTTGCACTTGGTTCAAATACATTTCTGTCATGCAATAGGCAAGGTCTGGTTGCTGAGTTGCTCCCCGTTACGTTGTCAATGGTTTACATGAGCTTGAAGAAACATACGTATCCTTGTAAGGTAGTTGCTGTTTACGGGAATTTTTGTAGAGTTGTACCGGCGAAACATGGAAATAGACGGATCAAATGAGTGTATTGGATAGAACTTGGCATTTAAGGCCGGAGCTGTCCAGATTTTCTTTGCATAGTAATGCAAGATTTGCTTTTGCATAGTAATGCAAGATTTTCTCTTTTCAGATGACCAACAATGCGTTTTGGCATTAGCCTAAATTCCGTTTTAAGTTTTCACACAACAAAGGTTGAAAAGAGTTTTCTCATCTTGAAAATTCATCTTCCATGTTTAGGTTTCGGTCTGCAGTGAATAACCAGGAAAAATCAGTGCCAGATAGGGGCTAAAATCACAATGTAAATAGTGACACAAAACCTATAATATCTTGCATGCTCTACTGATCTGAGCAACAGATTAAAAAACGAAAGCTCGTGCATTCTGGAAACCACTCTTATTGATGTTAATCACTGCTCAACTGAAAACGAACACTAAAAACTTGTTTCGTAATCAAATCGATATGCTAGAGGAGACCATTCTTTCAACCAAATCAATATGGCGATTACACACTATAAACATACAACAGTTGGTAAGGACACTAACAATAACAAAAAGTAAACCCAAATGAAGGATTTTTGTTATACATTTCTGTGACTTTGTGGGGGGGGATTTTCCCCCCTGATGTGTAGTTATTGACAGAATATATACCAAAACTCTAGAGACGCCTGAAGCAAGATGCTCTTTCACCACTGCATCAGCTAGCTATTCACACCATCTCATGCTTCCGTCGACACTGCTTTACATGAAGCTCCTTGCAGTAATCACAAGAAAAACTTCCAAGACTGCAAACCCTTTTTCAGGCTCATCCGTGACAGCTATAAGCAGCACTCCTCAACAGCCATTTCCGGTACACTGCGTATAGTTGAAATGCATATTCACTTGGCAACGGAAATCAAAGGATCACTGATGTTGAGCAAGACTTCTGACTTCCTAAAACTAAGCATTCTAATTTAGTTAAAATGGTACCATGCAGCAAACATTACCTCTGCACTTTTCGAGGCATCAAATGTGATTTGGGTTGGGATTTTACTTATGTGTCAGAGATGAGAATTGTGTAAGAGTAAACTGGAGACCAAAGAATGTTACACCATGCGTGGCAGAGCCGGTGGCCGAGGCTTTGCCCTCATGATTGTTTCATCACTGTGCCTAATCAATTCTGACAGTCTCCAAGGCTTCTGCCACTTCCACTTGAATTGCAAAATCCACTGGTGATGACTTCTCTTCCACCTCCAGAGCTTCCCACCATGCCCAGCTAGTTTCCTTGTTGACAGCTGCCCAATTGGTACCATCTGCTCCAACAGTAAAATAATTATTAGCCACGGGAAAGACAGAACAGGCCTCCAGTGGACTATGGAAGTAGGGGATAGAAACTTGCCCTTCTCTTCTGATCAATGAATGCTGCAGACTCTCTCACCGGACCATTAGCAATTCCAGGTGTATATTTTAGCTGTTTCTGTGCTGGCACTGATACTGGAGACAGGGGACCACTCAGGTCATCCGGAAAGTTTTTCACTGAATTGGGCGAATGAGTGTTTTGGTCATGGTGAGCCTGAAGAATGACGGTAGTTATAGTTAAACTTGGGAATGATAAAACTGATATGCATATACCATACCTAGCCTATGGAAACAAGTGAAAATGCTCGTGGCAATATTAGCAGAAGTACACAAAAATGCTCTATATTTCAAAATACTACTTCCAAATAGGTCTTCCATCTCTTAGAAGTGATATTAACTATTCTATATAATGGACTAACTGCAGTAACAGTTTTGAGAACCGAATGTACACGAGGACAACCTGGACCACATGTAAGGGGCACTTGGTTACTAGTTATGAATTCAATAAGTTATTTCTGGGATATTATAATTCGAGGATAGATTCAAAGCATAATTGTATAATTCTGTAAGAAAGAGTAGATTTTAGGCTCCAAGAGTTTCCAGTAATTAATTAATTGATTATCCTTAGACTTAAAGACTTTGCATCCACAGAAGTCATAGAACTTCGAAAATGATGCATTGAACAGAATATTTTACTAGATGTCAAATCTTACCGATGCTGCTGTAGCCACCATAGCTGCAAGGGCTTGCTCTCTTAATTTTAGTTCCTTCTCTACTTCCTTTCTTTGTAGCTCACTTTGTCGCACTATACCTACAAGTTCTTTGAATTGTTCTTTCATTTCCTTGATTTCCACATCCTTCTCCCATATTTGACACCTGTTCATAACATGCAAGTAGGTATGAAGAATAAAACTTAACCACAATCACAATTCAAGGATAGCAATTACTATGCCTCCCAATCGTACACTTTGGATTTGGGGCAAATGTGTTAAAGGCATGGCTCACGGTTTAATGTTGAAGTAACATGCAATTTGTAGTGAGTCAATTGAATCGAATTCCATAACAAGGAATGTACTGAACACTCATTATTCAAAGATAGTACCTCGCATCTGCCAGAGAATTGAACATATACTGGAGCAAGTTCTTTGCATCTCCCATTGAACGCAGCTGATTCCAACGTCCACGGTTGGTAAAGGCACGCTCTCGTTCTTCTGCCTCTGAAAGCTGTGAAGCCATTGCCACTAGCGAGTTTGATGATATGCTTAACATGTTCTCAAGTGAAGATATCCTGGCCATTCTTGCATTGGGGGACATAGAAGTAGCCCTGAAAAGGAAAAATAATATTCTCTGATGATTTTTCTTCAAAATTACTGCTATTCTATTCGTGCTTGATTCTACCTTATTTATCAACTGCTGTCAATGGAAAGAGGGAAAGCAAGAACTATTTAGATTATATATACAGAAGTTATACCTAGCAAATCCATTCTTTCCCCGTGGAGGACTTAGCCCTTTTGAAGCAAACTCATCAACTTGCTTCAAAACAGCAAGCTCTTCTGCCAGAGCAGCTCGCCTGCAAATAAGCAGTACAACCAAGACAGAACTAAGAAAAAGAATCACCAAACTTACAAAAAGACAATAGGTAAATTATTTACGTACACTTCGCTCTGCTTCTCATACTCGAGACGAACTTCATTGACATTTACCATGACTTCAAGCTCATGATCAAGCCAACGTTGTAAGGACTTCTCATTACTCTACATATACATACCAAAGCTAAGTGAAATGCATCATAAGCAAAATGATATAAATATATTTGGGAAAAAAGAATCAAGAAATTACCTGTCCATTTACACCATTTCCATTAGTCATAGCTGAAAGATGCCATACAAGTTAGTGGTTACATTTTGAAAAAAGAATAAACCACAGGGTACACACCCCACATTCTTTTGTAAGAAAATAAATCTAGCCCATGGAATGAATCATTGACAGCACAAGCTGCAATGACGAGAATACATGAGGAGAGGTGATTTTTTTGGAAAATCTGTGTTCCGAAACAGGGCTTTGAGGGACAACAGAAATCTTAAAAAGAGTAGCATACCCAAGTTGTCACGAACAGATGATTTACGAGCTTCAAGTAGCTCCTTTAACCTCTTGGTTGCCATTGCAGCTTCTTCTGTCTTTCTTTGAAGAACCTGAAAAAGAAAATTATTCTCATAAACAGCTTCAAATTAATATAAGTTGCATATTATTGGAGTATACCATCGAAGTTTTTAGCTGCATTGTCTATCACACTCTTAGAATTGAATCATGAACTGATTAACAAAAAATGCAAGTAAGAGATCTAAGCTTACCATTTTCTGGCGCTGATTCAAAGCTTGCAACTTATGCCTTTCATATTCATTTCTTCTCCCTTCCTTCCGTAACTGCACAACCAAATTTATTATTAAGAGGGCAATGTACACCCTAACAATGGTGTCAATTCAACTGAAAATGAGAAGTTAGAAGACAAAGATGTACAGTAAACTTTAAGTTGCTATCATCAACTTTTATAAGATGCTTCTATCTCACTAGAAGACAAACATGAATATGAAGGCGAGAGAAGTACCTGCAATAGTTCCTTTTCTCGAGAAGCCTTCCAGTGACGAAATTGTTCTGCCTCTTGTTTGATCCTTTGTTGCAACTGAACCTGCATCGTATGAAAGAGCATAAAGTTCCCCGTAAAGAAGCAGCATAGGTTGATGAAAGAGATTAGAAAAAAGTTATAGTTGAATGTAACCCACTAAAAACTAAAGATTGTATGTCAAGATCTATACCTTTTGTGCCTTTATAAATTGAATTTCATCTTGTAACCTCTTGGCTGCTTCATCACTTTTTTGTTTCTGCTTTAAAAGCTGAACTTGGTTCTCTTGTTTCTTCTTGAGATCCAGAATCTGGTAAGAATAAGTTATGGAGATTGTTTATACTTTATTTGTGAAGGTTGCCTCCTTCAATAGATATGGGGAAAAACAAGTGTTGACATCAAGCACCTGTGCCTCAAGTGTTTTCAATTTATGTGCATGGATATCTCGCATTTTTTGTGTTTGCCCATCAGAACCAACTGCAAGATTTTCAATTTCAGCCAACAAGCGATCCCTCTCTTGCTGCAGACATAAAATGGGTAAATAAATGAGATCTCTCTCAACCACAACGAATAAGCTATCAAATTTTAAAAGAACTCTTTAAACCTGAACATCTCTCTTTTCATCCTCCAATTCCGTGATTTTCTTGCCAAAGTGTTGCTTTAGTGCTACTGTCTCAACCCCTCCAAAGAGTTTCATCTCCGACTGCTCAGATTGAGTAAATAAACAATATCGCATTCATTAAAAACCAAAGAGAGGCTATTAGCTAATTTACTAGAGGCAGTAGGGAAATATATTAAAGAACAAGTACAGCATGCACATCATTGTGGAGCATGAGAAGAAAATACATAAAAAGAAATGCACCTCTTTCTCCTCCAAACGCTTGTTCAACTCGTGCAATTCTTTGTCCATTGTATTCTGCAGAAGTGTATGCTCCCACTCTTTTGCAACTTCTTCATCAATTTCCCTGGAATCACCTGCTTCAAAATGCCATAAAAAAGAGAGTCATCATTGCTGACGTAAAAGCAACTTTACTTCACCAATTTAGGATTACAAAGGAAAAGGAAAGACAGATGAAAAACTAGTACAATAAATGCAACAGACAGCATAAAAGAGCGAAATTCGTGTAAATCAAATAGTTAACCATTAGGGTTTTACCAGATATGGTTTCAGCCATTTGATAATCTGATGGCTCTATACTATGCAAGCTCCTTTTGAGCCCCTCGCCTTTGATAGAACAGATACTACGACCCTGAATAAAGTGAAGTTCCATATTAACATAAGAAGTACATCAGTTTCAAAGAGGACTACACACCATACAATGATTAATCGTAGCAGAAGAATTAGTCCACAGACTTCAAATTAAGGAAATATCATAGTTAAAACCAAAGGGAGAGATAAAACTAAAAGATGAAAAGCATCTCCAGTCTGTTCACATACTTGAGCATCAGTTTCCCTTTGCTCTATGGCAATGCATCTGCTGCGGTATTCATGAAGTTCACGACAAAGATCCCCATTGGCAGCTTCAAGCCAAGCAATCCTTTCCTTGAGAACCTACAAAAGTAACTTACAGTAAAATTCACGTAACTCATTCCGAATAGAATATTTCAGAGGGAAAGATCATAGACAAGCGATCTCTTCATTTAGAAAATGTGCATGCTTTCTGAAGTTTATTTATTGTAGTGACTGACAGAATATTTGAGAAGCTATAAGTTAAAGAAGCCAACCACCTGAAGTTCATCTGATGACCCTCCTCCACGCGCACAAAGTTCTGCCTGCAAGTATTCTAGTTGTTGTCGCATCTTTAGCATCTCACTAGTCATGGGGTCTCTATTAACCTATCAATAATTGAAAGAAAGGGTTATATGGTGAGCATGGAAGAAAGAAATACATGAAAGAAGGGCGGGGAATTATTCTCATAAACTTACAACAGGTTTGTTTTGAATATTGCGAGCACGATTCGCGTACTTTAGGGTGTTAAGGGTTTCCTCAGCATTGATATCAGCAGGGCTAATGCAAGCTAGGAAAGAGAGAAATTTGGATGAAGTTAGAAGAAAAAGATCCCAAGGAAAAATGTGACAGAGAGCCTGGTTACCACCAGATAGGGATAATACGGAATTAGATGGGAGACAGAAAAGCTACCTATCATAACAGTTCTGCTATTACCACCAAGAGAATCCTGCCAAAACATAAAAACTGTCTAAATATAAATATAGAACAAATGAGGATACAGAAACTTTTGGAATGAAAAATAAATAGCTAAAACTGTGTCTATAACTTCCTTGGACATTTGCACCTGAAGGACAATGATCAACTGAAAACCAGATAATTTTAGATCAAATGACTGAGATGAGAGGAATTTGGTTGAGCCGCTTACACTAAATGTCTCTTATTCAGTAGTAGACAGGAAGATCAAGGACCTAGTTTGAAAATAAATAAGCAAATCATACCTGCAGAAGTCGAGTCAATTTACTATCACGGTAAGGAACATGAGCGCTTTCTTTTCGCTTCTTCTCATCACCCAGAGCACTGATGACATTGCCAAGTGCAAGAAGGCCTTTATTGATATGAATTCCTGTTTTAGAGATTATAATGTTCATTAATCACCACTTAACCAAAAAGAAAATCCACTTTGCGAAAGCTGTATACGGTGCAACTAACCTTCTTTAAAACGCAAACCATCCGAACCTGTTCTTTTGGCTCTCTCTGATCCAGCAAGATCTACTAAGTGCAATTTTGCGCATAGATACTCTTCATTAATGCCGTCATTAGGACAGCTATCTCCAGGGAAAACTGGATTGAGCTGACGCATTTGTTCTAAGGTGATGGTGAAGATTGCATGTGACCGACTACATAAACAAAAATGCAAAATAGACACGTTATTATACACAGGGATGAAATAAGTTTTTCAGTTTCCAAGACAACTTATAAGGCAGAATTAAGCGCTTTGATGAATGAAATGAATACATTAAACATTTTGATAATAAGATGAATGATCTACCTCGATTGATTGTTCATATTTGTACTCCCAGTTGCCCTACTCAATGATCCTTGTTCTAGGTAAGCAGACATTTCTTTAAGTGTACTAACATTTACTTCAGTAGATCCAGCTAGTGTTATGACTCCATTAGACGTTTCGCGAATTTGTATTGGTGGCTTCCCGGGTACACTCACTTTCCCTGTGTGCCCATTTACAGAGTCTGATTTGTTCATACAAGAGGGATCCAGCAAATCTCGGACTTCTTCTTTGAGAATCTTAACACCAAATATCTCGTTTAGGTACTCCCCGCACAAATTCAAAATATATGGAAAAATGAAAACACACATATATGGTAAACAAGTAAATAGAAAGTTATTTCACAAACTAGTGCAGCAGATACAAACAACTCACTGCGAAATCCAAAAAAACAGTTACAAGATTCTGAAAAAATATGCCTTTACGAAATAATTATGTTTGATTGAGTGACTCTAATCTCGCCAACCTAGGATTGAATAACATATGAATGAAAAATGACTGTGAAACACATGGTCACATGTTGACCAGTTATGGAAGTATATGAGAGAAGTTGCTGCAGATGCATCAAAATAAATCACCAAGACAGATTCATGCACAGTTGAACAGTACTCGAGGTTAATATATTTCGCCCGCACAAAAATGTGCTATGCTACTAATATTTGAGCCGAACATCATATCTTAAAGACAAATTTGCATAAGGATAAAAGGACAGACCTCAATGAAAGAAACATGTATTTGGAACTCTGTTTGATGCTTTAAAGTTTCAATCTTGCTGAACAGAACGTTCATGACTTGAGGAACTATTCCTGTTTGGATACCATCTTTGAAGCCAGTGCCCATTGTGTATGTCTTCCCTGATCCTGTCTGCAATAGATTGAAATACAACCATAAGGAAAGGAATACAGCATTGCTCTAGAACATGACAGCCGTGGAAGATAAAGCTTTACCTGGCCATAAGCAAGAACAGTCGCGTTATATCCTTGGAACAAGCCATCAACTAGCGGAGCTACACATTCTTCAAACATGGCAGAAGCGGGGGAACCAGTGCTCCCATAGACATGATCAAAGGTAAATGAATGTGTGCCTATCTGTACCTGCAATCCTCACAAGCAACATATTACATCAGGACACTTATGCTAAGTTACAAATGCTAATTATAAGGTCATTGCCACTTCAAGGAGTTAAAAATAATTGCTTCCATGATACCAAGCATTGCAGAAACTTTGACCCCCCAAAAAAAGATTACAGATTACAGAAGCTTTTCGGAGGCTTAAACCAGAACTAGCAAATAATCAACCACAAAGGGAAAGGTACAACCAATGAAGAAAGCAGGCCCCCTCTAAAATATTATTTTCCTTCTTGGAAAAAAAATAGTGAGTTGGGCATGAGCTAAAGAGAAATTCCTAAGCAATTGGTGTCTACCCCAAAAAAATCTTAGAACTCATTGAATATATATGAATTTAGTAAAAAATTGATTTGTTCATGAAAGGGGGAAAAAATTAAAAACGGTAGAGACAGAGAGCAAAAGTGACTGATAGATACTCTGGTTCCTCAAGAAGTTTTTCCCAAAACAGTTAGATTACACTGCTTAATCCATTACTGAATTGAGATGATAACAGGAAACGTTGTCCACTAAGCCCCTAAATTAACAAAGCGAAAGACCATAAATATTATTGCATCATCCAAATATTACTCAACTCCAACTGATTTCCTCATCTTTGATAGATTATCCAATTATGGAAATAGCAGGCCAGGACTGATTCCTGATCCAACCACAGATTGTGATAGCAATCACAGTCTTCCCAAGTCAGACATGCAAGACTACCATAGTTCCCATATCAATAAGCATGTTCAAGATCCAGATCCTCGATTACTCTCCAAATCCACATCTTCACACCATTGAAACCTCAGAGAGCAGCATCTACTTATTGATTGTAGTCATTTTGAAAGCAAATACCGTAAAAGTAATCGTGACCCATTTCCATCCCTTCCAAATTAATTTCGCAAACAGAAGAGAATGTGACAGTTACCTGAGGCTTTCCAGGAACAACAGTGACACAATCCTTACAGCCTTGAGCCCTCTCATCACCAATGAGTGGTCTAACATGAACAGCAACTTTGACACAACAATCCTCAGCTGATGAACCATTATTGGTAGCAGGTGAAGAAACAGGAGGAAGAGGAGAAGGAGGAGAAACCTCCATTTATTTGCAACAACCACCAAAAAGAAAATTAAGTGAAAGGTTCAAAGATTTCGGCCAGGAAAAATTAATCAGACAAGACTTTATTACTGATCAAATGAGTTAAAAGGGTGTGAAAAGATGAAATCTTTTGGTTTTGGAAACAAAAACCGTTCTCATTGTCTGAAGAAGGGGAAAGATTGCAAATTTTTATGACAAGGAGAGAAAGAAAGTGATACAATAACAGCAGAGAGAAGAAGGGAGAAAGAAAAGAAGAGACAGTAATGGGGTTTGATGTTTTGTTTGTTGTCTCAGCCAAAATGTTGTGGTGAAGCAAGCAAGACTGCTAATTTTTGCAGAGAGAGAAAGCAAGGGAAGGGAAGGGAAAGCAAAGGAAAGGGATAGGGAAGGAAAGGGAAACGGAAAGGGGTAGTTGAGGGAAATAGCGGCAAAAGAGTATTGGCATATATTACAAGGAGGAGGAGGAGGAAGAGTAGCAGTAGAGGAGAGGTGTGTAAGTGTAACTGCTACTACTGCTATAGGACAGCAACAACAACAACAACCACAACTATCATTTTCCTTAGCCTTCACTGCTAGAAAACCCACAACAGCCTTTGCGGTTGTCTCTGTGCTTTGCTGGTGCTGCTGTTAAAAACTTTGATGACACTCCTCCTCTCTATTTTTTACCTTTTTTATCTTTTCTTTTCCTTTCTTTCAACGGCTTCTCCTCCCCCCACCTTCCTCCATATGTTCCCACCATTTTCCGTTTCTTGGGGGCGGTTGTTACGGTTTTACCCTTTTAAGAGAATTGAACCGTAGTAAGTACTTACAAAAAAATCCCAAGTACATCAGGAATTAAAAACCGTTCTCGATGCTGATATTGGATGCGAGGGGAAATGGTGGTATGACAAGTGGTAACATAAAGAAGAACACGTATGATGAATCATGATTGTCGCAAGAATATAGTGGGAAAAAGGAAAGGCCACACAGCACACAAGCCACGTGATGTCGACTTGGGACTTTGCCCAAGTTTTCTGCACGACCACCACTCTACGCTTATTCTTATTCTTACATTAAAATCCTCATCAAACTAAGACAAAACCTTAATTTCTTTTTTAGATGAGAGATTATATCTGAAACTAAATGTATTATTTAAAATTTTATAAGAAAGAATATTGTAATAGAAGAAGAAATTAGTGGAGCATATTCTAATTGTCCTTGCTACTTGGTGTTGCACCATATCTTATTAATAATAATTAAAAGAAAACCCTCTTCTTTTTCATTTAAATTATTTATTTTTTAAGTAATTTAACTTTTACCTAAAAAACGAGACATTAAGAAAAAAGATGATCAGTTTTAATTTTAAATTAATCCGACATATTATCGATCTGATCTAGCCACGTAAATTTCAAATTAAATTAGATATATCGTGTGGATCGAAAAAATAAAAATTCATAATTTTTTATATGAAATAATTCTGTCCATTTTGGATCATAACAATTACAATTTTTTCAATATAAGCAATCAAATGCATGTCTTGAAAGAAAAAAATAAATAATTAAATCCAATCAAGAATATAGAAGTTTCAATACATATGTTATATTATATTATACTCTTTTTGTCCGCGATTAATTATCATTTTACTACTGAATGTTATCGCACACTTTACTTGACTTTTTAGTATTTGCTTTACTTTTTATTACTGTTTCAGAAAGTCATTTAATGGAAGACGAAGAGAGTATTATATTATACACAGAATTAATTAATCTGAACAAATTAAGGAATCGAATCAATATTATTATTATTATTATTTCTTTCCAAAGTTCTTAGTTTGAGTTTCTTCGAAAACCATTAAAAGGGAGGCACGACTTTCAAGTCTCTTCCGATCCATATTTCAAGACAATTAATTAGTACTAACAACTTAACTTCATTTTACTGTTTAGTATTAGTGATCCAGTACGGGTAGTATGTGTTGTTTGGGAGAGGAGAGAGAAAAAGGAGCCCACGCAATGGACACAGCCAGCTGGTGGTCTCACCTCCTCACATGGGCTTTTTAGTGTCTGAATAATCCAGCGTGGACCCCAATCTCACTTTGGTCAGAACTCCCCCAAAAGAACTCTTATGTTTTTTTCTCTCTTTTCTCTTTTTTTTTTTCGGGAAGAAAAATAAATCAAAGATTTTGTGGCAAGTAAATTAATTAAATCCTTTAAGGATCAACCTTGTTCTGTCTCTTGTTAAGGGAAATAAAAAAAAATTGTTATATCTCTAAGACGAGTGAAATTATTAATTAAACGATCTTTATATATACGCTGAATTTAATAACAAAATAAAAATAGTGTATAATTTAGAGATCATACATAATTCACTGTCAAATAAATTAATATTTAGAACGAACAAACTAAATATAATAGTTATTATTGGTGTTTTCTCTATTATCTTCATTTATTTTTAATGATATGTTGCTATGTTAATTAGTACTAGATGAGAAGTAAGAAAAATAAGTGGATTTACATTATAAATAAGAGCGTGTGTGTTGAATTTTTGTGGACATAGAAGAGATGTTAAGAATATAAAAATAAAAAAAAACTCAAATAACTATCAAAATTTTAATTATATTGTCTAGGTTTGTGTCTTTCACATCCACAATAAAAAATTTGAAGCTTATAAATTGGGCTCGGTGATAAACATATAAATGGGTATACCTACAAAAAATTAATGGGTTTTTAATTAGACCCATCATAACGGTTTATAAAGGACAAATAACGAGAAATGGTAAAATAATGATTGATATTGTACAAAATGTGGTCCAAATGTGATGTAACAAGAATAATAATAGTGGAAGTCTAAAATTACGTTACAAAATGGGCGTTATTTAAAACCATGAGCTCATATTTGGCTCTACATGTTCCTTTGGGTGAACCCTCTAGTGATTTTAAAATAGCTTCATTCTTAATGTTAAAACTCAAAATTTTAATTAGGTTAGAAGAATTTATTGTAAACTCACCTGCCCACTTTTGAATTGATTAAGTTATTATAGTACACAAATATCATAGTATTACGTTGACTTTTACTTTGTTAACATGAATTATTTATTATCTTTGATTATATATTTAATTGAAAAAAAACAAAACCCCAACAAGCTAGGCTAGTGGTAATTAAGAATGTACTTGATTGAAATTGGTGGTGGACTTAATTTATTCAAGCAACCTAACTTAATTTTACCTCTATTACAGAGTTAACAATAACATGCCAATACTTAAATAGGTGGTTGTATTGAATTGTTCAGCGGTTGGATGGTTAATTACTTAAATAGGATCCCAAAACAAGTGAATAGAAAAAACTTGAGTACATCATACCTACATCATGATTTAGGATGATGACACGTGGTTCAAATAGTGCTAGAATATTTTTTAACATTTTTGGACACATATCATCATCCTACATCATAATATAGGTACACCATGATGTACCCAAATTTTACTCCAAGTAGATAAACAATTTCAATCAAAATGGCTATAAATGAGGACGATCGATCAATCCTCTACGTTCTGATTTTACTAGCATTTAAATATTTTATATATATATATATATATATATATATATATATATATATATATAAAAATCATTTTAAACAATCCCTACTCACTTTTAGTAAATACTCCCTTCGTTACTGAATAATTGTCGCGCACGCATACCAATATTGGCCGGATGACTCACTATTTGATCCCAAAAAAATTCGTACTTTTTTTGTGGAAGTAACGGAGGGAGTAATAAATAACTGGATTTACTTTATAAAGAAGACCTGGAATCGGAATTATAATGGTGGCCGGTTATCTATAGATGTGATCCACAGTCAATAGCTAAGACAAAGTGTTCTTGATCAGGAATTAGGAGGGCCGTTGATAGGTTCTCCTCACCGTATTATGGAACTTGTCGTGACTAAAACGTACAGGAAACTAAGTAACAATTTTCCCCAAAAGAACAAAATCCGTCCAAAAGTAAAACAGAGCCAGATTTCGGGAAAATGTAGAAAACATGAAAATGAAGACAAGTGTTGTGCATCTAACTACAGGGAAAATAAAAGTATACTTGTTTTGGTTTGCTTTGCCTATTTGGTTAGATTGACACTCTTTTAAACTATAGAAATGCATCCTATTCCTATTCCTATGTATATATAGAAAACCCATTTCAAGAAAAAGAATTTAGACAGTTTCCCATTAACATTAAACTGTACAATGATGCATATTTTATACCCGTGCGCTACACCGCAAGCTAAGCAAACTTATGTGTAGACATCAATTTCACATCCTTTTTCCTGCAAAATAGGCTATTTCTTTTTTTTCCACGAGATTACTCTTCTTCGAACATTTTCGGATCTTCAAATAGAAAAGGATAACTCTCTTAAAATATTTGCTCCATTTCCAAGACTAACTATCTATTTGCCCTCGACAAAAAGTAACAAAATAATTAATTAATGAGATACATGTTCATTGACTATCACACACCAAACACGCAATACATATTAATTAGACCCAAGAGTTAATTTTAAAATGTGTTTTGCACTCAATTAAGATTAGTTTCATGACAACCATTTTGAAAAGTAATGAAGGTGTTATAATATACTACAGTACTTAATTAACTGCAATGAATAATGATTTTTTTTACCACAAGGGAAAGGTATATTATTAATTTTTTGGGATCAATTATTTATGGTTTTGAACGCATCGTTCCATCCGTTGGTGATGCGGATTATTATTGCTCCGGTGTACGTACATGATGATCTCAGAAGTACTGAGGTGCGGATTATAGCTCAAACCTTATCAATGAGGGAGAATTCCATGTCATCATCACTCTCTTCCTTCTTCTCCTCAGCTGCAGGAGCCGCGCCGCCAACAGCAGGAGCTACTCCACCACCACCGATGAAGCCTCCTCCGTCGCTGCCACCAACGATTACCTGTAACCCACACAATATAAACCATGAGTTAACGAATTGGACTCCTTTTCAGAGAACTAGAAACAAGGAAAAGAAAGATAAACCTCCAACGAACCTGGAAGACACCGGATGTAGGGGTGATAAGGGAGAATGAGGACTGCACGCCACCAGAAGAGTCAACGGAGGTAGCGATCTTAACGAGTTCTCTTTGGAGGTTGTAGGTGTCTGGAGCAGAAGCTTCTAGATCACTGGAGACCCGGAAGACGCCGAATAAAAAGATTTCTATTTAATTTTTTTAAGAGATTAGTTAGTTAATTAATAAGGAAATTAATTAGCTTTGAATTATAAGTTTAATTCTTAAAAAAGAGCTATAAAAGTTTTTCTCACATTTTTTTAGATTTATTTTTAATTTTTTCAAATACATTTTCCTTTTTTATTGATTTTTTAAAAAGTTTTTTCCCCTAATTTATAATATTTATGAAATTCTATTAATTCATTTTTTAAAAAATCTCTATTTTTATTTTCAAGTGGGCTCGTTTGCTTGAAAAAATAATAAAATAATGATAGTTAATGGAAGTTTATCGCCGTCAGTTTTCTTTTTTTACGATTGAGATTTAATTGAAATGACGAATACGACTTCGAAGACTGAAATAAATAAAAAAATAACAATTTGGACTAATTAAATTTTAAAAAAATAACACGTTATGCGCAATTTTTCTCTTCTTTTTAAAATAGTGTTTTTTTTAATAAAAGGTGGTTGCAGTCACCAGTCCACCACCTGTATGGTACTCTAAAAACTTCCAAATGAGCTTACATTTTTTGTTGCGTGTATAGTATAAATTCATCTAGAAACTCACGGATTGTCACAGTAATGGTTTCTACCAAAAAAACAAAATTTCCTTTCTTTGATGCATATGCTTCAACATTAATATTAATACAAATACCTCATGTCAGCTTTCTGCCATGTATACAGATGTAAAAGTTAAAATCATATACTTTAAATTAATTACTCCCCTGGTTTCCTCGCATCCCAATATTCAATAGGTTTAATATTAAAAATACAAGTAAAAGTTACAATAAAAATAAATCTTAAAACAACGTTTGTTTGAAACTGAAGGTAGTAATAAATTAGTAGTAACATTCTCATTATCCACATGATTGGATAAGAGTTGATGAGTTTTCATATTCCAAACCAATGCAGCTTGCTTTTCCTGATGATTTTTTCCAGACGAATACGAATTGTAATTGTCTTAACTTATTCCTTTTCCACCTCTCTAGTGCTTTCTTTTCTACCCATGTGGAGGCTTTGCATCCATCACATGCTCTCTTCTTCCTTTACATCTCAACACCATTCTTCAAAACACTCCCTTTTTATCCTACTATATGTAGATGTATATGTATATCTCAGCTCCTCATGTTCCTATTGATAAAACAATAATCCCGGCCAAGAGGGGGGGTGAATAGGCAATAAAAAATCGCACACAAAATGTAAGGAAAAATAGCAAAGACACAAAGAGTTATAGTGGTTCCAATTCACAATCCGAATTGTACTCCACTACCTAAGAGCTTCACCCTTAGGATTTTCTAATGCAAACACCTTTGCTATTACCTTGAGCTTTTACGGGTTCAGCTCACAACCTTACACCGTAGTTTTTGCGGGCTCAACTACAACCTTACACTTTGGTTTTTACGGGCTCAACCACAACCGTTTTACAATCCTCTTTCAAGGTAAGGATTGAAGAACCTTCACAATTTGAATTAATAATATTTGCAACAAATAATTGGTGTACAAATAATAAATGTATGATTCAAAATAACACCAATAAATGAACAATATTACCTCAAGAAGAAAGCGATCCAAACTCGAATTAAAAGACGCAAGAATGGTTGAAAACCGATATGTGAAGCTTGCGTGGTAAAACTTTGATTAAGAGAGTTTGTAAATGTAATTTGTGTATATAGAACTTATAAATGCTTTCTTCTTCTTTGTAACTCATCTTAGATGAGTATTTATAGTGTCAAAAGAGTAGAGGCTCATCCAAGAAGGAAGGAGCCAAAAACTAGCCGTTTGCTACAGTAACAAAAATATATCCGTTTGCTACAGTGAAAAACTATCCGTTGCTACAGTGAAACTATTCATTCCCGTTGCTACAGTGAGTTTATCCGTTGCTACAGTTAAACTCTCCGTTGCTACAGTGAAATCAAAAACTCTTTTCCCAAAAATTGTTTTTCGTGTAAAAAATCTTTTGACACTTTTCTTGAGGTATTATCGAACATAAATCAAGTGCTAATTAGAATCATACTTACACGTTTAATGCTCTAATATACACTTGATTCTTCGAGCTTGCGATAATTGATTTGTTGCTTCTTTTGTTGTCTCGTCGCAAACTACAAATACTTTAACTTAAAATTGCGTTAGTATATTAATTAATTTGTGTGTCCTTAATTCATCAAAACAAGATTTAATGAGCCCTTGGGCCAACAATCTCCCCCTTTTTGATGATGACAACCACAAATTAATTTAAGACAATATGAACATGCAATTTTAAATTAAAGAACAAAGGAGAAGAATTACTCCCCCTATATCTTTGCCGAAATGCTCCCCCTATCGATATGCTACCAAATTGATCATATCAATTTGATTATGGAGCTTCAATGCTCCCCCTACATAAAAGCTTTAGTGCACATGGAGCATAGCAAAGAATCAAAATTGCTCCCTCATATTTTCTCCCCCACATATACATTTTCTCCCCCTTTGTCATTAACAAAAAGGAAAAACAACATCAAAATATTTCTACCAATTAATTAAGGCAAGGAAAATATTTAAGGAGCAAGCATAATGTAAATATTACTTCATAAAAGTAATAGTGCAACAATTATCCAATCCAATAATTATTACAAACCATAAATGCAAATAAGTTTAGAAGTAGAAATGGATAAATAAAAATGCTAAGATAAAAAAAAAATTAATGGCAACACAATTTGAAAAATTGAAAATTTGATTTTTGAAGTGTTTCTGCCGAAGGTTTCATGGTCAGCGTCATGGGTGAGTTCATGCCCATGACCCTTCAATTTTATAGAAGAACGAAAGGTTCATGGTCACCCTCATGGGTGAGCTCATGCCCATATGACGTTCTTACCCAACAAATTTGAAAAACGAAATAGTTCATGGGTAGCATCATGGTTTAATACAGCAAACCATCAACTCAACTATGAGACCAATTTTTCAGCAATTTGAGTTTTAAAATGCATTTTTCTTTAATCAAAACTTCCAGAAAATATCCTTATACAATTAATCAAAGCCTAAAAATCAATTTCAACCCATTTCTCAATGATCAATCATAAATAAATGCGAAAAAGCATAAATAACTATATATATATATATATATATATATATATGCATAAATAATTTAGAATCATTTCTCTTAAAATAAAACATAGAGAATATTTAGAACATGGATAATATTCAAAATACAAGCATAATATAAATTAAAATTCCTTCAAAAGGAATAGTACAACACTTATTCAACCAAAAAAAACATTACAAAGCATAAGTGCAAATAGGTTCAAAAACAGAACCTATATTAGAAAATACAAATGTTACAAGGATGTGATCAAAGATGACATTGAGGTGAAGGGCAATGACATGGAGGGCAATGACACTTGGGGCAAACGAACAAATCGACATTTTTTGGACAATTTTGCATGATGAGAAAAGGAAAAACAAAGAGAGAAATCATCAATGCCAAAATTGCCAACATCATCCTTATTTCAAACGATAGCATTTTGAAAGTCTGAGAGAAATTGAAGGATAGACTCTCGATTTGAGAATTTTGGATATCTCTAGAGGTGTAATCGAAGGGCAATTTAAACACAAAAATTTGCGGCTTAAGGTCTGTGAATTACAGCTCGAGGATATGCAATGTCGTTGACTATTATGCCCAACGCATGCAAACGAAGAGATCAAACAAAGTTTAGTAAAATTTGGTCAAGATTTGTATAGATTTTGAAGAGAAAATTTTCCAAAAAGTACTCTAATCATTTGACTCATAAAAATATCACATCAATTTGATTTCCTCAATGATCAATCACATGAACAAAAGCATACATGCATAGAAAAAATAGTTCTAACTAAACACGTATATGCACAAGCAAACAAAATAATTTTCGGCAACTTATAGCATATATGATTATGGATTTTAATGACTAACATAATCATTTAAAACACGTATATTCATCAAATAAATATAGACATAAAAATAAGAGTTCAAGGAATACCGATTGCGATTTTTCAACATGTCTAGACCTTGCTATTTCAACCGAATAGCTTCAATGTTTGCAATCGAGCCAAGCCCATCAAAATCAATGCGGCTTTAAGTGGTAATTCCCTTGGGCCACCATTCAAGCTAAGTTCCTACAAGAACAATTCTTTCTTGCCAAATTTATGAGAATATATACTTGAACAGATGATCAATGTTAACGATAAAATCAATCATATATATATATCATATTTATTGCCAAAAGAATTAGAAAGGAAAAATACCAAATTTTACCAATACCATAACCTTTTCTCTTAAGGTTTCCTTTCCAAGTGCCGCGAACACCCGCTTTTAGATTTCTATTTCTTCGCAATGGGTTTCCGGCACACCTACAAAACAAATTAGTTTGCTTTTGGTACCCAAACACGTTTGGGTCCTTCTATGTTAGCATAAGTACCATTAGGTACCCAATTTTGTTTTGCAAAAATAAGCCCTTTTCGAATATAGCAAAAATAAGATAAATGACCAAATTTATTGCAAAAGCTACATTTATATCTAGGCTTACCATGAGAGGGTTTTTGAAAATAGTTTTGAGAATTATCATGCCAATTAGAAGAGCTAGCATGATAGTTGGAAGAACTTGCTTTAACAAAAGAATTTTTGAAATTCTTTTTATGTGAAGAATGAGTAAAACCAATACCCCTCATATCACCATCTCTCTTTTGATCATTCATGCAATCATGGTGACTTTGTTTGCTTTGAATAAATTTTGCTAGAGTAATCTCAAGATGTTTAATCTTTTCTTTTAACTCTACAATTTCTTTGGTAGATTTAGCACAAAGATCACATGTAGAGTTTTTATCTATAGCCTTACTTCTAGCAATATCAAGCAATTTATACTCATTTCTAGTTTCATCCAAAACAAGTTTCAAATCTACGTTATCAATGGTTAACATATTGTTTTCCTCCGTTAAGCATTGATTGGATTTTTCTAATTTGCTAACTTCATTTTTAATATTTTCTAGTTCTTTAGCAAGTTTAGAATTCTTCCTAGTAGATTCATTAAAGAGGATAGTTAAATCATGAAAAGCTTCATCCACATTATTATAAGAATTTTCATCATTTAAGGAGTTGCAAGAACTAACCGATTCATTATCATCGCTGTCCTCATTTGCCATAAGACACACATTCGTGCATCCATTGAGAGAAGTAGAAGTCAATGAAGAGCTCTTTTGAGATGCATCACTATCAACGTCGGCATAGAGACACAAATTTGCGACTTCATCTTCGGATGAGGAGTCCAATGGATTACTACTTGATTTTTCATCCTCATCACTCCAAGTGGAAGTAGCTTTAAAAGCTCTTCTAGGATTCTTATGAGTTTCCTTCTTGTCGCTTGATCTTCTTTTCTCATGTCTCCTCTTCTTTTCAAGATACGGACATTCGCTCTTGATATGTCCTGGTTTGTCGCATTCAAAACAAACAACATCATTTTTAAATTTTAATTTAGAAGGGTTAGTAGACTCACCTTGGTATTTCTTTTTCCAGAAATTTTTGAGTTTTCTAGATAAAAGGGCAATAGATTCATCATCTTCTTCACGGACTTTGCTTGCAAAAGCAATATTTTTGCTCTTCTCTTTTTCGTCCCCTTCTTCCAAGTTGAATAAATTCAGCTTGTGTTCAAATGCGGTGAGAGAGCTTACAACTTGCGTGAATGTAGGTTTTGTTTCCAATTCGTCAATGGCTGCGGTTTTTGCTATCCACTTGCTAGGAAGGATACTCAAAATCTTCCGAACCATCTCATCATTTGTTGGAGTAAATCCAAGATTACTCATAGCATTGCACAAATTTTGAAGCCTTGTGCTAAGATCATATATAGACTCACTCTTGTTCATCTTGAACAATTCGTATTCATGCTTGAGTTGGTTGAGTCGAAGATCCCGAATTTGAGTAGTCCCTTCGTGAGCCATTTGAAGAGTTTCCCATACATCCTTTGAAGTTTTGCAGCCACTAATGCGATTGTACTCACTTGGAGATATAGCACAACACAAAGCATACATTGCTTTACATTCCATAGATTGTCTTGTCTTTTGTCCAGCGCTCCATTTTTCGTAAGGAAGAAGTTTTGTTGATGTTGAATCGGATGGTTCCGTTGGAGAAACATATCCATTTGTAACACAATCCCACATATCCGACTCTTGAGCACCCAAATAATATCTCATCTTCATCTTCCAATGTAAATAATTGTTGCCATCAAGATATGGTGGTCGGCTGGTTGCAGTACCTTCTCTATGCACCAAGAATCCCTCTTGAGCCATATTTGATCTTCACTTGAGGTGATTAAACCTTGTAACAAGTGACCTTGCTCCGCTACCAATTGATAAAACAATAATCCCGGCCAAGAGGGGGGGTGAATAGGCAATAAAAAATCGCACACAAAATGTAAGGAAAAATAGCAAAGACACAAAGAGTTATAGTGGTTCCAATTCACAATCCGAATTGTACTCCACTACCTAAGAGCTTCACCCTTAGGATTTTCTAATGCAAACACCTTTGCTATTACCTTGAGCTTTTACGGGTTCAGCTCACAACCTTACACCGTAGTTTTTGCGGGCTCAACTACAACCTTACACTTTGGTTTTTACGGGCTCAACCACAACCGTTTTACAATCCTCTTTCAAGGTAAGGATTGAAGAACCTTCACAATTTGAATTAATAATATTTGCAACAAATAATTGGTGTACAAATAATAAATGTATGATTCAAAATAACACCAATAAATGAACAATATTACCTCAAGAAGAAAGCGATCCAAACTCGAATTAAAAGACGCAAGAATGGTTGAAAACCGATATGTGAAGCTTGCGTGGTAAAACTTTGATTAAGAGAGTTTGTAAATGTAATTTGTGTATATAGAACTTATAAATGCTTTCTTCTTCTTTGTAACTCATCTTAGATGAGTATTTATAGTGTCAAAAGAGTAGAGGCTCATCCAAGAAGGAAGGAGCCAAAAACTAGCCGTTTGCTACAGTAACAAAAATATATCCGTTTGCTACAGTGAAAAACTATCCGTTGCTACAGTGAAACTATTCATTCCCGTTGCTACAGTGAGTTTATCCGTTGCTACAGTTAAACTCTCCGTTGCTACAGTGAAATCAAAAACTCTTTTCCCAAAAATTGTTTTTCGTGTAAAAAATCTTTTGACACTTTTCTTGAGGTATTATCGAACATAAATCAAGTGCTAATTAGAATCATACTTACACGTTTAATGCTCTAATATACACTTGATTCTTCGAGCTTGCGATAATTGATTTGTTGCTTCTTTTGTTGTCTCGTCGCAAACTACAAATACTTTAACTTAAAATTGCGTTAGTATATTAATTAATTTGTGTGTCCTTAATTCATCAAAACAAGATTTAATGAGCCCTTGGGCCAACACCTATGTGATCCTTTCCTTCGCTCCCTGTCATTGTCATCGAACTAATCGCATTCGAATATTGTTTGATTTTATAAAAAATGGATCATTCTTTTAATATAGATTTCTTTTGTCTTTAAATTTTAACCTAAAATTTAATTAAAAGTGGACAAATCTTTTTCGATTTGAATACAACCAATGTTAATTAAAAACAATCTTACAAGAGTAACCTTTGCTTGGTTTACTCAGAACATAACCTTTTAACTCATCAATAAAACTCTAATCTTAGTCGATTAGAGAGGAAAAACTAATTTCTCTTAATTATTTTAGTTTAAGCACTCATGATCCACTTTTTATCATACTAAAGAAGTTAAAATGTCATCATTATGCAAAAATTAACCTCAAAATAAGCAAAATTTATTTCTTAATTAAATGTACAAAGATCAAGTATACTATATCTTGTAATTTGTTGAAAAGAAAAGAAAAGAAAAAAGTATGTTTGGAATTTTGAATCATGGATAAACTATAGTCCAAAGTTGTTGTTTTTTTCTTGAATAAAAACAATTAGCCTAGCTGATTTTTTTCCTAACATAATACTACAAATATACTACTAATTTGGATTTTTTTTGTTCAAAGGGGGTGTTCAATGTTCAACAAAAAGCACCGTAATTTAACCAAATGTGTCGGGTTCGAGCTTTGGGTCTGCAATTATGTTACAACTTATGAGATAGAGTTTTACAGCCTTTTAAGTCTTGCCTGACTCAAGTTCGGTGTAATCGACACCCAATGTAGTGATTAAATTACTGAATTTTTTTACGGGCAAAAAAAACACTACAATTGTATTAATCGGTGCATCATATGATTAAGTAGAATCATTAATTAGTTTGAATTTAACATGATGATTAATCAAATTAAGGTTTATTACATATAATTAAGTACCCCATCGATGAATCAAATATGACATAATAATGAAAGTGGCCCTCTCGTCAAACTCATCAAAGCAAAAAAAAATGTAATCTCATTTCAGTTTTGTCTTCCATAATGCTTTGTCTGGGTAACAAACCCATCAAAAATAAATAAAGCATTATTTCTCTTTATTTCCCATCTTATCCATCAATGGGCCGACTGACACTACAAAGCTTAAAAAGGCTTTCAATTTGTAGACGAAGGAAAACACAACATGTGCGACCATGGCCAAAGTTCCTAATCTCCGTCATCGTCATCGTCATCGTTGTGGTCATCATCATCATCATCGTGAATTGATGGATGCGCATGTATCATTGCGTCAACCTTTGCTTGCTTAAATATCAGCTCTCGATCTACCCGTCATCTATCAAAGATCCAATGCGCCCATATAATTCAGGCTTTACAAGATAAGAAAAATAGTGTTACTGAGTTCGAATTTTTTTATGTGCACCTTTATGAATAGAAAAGTGAGTCCCCCAACTGGGTCCTGGTAAAAGTGGCCCGACAAATTAATTGAGCATTAATTTCTTTCTATTTTTTCCCGTTTTTATTTGTGTTTTCACTTTAATTAATAATTCATAAAAGTCTTCTAATTGTTTGTTGTCCTACTATTCATAAATTTCCCAATACGTGTCAGCAACTCACTAAAAAAAAAAGTGGTTGCAACAGATTATTAACGTTAATTAACACTGCTTTCTTAGCAAAATGTATGGAACAAGGAAAAAAAAGACATGAACTAGGATCTCTCTTCTAATTATAGGAGTTTTTGAGTTTGGACCGACCAACTTGCGGGCCTTGGCTTAAAACAGCGATAAATGATTGTGATGGGCTGGAACAACCGGGTTTGGGTTCAAACCAAGCCTGACGGCGTTTGGTCCTACTGTCCATGGGCCAAGGCGTATAAGGCCCACTTATGCTAGAGAGATCATTTTAGGTAATTTTAGGTAAAATGGTATTATGTCTTCCGGTAATCTGCCTCCTTGTTAACCAAAAATAGAAGACCCGTTTGATGTATCTAGGGGTGGCCAGTCGGGTCTTCGGAAATTCCGAGACCCGACCAAGAAAATATCGAAAATTCCGATTTTTATTTTTTCTATCCCGACCCCGAAATGCTAAACTACATACCCGACTTCCGACTTTCCGAATCACAATTTCGGAAATCTTCGAATTTCCGAAATTTCCGAAATTTCCGAATGCAAATCAATTTACATCATAAATTCCAGTTTTCCAGCAATTTTTCAATAATTGTTCCAATAAATTTTCCAACAAACACAACATCCATCTCAAATCTGTCAATTTTCCAGTCAATGCAAAGATAAATTCATCAATCATTTCCTAATTATCAATCTAGAACACAACATCCATCAATCATTTCCTAATTCTCGGTCAATTTTTCAACAAATTCAAGTCTCGATCAATCAACAACAATAATAAAGCAATCAAGTGTGGTTAACCATCACCAGTAGATTACAAAATACAGATTAACCATAGAAGGTAATGTGGCTAACCATCACTAATAGATTACAAAATACAGACTAACTCCTTTCTTCTCCACTGAATTTCTTTTCCCAAGCAATCAAGTGATCTCCATTAAGTAAATGATACTATGATGATCGCACCTGAAATCATAAAAAGAGCATTAAAGGATAATTTTAAAGCATAAAACAAGAACAGAACCAGCTATTAGCAAGTGTATTCCAAAAATTTGAATGAGTTTGCACACATGACACACCTCCACTGCCATTTTATAGTCCAAGCAAGTGACTGTGACTCCAAGCATCTAAATTTCTGTAACAGTGGTCTCCACTGACATTTGACAGAATTCTAAAAACCAAAGTAGCCAAATAAATTGAAAATATGAGTAATTAAACGTAGAAAATAAACATCTAGAACTCAATTGAAAAAAAACTTACCATCTTCCAATTGTTCAAGATCAGCAAGGTCTTCTTCTAGTTTCATGGATTCTCTTGATGTCCTGAACCAATCTTGTGCACAAATTAAGGTTTGCACAACCATTGGAGTCAAAGAGCTCCTAAAAGGGTCAAGGACTCGTCCTCCAGTACTGAATGCGGATTCAGATGCCACTGTGGAAACTTGGACAGCTAGAACATCCTTTGCCATCTTTGAAAGAACAGGGAACCTTGGAGCGTGCTTTTTCCACCAGTCCAAGATGGAAAAAGATTTGCCTTCATCAATAACATTCTCTTGCAAGTAAGATTCTAGTTCTGACTTGATTTGGAGAGAACCTCCACCATTAGCTTCCTTGAACCTCTTAAATCTTTCTTCTCTAGCACTAATCAACTCAGAAGCTGTGTCTACAAACCCCTCACAAATACTTGTACTTCTACTGCACCCTCCTTTCTTATACAACTCCCAGTAAGCTACATAGATTCTTTCTGTATCCCTCTTCACTTTTTCTGCCAACTCTTTCCCAAAAAATTCCCCATGCACATCTAATAGAGCAAAAGCTACATAATCCATCTTCTTTCTTGGATCAAACACAACAGCAATATAAAGAAGAGAATTAAACTTACCCACATTACCCCAGTACTTATCAAACTTCTCATGCATTTTTTCTGCCAACCTCTTAAGTTCTATGTCGCTACTCTTCTCCCAACCTCTCAACATGGAAGCCACATTAGATACTTGATCAAAATAAGCATTTGCAGTAACATACTTAGACCCTGACACAAAGCAAGTCAAATCATAAAAGTACCTCAAGGTGTGACACAATCTTCTTGCGTTCACCCAATCACCTTCTTTTGGTACACCACCTCCACCATCAGTTCTTACATTCACATATTCCACACCATCACCCTCTTCATATTCCTCATCAAACCTCAGAATATCTACCAAATCCTCATCAATTGATTTATGCTTTCCTTTATTCTTTCTTTTTTCTTCCTTCATCACAAGTTCAATCTTGTAGAAGGGATCCACATCCTCATATGCCTCAAAGGTTTTCTCAAACTTCAACGCAGACTCAAGCATCAAATAGGTGGAGTTCCACCTAGTACACACATCTAAGCACAACAATGCTTTAGACTCAACATGCTCTCTTTCTGCACACTCCTTAAACTTAGACAGTCTAGATGGAGACTGTCTAATGTACCTTACTGCCTCTCTAATCCTAATGATTGAGGTTCCTACAGTTGTAAGCCCATGCAATACCATCAAATTCACTATGTGTGCAATGTACCTTACATGAACAAACTCCCCATCACAAATACTTGTACCCCACTGATTCATTCTCTTCCTAATCCAGGCAACAGCTAAGTCATTCGAGCTAGCATTATCTACCGTGATTGTAAACACTTTTTTAATTCCCCAATCAATCAAACATTTTTCAATAGCCTTTCCTATAGCATCACCTTTATGACTAGTGATTGGACAAAAATTCAACACTTTTTTCTGTAAATTCCATTCATTATCAATAAAATGAGCAGTTATAACCATGTAGTTAATCCTTTGAATAGATGTCCAAGTGTCCATGGTAATAGAAACTCTTTCACAATTAGTCATCAAAAATCCTTTTAATCTCAACTTCTCCTCAACATACATCTTATAACAAAGCCTACTGATTGTTTTCCTAGAAGGCACTACAAACCTATTTTGCACAGTAGCCATGAACTTCCTAAACCCTGCACCCTCTACAAACCTAAAAGGAAGTTCATCCTCTATGACCATTAGTGCTAAAGCCCTCTTAGAAGCTTCTTGATCAAACTTCCAAGGTCCTACAGTTTTACTACCATCAAGCATTACATATGTTGTCATTTCAGTTTGCATATAGTCACTAGAATGGGGTACCTCTTTACACCTTCTCATGTGATTTCTCATGCCATTTGTACCATCTAGCTTAGTATCACATGCAATAACAGCTTTACAGTAAATACATGTACCTTTCCAGTCTCCATCTTCATTTTGGTGCTTTACAAATTGCTTCCACACCACTGATCTTCCAACAATCTGCTTCCTTTTCTTCTCTTTCTTTACCGTAGCAGTAGTTGGTGGCGCTGCAGCTTCAGTTTGTGTATTTTTCGCTGCCACCGCAGCTGCTGTTTGTTGTACATCTTGCATTACCACATCCACATTTCCTATGTTATCAGACATCCTCCTAATTAATAAAACAGAAAATCAGATTAGTATTTCTCATGCACATAAATTAGTATTTCTCATGCAATCAATATTAACTATAATGTTGACTAGCAAAGACGTAAGGAAACGGCTGCATACAAACTATTTGAAACACAGAGGAAAGAAAAGAGATCCATACATATATAGTTACATACATCTCTATATATATAGATTCTATACAGAGGAAAGATCAATCACACCACATTGATTGCACAAATGGAAGATGTTTGTAAGCAAAATATATAAATTATCAGCACATGATGAGCATATCATGGGAGTGTGAAAGAATTGAGATGTAAATAAATACCCAGATACATACACAATGTTCAATAAAAGTCATGGAGAGAGAGGACTTTTTCCAAAAATCAGAGAATATAACAGTTCACACTTGGAATTATTTCATTGTTTTATCATTGTTCTAAATTATTTCATTTCAAGTATTTTTTACAGCAAATGCATGCCCAGCAATGATAACAATTCACACTTGGAATTCTTGCTAGTATTCATATTGACATGTTTCATGTCTTCAAACATGGATCAAAAAGAAAAAGATGAATAATAGCAACTTCAATTAAAGAATTTAAAGCTGTATGATACCAAGCAAAGAATATCACCTTATCGAGGGTTCTCGAAGTTGTGCCTTGCTCTAGGACTTTTTTGTTCCAAGTCATTGTTGCCTTGTTTGATTCCAAAGAAGTAGACCTACATCCCAACAGGTTTTCATTGTTAAAGGACATCAGTAAGCAAATACATATACATTAGCAAATCAAAAAATTTATGAAATGACAATAAAAGACATTAACATAAGACAAAATAAAAGACTATGAAAAACGCCATGGAGAGATAACAAACATACTATTTCAGTTGGGAATACTCTAGCTTGGGGGACAAATAGAAATTTTGAACAACTATGAAGAATATGCAGAAATCTTGATGCGCATCATGCCCAGCAATGATAATACACATTGCTCAGTTTAATTTTAAAAAATACATGCCCAGCAATGATAATACACATCATAAAACAGTAAAACCCTATATAAAAAAAATCCAATGAAATAAGGAATACAAGAAATAATTAACATGAAAAAGAAGAGAAAGAAACAGAAAGGAGGAAGTACCTTGATGAGACGAGCTTGTTCAGTCGGTCGATTGAGGAAGACGATGGAAAGCAATGACATTTTATGGGTTCGGTTAATGGAGTTGAGGAAGAAGATGATGGTGTTTTACTGTTCGGTCGATGGATCCATGGAGGTGAGGTGAGGAAGAAGACGATGATGGGTGAGGGTGAGAGTCGGCTGTCGAGGGAGATGAGAGAAAGCGATGCTGCGTTAGGGACTTAGTCACTTAGGGTTAGGGTGCAAAACAGCAGTGGGCTGGGCTGGCTAATAGCCTATATGTTATTTTCCTAAGTTCGAGTTTTCGGGGTACCCGAACTTAGGAAAATCATTCCCATCCCGACCCCGTCATTTATTTTGGGTATCGATTTCCGATACCTGAATTTCCGAGACCCGAATTTTTTTTTCCGAAATTTGAAAAAGTCGGGTCGGAAATTCGGGTCTCGGAATTTTTTGCCAGCCCTAGATGTATCTAGTAATTTTTTGAATAAAGCTAAAAAAAATATAACTCTAAATTTTAATATTTATTTATTTAATATAAATAATTATCAAATCAATTCTATCATTAAAAAAGTTTAACGTGTCAGTACTCTGTCGGTTTTTTTCCCACGTCAGCTCCCTATTCACACATCAACTTATATCTTCCCTTTCTTTCATCCTCTCTTCGCAGCAACCACTTCCCTTCTCCACCCTTCACCTCCACCATCTCTCTCTTTCATCCACTACCACCTCTCTCCTCCACCTACCACTACCGCCTCCCTCGTCCACCTACCACCACCACTACCTTTCTCTTCCCCCTAGCACAACCTCTCTACTTCACCCACTACCACCACCTCCCTCCACTGTTTCTCGTCCTCCATCGCCGGATCCGACATGGCCAGATCCCACCATCCTCAGATTCACCACCACCACCTCCCTCCTCCACCCACCACCACCACCACCACCACCACCACCATATCAAAATTTCGCAATAATTCCAAAAACAAAAAGTAATGTTTATAAAAAAGGACAATGCTATTCCGGAGGAATAGTCCGCCCGAAATGCCAAGCGGAATGGCGTGGAATTGCTTGTAATTACAAGTTTGCCATCGCGAATTCTCTTCCTCCTCCATACCGCGTGCGTTCAAAATCAAATTTAGGTTTTGGCTTTCTCTTCCCGATTTCTTCCTTCTCCATACCCAGCCAGCCGAATCCATACCTCCCTCCTCCATTCGCGACCTCCCTTCCTCCCTCTTCCAAAAGCCGAAGCCGCCTCAGGCCATCCTGCAATACCATTTTCTTCTCTACCACCAATTCTTATTTCATTTCGAGAAACTATAAGTATTCTTCTGTTACAATATACTCTAATGCATTACAAATTTTGTGTCTATTTGTATTATGTTCTTTTAATTTCTTCACCTCAAAGTTATTCTTATTCATGGACAAGCATATTAGATCTGCCAATTTCACTTTAAGCATCAACTTGGTCCACATATGAGTTTTAATGGGCATTTTTTTATCTTCATTTTTCTTTTTAAATTGCAATAGTGTTTTGGTTTATGGTGTTGTTTCTGCATCTGCGTTGGTTTGCTTGTTCATTTCTACTAGTTGCTCTTGCTTGTGGAGCTCTGCTGGTTGGTTTTGCTTGTCCAATTGCACCTGTAGCTGTTTTTTTTTAATCTTTTGTTCCTATTTGTTCATTGGTTATTGGCAAAGTTGTTGTTTTTTACTGCACATCTTTAATTTGCAGCAAAATAAAACTGATTTTCTTCAAAAAAAAATTAGTTTCCTACTTAAAAATGTAAATTTTTTAACATATTACCTTTTCAGGCATTCTTCCCACTGATATTCGGCATACTACAATAAGTCTTTGTGAAGTGTGTGAAGATCACTCCAGCTAGGGTTGAGCATATGAAGCAGTACAAATGCCTCGCTTGCGCTTACAGTAACAAGAGAACACGACCTAAACTAAATCATCAAGCCTATTCCTAGGTAGTGTAGTCGGCATGCAATTCTGGTTATAAGTTAATACTTTTGTATTGTTATTCATGTAGATGAGGTATAGATGTTTTTGTAAAAAAATTGAACTAAGATGCTTTGGTATTTCTTGCATTTGGGTTGGTTTCAATTTGCTGGAAATAGTCTGTTTGATACGCTGTATTTTTGTGTGTCAAATTTTATAGGCAGTCTTAGATGGATAAAACGGGACAATAGTTTTGCAGAGTTCAAATTATATTGGCAGCTTGTATATTGGTTTGCTTTACATTACTTTTTATGACAAAAGTGATCATAATAATCTTACTTCCTTTTGGTATATAAAAGTATATAAAAATGTAAAAACTTCTAATAGAGAGTTTAATTTTCTACATCTGTGCATTATACTTACTTCCTTTTGGTATATAAAAAGATAAAATTTTCTAATAGAGAGTTTAATTTTCTGCATCTATGCATTACACTAGCACACCCAATAATAGTAATTAAAGATTGTACAGCATAACAAAACAACCAACACAAATTTTGTTTTAGTTTTGCACGATGCACAAGTGTGCACAATTAAGGAAGCCCAAACGAAAAATAATAGAAATTTAATATGTATACAATAAATTAAATATTTATTTTTATTTGAGAGACGCTGAGAAAGTTGGGAGAAAAATCTGTCTTCACAACAATTTCAATCATCCATTCCCGAGCAAACAAGAACTGACACGATAATTTCAATTTCAAAGGAACCCACAAATCTGAACAAGCCTGAATTTCAATTTCAGTTGCAAACATTTACAAACCATCAAACCAATTTGCTTAAAATTATACAAGCTATATATATTGCAACAATATAAACTACAAGTCCACTGCAGAGCTTTCCGACATTGGAGATGGAAAATACAGGTGCTATCAACTACTTTAAACTAGATAGAAACTATTTGCAGGAGTAAAATTAGAAATTGTATAATAGAGTGTGTGCAACAACAAGTCCACAAACACAAACAAAATTTTACTTGTGATGTTTGTTCCGGCGTGTATGCTTAATAATGAACAAGAATATAACATAGGACTTAAGTGAAGGGTTAAAAAAAGATACTCATCCCCTGCCTACAAAACAGCAAACCACATGGCCATTATTTGCATTCTATTTAATAGTATACTTTAAAAACTTTAAATGAAAGAAAATTTCAACAAAGCTAACAGTCTTTCATAAGTAAGTTAATAAAATTAGCTTTCATATCCAGTTTAATATCGAAAATCCATCTCCAAATTCTTTCCATTTCAATCAAAATCCATAAATCTGGATTAAAATAGGTATAAAATCAGAAGGTATTAACGATTTTCCACTATAGTGGGTATAGTGAATGTCACATTGTTACTTTCTCATATGGTTTCATAGATCATGTATATATTACTACTATTCCACAGAACAATCCACCCAAAGCTCACCTTAGAAAACTATGACTTCCACATAATCATAAAACTCCACCAATTTTCCTACAACATTTGATGCCTAAAAACGCCTTGTAATCCTACTATATGCATCCAAGATCAAAATCATTACCTAAATCACAGCTAAATTGACTATGAAGAAGAATTTAAACGTAGCTCCACCATGGTAGAGGTTAAAGCACTGCAAATCACAAAAAAATGTTTACTTCATCATCTCCTACAACATTAAGACTAGCAAATTTAATCATAGACCTCAGACACAAGTCCAATAGCGGCAAAACAAGGTCAACAAGTTAATCAACATTTTTTCTCAACAAGTTAATCAACATTTTTTCGATATCATGACACAGACATAGTTATTGTTAACTCAAATATTACACTATTCAGAGTAAAAAATATCACAACACAAAACTCTAACACCCTATTTAACTGTTTTTTTATGGTTCAATTCCTTCAAATATGAAGAATATGAAAGTATAAGCAATAAGAGGAGAGACGTGACAGCTTACTTTGAAGCTTCTTGTATGGAAAGAACACAGAAGGATTAAAAAACTACAAAAGACAGGAAAAAGAAAAGAAAGCAAAGAAAAAGAATGGATGAGCGAAATCTCTTACCAAGTGGGAGGTCGCGGTCGAGGCCACGGTCGCGACGGGTAGAAGGGAGAAGGGATGACAGCCGCGGTATGGAGGAGGGAGGAAGGGAGGTCGCAAATGGAGGAGGGAGGTATGGATTCGGCTGGCTGGGTATGGAGGAGGAAGAAATCGGGAAGAGAAACCCAAAACCTAGATTTGATTTTGAACGCACGGGTATGGAGGAGTAAGAGAATTCGCAGTGGCAAACTTGTAATTACAAGCGAATGACGTGCTATTTCGGGCGGGCTATTCCTCCGGAAGAGCATTGTCCTATAAAAAAAGACAAGAAAATAATTTTAAGAAATGACAATGTTTATGATTATGATATTTTTGGTGTTTTGTTAGACGAATGTGGAGATTTGAAGTTGCTTGAGATGGGTTAAAAGGCGCATGAATTGTTGAAGCGCTCTGGTGGGGATGTTGGGTTGAATAACAAATTGATTAAAATGTATGGAAAATGCGGGAGTGTGAGAGATGCGCGCAAGGTGTTTGACAAAATGTGTGAGAAAAATGTTAGGACTTGGCATTTGTTGATTGAAGGGTATGCAATGAATGGGTAGAGAGATAATGGGTTCTTGTTGTTTGAGGAGATGAAGGATGTCGGATTTCAACCCAATGAGGAGACATTTTTGGCTGTATTTGCTGCATGTGCTAGTACAGGAGTTGTAGAAGAAGGGTTGTTGTACTTCCAATCTATGGATAGTGAGTATGGTATTGTTCCTCGGATTGAACATTATCTTGGAGTCATTGATGTTCTTGGAAATGCAATATCCACCTCTTCTTTGATGTAATATTTGCTTCAATGTGTTTGGATCTTCATTTGCCTCAATTTTGGGCAGTTGGACGATCAAACTATTCAATTATGTTGATTTTTAACCTGTCTTAAGAATAGTAAATTAGTAGCGGGCAGTTATTGATTATCAAACAAGATCTGCTACTCATTTGAGGGTGAAGCATTGATGGTTGCCGAAACCAACAAAAATAAATTATACAATTCACCATACACAATCAATTAAAACTGTAGCAAGTGGTAAAAAGATCGAACCACAGAGATTTCACGACTAAATTAATTCCTATTAAATGACCAAGAATTGTAACTGTGGTAAATACCAATAATGAGGATTTTATGTTGCAATTAATTAAACAAACAGAAAAAGCAAAAACAGAAAATAAATAGAGATTAAATGAACTCAATTGATGAGGAATTCCCAATAAAGACTCATGTCGGGTCACAATTCATACATGTTGACCATTGATGCAAGTGTTTTCAAAACCAAATTCATAGAAAGGCTATAGAGACCAACGGTACTCTGAGCCTCCTGCTCTCCTCCTACCCAAGATTCCTAAGGCGGTACTCCTACTAGGATCCCTAACCTATCAATAACTTTAAGGCGATACTCCTAATAAAGTTTAACTGAAAGATTGATTAATCACGGGGAGAAACTTTTCCCGATCTAGAAGAGAATTTCTTCTACTCCTATAAATCAAATTCTACCCTTTTTTTCTAATTAGCTCACAAACTAATTAGTTGCCTACAGATTCCTATCAACGATGTAGCATCCAATGTTTTAAGAAAAGTTGTACTTGTTCAAATTAAAATCTAAGGTGATCAGGCTTAAATCAAATAAGAACAAATTGACGTTTAATTAAAAAGAGTATAAATACAAACTTGGAATTTATAAAGCTTAATTTGATCTCACAACAGACGAATCATGACCCTAGAGCTTTTACTAAGAATAGAGAAATTTAGCTAGAGCACGACATAATTAAATCAAACGAATAAATATGCATGAATTAATTAATTAAAGAAGATGAAGAAGAAAGAAAAGTATGGAATAAATCGAAAACAGTAGTAGTCACCATTCTCTGTTGTGGAAGAAGAGACAAAACCCCTTCTGTCCAGAAAATCCTATACCAACTGCAATCCTACAAAATAGGATAAAGCTAATTTTAAAAAGTCTTAAAATCCTAGATAAGAAATTCTAATGGGAGTCTGCAAAATTGAATTCTTCACGGGCCAGCTGCGCAAGACGCGCGTCTCTCTTCTTCATCAGGCCCAAGTCGCTTGCTGATTTAATTTCTTGGCTCACTACAATCGCTCAGCACAATACCAAGAGATAGCTACTGCTTTCTTTTTCTTGCCTTCCACTTTTTCAGCTTCTTTTAAATATTTAAGCTTTGCAGCCTACTTTCTGCAAAAAAATAGTAAAAAGTGCACACAATCAGTAGAATTATTATCCAAAATAGCAAGAAAGGATGATAATTAATTCAAAATCAAACATCATCCTTAATATTACTACATTCTTTGTCCAAAAAAAAACCTTCTGTTATCCAATTATCATAATATTTTGTCCTCATTATTCACATTAACAAACACATTCCTGTTCCGTCTTCTACTAACATTATTCTCAGGCTGTAGAGGATTTACTAGTTATGATACCGTTGTATGTTTTGATTTCTTGAATCAAGGCTTCCATGTTACTGTATGATGTCCCACCATTCTCAACTGCTCTTTTTGCCATTTCCCCTAGTTGAATGACTCTTTCCCTCATCTCTGTTGCTTCGTCTGTGCCATCCATCACCCTTTTAACTGCTTTCTCAATTTTGTCTCTCCCTATCACAACCTGCGATCCTGCAGTTGCCGATACGTTCCAGACATCATTCCCAAGTGCTACTCCAAATCTTAGCACCCGGGTTATCAGCTTCTCATTGTAGGATTGCTCTGCGAAAATAGGCCATGTCACCATAGGCGCCCCACCGCATACCCCTTCAAGAATAGAATTCCAGCCGCAGTGCGTCAGGAAACCTCCAATCGCCGGATGCTCCAGTATTAGGACCTGCGGAGCCCATCCTTTTACAACCAGCCCCTACCTGCTTCTCTTTAATCTTTCCTCATATCCCTCCGGCAACCACCATTCTTGCTTTTCTCACTCTCATTGTTGGATTTGATGACTTTCCCTAAGACCCAAACGAAGGAATGACCCGAATCTTCAAGCACGGAGGCAACCTCCAACACCTGAGCCTTGGTAAATCTTGTCAGGCTTCCAAAATAGATGTAGAGAACAGAGCTTGGTTTCTTGGTATGAATCCAACTCAGGCAGCTATTTCCGCATTTTGAAGCCTTGTCCCCTCGTTCAATTTTATCATCAACTCCTTTATTGAACAGTGATGCAAGACCTAAGTGCCAGGCCTTAATGCATGTAACTTTAGTGAAATGATCAGCATAGGTTGGCTCTAACTCATAGAAGTTATTCATCAAAACCCCAAAGCTTTTCCTCTCGGCCTCCTTTAGTCTCTCGAACAAAGCAGAGAATTCATTCTTGGCCTTAACAATGTCCGGTAGCTGTGATCTTGTGAGCGTTACTCGGTCTGTGATAACACATGAGGAAATCATGAGGGTAGTAAGGTCTTTTGTGCAAAGGTTGACCGGTCGTATGGCCACACAAGTAGGTCAATATGAGTTGACCGACTAGTACCGGTACTTGTGAACGTATATGAAACGGGTTGGAAACCGGTACCTGTAAGAGATAACGGTTATGAGCTGGCATCTTACCGGAGGTGTCCGGATCTGTAAGAAGGGGCATTAACGGTAAGCGAGTACCGGTAATCATAATGACCTCAGTAAATGGCTCGTAACGGTTCTGAGGTAACCGTTACGCACGTTGCAAACTGTGTTAATGGCTCTATTAAAGACATTGATTGTCTTCATTCAACGCTTGTGTAACGGTCATCAGGATGGCTTATAAATAGCAGGGTAAGGAAAGGTAAAAGACACGTACGTACACACACAAGTTGTTATGATCCTTGTATTCTTGCTATTTGCATACTGACTTGATCGTCGGAGAGTCTACGCCGGAGATTTCCTCCGGCGAATTGCAACACGAAGTCAACTTGAAGGATATACAACAAACATGATTACTCAAAAGGGCTTACCCCTACTCATATAATATCAGTCTGGCAGGTGTGGGACAACGAATTCCTCCGTCTCAGATGTAATGGTAACGTGAGGTTTGTGTGTGTCGATGTTGTTTGCGACGCAGAGATTGAAGAATCCACTGCCACTGAAGGCCAGCCTTGGGATGCCGAGTTCATCAGCAACATCAACTGTCTAAGGGAAAAGATAATCGGACGCAATGCAGTGAGGACGGTGCTTCTCGAAGAGCAGTTCCATGTCTGGTTAAAGCATTTCTATGGCGTGGAAGAGTTTGATTGACATTTCAGGATTTTCTGCAGATGACAAATTCTCACAACCGTCAGGTAGGCCAACTTCTTTGCAAGGGAAGCGAAGGATTTCGAGGGATATGTCGCGACCTAATCTGGCATCTCAATCGATGGCGTTCTTGAATCGGAGAGCATTGGCTGTGGTGGTGATTATGGTGAGTTTGACACCATTAGCAGCAAATGTCCTGGCAATGTCCACCAAAGGAATCATGTGGCCTGAAGTATGGAAGAAACATGACATGGATTTCATCTCGTGGTGGTGACATCATGTCTTGGCAGAAATGAAGGTGAAGGACCCAAAAGAAGAAGAAAAAGAAAGTAATCTTTGTCGCGCTGGTGACCAACAAATTGAGTAGGAAAAGAAGCTGTTTGTTTCCGCCAAATCCTACTCCTCCAACTAATCAGGGAATTAGGTGTTTTCAGTCTAACACTTGTATTTGATGACTTGAAAAGCCCATTTCGAATTTACAGTTTTCCAGGACCCACGTGACAAAAAGCCCATGGAAAGCCCATTAAATCTTTACACGTTATAAAACTCGTGACTTGTCGTTTCTGGGTTTTCCAAGCTTTGAATATTAAATAGGACCAGGATCAGGATTAGGATTTGGTTAGGAAACAGAAACGTTCATCCATTATTCTGCGAAGAATAAATAGGTAGTCAACCAATGTCATTTTATGTGTCGTCCAAGGCATCACTGGTCAAACATCTTTTTCCTTTTTTCTTCCATCTTTTTCTTCCACGCTTTGACCTCTTCTCCCCAAAATTGGAGGTTTTCTCTCTCTTTTATTCTTTTATTCAAAAGAAAAAAGAATTACCGTGATCAATTTAAGCTTAACAATAATGTTATAATTCAAATGGTTAGTATTTGTCATATTAGTTTTCGAGTTCGATTTCGGTATTGTTAATAGATAATTAATAATATAATCAATTTTTTTTTATAAAAAAAATTAGTCTTAATAACCTTTTAATGACGAATAGACATAATTTATTGATTGTCTGATTGATGATAAAAATACCAATAAAAGTCAATTCAGACTCAAATCTCATCTCTATCTATATATATAAAAACAAAACAACCCTTTAATTGGCTAATCTAGAAAGAAAACAAATCTTCAATGAAACTATATGATCACAACAACAACAACAACAAAAAGTCCTTTCTTTCAAGTAACTAAGGTTAGCATCAAAGTTCTTCAAGGTAGTATTGTTTATGAGAAAAGGTTTTGATGATGATGATGATGATGATGAGTGATAAGAGCACCCAAAATATAAAAAGAGAGAGACACAATAATGAAGAAAACTCCCTCAAATGACTGCAAAATGCTGCCATGCCTACCTTACCATTTCATTGGAAGTTACGCACATCAGCCCAAAAAAGAAAGAAAATAGACTAAAAAGAAATGAAAAAAGATTTTTTTTTCCTTAGGTCCTTTTTTCTTCTTTCTATCCTCACTTTTCTTTTCTTTTCTTTTGCTTTTTTTTTTCTTTTTTAGGCTGATGTTTAAATGTGATGTGATTAACAAAAGAAATTAAGAATCAAAATTGATGTCCCACCCCCCAAGCACGCTAGTATACTCTTATTTTTTTTCAAAGTTAAATGAAATTAGATTCAAATTTCATACACTGAATACTGGAAGATCTACTTCATGCATCAACATGGTTCTAATTGTTGGCAAAAGAAACGAGAGCATTTTTCTGTGTTAAATGGACCAATGTTCAAATCTAAAATAAATTCATATCTATTGCTTCAAAGTTCAAAGATTAGCTGTACAATATCATAAATGTACTCTTTTCACAAAACCTTTTTTGTTCTCAATCTCTGTATTCCAATGAACTTCCTGTATGACATTGCCTAGCTACTGATAAACCATCCATCAACCGTAAAGAACCCATGTACATCAAATCCTCCACGCCACTCCCACAACTAACAGAAAACAGAACCAATGGCAACAACAAAAAAGAGATTGTCATGTCTTGTAAGGAGATCTTCCATTATTATCCAAGACAATTTCGAACAAGTCTGCCTCAGATTCCTCATCGTAATCATCAAATCCTCTGTTATTGGTTGGGGTACTTCTGTTTGTGCCTCCTCTGTTTTGCCATTGAGAGTCGATTCTTCCCATCGAGAAGAGCTCTTTACTGTCATCATAACCTAATGCAGGTGACTTGACAAGGGGCCCAATAAAGCAAGGATTTGGTGTTCTTGCAGCATTTGCCTCCACATATCTGAACATACTCTGCCCAAAATTCACAAGAACCATTGTCTCAATGTCTGCTGCAATTGTAGGGTACAGAGGAGTCCCAAATTCCTCTGACTTGCAATCAATTACATGCACCAACTCTGCATCTAATGTGAAAAACACCTTCTTTTGCCTTGGATCAAACCCACATCCAATCACTCTGTCTCTCATCCCCCACTCTGCTTTCTCTGTTTCAAATATAACCTTAATACCTGCAAGAGATTAACTAACCATGATAAATTAACAAATACGTACTGTACTGATTAGATTAGGCCAACAAATGACATTTATTTAAAGAACCCACATCATTTTTTTAGTCAACAGCTTCCTACCTACTTTCCAAGTGCACTGAAGAATGCCACCATTTTGGGTTATGAAAAAGAGCATTTTTCCATTCATTATTAATGCCTATTGTCTCGCTGGTGCGACAGCTTTTAATAGGGAGATATTCTAGGTGAGATGAGATGCTAGTAATTGATTAGTGACTTAATTGCCAACATTTTTGTAGAGCCAAATTCAAGAATCAAGAAAGTAGTTTTTTATCAAAATAAGAGATTTACTTACCATCAAGATAGACAGAACCATTGGAGTTGAATCCAATGGAACCTGGATAGGTTCCTGGAAGTTTGAAAGGGAGAGAGCCTCCTCCTGCAGTGAGCCCAACAGATAAAACAACTGCTTGATCATTTCTACCATCATGATCTTTACTGGAAACCCTCAATTCCTCAACATGAACAAAACATTCTGATGAATTCCCTTTGGCATTGAAATCTTCTGGAATGAGTTTAGTCTTTTCCCCTTCTTTAGCTTTGATCACAGATTCTTGATCTTCAACCCAACAATCCAAAACTGTGATCTCAAAATATGCTTCTTGAGGGAAAGATGAATTACCCAATGGAGGACCAGGTAGAGGCAGAGCAGTTCTGATTACAGAAGCAGCAGACATGGCAGGAATATGAGGATTGCTGCTGAAAGCACCAATCTTTCTCAACCCAGAATTTAATCTGATCTTTTGCATGAAATCAGCTGACCCTTGACAAACTTCCCAGCTAATCTCTGTGTCTGCCCCTTGTCTTCCATAATCACCAACTGCACAGAAACCTAAAAAAGATGACTTTGTGGAAGGAGACGACGACATGTAGCCAGTGAAACCAAATCTTGACCATCCATTCTCAACGGCATCTGTGATTAGAGATGGATGATCAGCCCAATTGAACAGAGGTTTGGCAGAAACCCCACGTCGGAAATTAGCATAATAATTGTAATAACCCCCTCTTCTTTTGCTCTCTAACTGATCCTCAATCTGATCACGGTGAAGGCGAGCAATCCCATCGTGAAGGCTCTGATTTCTGGTCTTTGTTGGGTCAGCAACACCACCAATCCTGCTGTCTTTGAAGAAATAACGCCTCAACAATATCACAACAAATAGAATTGCAGAAACAAAAACAGACCCAGCTGCCAACAGGATATGTAACTTTAAAAGCATTTTCTTTTCTTTCTTTTCCCCTTCAAATCCAGTCCTTGGCTTTTTGTTGCTACTGGTGTTTTTTATATGGGATTGAACAGTGCAGGAGAAAATTTTATGGAATTGGAAAAAGAGGAGGTACTACAAACAAAGAAGGGTGGACCAGACCGGTTCAAGAAAGGTAGGAGGGTACTGTAGTGTCAGCACCTCAGCCGGAAAAGAAGAAAATAATAAATTAAACACTAATGCATAATGACGTAACCAAGGCTCGTTCCTCCTTGTTTAATTGACTCATCACCGCTAATTATATATGGAAATATTAGTAAAAATACAGGATTAAAGGAACCCATGATTCATACCTTTATAACAAAATTACTTTTAATTCATATTTTAAGCGAGAATATTCTAATTGAAAGATAATTAAAAGAAATGAATGAAGTAAGGTTAGGTGTCACTGAATGTGGAAGAGAGATGGCATAAACGTATTTGGTTAGCAAGTCCATTAGGTAATTAATTATGTGTTTATACCAACAACAACAACAAAAAGTGTGAACCGACAAAATCTTCTTAAAAATCGCGTTTAATGTAGTTATAGTTTTTCAAAAGAGAGAGAGGGAAGGGAGTGGCGAGTTGTAACTTTGTAAGCTGTTCGAGAAGAAGCTCTTGAAAGCTAACCCCAAAATCCTATAATTGGATGATGTTCATGTGACATTGTGACATTTTGCGATGACGGCGAGACGGAATACTGTCCGAAATTTGTGAAAGCAAAGTGACGAAACCCGAGGAAACATCGGAACAAGGATTTTATTTTCTCGCCCTCCGATGTTGGTAGTTGATAATGTTGAACACGGGTTGATGATGGTAAATCCGTAAAGTATATTGTTCAGTGGTGAATGGTTGACGATGGTTCTTGCTCTAAGATTATTTGCAAAGTGTCGGAGGGGTTTTCGGTGCAAAACTCCGACGAGTTATAAATGGTATAAGTATATTATCGGGTGAGCTAACGGACGGTGATTGGTGGAGGAAAGTGATAAATGTTTGTCTGGTGTTTGGTGAAGGTGAGTAATTGATTGCCCTCGAAATAAATAAAGAGGGGTATTTATACCTCCTCTTAGGTTGGAGTGGATGATTATACTCGAGTATAATCCTGATAGATGTGATAGGTGGTTGGTGTTAGGAAGCTGTCAGTGGTGTCAGACGGCTGCTGATTTTAGTTGCTCGAGGCAGAGCATTCGCATTAAATGTCAATGGGCATCTAACGAAAATGGTGGGATCCCTCACCTTTATCCGTTAGCATACCTAATAGATGTAAATAAGAAGTGAGACGTTACCTGAGGGTACCGATAGCCCTACCTAGGGTGTTGATCGTCATGCTTTCTCGTCAGCTCCTACCAAATTTTAATAGCTTCCGGTTGCTCCCAGGCAAGAAATGTCATAAATACCCTCCAGGTATTTATTTGTATTATCAGTAGTTATTCGTTGACGGATATTATCTCGTGTAGAAAAAAAACATCATGTACATATAGTCTGTAGTCCGTTGATTATCGATAAAGATTTAGATTTAGATTCGAATATCGTTTTTAACGGTAAAAAATATGTAAAAAGGAAACCAACAAAATCAAATTACTTTATCACTCAAGGATCATCCACTTGATTAAAAACACAAAAGGCTCCATCAAATTAATAGATAATCATACCAAGACATTTTGAGCATTGGGCAGTGGTTGGAGAAAGCAAAAGGCTTTTCATAATTCAGAAGATAATCAGCCATAATCCCAGGAGTTAAAATCAATTATTACACAGAAATCAAAGTTTGAAAAGATGATCAGATGAAAAAAATGACAAGCAATTTGGATGAGAGTTCACCCTGCCATTACAAGCGTTTTCAGTTGTCAAACAATAAAAAAATACTCATACCACAACTTTTCGAAACCCTCAAGATTTTCCCAATGAAAATAAGTAGCCGGCATTCTTTTAGATGCTCTGCCTTTGGTTGGTGTCTTTCACTCACTCTTGCTCACACCCTTGTACAACCTGTGCCCGATGATTTTACTCGCATCATACCCGAGAGGCAGAGTTGCCGCCATTATCAATAACCATATAGATAACTGGATCAAAGTCAGAGCATGTGGGAACTGCCAAATTACCAAAAGTTATTTATTTTTTCATTGGTCAGACCACTCGAGTTGGTTTTGATTGACAAAAAAAAAGAATAACGGCCTTTTATTTTATGGCAAAGGCCCGAAGAGCAGACGGGGAGAAGAGACATAAAGAGCCCAGCCCACTTACAAAATTATAAGTTCCTAACTGATCTGGGCTCCCCGCCCATTTACTCCAGGTAAGCTCCCCCACTTATCCGAAATCATCTATTATCTGGTAAAAGACTCCAAAATCCACTGACGCCGGCAACCATGTCTCCTCCACCTCCACGCTTCTCCGCCACTCCGCGCCTCTCTCCGCCTCTCCTTAAGCCACCTCTTCTCCTACACTTCCTCCCCTCCCTCAAGCCGAATAAACTCATTTTCACTTCTAAACCTTCCCGCCGATTTTCCCTCATAACATCCTCCGCCTCTCCTTCCTCGTCATCAGCCTCCACATCCCAAATTGACATGGTTCAAAACAAGCACGGAATCTACACCTCTAAACGCAACAAAGTCGTCGTTTTGTGGGACCTCGACAACAAACCCCCGCGTGGAGAGCCCTACCCGGCAGCTCTCGCGCTCAAACAACTTGCTCAGAAGTTCGGCGACATCATAGACTTCTCTGCCTACGCTAATCGTCACGCGTTTAGCCATCTCCCTCAGTGGGTCCTGCACGAGCGCAGGGAACGGAAACAGTTAGACATCCTCGAACGCAAACGAGTCGTCGTCCCGGAGCAACCCTATATCTGCGGCGTCTGCGGTAGGAAATGTAAGACTAATATGGACTTAAAGAAGCATTTTAAGCAACTTCATGAGAGAGAGCGGCAGAAGAAGCTGAATAGGATGAAGTCGTTGAAAGGGAAGAAACGGCAGAAATTTAAGTCGAGGTACGTTAGTGGGAATGAGAAGTATAATGAGGAGGCGAGGCGGCTTGTGACTCCGAAACAAGGATATCGGCTGGATGCGGAGTTGAGAAGAGCTGGGATTTATGTGAAGACTGTAGAGGATAAGCCGCAGGCAGCGGATTGGGCGGTGAAGAGGCAAATTGAGCATTCCGTGAGTAGAGGAGTGGATTGGTTGGTGCTGGTTTCAGATGATTCCGATTTTTCTGAGATTTTGAGGAAGGTGAAAGAAGAGGGCCAGTTGGGAACGGTGGTGGTGGGGGATAAGGATAGAGCATTGGGGAGGCATGCTGATATCTGGGTCCCGTGGAGTGGAGTTGAGAATGGGGAGTTGAGAGAACAGGATTTGGTGCCTAAGAGGAGGAATGTGGGTGATGGGTTTTATTCATTTTCGGAATATGATGGAGATGGGAGTGATTTAGTTAGTATATTTGGCGAGGTTGATGGTGTGAATGTTTCAGCATTTTCAGAAGGGGAAGAGGAGGAGGAGGATTATTTGTTATGGGACAGTGAGGATGAGGAGGAGGAAGACGGAGAGTTTGATTTAACAAATGTATTTTGGTGATGGCACTAGCGTTGGCTCTGCATGTTGTAGAACATACATTTCGATGCATGCTTTGTCCAGGTTGAATAATTTTGAATTGGGATAAAAGGTCTACATGATAGGAAAAATTGAGCTACTTCTGTAACTTGTTAGGCAATACTGGTTCAAGTTGTAGCATAGGTGCAGTGGACTGGATAGATAGTCTGGGTGCTTGAGCAAGTCTTATGTGACTGTCTGAATCCCACTGACTTCATGGTAACACTGAATTGATCATCATCTAAACCCCGAGGTTTATTGCCAACATTTGCAAAAAGGTACGTCTCTCCAGAAATCATATATGTGCATTATTTCTTGTTTTTGGTGTACAGTTGGTTATTGATCTCTGGTTTTATGGCCTAGTCAGGCTGATAAATAACTATTGGTAACTCATTTAGTATGTTCTGCATATCAATGATTATGCCCGTGGTTGCCTGGTAATCTAGTTCGGTTGATGAATTACATTTTGCTTGCATTTAGGAATTTCTTTTGTCATATCCCTGTTAGCTCAATTTGTACTTGAAAGCTCTGAATCTTACACATCTGAAGCCTTACTGGGGATGAGGCTGAGCCATAATTATCAGTATGAATAAATGTCGCATAACATCTTACATATTGTAACAAAATTCACCTTGATTCCTTTGATAGTTGTGAAGGGAGAGAACTTGCTTGGTATTTATTGAAGGATAGAGGTTTTACCTAAACTTACATGCAATCATATAACGGAGAATCCATGTGCTAAACTTGCATACAATGTCAGACACTGATTATTTTGTTTTTCGTGCAAGTGGTGGAAGAAAGTGAGGAAGAAGACAGCAAAGTTATTCATTCTGGTGTGCATTACACCCAAAATTTGAATTGTAAGATGAGAATTTTAAGAGTAATATTGGTTGTTATTTTCTTTACCCACTTGGAGGAAGCAGCAGAGAAGATAGATATTCATTATGGATTTATATTATCTACTGTGTAAATACTATCTTCTACATATATCCTTTGTTGTTGTCAAACCAACATCATCATATTAGCTCATTTGCTTGAATTCCTTGCCTCATTACCAACATTGACCTGTCTTGTTGAATTTTGGATTAAGCTTTCTTATTGGTATGAGATTAGGTTCAACGGATTGCTAGTAGTTTAACACCAAGCCATTGGCATACAAGGTTAGTTCTGTGATTTTGGTGAATAGATAAGGACTCATAACATCCAAAGCTTTTTGGATGAAGAGGGACCGCCACCTCTCTGATTAGTAGTTTGGCACTAAGATTACCTAAATTCCACATGGCTCGGTACACAGACAGTTTATTTGAGGCTTCAGATCAGAAGCTCAGACCACGTGCTCACCGAAACTGTTTGTTAATCACTTTTCTTTCGTCTTTGCCATTTCCATCCACTTGTCTTTGTGGTCCTCCCTTTGATTGTATTGGGAATGCAGGAACTGAAGCATCAGATGTTTACTACTGAGAGTATAATTGTCATGTGAAATTGATCCATCACGGTCACAGAGGACTGTTTGGATGTAGCTTTTTGAGATGAATAATGTGAAAACTTATAACGGCAGCTGGTAATGTTTTGTGTGTGCATCATGATGTTGTTCGGCCCCTTACAGCAGTTTTGTACCATGGCTATTGATTATCCAAGTTTTCACTACCTTAAAAGAGTTGTTTCTGTAGATCAGTCTACCTAATTTGCACGTTTTCTTGATGGATAATTTGAGTTTGGAAGTTGGAGATGTATGTGTTTGTACATTGGATTTTCTATTTATCACGCTTTCCTGTCATTTGTGCCATATATGATACTGCTCTGATGTTAACTATTTTTGTTTATGTTGTGCTGCCGACTGAACCTTGATGGCTGGAATTGGCCAAATTAGGCAAACAAAGCCAACAATTTTGGATCTTCTAGTGCGCATCATTAGTGTTTCCTTTGCTGCTCTTGTTATAAACAAAGTAATTAGTCCGACAAAACATCGTATCTGTACTTTAAAGTCGCATTGGGTGGTTGGAGTTAAGCCTCTATGCCAATCCGACGTAAATAAATAACAATACTATGTGAAGTGTGGATTAAGCAGACCCGTACGGTGGAGTGCAAGATCTCGGGTCCGACTCGCTTTCCCTCATGGAAAGAGTTTCACGCTTTCAGTTGTTGGTTAAATTCTTATGTATTCAGAAGTTATATAATGTAGGTTCGTTCGAATTCTACCACCTCCGTTACATGTTGTAACTTATGCCAAACATAATGTGAACAAAAAAGAAGTGAATAAACTTTCCCGCAAATAGATAAATTCCAAATCTTGGTATGATTCTGTCAACTGAGGCGATGAATTTTGTAATCGGTAGTCAGTGAAACTCTTGTGGTACTAATTAGTCCTCAAAAATATTTTATTCAAAAAAGTCCTCATGGTTTTTCCTCCCACCAATACTCGTCCGACAACTCACACCTTATAAGTTATTTTGGAAAATATGAGGAGTCTAAATTAATCGCATGATAATGACACCAACAGTTTATTAGTATTATAAAAAAGAGAAAATGACACCAATAGTGACTTTGACTAACAGAAAAATGAAAGCCACCAATATAAGCGCCGACCTTCTCTAAAAAAAATAGTAGTTGAATTTTATGAAAAATATATATAATCCCCCTTATCTAATTTTCCTCTTGGACTAAAATAAATATTCAGCCGTGAATAAGCACCAAATGATTATGGGATAATGCGAAAAATAACATATGTACTGGTATTGATTCGATCTCTCATTTCATTTTCACTCGCTTGATTCTTATACTCGAATTATTATCCTTACTTAGATCCTTATGTTAAATTTGTCCATTGATAACCGTTGAGTGTCTGGTATGACATACCATATTATTTGTTACGTGTATTTTTACTCATACATCTTACCACGTAACCTTACATAACAATGTTTTAAAAAAATAATGGAAAGAAACGGGTTTAGAAACTGATATGAAAAACCGGGAGTAAGTACTAAGGTAGCGTTTGACGTTCCGGTTCTACTCGGGAAAGTCATTTCCCGAGTAGAAAATCGGAGGAGTAGGTGTTTGGTAACACCTACTCCAAAATGACTTTTTGAAAAGTCATTTTCAAGGCAAGGCCAAATTGGCCTTGCCTCCCACTGGAGCATTTTTTGCTCCAGTGGGCACCGGGAAGTCCTTTTGGACTTTCCCTCTCTCCTATTTTTTTTTTTTCAATTCATTTTAATTTTTTACTTTATATAATTAATAAAATAAATTAAAAACTATCATAAAAAAATTTCTATTTCAAGATAAATAATTTTAGATCCACTTTTTCTATTTTTATTAATTTTTAAAAAATGGGTTTTATACCCTTTATGGTCATTTTACATCCAAACCATAATTTTAAAAAACTGTTTTACCAAACACCTCAAGTATCTAACTTTTTCATTTACTAGAAGTCATTTTTCCACAAAATTTTTCTAATTAGAACCGAAACGCCAAACAGTTGTGTGTTTCAATGTTTACGGCGCACTGTCATACGAACTCTAATTCTTTGTTGAGTTCAAACTGAACCTTAAAAAGAGTATTGGTTAAAATTATTACAAACAATCTCATCAATTATGATTATGAGGCCTACATAGAAACATATGATGAGTGATCCCAACTTGTCCATTACGTGTACATCTATTTTAATTAAAATGGATCGTATACTCTCTCCTTTCATATTAAACGACGTATTTAATATTTTATATATATTTAAAAAATTATTTTTTACATCTTTTAAATTTATATTTGAAAGAAAACCCAAAAAAACTCCAAAACATTTTACTTATTATAGATAAATGTAATAAAAGTTGTAAGTAATTGAAGGGGATTATAATAATCTTTATAATTATTATTAAAAATCTATTTAAAAACAATATTAAAACCCTCAAAATCGGTGTTTGACTGTTTTCTAAACAAGTTAAGTAAACTAGTGCTACCTTAACAATGAAATTAAGTACATACTATAATTTTGCACGCCGTTCAGCCACCTAGTACAGCAAATAAAAATTATAAGCAGAAGTGGGCTATGTCGGCCGAATTTGGATTTATCTTAAAAGGAGATCAACGTGGCGGCCGTGCCCAGACGAGACGACAGACTAGCGGCACACACAATGCCTTCTTCTTTTTTCCATTTTAATTAATTATTCAACCCCAAAAAAATAAAATAAAATTTTAATTATTAATTGTCGATTAGCAACAGCAGGCATTTTACCAAAATATATATATATATATATATATGTCAGTGGGCGAACCGCTTTAGTATTTTAGGGATTTTGCAGTAAAAACATAAAGATTTCTACCAACATTTGGTTGTTTGTTAGTTACGAAAATAGCTGTTCTTATGGAAGGAGGATCCTTCTGCTGTTCGAGTTCTAGTTCCACGTCAACGACCCCCAGCTCATCCTCGGAGAAGCGGAAGCTCGGCTGCCGGGAAAAGCAGCTTCAGCACCACCAAGACAAGCCGTACAGAGGGATTAGGATGAGGAAGTGGGGGAAATGGGTGGCTGAGATTAGGGAGCCCAACAAACGATCTCGAATATGGCTCGGCTCCTACTCCACCCCTGTAGCGGCGGCTCGGGCCTACGACACGGCAGTTTTCTACCTAAGAGGGCCGTCCGCCAGACTTAATTTCCCGGATTTGATATACCAGCAAGAAGATAAGGATGAGCTGGACGACATGTCGGCTGCCTCCATACGGAAGAAGGCCACCGAAGTTGGGGCCAAGGTGGACGCGCTGCAACAAGCATCTCTCCTCCATGGATCATCATCATCGTCCATGTCGCAAAATCATCAATCTAACCGGTCGCCTGTTCTTTCGGAGAAACCCGATTTGAACAAGTATCCAAACCCGGAAGATTCTGATGAGGAATATTGAGATATATATATATATATATATATATATATATATATATATATATATATATATATATATATATAATTAATCAGTTAGATGTTAATTTTTTAAATTTCGTTTGGTATTTATGAGCTTTTTCGTGTACATCTTGGTAGCCGGAAAGAAGAGAGTTCTGGCTCTACCAAGAGAATTATTGAATTAGTATATAGCTAGAAACTACCTAAGGGTTGAACTCGGAAGAAATATTCAAACTGATTACTGATTTAAGGTTTTCAGAAGCAAGAAGATGTAATCGTGGACTGCAACAAGGTTGTTTTTTTCTAGTAAAGTTAGTCAAGAGATAGTATATGATGAAGTTTAATTATGTGTTTTGTTTGTTTGTATGTTATATGCTTTTGTCTTGTAGTATAGTATAGTTTTAATGCGTTCATCTGTTTGTTCGGTTGTAATAATTCTAATTTGGACAGATTCGCAATTGCCTACCACTCTCCCTCCCATCGAAATTATATATGCTAAGAATTTTATTGATTGAAGTATATATCATAGTAATTATGTAGTGATTAAGAATAATTATAATAGAGATGAGGATTAGATTGGATGAGTAGGTAGCCAAACAAGAAGGAAGTAGATAAGGAGATAAGGGAGAAGCTGAGCACCAAGAAGTGGCAAAAGGTGACGTGCCTGTGGACACCACAAAAAACATAAAAGATCGATCAGGGAAGGAATAAAGAGAGGGGAAAGTGGTCCTCTTTGCTTCGATAGAGATCAGCAGGTAATTGTCATCTCCATGACTTGAGATGGTGGAAAGCTTACGAAAGCCTGTTCGCTGGAAGTTGATGCGTGATGCAGCATGGGCGGTGAATGTGCTCTCTTTCTTATTTCTTATCATTACCTAATTCAACCTCATTAATTTAGATTCAGCTTCTATAAATCTTTGTTAATGACATTTTACCCTTTAAAAATACTCCCTATATGTTTACATTAATTGCTTGTTTAAGTATTTCTTTGTATTTTAAAAAAAAAAAAACTTTTTTAATCACTCCCCTCAATTTTTTATCTAAATAGGTGATTATATTTGGAAAACTAACATCTAATAAAATTTGGAGAGTATTATATTTTCGATTACTAATTGATTTTGATGCTAGCTGCTCATCAATCGTGATCATGAACGCTGTACAGGTAAGTGCGTGAATGTGATGATCCTTTGTTCTCTTGTGTTTAAATATGTCAAATGTGCCGCCTTCTTCTTTTTCCTTTTTTTATCCACACACGTGTTCTTTCAATTATGATTAATCTTATTCAAATTATCACTTAACCATAACTAGTGTTTTTTTTTTTTATTCACCATTCAAAATAAAAAATAAAAATAGTAAAATATTCTAAAGTTTCTAAGATAAAATATTCTAAGAGTATAATTTTTGTCAGAAATTTTAACGATGCATATTAAAAAATTATTAGAAAAAATAGAAAATTGAGATTAAATTTTTTATGATTATATTTATTAATAATTAAAAGAATTAAGAAAATTAGGTTAAAGTAAAAAAATTTAAAAGATTGAGAAGTAATGAATATTTCGTGGAGATAATTTTTGCACTTAAAAAAGATACTTCTACTATATTTTATTAAATGATATTGTTGACACCTTTTTTAAGGTAACGTAATGATTAGTTCGAAGAAACCGAAATTTTTTCTAACTATTCTATCCTTGGCATTTTTTACCCCCAAAATAAGCTTGAAAAAATTCAATCTCTTTGCCATCTTTTTCGTTCTGGAATTTTAAAATTCGTATGAAATATTTCGAGTTCCCTCCAGCAGCAAGATTTGAACTCCTCAAACATTGATTAAATAAAATATCTGTATCTAAAGAAGTAAAATAATCTTTTTCACCTCTGTTTTCACTTAGAAACTCAGACCACTGTTTTGCACAATCCTTACCCGAACGATTGAATCATGGAGATTTTGATCATTTCTTTGATTTCAATCACATCCCTTCTATACCTCCATACCTTGAAGTTGTGTGCCAATCCCACAATATCCTAGCTTGCAAATCCATAATCTCTACATTCTCTTTAACTGCTTCATCCTTATTCAGAAAAACAAACTCATCTCTTTCACTGCTCACAGAACAAACAACTTCATCTTCTTCAACCACAATCAAACCCAACGCATCCTCACCCTTGGACGCAGATGAGCTTTCTTAAAAAACAACATCATCTTCCCTATCGTACATATCTCCCACAATCAAATCCATATTATATCTTTGCTCCATCGTAGAGTCAAAACGTCGTTTATTGAAAGACAAAGGGAGTACTTTTCAGCGTATTTGCATCCAAAAAAGTTGCGCAATTGTTTTTTCATTTCTGACCTTTTGTTGGAATTTCCTTCAGAAAAGTATCAAATTTGCGACGAAAATATTTCTTTTTCAAATAAGCAATTTTTTTTAGTGAATTATAAATGTTCAAATTAATACACAAAAATAAAAATATATATAAAGAATTTGTAAAAATATATAAGGAATTTCAAAATTTTATGAAAAAATCAAAAAGTAGAGAAAGATTTTTTTTTCAAGAATTTTTATTAATAATTAAATGAAGTTATTAGTATTACATTTTTCTGAATAAAATTTAAAAAAATATTCAAGAAATTTAATAATTTATATTTTTATAATTGTTTACCTTCTCTTATTTTTCTTAATTTTTTTAGTTGTGGAAAAAAATTATTTGAAAAAAATAATCTTCATTTTTTGATTTATTTTCATAATAATTTAGTTTTTATAATTTTTTTCTAGTTTTTAATCATATTTTAATATAAAAAAGTATTTTTTTTAATACACCGTTGGGGTTTCGGATTAAAGTTTGAGAGCCCAAAATATTAGGGACTAAAATCTTGAAGTGCCTATACCTAATCTTAAAATATATTTTTCAACTAAAAAGAAGTTTGTTATTCAAAAAAATTCCACAGCACACCCGTCGTTGTTCCATTCTTAGTTTTTTTAACAAGTTCAATTTTACCAATCAGACTATACCCCTCTTAAATTGAAATTGTCCCTCGTTGTTTTATACTCCATTTATATATAATTGGAAGCAAAAAAATCAACCCGAATTTACAACATTTTAATAATTTTACTAATTAATTTTGAAGTTTTAATCTCACTTACATTTATTAAAAAATATAATCTTGTCATGTAAACTAGCTACCCTTTACCGCTCGTTTGGAAAGCAAGATTCGGTAAGAATAAAATTGAGTTGAATTCTACTTTTTCTTAAATACTCTCTCCAGTCCTAATTAAACGACTTTTATTATTTTAGTATATATATTGAGAAAATCGGATGATTCATTATTTAATCCCAAAAAAATTTGTATTTTTTTTGAACGAAAAAAAATTCGGAGTAAAATTATCTCAAATAATGAATCATCCGATCTCTTTAATATGCATACCCAAATAGTAAAAATTGTTTAATAAAAATTGGATTCAGTATTATGGATGGAAGCTTTCCAAGGGTAGAATTGAATTCTAATGGCCCACTATAAACAAGATTTCCGTACCAAAACAAACCTCGTAGCCTTTGTTGAGGAGGAACTTGGTGAGGTAGGAACCGTCTTGGCTGGTGATGCCAGTGATGCGTGCAACCTTCGGTTTTGTGGCGTTGCCACTGGCGGATCCGGGTCCTAGCACGGCGTCGTTTTGGGTTGTTGTTGCTGCCATTGATGGATTGGAATGGGTTGGATGTGATGAAGAAATGGGGACTGCTTTAATGGCGATGAGAATGGTGAAGTCTGATGGCTTTTTTTTTCTGTTTTTGTTTTTGTTTTTGTTTGAACAAATAAGATGTACCGGGTAGAATTGTAAAATAAACTCAACTCAATTCTAAATCTAGGTTATTATAATACTCCCTCCGTCCGGGAAATCATGTCGTTATAGCCTTCGGCTCCGTTTTTTCAAATGTTGTCGTTCTCGGTTTCCAACTGCTTTCTTCTACAATTCTGACCTTCTTGCCCTTAAAATTGGATTGCCTCGCGCTTGTCTCCTCTCTGTCTCCCACCATGAAGCCGCTCTCTCCTTCAAAAACCAAATGTATCGAATTTTTTGAATCATTTGGCAGGGAAATTGAAAATTGGTTCTTCAATTAGGTTTTTCCTTCGCTTGGCCATCGATCATGGAGAGCATCGATTATTGGCTTGATTCACAAGACGGCAACATTGTCGATTTCGACGGTTCGATGCAGATGTTTGTCCCTGATTCAATCACAAACGAAGAAGCGGCCGCAGATGTGGGGTTTGGAGACGACAGCGAAGCTATGGAAGCAATCAAAGAAGAATCCACCGATGGGCAAGTGGGCAACGTCAACGAAGCCTCAATTGTGGTTGAATCCAGCGCGGATGAAGGGTCAATCGTGGCTGATTCCAGCGAGGTCATCTTCGCCATAGTGGATTTTAATGATGTTTCCTGTTATGCTTGGAATTTTTGTAGGCAGTTCATTGGATTTCAATGATGTTTCCTGTTCTAGTAGGAATTAATTTAGGCACTTTCCTTAGATTTCAAGCTTCCAATCTGTTGTGCTTGGGATTGATTTAGGCACTTCCCTGGGAATTCAATGGTGGTTTTTGTTGTGCTTGGAATTGCAATTGCCAATATGTTGTGGTTGGGATTTATTTTGCCAACCGGTTTTGCTCTCAATTTGCCGTTGGAATTCATTTTTCTTTCTGTTGGCCAACCTGTTCTTCTTTCAATTTTGTTTCAGTCTGCTTTTGCCTTGCAAATCAAGGTGTTTTATGAGTTTTTTTCAATCTATTTACGGATTGGTTTTCCAAATGGTAAACGAACAGGGGAAGAAACAAACAAGACAAACACAAACTTCATTTATTTAGTACCCATTCCCATTACATAGAGAAACAGGAGGGAATTTATTTAGTATCCATTCCCATTACATAGATAAACAGGAGGAAATTTATTTAGTAACCATTCCCATCACATAATGCCTAACTAATCAGAACCAGAATCATCTGCATCAGAGATTGTTGGGATGCCTGGGATGGCATTGCCAAAGCTTTGGAGTTCCTGAGCGGCAGCCCTCCCATTCCCAATTGCCACATTCGACACTGATCTCTTTTGCTTCAGATGACTAATTGTGAGTGAGAGATGGTTTATGACCATGCCAAATGACTCCATCAGGTTGAGTGCTAGTCCCCCGTGATCCTCATCTTCCAATATTGCATCCTGGCTTGCCTTCAACTCCTCTAGTTGCTCCTCGAGCTCTTCGATGTGCGCTGTGGTTTGGAGACTCCTATTCTCCATCTGTACCGTGTCTGCCTCCAGTTGAGTTGCAATTGTGCATGCAAGATCAAGAAGCTCTTGCTTTCTATTACGATCCATTGGCGCACACCTGCAGATGGAGAGAAACAAAGGAAGAGAGATGAGATGATAGCAGAAAGAAGTTGTGGTAGGCAAAGGTTGGCGATAAATGCATATGCACAGAGGGTGGTATTTATAGGAATCAATTAGGGTTAGGTTCAGTTAATATAGAAAAAGGATGGAACGGCACAATACTTGGGAAACTAAACAGGTTTTGGGAACAAATACAATTAGTTGCCTTCTTTCAGTAGGAAACATATCTTCCCTTTGTGTGTTGCAGTTGCAATACAATCCTCCCTCCCAGCGTGTCAACCAAAGCATTGTCTTCTCTTTGTAACAGTTATAGGTTAAATCAAACTGAAAAGCTACAACTCAAGCAACCAGTGTCTCATTTCCATTGCTTGACACAAAAGCAAACACATGACTAAAAACACCAAGACCAATAACAACACATGCAACACCAGCTTTATATCCTAACAGTTGATACTGCTACACATAACAGTTGGATAGTAATGTTACAACTACACATAACAGACAAGTCCATTGGAATCCAACAGTTGCATAGTAATGTTAAAACTACCCACAACAGAAAAATCCATTTGAATTCAAGAATTACACAAATACTCACAGTTGCATTATAAATTCCAATACTACACACTTCAGTCCAATCCATTGGAATTAAATAATTACACTAAGACCACACCAGAAACATCACAACTTACACACAAGTTTCCGATCAATTGTAATTTAAAAACTACACAGAGCAACAACCAATGCATGCAGTCCACTAAAAGTGGTGAATACAAAATACACACCACAACAGCAACATCACAATTTACACACAAGTTTCCCATCAATTGTAATTAAAGAACTACACAAAGCAAGAACCAATGCAGACAGTCCTGTAAAAGTGGTGAATCCAAACTACACACCACAACACTAACATGACAAACTACACACAACTGGACAGAAAGTAAGTTAAGATCCACTTAATATACCATTGTATAAAATGGATGTTCAAACCCAAAAGGGCTTTACATGTGAGCAATACTACCATATATGCCCTACCAAAATCAACAAAATCAGTTCCACTTAATATACCATAATCTTTTTGGCAATGCACTTCCACTTAATATACCACTGTAAGAAATGGAAGTTCATACCCAAAAAGACTTTACATGCGAGCAATACTACTATATATGCCCTACCAACTTCAACAAAGTCAGTTCTAATCTTCCCTAATCAAGTTGTCAATTACCATATCTACCAAAAAATTGACCAATCCCAGTTGGTACTCCTAACCAAAAACAGAAGTAACCAAGCAGTTAAACATGAAGCATAATCTTCCTCCTGAAATAGGGAAAATAAATTCAATGTCAGTAGCCATTACAAGGAGAAAGTGTGTATATTGTCAATAACTAATATCAGCAGTGGCTTACATGGTGAAGGAGGAAGATGTGCTGCAGCAGTTGCATATATCAATGGATCACAGCCAATGTCGAAGGAAGCAACTCAAGTCTATCCATGTGATTCTTTCTCATATGTGGGATTCTATATGCATTGGAACCTTGATGATACGATCCTGGTTCCTTAGGATGCGTAACACCAACTGTGATCTTTGTTCAAAGACGGATTTCCTGCGGAATAGAATGAACTGATAGATAACTCGACAAGTACGAGCTTAGACCACTAGCTAACCTGTGCTAAGTGCCCTAATCGATTTCAAGTCAAGGGTCTTGAATCGGGTTCTTAGGACTAGACTCAACAATGTGAGAATCACACTAAGATAAACGAGACAATAGTGCAATTCCAAGATTTACTTGTATAAGACTCAAGTATTGCGGACTCAAGAATAACAAGGTTCAACCAACTTGAACAAGGGGCAGAGATTGAAGAGATTAACTCAATTTATCAAATAACAGCCTCCTTCTAAGGAGGCCAAAAGGCTCCTTATATAGGTTACAAATAAACCCTAATTCCAAAAGAGGAATATTACATAAAGTAGATACTTAACTAATGAACTAAATGTCTATTTAATTAATTAGCTAAACAAAGTAAAAGCAATAAACGCGTGCAGCTTCTGGACAACAGAAACGGACAAGTGCCGATAGAGGTAGGGACCAATCGGGCAGGAGCCGTTTCATTCAAGGGCAGATAGGCGCCAAAACGGACACGCGGAAATGTTGAACCAAACGGCAACGGATGAGTCAAAACGGTAAGTGCCGTTTTGAGAGAAACGGACGCGTGCCGATAGAATGGTCAAATGCCGTTTGACCAATGCCGATTGTGCCAGTTGATCAAGTGCCGTTGTGCGCATAACGGTAACTTGCCGTTTGACCCACGTCATCATCGGTCAAGGCAAAAGTGAGAAGATTCACTATCTTTGCCGTCTTCTCCCTAAGTGCAGTCCTCTCACTTGTCATCTCAGATTCTAGCTCTTTGTGGATGAGGGATGACAATCGGTCTTGAAGTCGTTGGGCTCTGGCTCGAGTCATTGGACCAGCTGGTGGTAACGGTAACTGGATGCGTGGATTCGCATCATTCCCTCCCCCTTCGGAAGGATTCGTCCTCGAATCCGTATCGGCATCATCCGCAAGTCCATACTCGTCATCTGCATCAAACAAAACTAAGTCAGAAACATTGAAAGTGGAGCTAACGGCACCATACTCACTCGGCAACGCCAGTTTATAGGCATTGTTGTTGATCTTCTCAAAAGTCTGGAACGGTCCGTCTCCTCGAGGTGAGAGCTTGCCGCGGCGTTGGTCAGGAAAACGCTCCTTGCGCATATGCAACCAGACCCAATCGCCAACCTGAAACGTCACTAGCCGTCTGCCCTCGTTCCGTTTCTGCACAAGCTTCTCATTCATACGCTCAATGTTCTGTTTTGCCTTAGCATGTAAGTGCTTGACAAAATCAGCCTTCTGTTCACCATCTAAACTTACAACATCACTCAACGGTAAAGGAGTTAAATCCAAAACAGTTCTAGGATTAAATCCATAAACAAGCTCAAACGGTGAGTAATGAGTAGTAGAATGAACAGCACGGTTGTAAGCAAATTCAATAAACGGTACATGATCAACCCAAGTAGAAACATGCTTATGAACTAAGGTGCGCAAAAGGGAGCCAAGAGTCCGATTTACCACCTCTGTTTGGCCATCCGTTTGTGGGTGATAAGAAGTAGAATATAACAATTTAGTACCAAGTTTCTTCCACAAGACACGCCAAAAATGGCTAAGAAACTTAGTATCCCTATCACTCACAATCGTCAAAGGAATTCCATGCAAACGTACTACTTCACGAAAGAATAAATCAGCAATCTGAGTAGCATCACACGTAGTAGAACATGGAATAAAATGGGACATTTTCGAAAATCTGTCCACTACAACAAAAACAGAATCCTTGCCGTTTTTAGACTTAGGCAGTCCGACAACAAAATCCATGGATAAATCGGTCCAAGGATGAGAAGGAACAGGTAACGGCATGTACTCTCCATGACCAACAGACTTAGATTTGGCTCTGCGGCAAACTAAACATCTAGCGATGATGCGCACAACATCACGCTTCATGTGAGGCCAATAAAAATGATCATTCAAAACATCTAAAGTCTTAGTCACGCCAAAGTGGCCCATCAAACCACCACTATGGGCTTCATGCACAAGTAATTCACGAAGAGAGCAATGAGGAATACACAAATTTTTACCCCGAAATAAATACCCCTCATGCTTATAGAATTTAGAACCAGAAATAGAAACACCATGCATATAGATATTACCAAAATCAGAATCGGTAGCATAGAGTTCTATGATGTGCGAAAATCCAAGCAACTTAGCATTAAGAGAAGTAATTAACACATACCGTCGAGATAGTGCATCGGCAACAATGTTCTCTTTACCTTGCTTGTACTGAATATGATAAGGGAAAGCTTCAATAAATTCCATCCAAGCGGCATGTCTCCGATTTAGCTTCCCTTGTCCCTTGAGGTACTTTAAGCTCAAATGATTAGTGTGGATGATAAACTCTCTCGGCATCAAGTAGTGTTGCCATGTCTCCAATGCGCGAACAAGGGCATAGAATTCCTTGTCATATGTCGGGTACCTGAGCTGAGCATCCTTGAGCTTCTCGCTGAAATAGGCAATCGGTCGTTTCTCTTGCATCAGAACGGCGCCGATTCCTAACCCGCTGGCGTCACACTCTATCTCAAACGCCTTAGTGAAATCGGGCAAAGCTAGTACGGGAGCGGTACAAAGCCGTTCCTTGAGGGTAGTAAACGCCTCTTAATGTGGCTATTCCAATCGGAAGGCAGTATTCTTCTTTGTTAGATCATTCAATGGAACAGCGATGGTGCTAAAGTCCTTCACAAAGCGCCGATAGAAGCTTGCCAAGCCATGGAAGGATCTGACGTCACTAACGGTCTTGGGCGTTGGCCACTCCTGAATCTCGCGGATCTTTTCTTCATCCACTTTAACGCCATCTGTACTCACAATAAAACCAAGAAAACCAACTTGTTCTATTGCGAAAGAACACTTGCTAGGTTTAGCAAATAATTTCTGTTCACGAAGTGTTAGAAAGACTTCCCTAAGATGTAAAACATGCTCATCAACGGATTTGCTATAGATTAAAATGTCATCAAAATAAACTACAACAAATCTGCCAAGTAAGTGCCGAAGTACATGGTTCATTAACCTCATAAAGGTGCTAGGAGCATTAGTTAAACCAAACGGCATAACCATCCATTCATATAAACCGTACTTTGTTTTAAAAGCAGTTTTCCATTCATCCCCTTCTTTCATGCGAATTTGGTGGTATCCACTCATTAAATCGATTTTAGAAAAGATTTTGCTGCCACTTAATTCGTCTAACATATCATCTAAACGAGGAATAGGGTGACGATACTTTACAGTGATTTTGTTGATTGCCCGGCAGTCAACACACATTCTCCAAGTTCCATCCTTCTTCGGGACTAGAATGACTGGAACGGCACATGGAGATAGACTCTCCCGAACATACCCACGCGCAAGCAAATCGTCCACTTGCCGTTGTAGCTCCTTGGTTTCCTCTGGATTGGATCGGTAAGCAAGCCGATGTGGAATTGCCGATCCAGGGGCAAAGTCTATCTGATGTTCAATGCCTCGAATCGGAGGCAAACCACGTGGTATCTCCTCGGGTAGAACATCTTCAAATTCCTGCAAGAGAGACGAAACACCAATCGGAACGGTAGGCTGCCGATCCGTTGTGCCCGTTAGTAAACAGTAAGAACGGAAACGGATGAGAAAAAGGGGACGGCTTTTGCCAAAAGATTTTTGAGAAGAAACGTTTTCCTCAACTTCGCTCCCCTTGGCATATACACTCAATTTCTTTTTATTTGCCTCTCCTTTTCTCTCAATGCCACTCTCAGCACGCTTACTCTTTTCGTGCGAATGTTTACTCTCTCCCTCTGCATGCTTGCTGTTTTCATGCGAATGTTGAAGGCTCACACACTCATTATTTTGCTCTTTATGTATCACTCTCAAGCCTTCTTTTTCCTTCTCAAGCTGTTTGGCAATTTCATACTCAACATGGGACTTAGCAAGCCATTGCTGATCTTCAAACACTTCAGCTTGGGTTAACGGTGCCAAGGTGAATTTCTTGCCATCCTTTACTATCCTGTAGAGATTGCGCTTCCCTTCATGATTCGCCTCTCTATCAAACTGCCATGGTCGGCCAAGGAGTATATGGCTAGCTTGCATCGGCACAACATCACAGAGAACTTCATCATTGTATTTGCCGATCCTAAACTTAACAAGTACTTGTTTGGTCACCTTAATACCGTTAGCATCCGTCATCCAATGTAGATGATACGGTTTCGGATGCTTCAATGTCGGCAAGGCCAACTTGTAGACCATCAACGCACTGGCACAGTTTGTACAGCTGTCGTTGTCAATAATAATGGAGCATCCTTTGTTATCAATCACACCTCGGGTGTGAAACAGATTGGTCCGTTGCTCCTCATCACACACTTCTTCGGTGGTCTGGACGCTCAGGTTCCGTCGGACCACCAGTAACCGAACCTGTTCTCTCTCCTGATAGTCACTATCGGAATCGGGACTGCCATCGGTCTCGGGTGCCGATTGTGCTGGCTCATCGTCCGATTCCTCCTCTCCATTCGGCCGGATGATAAAGACTCTCCGATTTGGGCATTCTGATTTCTTATGCCCTCGACCGTTGCATTTGAAACACACAATGTCTTTAGTGGCTGGCCGATCCACTGGTGGAGTGTAAGGTTTTGTAGTTGCCGTTTTGGAAGGGATAACGGCACTGGAAGGATTCTTTGAAACGGTAGTAACCGTTCTATCGTCCTTACTCCAAGATGACTTCTTCCAAGTTGTAGAACCGGTAGGCCTAGAAGAATTCCTAGCCTTCCGATGCTTCTCAATCTTTTGAGCCATGTGAAGCATCTCCTCGATAGTGTTGTATTGCGTCAGCTCCAAAGCATCGGCAATATCTGCGTTCAAACCAGCACTGAACCTAGCCATCGTCACCTCAGGTTCCTCAGTAACCTTTGCCTGTGCTAAAGCAATCTCCATCTCATTGAAATAGGCTCCAACACTCTTGCTGCCTTGTTTTAAGGTCTGAAGTCGTTGATGAAGCTGACGGTGAAAGTGAATCGGAACAAACCGTTGTCTCATCGCCTGTTTCATCTCGCCCCAATTATCAATCGGACCAGCATAAACGGCTGCTCTCTTCAGGTTGAGCTGCTCCCACCAATGACTAGCGTAGCCGCTGAATTCAACGGCTGCCAGCTGAACCTTTTTACTCTCCGAATAATTGTGGCATAAAAAGATAGCGTCTATCTTCCGTTCCCAAGTCAGGAATGCATCAGGGTCATCGGTACCCTCAAACGGCGGTATCTTCATTTTGATGCTACTGATATTAGCATCCAATCGGTCATCTTCCCGTTCTCTTCTACCAACCCGTTCTCCTCGTCTTTCCCCTCTCGGACCATCCCGAGCATATATATATCCTTCTCCTCCGTCAGGTTCCTCTTCTAGATCGGGTTGTGGAATTTGTGGTCCACGTCTAGCGAGTCGTCTGGGAGGAACGTTGACCATGTCACACTGCCGATTCACTTCACGTGGTCGACGGGCGTTGTCATCCTCGTCGGAAGGTTCTGTTATATGTCCATCGACTCTGTCATCAGCTGCTCTATTCACTGCTCTCGGATTTGGGTTTAGAGTAGCTAACGCTTCGACTCTAGCCATCCTTGCATCGGCAGTTAGTTGCCGTTCTGTCATGGCTCTAAGTTGTTCCGTTATGTTGGCTAACATAGCCGACAGATCGGGTTGTGCTCCTTCTTGAGACATCTTTAAGTGCCTGAAATTCACAACACAATAGAAAACGTACAATTGCACTAACCACTAACCTAGCGCTCCCTCACGTGTTTACTCTCGTGTTTAACACTCTAATAATCTCACAAAAAAAAAAAATCACACAAAATCTCCTGCAATGTTCAAGCGTTAGTGAGACTCAAGAATCCAATGGAAAGCTGCCAAGAAGACTCTCAAGAGACAACTAGCTTCAAACAAAACGGGATACTTGGTATTTGAGTAATTGCAAGATCAATCAATTAAACAAATATCAAGTGGAGTGGAAGACAATATTAAAGAATCAAAGAAAAGCTTTATTTGACTCGAACGGCTCAAACAAAAGTAATCCTCAATCTATGGTATATTTGGTGCATGGGTGAGAGAATAAAGTAAGTTTTGCCTTTAATAAGTGGAAGACAAAAACAGAGAATATTCCTATGGGAAAAGGTAGTGGGTGCGGGACAAAACAAAGTGGAAGGATGGGTTGCCTTCTACTTTTCAGAACACTTTTGTGCAATGCTTAATAAAATATTTGCACATGCAATCCCAATAAGCTTGACAGATGTGGGATCGGTCAACAAACAACAAAATTTAATTTTCCTATCACTGGAATGAATCAAATCAGGTGTTTGTACCAACTTATAATCAATCTTTTTTTTTTTTTTTTTTTTTTTGCACAAAACCCAGTCTTAGTAGAATGCTTGTAACTTTCGTTTCAGATGTCCAAATCACTCGATTCCTTTTGATTCGGAAACTACACAGATATAGCTTTCTAACGACACCAATATCACCCAATTCGGATACCAACTGATATGTTAAAACAATTTTGACAACTGACCAGAATTTGCACATACACTAACCAAGTACAGCAAGGAAATCGGTTCTGGAATGGAGTAGAAAGATTTACCGATTTCAACAATGAAAACTTGAAACAAGAACGATACTTACCAATCTTTGAACGCCTTAAGCTCCGCTACCAACTGATACGATCCTGGTTCCTTAGGATGCGTAACACCAACTGTGATCTTTGTTCAAAGACGGATTTCCTGCGGAATAGAATGAACTGATAGATAACTCGACAAGTACGAGCTTAGACCACTAGCTAACCTGTGCTAAGTGCCCTAATCGATTTCAAGTCAAGGGTCTTGAATCGGGTTCTTAGGACTAGACTCAACAATGTGAGAATCACACTAAGATAAACGAGACAATAGTGCAATTCCAAGATTTACTTGTATAAGACTCAAGTATTGCGGACTCAAGAATAACAAGGTTCAACCAACTTGAACAAGGGGCGGAGATTGAAGAGATTAACTCAATTTATCAAATAACAGCCTCCTTCTAAGGAGGCCAAAAGGCTCCTTATATAGGTTACAAATAAACCCTAATTCCAAAAGAGGAATATTACATAAAGTAGATACTTAACTAATGAACTAAATGTCTATTTAATTAATTAGCTAAACAAAGTAAAAGTAATAAACGCGTGCAGCTTCTGGACAACAGAAACGGACAAGTGCCGATAGAGGTAGGGACCAATCGGGCAGGAGCCGTTTCATTCAAGGGCAGATAGGCGCCAAAACGGACACGCGGAAATGTTGAACCAAACGGCAACGGATGAGTCAAAACGGTAAGTGCCGTTTTGAGAGAAACGGACGCGTGCCGATAGAATGGTCAAATGCCGTTTGACCAATGCCGATTGTGCCAGTTGATCAAGTGCCGTTGTGCGCATAACGGTAACTTGCCGTTTGACCCACGTCATCATCGGTCAAGGCAAAAGTGAGAAGATTCACTATCTTTGTCGTCTTCTCCCTAAGTGCAGTCCTCTCACTTGTCATCTCAGATTCTAGCTCTTTGTGGATGAGGGATGACAATCGGTCTTGAAGTCGTTGGGCTCTGGCTCGAGTCATTGGACCAGCTGGTGGTAACGGTAACTGGATGCGTGGATTCGCATCACTTGAGTTTTTAAAATCTCTAACATGCATGACTGGAGAGTGATGAATATGCTACTAGCCTTCTTTTCTGAGAATTCAAAGTAAGATTTTTTTACAGCTTCCACCAACTGATTAATATTGGTTGCACATCTCTTTTCTTGCAAGGACTGAATTGCTCTAAAAAATCCTAGGTCAAGAACATTTAAGTCAGGGGAATTAGGAGGTTGACATAACAGTTGAATGTTCAATCCTACTCTTTCCACGGCAGCTATAAATTCAAGATCATCTTCATGGATATGTGTTTTTGCATTATCCTGTTGAATGATAATTGGATCCGAGAGGCTATCCCTTGGCCATTTGTCCTTAATGGCAGGTAAGATATGTTCAATCATGTAATGCCTAATGACTGTCCTATCAATTTTAGGTATTGCCTTAAGTTCTAATGTTCCGGCCAACCTATTAGCACTAGACCTCAAAGCAGCAACCTCTGTGACCAATGGAAATACTCCAATTCTACCATCAAATGTACAGTTACCATCAAAATCAAATCTAGGCCTAGCAACAACTACAAGGAACATAATCTTAGGAATAAAATTTGTGCTTTTGATTGTTCTTACAGGTTCATCCTCATCAGGGAGGAGGTAGTATGTAGGGCTGGGCACGGGTCGGTTCGGTTCAAATTTGGACAGAACCAGAACCAGAACCAGAATTTAGAATCGGTTCGGTTCGGTTCGGGTATTTGTATTTTTAAAGTTAGAACCAAACCGCACCAGAACCATTTGGTTTCGGTTCGGTTCTGGGTTGTTTCGGGTAAGTTTGACATGTCACTAGTCTAACTCTTTCCTTTGAGAGAAAAAAAAATAGAAGTAAATAGATGATGTAAAATTTTCAATACCAACAATACACATGAACGAGCAATAAAACCAATACCAAACGCGGGAGAAACCAACAGTTTAGACAATAAAGTTATCACACCATAATAAAATAAAACTAAACTTGTGTTGCTTAATTTGAATGGCCTACATACTTTTTCTGATTTTTAAAAACTAGAAAGTTTGGAACTATTTTTATTCCGTTACACAAACTAGAAAAATGATTATATAGCATTCCAATCCTCCACTTAATAATATGAATATATATTATTATATAATATTTCGGGTAAATCGGGTAAATCGGGTTGCATGATATATAGAACCAGAACCAAACCATTTATTTCGGTTCGGTTTGGTTCGGTTCTAATTCCACTATTTTTCGACTTAAAACCCAAACCAAACCGTTTCGGTTCGGTCTGGTTCGGGGAATCGGTTCGGATTTTCAGTTTTTTTGCCCAGCCCTAGTAGTATGTTTGGATCTTCCTTGTCATTTGAAACCACTTCTCGTCTATGTGAACCACGTTCTCCATGTTATGGAAAGAATGAGTTGATGGTGCTGAGCTTGGATCAATCGCTTCCAGACAATGTCTAACCCTTTGAACCCGATTTGCCTCTGTCAAGTATGGTTTGACGCTGTTACTATGGCGCTTCAACTCTCCTGTTCTCAATTTGCTGTGAAGAAACAACTTGGAAACCCCCAAAACATCTGCGAGACTCCTAAGGGTTGTTCTATCCCTCAAAGGAACATCCCTGATTTTGTGTAGGTCAAATTCGATCCTCTTTCTCCTAACATTTTTGACTCTCAATTGAGACACATTGTGGTTGTTGGACTCTTTGCCTCTTTTCCACAGCCGCTGAATTGTTCGGATGTGCACATTGAATATCTCAGCAACTCTTCGTGTGTCATACTTCTTCAGCTTTCCATCAACACTTCTCTGCAGTAACATATTGTAGGCTGCCACTCTGTCCTCATGGGATAACTCCTTTCTGAAACCTAGGGTTACGAAGACATCATCATCACAACACACAAGAACAGAACAAAAATCACATGGCACTTTTCTATCGTTGTGCTTCAGAAATGTACCTTCAACCCCAGTATGAGGTTCGTGGTCTTCATTAACCTCTGTCAATTCTTCTAGGAGATCGTCGAGATGTAGCGGACTGTTGGGAATGGCTTTTGCTCCATCTCCACGGGATTCTCCTTCATTGCTACTGGGTAATTGTACCCCTTCGGTGAGTAATTCGGGAGCTGATAACGGTGCTGCATCGTAGCCCAAAAATTCGAGGGAATCAAATTCATTGTCTTCCATCGAAATATCGATGGAAGTTGTAGAAATACTAATGGAAGAGCTCTTGGGATGGAGATAGATGTATGGGAAAGCATCGATTTGGAGTGTAGAAGCATTGTTAATTATTTATCTGAAAATAAATTGAAATTTGAGCGGAAACATTTGAATTTCACGCTCAAAATTGGCGAAATTTGGGAGGGATTAGGTTTTGCGTTTGGGGAAGGGTTAGAATGAGGGATGATCGAAGGATTGGGTGAAAGGAGCGCGTGTGGCGTAGGCCGTAAATAAGTGGATTAGTGAGGGGCAAAATCGTCATTTGACGATACGTCTTAAAACTCGTGCCCAAGCCTATAACGACATGATTTCCCGGATGGAGGGAGTAATAATTGTCCCAATCACATAAATTCATTTTAAAAATCAATTCAAATCAATTCTAGAGTCTAGAATTGAATTCAACTCTACGTTTTCAGTCTAACAAAAAAAATAAAAAATATCAACTCTACACAATCCCATACATCCAAACAAGCTGTTACAGCTCACACGGCGTGTCAGTCCATCACCAACTTAAAATGGACGGTCTCTTTTGCTTCTTGGACACGACCAAGTCCTTGGGCCTTCATTAAGAAAGCCCACTCTTGAATCCTATCAGGTAATTGTGGGTTCCAATAAAGCAACCCATTACTACTTGCTCTTTCTCTAATTTTGATTTAAAAAATGGTTTAAAAAAATAATACTAAAATAAGAGAATGTATATAAAGAAAGTTAAAAGTTACAGTAAGTACAGCCCGGGGTTCAATGGTAGGAGAATTGTCTATACTCAAGTCTAATTTAAAAATAAGAATCATTATTTTATAAAACCGATTATACTCAAACGAAATTAGCGTTGTACTTGTATCCCTCGTAATCATGTTCGATGTGGCGTCAATTCCAATTAAAACTCGTACCGGAGTTGGACTGTCATCCATTTACTCTTCTCAAAACGAAACCCCTTTCCCTCCACATTTGCACCCACTTTCCCTTACACAACATTACAATTTTCTCGCCAAGTGATCATTCGCCTCGTCCTTCTTCCTTTCTTTTCTCATCACTTTGCCCTTCTTTTTATCGAAAAAGGGGGGAAAAAGGTGAAAAAAGCAAATAGAATTAAGAGTACCGTAAAAGTAGAATTATGGAGTGATTCATATGTTAATTATCGTTCTGTTTGAAATTACTTTTTATTTTTCACCATAAATTTAATGACAAAAATTATTTATAAAAAAGATATTGAAGTGTATTTTATGCCGAAAATAGTTTTGACCATTAAATCTACGATGAGAAAATATAGAAAATAATCTCAAATCGAGTCTAAATATATACTTCCTCCGATCTTTAAAGTATGTCTTTCTCGCATCCCAATATTCAGTAGGGAACGCATATTGAAGAGGCCGGATGACTCACTATTTGACCCCAAAAAAATCCGTATTTTTTTTCTAACGTACGTTAATCCTTAACGTACTTCCCAGAAAAAATTAGGGGCAAAATTGTCTCAAATAGTTTGTCTGCCGGTCGTTTTAAGATACGTACCGAAACAGTAAAAGCAAAAGCTAAAACGACATACTTTAAGGACCGGAGGGAGTAATATAATTAAAAATACCCGGTCCGTTTAAATTTATTAACTTTAGTTTGGGAATATATTTTCAATCCAAACAATGATGTCTTTCTACCCAAATTTAACTTTATTTGGCATTACACAAATTGAATTGATTAAAAAGTGACAAAGTGCACCAACCAACAACAGCAGCAGCAGCAAATCCCTTTCTATCAATTTCCAAGCTAGAAAGGTTTCCCGAGCAAAAACTAGAATTGGGTCGGGTATTTTATTAGAAGAATAAAAAGTGATTACTAAAAGTAGGTGAAGATGACCTTTTTTCTCTCTTCTCTTTAATAGATTTATTTGATCAACGTGTGTGATAGGTATTGACGCCACGTGTCATTACTTTTTCTGCTACGGACATGTTGGTTCATAAATGAACTAAAGTGATTATGCTAATGAGCCTAATCTGATTAAGACTCTGTTTGGCGTTCTAGTTCAGGCTGGAAATGTTCAGTGGGGAAATGTTCAGTGGGGAAACGACATCTGGGAAACGGAGTGTGCTGTTTGGTAACAAAATTGTAAATGTTCAGTGGGATACCTGAAGTGTTAGGTAAAACAGTTTTCCAAAACTATGGTTTGGATGTAAAATGACCATAAAGGGTATAATTCATTTAAAGTGTTATAATTAACTTTTTTATTATCTTTATATATGTTTTTAATCATTTTATTTATAATCTAACATCTAATAATATTTACCTATATACCATAAATAAATTAAACTTATTTAAATCATAAATAAAGTAGATTTTATTAATACCTTAAAATTAAAAATTTGTGTACTTTGAAATTGCATAGTTGACTACTCTTAATTTTTGTAAACATTAGTTCATTAATTGATGCCAAATAATTCTGATAAAAAAAGTTGATAAAAAAATATTCAATCGTAATAATAGATCATATGAGTTCTAGCATCAAGAACTAATGAAAATAAATTGCTCACAATTAGCCATTTCAAATGCTACCAATTAAAGCATTATCAATCTCCCCTTTGTCAAACATTTCTAACATTTCTTCCCTTGATATTAACCTCCCCCTTAATATTAAACTCCCCCTTAATATTAAGCATTTCTCCTAAAATTATCTCCCCCTTTGCTAATCAGAGTTCACAATTATCTCCCCCTTTGTCATAAAAGAAAAGAAAGGGCATCATACACACAAACAATCATAAAATGGCAATAATTTTTTTTAAAAAATAAGCTGGATATATTAATAAGCCATAGAGAAAATGGCTCAAGGAAAAGAACAAAAGATACAGAGGACAGCAGCACTATTAATCAAGCCTGGAGCAGCTCAACAGAAAAGAAAAAAGAACAAGAAAAACAACAGATGCCTTAGCTCCCAACCTCAAACCAAACCAGAACACACACACGACCTAAAACTTCCCCACCTAACACCACTCCAAACAGGCAGCAACTCACAGCCGAGACAGGAACCCAGGTCTGCACAGAGAACCCAGCCGTCCCAAGAATGAATACCAATAATAACAAGGCTGATCCATCTCAACAAAAAGACACGAATGGAAGGGGTAGGACAGCACATCAGCAAGAAAAAGGCTTACACAGCAGCAAGCAGCAAGAACAACAAAGCAGCAAGCAGCAAGGACAACACAACAGCAAGCAGAAAGGAAAAACATCACAAGTACATTAGCAAAACGAGAATCAAACATCATACTGCACATCATAAATATTTGAGGAAATACCAATTTGATCATAAAACATACTACATATCATAAATATCAAAGATCCAAAAACTATCAAAGTCAAGTCAGACTACATGGCATATCAAAAGACTTAAAATACTAAATACTATGAAAGTTGACATAAACATATCACTGAGGTGCTGTTGGAGGAGGAGGAAGTCGATCCAAAATGGCCTGTAACTTGGCGTCGATGCTGGCATCTCTTGCAGCCTGTCTTGCATCACTTTGACCAAGCCGAATACCAAGTTGTTGCATAGATGTCTGAAGATCAGCAACATCAGAGGAGATGTCTACCATTTGCTCCCTCAAAACAGTAATATCCACATAATCTTCATCTTGTTTTTGCTCGTAACACAGTCCAGTTTTAGTCCGGAACTCACTCGAGATAAAGTCCCACCCCTGTTTGTTGAAATGCGTGTGTGGTCTAAACATTTTTTCAATGGCAACAATGCACACATCACAAAATGTGTGCACTGTACTCTTGTGCCAAATGGCCTTGGGTGGTCTACTACCAGTTCCTTGACTTGTCATCTACAACAAAGACAATGCAACAAGAACAACTTTCAAAATGGAAAAGAAGACCTCTTTGAAACACCATAACAAGCAGAAAAATCCAGCCAAGAACAAGCAGAAAAATCCAGCCAAAACACGAAGAAAAATTGGCAGCAAAATGGCCATACGGACAGCCAAAACAAGCAGAAAAATCCAGCCAAGAACAAGCATAAAAATGGCAGAAAAGCAAGCGTACAAACAGCTACAGAATTGCAGAAAAATCCAGCCAAGAATAGGCATAAAACTGGCAGAAAAACAAGCATGCAGACAACTACAAACTTGCATGCTTTAACTACGAAATTGACCAACAAACAACCCCAAATTAAGATCCAAAAACAGCCACATTAAGCATACATTGACCAGCCATAATAATGAAGCACATAAAACTTCACAGCCAAACCACCCAAAAGTACTTTTTCTTAAAAATCAAGAACAGAAGGCCGCTGAATTACTCTTCTTTCCTCACAAGCCCTAACTCATCACTTTTATTCGACTTTTACACTGTAATGTATCAGCATATAACGTGAAACATGTAAGCTGAGAGCTGAAAGGAATAAACTACCATAAAATCAGTATCTTTAGGGATGTGGAATTTTGCTTTTAGAACCACAAAAATCTTGAAAATATGAATTCCAATCAAGTACCTCCAACAAGCACACACCATACCATACATCAAATCCAATACACAAGACACCACTTGGCCCAGCTGAAATTCTAACTCTTATGATGAACAGATTGACAACTCCCTACAGTATTGTAGTAAACTTCTAAAATATTGAAAGAATCAGTAGATTCCCATGTCAAGATTCTATCAGAGATTGCCAAAACACAATTCAATGGTCTTACCAGAAACATGAAAGCAAAACCAGACACAAAACAGGAAGCAAATGCGTATATTCTCTGCTCAAACAAAAACCCAATGTACCTTAGCTGGGACAAATCCTTGAAATAACTACCACGGGCCGAAGAACGATGGACGATGAGAAAGATGCCGTGAATCGCGATGGAGAAGAAGGCCGGAGACGAGAGAGGAGTCGGACGGAGCCAATTGAGGAGAAGGAGAGGTGCTGTTGGAGGATTTCGTCCGGTTGGAGGAGAACGGCTGTGTTTGGGAGAAAACCCTAGAAAAATGGTAGAAGAGAACGAGAATGAGGAGGATGTGATATTTTTTCAAAATTATATACTTGGTACCATTGTAATTAAACAAGAATAGAAAGGGCATTTTTGTCCAAAAATTTGGACAACCCTCCATCCCGCAATCTCTATTTTTCCACTGGTCCAATTTGGGCCATTCCCAAATTGGAGAAAATGCTGGATTGGGACTCCAGCATTTCCAATTTCATTTTGGCAATTGGTGTTTACCAAACACTTTTTTTCAATTTCAGTTTGGGAATGCTGGTTTCGGTACCGAAACCAGAACCCCAAACACAGCCTAACTAATTTGATTACTTTAAGATTTATTTCTTTATCTTATTTCAAATAAATAAATTCAAAACACACTGCAGTCTAGGCTCTCATCATTTATATCTAATCTTTGTGTTTGAAAAAGTTATATACTATGAATCTTTTACCTAAATAAATCAATTTAGTACGAACATAATTAATCTTACTATAAGTGAACTTATGAATTCCCGAATTACAAAAGTAAATTACAATACAAACAAAAGGACCTCAAACTTCAGACAAAGAGTACGGCCTGACAGAGCAGCCCATGGGCTTTTAAACGGGATCCAAGTTGAAGTTGAAGTACTGGGCAATGATGAAGTTGAACACAGATAAAACTAGTTTTCTAAATTGAGTATTGACTCTTCTGAATTTAATTGAAATAGAATTCTGAAATAGTTTGTCAGTTTGTTGTAACTGATATGGATTAAATCTTAACACTTGAAATAGTTTATGAGTGATTTAGTAGTGGTAATTATTTGTGCGTTTTTGTTTTTGTTTTTTAATTTTTTTTACTGATTTGATGATGATAATTAGTTGGAGTGTAGGGTCCACTTGGTGGTTAAAGTAAACCAAAGACACGTGCAAATGATGACGTTTGTCTTCGCTAATGATGGATTCCCACCGCTTCTTCCACTGTGTGGGATCCACCATCTATCATGCAAAATGCAAAATGCAAAATGCAAAATGCAAAACATGACCCTGACTCTCATTCTCGAGATCATTCCCTTCCCTTCATCTTTGAGTCTTTAACCACCACTACTTTCTTGTTTGTTTTGTTCATGCTTTGCGATTTGCAACCATTTCTAAAAAGAGTTCATTTTGATGTTGTCTGTGATTGATGGGTGTAGTAGTAGTGGATAGTGGTGGTGTTTGAATCAATGTAGTAGATGTCTCTGCTTAGGTGAGTGAGGCCACATTTAAAATGGATTCAAGCTCATAATCCAATTGTTTGTCAATATTTGATATCATTATTCCACCTCTCAAATGTCGTCATCCTAACTAATTAAAATGACAACTCACCAGTTGATATAAAATTTAACTACCCCAAATCAAAGTAATCACTTTTGGAAGTGACCTTCCTTTTATGAGTGCTAGCTAGCTAGAGAGGCCATGTTCAAATTTATTGATGGAAGTGCGATTTTTTATCACCAGCAATACAACCAGCGAGCTGTTCAACAGGGAAAATAAGAGAGGAAAAAAGTGGCACAGAAAGTAAATTGTCAACGCTTAAGATCATATCGTACATTGCAAATCTAAGGTCGGGAAATGAGAAATAAGAGTCGCATCATCCCGGCAACAAAATCTTAATATTTGAATCCTTGCTCGGCGACAAAAAAAAAGGGAGACCGTAACCAGTTTTTGTATTTGAGCCTTAAAGAAAAGGGATTGGCGTGCGATTTATAATTCTAGCCATAAATAAATCTTTTTCAGCCAAATTATGCATATAATGAAGACGTTTTGCAGCATAATTACACGAATTAATAGTTTTTCATGTCTTCAATTAGTACATGATAAGAGTATGTACGGAGAAAAATTCATCATGGACTTAAATCTAACTAACTTAATATTAATGCGTATGAAAGGAAAAAACTATATATTATCTTTCTTTGTAGAAGTTTGGGTAACATAATGTGCTGAGAAGATTTCTCCTATTATTATCATCAACGGATTCTCATAATTAATCGATACTCTATATTCTTTTGAAAAAAAACTACACTTAGAGGTACGGTTAAACGAAGGAAAGATTTGGCACTTCGTTGCTTTTTTATACCTTAATTTTTCGTATTCTTCTCGAGGAGAGGGTGGTATTTTATTAGGTTTCGACTTTCCAGATCCAATCTAGTCATTTTTCTCTCCTTCACTTGCCTTTTTAAGGCCGGAAAAGGTTATTTCTTCAACGTACTACTGGTGTTATTGTCTTAGAATGCGTTTGGTTGCCGGAATCAAGAAGAAAAATGACTCGAAAATCTGAGATTCCGAATTTTATTGCGTTTGGTTGTTACAAAAAATCATTCTCTTCCGGAATCCAACTTTTCTTGACCTCTTTTATTTTCCAAAAAATGAGAGAAAAATAATTCCTTAAATAAGGGACGGGGAAAATGATTCCTGGATGCAAAAAAAATTAATTTCTTACCTAAATTACATATTTGTCCCATCTTACTAGCATTATTTTAAGAAAGAAAAAAAAAACTTGTTCCCTTCTCTTAGTTTTAGTTTCCATTTTTTTATTAATTTTTTTTACACTTTTTTTTATGTGTTATTTTTTTAGTTTTATATTTTTTTTAATTTTTTTCTAGAATTTCGTCTCTTTTATGTTTCAGCTTTTTTTTAAAGTTTTGGTACATTTTTTTATTTTTATTTTTAAATTTATGATACATTTTTTTTAAATTGGATTATTTTTTAAAACTTTTTTAATTTTGATAAAAATATATATTCTAAAGGTTGAATAAAAGAGGTTCATAAAGCTAAATTTCTTAATCCACTCATCAACCAACCCCTTGTAATAATGAAGAATTTGAAAAGTCATTTGATATTTTAATTGTTAAAAAATAGAAAATTAAATAGAGATAAAATTCATGATAAAATATATATAGAAAAGAATAATTAGACCGCTAATAAGATAACAAAAACACAAATATAGAAAAAGATAAAGTAGTCATTTTTTTTCACTTTCTTTGAAGATTACCAAGTACAAAATAAACACATTAATGTTATTTTCCCGGGAATTTTAAATCTCAACAAAACACAAAAAACTAACATTCCTCTTAATCATTCTTCTGGGTATTACTCTCCCGAGATAGAGATTTTAAGGGGGAAAGTAACATTCCGTGAACCAAATGCTACCTTAATATATATTGCTTATGAAAAATGAAGAAAAAAAACACCCATTTTCTAAATTTAATTTACAGATTAAAGGCTTTAAGCTATTTTATTTAAAAATAAATGTACAAAGAAAACAAAACAAAAAGAAAAGGAAAATCACAGCTTATAGAAAGAAAGAAAAAAGGAGAAAATAAATCACGACTTAGGAATCCTCTTGAATTATTGGTCAATGACAAAAAAAAAAAAACTCTAATTTTAAATTTTTCGATTTAACCTCTTAATTTTTCTGGTCCATACAATTAACTTTTTTTATATTAAAATAATAATAAAAATAAGTAAGAAACATATTTTTTTTCATATTTATGAAATAAATGGGCATATATATCTTTAATAAAAAAAATCGTTTGATTTTAATTTTTTTTTCGTTTGAAAATAATAAAGTCAAGTGATTTTACAAACCAAAAAAGACATATATATATATATATATATATATATATAATTTAAAATAACAAAAAAAATGTAAAGAGACTATTTTGTTTGTAAAATCATACAACTTTATTTTTTTTGTTTGAAAATAAATAAAATCGTATGATTTTACAAACGAAAAAGAAGAGACATAATGTGAAATAACAAAAAAAGATATAAAACAAGTGACGTTCTTTTTGTTTGTAAAATCATACTACTTTTTATTTATTAAAGATTTATGATTATTTATGTTCATAAGTATTAAAAATTAATTTTTTTTACTTATTTTTGTTAAGTACCTGTTTGCCCATAACTATATACATATACTTCCAGAAAACAGGTGACGTTTTAGGAAAATCACTCGTCTAGCTTTTTCTCTCTTTCTTTAATTCCACATTCCGTCGCACAAAATCAGTGCAAATGGGATACTTGACAAAAACAGAAGTCAAAATCTAAAGCGTGAAAAAGAGTCCATTTACCATTTTACCCACTCTAATTAACAAGAGCATTAGTATTTACGCGGATAAGAAGAAAAAAGAATATAGACATTATTATTTCTTTTTTTTCTTTTCTGGGTAAGAAGTAGAATTGTATAATGAATTAATGATCCCGTATTGATTCTGATCTCCTATGAAAGGTGCACGTGCCTCACTTCTTATGATTCTCGAGCACACGTGTAATGAGGAGTACTAATTCTTGGCAATTACAGTGTTCGTGATGAAACCAGATCAGATTCGTGTAGTGCAGTGCAGTGCAGTGCAGAGTTTCACCTGTGATGATTGGATTATTGGATAGTGTTAAGTATAATTTATTTTCATGGTATAAAGTTTTTATATAGCATTTGATAGATCAGGGAAATGGGTTTATTCAACATTCTTCCACCGTTTGGAAAAAGAGAGTTCCCTCTACATCCCATCGTGTAAACAAGTTGAGCATTTTCAAGTCTTGGGATTGGAGGATTCCTTTTCTTTTCTCTAATTCCCTTCTTTCCTACTTTAAAGATTTTTTTATTTTTATATTTCTTTTTAGAAGAAAAAAAAAGCACCGAAAAGCAAGAACACCTTATCATGAAAGCAAGAAAAAAACGACCCGATTAGACGGGCCAACCCACACGCATATGCAATACCCATACACGTGCACGCTCACACGCTCACACCATAACTCAATTTAATGTCTTTTTTCTTCAAAAATATCAAAATTATGTTCGTTTTATCGACTCACTCCAGGTGGTACTATTAATTCTTGCTTATAAAAAGAAGAAAAAAGAGAGTAGAAGTAGCACACTGACAGCAGTACAGTAGTAGTCACTTATGTTCTAGTGTTATGTTATGTTATGTTATATTGTCTCTTTCTTCTTTTGCTTTATTTATCACATTAATAAAATGGAAATATATCTCAAGTCAACCTCACCTCATCATTTGGTCTTTGGGTTGTTCTTTCTTTTCTTTTATCTAATTAATTAGTACGTACCACCTCATTTTCCCACTCATATGCTTTTCGGAATGAGTACTGGCTATATAATCAGGCATCTCTCTGGCATTCATTCCTCCACCATGGGAAGCATGAAGGTACATCACTTGGCACGTGGATTCATCAGCAGCAGCTGGGATCAAGAACATCAACAACAACCCTCCCTCTCCCTTACCTGCAGCAAACGCTTACGCCCTCTTGCTCCCAAGCTGGCTGCCACCACCACCTCCACCTCTCCTCCCCGTCACAATCACTCAACCTTCGATCTCAAAACCTTCATTAGACCCGAAAGCGGCCCTCGAAAGCAGCTTGACCACAAAAAAGATCCCTCTCAGGTTAACTTAGAGTGTTATGACTCGAGTTCCAGTTTTGTTTGCTAATTCTTCTATGTAAAGTCAATTGACATTTTAATGTTCAAATTTTCAGGTGGAGATTACGCACCCAGGAGGGACAAGGTGGAACCCCACGCAAGAGCAGATTGGTATACTAGAGATGTTGTATCGGGGAGGGATGAGGACCCCTAACGCACAACAGATTGAGCAGATCACTGCACAACTAAGCAGATATGGAAAGATTGAAGGGAAGAATGTATTCTACTGGTTCCAAAACCATAAAGCCCGCGAGAGGCAAAAGCAGAAACGCAACGCTTCCCTTTCTCTGAGCCATTCCCCACCACCATCCCCAACTCCGATAACTACCGCTATATCTTTAAATAATACTAGGGTAGGTTACCCGTTCACAAGCTTAGAAAATAATTTATTGATTTAATTATGCTTTCTTGAAAATGATGCAAGGTATTGATTTGGTGTACTAAATAAATTACAAGATCACGAACCTCACTCACAAGTTCTGGTTTTATGAATGTAATGGTTCCTTAACGACGTGTATTGGTGTTGTTGTGTTACAGGGAGAAGTACTTGAGAGGGAGGAAGAGATTAGTCCATACAAGAGGAAGTGTAGGAGCTGGGCATTCGAGTGTTTGGAATTAGTGGAAAATAAGTCGTGTAGAGATAAGGAATTAGGAGACAGAACCCTGGAGCTCTTCCCATTGCATCCGGAAGGGAGATGAAGATTGTCATTGAACCTTAATGTTTCAATTAGCTTATTTTGTAATGATCGATCCATGCTTTTAAATTTGAAGAAGATGATGTACTTTTCTTTCTTTATATCTTTCTGTTTCAAGAAATAAGAAAGACAAGTCACCTCTTTATTCTCCTCTCCATTTTATATTTCTTATACTATGTCTTTGTGTGTGTGATACTTTTGACTATAATACTACTACAGCAGCCTATAGGGCACACCGGGCGAGGCAACGCAAAGATTTTAGGAATTTTAGGTTAAAAGGGAAAATCCAGTTTTGTGGACACTGAAGTCCACGTACCCACAATTATGTAATTCTTTACTTAAGCCTATAGTCTTCCTTCTTCTTTTTCCGTTACAATTTACAAGTAGGGGTTACTATTGATCGGTTTAATTTACTATAAATTTATTTCGGTTCGATTTTAATTTTTTTTACTTTCAATCGAAATATATATAATTTAATCAATTTGATTTTGGTTCAACTTAATTTAATTAAATCGGTTTAATTTATACATAAATATGGAAATATTTTATCTAAATTTTTGAGTTGTTTGATTTTTTCAATTCGGAATGGTTCAATATCCATTTTTCATTTGGTTCAAACTAGGTAAGAAATGTCATGTCATGTTCGGATTGATTGGTTGTGGGTCAATTTGCTCGCCCTTACTTATAACTTACAAGAGTCTCAAATGGGAAAAGGATGTGTCGTCTTCCAACGAAACCAAGAAAAAAAGAGAATGTGAGAATGTGATACATATGCTAGTGCTGCTGCACCACTTAGAAGACTTTCCATAAAGTAACGTATCAAACTACTAGACAATATGAGGCCTTTCTTTCTCATTTTTTAGTGCTATGAAGCAAGACACTTCAATTTTATGTTTATGTTGTGTCTAGGTAGGGCTCATCTCTGATACAGAAATTTAACGAATACTCGTAATTTTAAATAATTATTGGTGTTAAAGTGATGTTTAATTAGCGTAAATTATAGTTTCTAAATGTATTTTTAAGATTAAACTTAATAATTAACGTTTCAATTGCATTATCTTAAAGGTACGTTGAAACTCAATTTCTTTTTATTGTTATGAATACGTATTTTCATGCAATATATTAATAATATATATAAATATATATGTCGTATCGGTGTCCTATGATTTTAAATTTTTTATGTCGCAATGTAAGTGTCCGTATCATATCCAGTGTCCTATAATTTTAATTTTTTTTAGTATCGCAAATGCCCGTGCTTCATAAGTGAGATTGACATCCATAACTTAAAAAAAACGACAAAATAACAATAATAATAGAACGCGGCCTGTGGTTAGAGGGTGGGGCTACATTTTAGCCATGCCTGTAGGGTTTTTGGAGGGAATCCATGTAAAATTTGAACCAAAGTGTACAGCCTTTTCTTTTCACATAGAGAAGTAACTAAAATTAATAAGGAAAGATGGGATCTTTACACTTTACCCATATTAGTAAGATTAGTTCTAACTGAATAATGAAAGTGAAAGTGAGCGCACGTGCGTAATAAATAGGAGAACGCTGCTGAGCGGATAGTTGTGGGTTTGGGCTTTTAGCACCACAACGAGCAGGACTGGGCCGAAAACTTGAAATGGATGTAAAGTTTAGTGTAAAGGACATATAGGGAGATCTCTGTAGGGTTTGGGCTGAATTTGGGCTTCAGACCCAAATGCATAGCGGACTCAGATCTATTCTTTTCTGTACTTTACTTTTTATGTTACCCAGCCTGCGAGTAATTTTGATGGATTAGAAATCAAATAATCATCTAATTCATTGGCTCTATTCAGGATTACTGCTTTCTCGCTACTCATTCAATGACTAACACAAATCTACTCTTTTATGTACCCTTTATGTTTCATAATACAAAAAAAAGAATATTATTAGAGTCGCTAATTGGTCTAGCATTTTTTTAGAATGAAACATAAAACTCTATTAGTACTAAAGTTAAGTGAGCACATTCTGAGCCAAATTTTAAAAAAATTATTCAATTCGTTCTGAAAATAGTTTTAGATAGAGTCACTAAGATTCGAAAAAATCAAACAATCTGAAATTTAGACAAATATTTTCATTTTCATGTATAATTCGAATCGAAGTATTGAAACATATAAATATTCTAATATAAATCTAAACCAAACATGTCCGATTCAATCAGTTTCTAAATGAATTTATCTGAATCCAAATCCGACCGAAATATTTCGGTTGTAGTTCAGTTGGAAGTGAGGAAGGTCAGATTTGATCGATCCATACTCACCCCTATAAATTGTCATTAATAGACAATTAATGAGTCAACTCTCGTGCAATCTTTGTAAATTTCTTTAAAATTGTGACAGATATGCACAACAATTTCAAACAAGAGGTATGAACTATGAAGCTTCATGGCAACTGGAGTAAGTGCATCCACCTACCACCTTAGTGCCAGCCCGGTAGTACTTCTTTTACTTTCTATTGTTTTGACTTTTGGACCGCTGGATGGGACATAAGAGTAGGTTGACTGTTACTCTTATAGTCTTATATTTTCTCGCAGAATACATGTACAGAGATCTGGATCTTACAACAACAAAATCATATAAAATAATCTGCAGTTCAAAAAGAAAGAGAGAAAAATCACATAAACAACTGGTTTGTAGCAGCTGTTCGGTTTCAAATTAGCTACATACATCAATGGCTTCCCCAACGGTTAATCACATATCAAAATCTTTCATCAAACCGCTCCACTCTCCTGAAGCAGCAAACCATCCCTACTATTTGGGACCATGGGATCTAGCCATGTTCAGTGTCAACTACATCCAAAAAGGCCTCTTCTTTCCCAAACCAGCAGATCACAATATCTTAGATTACTTGCAGAAGCTGAAGCATTCCCTCTCCCTCACTCTCATCCATTTCTACCCTCTCGCAGGCCGCCTCGCCACGTCAACAACCGCCGACCCGCCCTCCTATGTCATCTATGTTGATTGCAAGAACAGCCCAGGAGCAAGGTTCATCCATGCTTCCGTTGACCTGACTGTTTCAGACATCCTGTCACCGACATACACGCCGTTGATTGTCCACTCATTCTTTGACCATCATAAGGCAATCAACCATGATGGGCACGAAATGTCTCTGCTCACTATTCAAGTTACGGAATTGATTGATGGCATCTTCATTGGTTGCTCCGTTAACCATTGTTTGGTTGATGGGACTTCCTATTGGCATTTCTTCAACATTTTTTCTGAAATATTTCAATTAAAAGAAAAAGGAGACGCCCTTGCCAAAATCTCACGCCCTCCTGTCCTCAATCGTTGGTTTCCTGACGGGTATGGTCCTGCACTCAGCCTCCCTTTCACTCACCCGGACCAATTCCTGTACAGGTACGAGCCCGATCCCCTGATCAAAGAAAGATTCTTCCACTTCTCATCTGATTCGATTGCCAAACTGAAAGAAAAAGCCAACAAGGAAGCCAACACTAGTAACAAAATCTCATCTTTCCAATCCTTGTCCGCGCTCGTGTGGAGGTGCATCACTCGAGCTCGACATCAGCAACCTGATGAGAAAACCACCTGCAGATTGGCTTGCAATAACAGGTCAAGAATGAGCCCACCATTGTCCCCTGACTACTTCGGAAACTCAATTCTAGCAATGGAAGCCGGATCCGCCAGGGTTGGTGAATTGCTGGGTCAAAATCTTGGATGGGCGGCGCGTCAATTACATGAGAGAGTGATGAATCAGGATGACAAGAAGGTGAGGGAATGGGTTGAATCATGGATAAAAACTCGATTCGTTTACCAATTGGGTGATCTGTTTGATCCAGAACACAGTATCATGATGGGTAGCTCGCCAAGATTTAAGATGTATGAGAATGAATTTGGGTTGGGGAAAGGATTGGCTCTTCGAAGCGGTTATGCCAACAAGTTTAGCGGGAAAGTAACTTCATATCCAGGGCATGAAGGTGGGGGGAGCATAGAATTGGAGCTATGCCTTCCTCCGTCTGAAATGGCTGCTCTGGAATCCGATCAAGAGTTCCTGGATGCTGTCTCTTCTCCACCTCATCAGTACCAATTGTAACCATTTAATCTCCATTTTCATATGTGCCAATTGATTTGAGTGAAATAAAATGCTCATTTCTTTGAATCATCATGATTCCTGCAGTTAGAATGTCAAAATCAGAGATAGTAATCCGAAGTCAAACCAAACAAAACTCCAAATTATCCGGTTCTTCCCTCCCCTAGCCTTTATTGCTCTCTTCCTGCTTTTCTCCACTCCTTAGTTCCCATTCCCCTTTGCTTTTATTTCACCCAACTACCCCTCACCCTCTCTTGATCCCCTTTATAATCTTTGTTGCTGCTCCATTTATTCCTGAGAAGACTCTGGCTTGGTCCTCTGAGGGAAACGACAAGATTGCCAGAAAGCAACAGCCAAAATAATAAAAGAGACTCATTGGCAAAGTATGCTATTTTAAGAGAACTCTGAATCTGTGAAGTGAGAGGTTAACGTTTTTAGATAAGGTTAATGTTTTTAGATAAGGTTTGATTCACAAAATACTATTTTCTCTCTTGAAATTACTTTCTCGGTTATCATTTTCATGAGAAAGTGATTAAGAGAATGTTAGTATTTTGTGTTTGGTTGAGATTTAAAATTATCGGGAAAGTAACATTCTTATATTTGTTTTGTATTTGAGAATTTTAAAATAAATAAATTGGCATTATATCCATAAATCTAAAACGTGCATCCTTTATCGGCTATGCTGTAGGAACGGTCAGCGGGGTGGCTCCAAGAGCACATGTGGCCATGTACAAGGCCCTGTGGACTCTTGGTGCTTCGCATGGAACTGATATAAGTGCTATAATTGATCAAGCACTGAAGGTTCGGAATAAGTTTGGGGTTGGAGATCCTAGGATTTGTGGCAGATGAGAAATGTGTGGCTGGAGATTCTCAGATTCTGGGATGGAGCTTGAATTGAACAGATGATCGACGATGGGGGCAGTGGTGGCTTACGGCGGCGGAGAGGCGGCGCTGTGCTTTCTTTGTGAAAAAATAGGGCTTGGGTGCCACCCGCAGATTATAGGTTGTTGGGCTTTATTTTTGGGCCATAAGTGTCTCCTGTCTGTCCAGACCCATAAACTCTTCCCTGTGATCATTTTTCGGCTTAGCCTAATTGAATGATATTAACATTTTCTCATTGAATTGAGTGGAAAAAGAAAAACAGGAAATAAATTGTGGATGAAGTATGAACATATTTATTTTATTCATGATTTCTTTAATAATAATATGATGAATTCAGCCATGTTCGCATTTCGAAATTGCATAGGGTCTATATCTCATGCCATTCGCAACAAGCTGATTACCATTGCACAAGCATATAATTTCATATATATAAAATCCAACTAGGTAGGCAATATGTTATATTAAAAAAGAATATATTTAAGTAAAAATTTACCAATGAAGACAAGAAACACGAGGGAAAGAACCATAAAGGTGGAAGATGCCTTCATTTCTCCTTTCTATTTCCCTTATAGTCGAGGTTAAATCAAAAATAGATAAGCTCCGCTTAGCCCTATCCCCCTCTAGGGGTATTTTAGTGATAGGTTCTATAGGAACTGGACGATCCTATTTGGTCAAATATCTAGCGACAAACTCCTGAGAAGACTCAGTTTTATCCTGAGAGGATTTGGGTTATAAGATTTGGTTCGTGCATAGTTACTTGCGGGGATACAAATTAATGGATAGAGCGGGGGTTTGGACCTTCTTTTTTTTTAAAATTTTTTTTAGAGAGATTCGTTGCTGCTGGTTATACGTTTTATTCAAAATAATTACATTGAATTAATCAAATCGATAGAAGCATATGAAGTTGTAATTCAACTAGTTAGTGCACGACGTTCTCACGAATCTTGCTTTCGATATCTAGCCCCACCTTTAGTGGCACATCGATGCCCTTCCTAGTGTCTCTCTGCCGATTGTTGAAGAACAATTAGGTTCTTACTGATTCTGCAATGTAAGATTTTAGAGTCATTTTTTTTCCCGAAAAGAAAAAGAAGAGAATTTTATAAGTATATAAAAAATTCTAAATTTGTATTTAGTTTGAACCCGGTTAATGGAGAACGTTTTTTATCAAAGTAAAATATAAATTGGTTAAAAAAAATAAAATATATTATCAATTGAAATACTTATTTACAACTTTCTTTGATGTAACTTGTATATTATAGTAACAAATGTAAAACAAATTATAATTAAATCATTGTTTTTTCCTAAAGAACAGTCGAAAACAGTGTTAACTAATTAATTCCCCTAAATCAAATACACAAATATGGGGTATTGGGTAATCATGGTGAATTCAGCCATGTTCTTAATAACTCAGAAACAAACTAAAAGGATCGTCAAACATTATTTTTGTCTATTACATTTTGACGACCATTAATAGGACTTGATACCACTTGGTTGAGGCATAAATTTGGAAACTTCGTTGTTGCCAAGTGTCGCATTTAACTAATTAAATATGTGAGATATGTTGGTAAATGGATATATGTGCATATGGATTTTTAAATTAGATTAAAAGTATATATATATAGAGAGATAAGTCAATTAGTCAATCGGGTTATTTTTTTTTTAAAATTATTTATATTATTAATTATTATTATCACCGTAAAATGACATATATTATAAAGATAATACATACTAATTCATGTCACATAATATTGAGTGTGTAACTTTTATTTTAAATAGACGTAGACGATACTTCCTCTTGTCTTAATTATATGACTTCCTCGCATCTCAATATTTAGTAGGTTTAACACTAAAAATACAAGTAAAATGAACAGTAAAAGCAAAATCCAAATCGTCGTACAATTCGGAACATACAAATAAAATAGAAAAAGAAAAAAAAGGAAAAGAAACTCCCCCGGCCCCACCAAGAATACTAATCTGCGGCTAAAAATTAAGACACTATACAAATCTTCGAATCCGGATGAGTTCCACCTAGTAAGAACACAAAATACCGATGGTTTAAAAAAAACAAAAAAATACGCATCACAGCAGCACAGGGAGTTAAAAACTTCAAGGGCACGCCTCTTTTCCTCGCATATGCAAAACCCCACTTAACCCCTCCTCACAGTTTTCTTCTACTCTCGTCCTTGCTTCGCTCTCTCTTTTCCTTTGCTCATTGAACCGAGAAACACATCAAACATGGGAGAAGACTTTCACGAAAACGCCACCAATCACCAAACAACCAAAGCGACGCCGTTTTCACTACCACCCGGTTGCCGATTTTACCCTTCCGATCACCACCTCCTCTGTTTTTACCTCGCCAACAAGAACAGAGACACTGCAGAAGATCGTGGTACTCGGAACACCGGGTATGATTTGATTAGGGAGATGGATTTGTATTCATATGAACCGTGTGATTTGCCGGAGGACTCGTGCTATGCGTATGGGTATCGAGGGAGGAAGAGGCATTGGTATTGTTACACTGGGGTGCCTGGGGTTTTCGGGGAGAGGAGGAGAGCGAAAGGAGGGTATTGGAGGAGGAAAGGTCGGGTTAGGGATGTGGTGGGGCCCAGTGGGAAGGGTGTCATCGGGACGAGAACTAGGTTTGTGTTTTATTTGAGTAATGGGGAATCGGTGAAGAGTGGAGTGAGGACTAATTGGGTGCTGTATGAATATGCTCTTGTTGATCATGTTAAGGTAAATACTAAGAATTGTTACTTGAGCTTTGATTTCATATTTGTGTTTGATTGACTGTTACTTGTTGGGTTTTACCATGATTTTGTTTGAGAAAAATGCTTTAACTGTACTGTTCTTAATAGCTCTAATCTATACCTGTCCTTAACTTTCTACTGCGTTTTATAGAATTTGTTTGTCTTGGACTGATGTTCCCTCTTTCCATTGATTATGTTTGAGAAAAATGCTTTACGAATTGCTGGTTTCATCTTGGAAAGGGAATAGGGAGAAAAGCAGGGGCTCTGAATGTGTTGTAAATTGAATGAATTTATTGTTTCCCTGTTTTTTATTTTTTGTTTAGATTGAGATTTGGGATCTTATATGAAGAACGGCAGAACAATAACTTTTTCCCAATGTATTTGCAGGCTTCTTTTGCTTTATGTCGTGTCTTTGTGAAGTCTCGCGGTGTAAACAGTGTTTCTGATAATGTATTGAGTTCTTGTGCGGAAGAAAGTGTGTCTGCTGTACGCCACATTGGAATTCAGCATGATGGATATCGCACACCTGACAGTGGTGTGGCTAAGGTGCACAATGGGAACTTAATTGATGGGAAGAATGGTTCATCAAAGTATTCTGCTACCCTTAGTAGAGAGCTGGATGATCAAGTCATAGTTAGACCTGTTTCTGTTGCCAGTGTTCAGTTTCCTTTGGGCATTCAATCTCATGAGCAGGTGAGGTGCTTCAGGCATTTTGACCTCTCATTCATCATAGCACGAGTCCCACTTTTTCAGCCTGTGTAGATTCTAACTCCCTTGCCATTCATTTATTGTTGCTAAGCAACTATATCCTTGGCTCATGCACATCATGCATATAAAAACCCTTGAGAGTATGCTGGATTACAAAATTCTACTTTCAGCGTGTGGATCCCTAGAGTCATATTATTTGTGTGAATCATTGGTATTCTTACGTATCCACTAGTATATGCGGCATATCTGTTTTCTTCTTGCAAGTTTTCTCAGCATCATATCTTTTTCTCGTATCTAATATCCTATTCTAGTTCATTTTTTACTGTCCAAGTAGCATGATATGCAAGTACCTGAATGGATGATTAGTCTGCCACACGTCTCTAAGTAACATTATGTCTTTGTTAGTGTTGATATGTACTCGCAGCAATGTCTAGTTTCTATGATTCCGCAGTTCAGTCTTGCATAATATATCACCAGTCCTCTATCAAACTATTCTCACACCTTTTGTTCTTCACACTTGTAATGTAGGTTGGGATCTCTGGGCTTACTGGTAATAATGTGTTTGTGGATGCTGAAGCTACCCAACAGTTATTATCCATTCTGGATGATGATTTCATTGAGCTTGATGATCTTGTGGATTGATCATCCAAGAAAAAGTTGATACGATATTTTTGAAACTGTGGATATCAACCTTAATAGAGGATACAATTGCTATGTAAGAAAGTTGAATCAAGGATGGGTTTACGAACTTACAAGGAAGCTGTTGGATGGGTTCTGAAGTAACTTGCATATTTTCCGTAGTACTCTTGGTTCTATCATTTACTGAAATGAAGAATTCAACGAGTTTAAAAATCATGGAAGAATTACTGGTAGTTTTCAGACAATGTGTGGACAGTAACCCTAATACTTGGGGTCAATTGTGCTTTAAGAACTTGATCCAATAATGGTTCAATTAGCGTTGAAGGAATGCAATCACCTGTGTCAAAAGTTGGACTATCCCATTAGAGGAAGAGGTTAATGCTTTGAGGTGCCTTCTACAATGCATTAAGAGGAGCGTATTTTTACTAATGTGGGAAATATGGTGAAGATTGATTCATCAGTCTAGGTAAATATCTGATAGTAGTTCTTTTCTTGTAATATTTATGTGTTTCAGTTTTGTTCAGGAGTCAGTCTTATTTGTTATCTACTGGATTGCAGATTTCTCTTGTGCCTAATACTGGAAATAAGAATGAGATCATTGTACTGATGACAACATTGTCAAATATTAAAATCGATCTACAAGTGTCAGCTGCTTCTCTATTTCTCCTGGCTTTACTGTGGTGGACGTTTTCTGTGTCCTGACAGGAAACATCTTGTTTTCTCCAACATACTCAAGGCATTTCTTTGATTGATGGTTTTCTTTATTCAAGTTTTTAGAGTTTCAGGGCAATAAGTGAACTGATTGATAAGTTAGTCTACAACTCACCAAGCAACTTCATTTATCTTTAGTTTATGTATTCTGCAGCTCTGAATTGGGTTAGTATTATCATGAGTTACCCATTATTGACTGAAATGAGTTCTGTTGAATCATACAGTTTACGGTACTTTCCCAGCTGTTGCGGTGTCATGGTAGTATGGTATGTCATCAGATCTATCAGTTGGTTACTATCATATTTTTCAGCTGATTTGTTTTTAGACAAGATATGGTTCTGCATTTTCCAGCAATGAATGCTTGGTATAGCTTGATTGTTGTTCTTTTTGATTAAGAAGAAAAGAAATGATAAATCCTTTGATGTTTCTAATTTGGTTGCTGCTGGTAGACTTCCTTGATTGAGGTAAATCTTCTGGTGGAGATGATTGACCATAATTTTATCTTTTAGGCGTTCCGTTCCGTCTCGGTTGAAAATTCATATTCAATTGAAGTGAATGGGTCATATATTACTATTACTATAGGTACGTATTGGGCATGTGGCATTAAATACAATGCTGAATAAGAATATTGTCTTGTCGGCATAATTGATTTTTAGGTTTGCATTTTATAATTTGAGTTTTGGGGCAGAAAGTGGATTTGAGCAAGATGCCATTGGTGAAATATATATATTGTCTGCTCTGCTCCACCTAAGTACCAACCTGACCTCTACGTGCCATTTCTAAAAAAAAAATTGACAAAAGAATAAAAGATGCGAATAAAGAACACAAGAAAGACACGGAGGTGGTTTGGTGAGTGCATTCATTGTGATTGGGAGCAAGAGGAGGATTCCATGTGATTATATACATCCTAATACATATGTTTGATTTTTAGTTTAGGAAATATTTGAGTAATAAAATGCTCTGAGATGATTGTATTTTTTATATATGTTGATTGGGAGCAAGAAGTTTTGCATTGCCTGAGAAAACCTTTTGCAGTATGTGTCCCTGTCACGTTATATGTGTCCAATGAAAAAGCAAATTGCGGTGTGGATGGGAACAAACCTCACCTTCTTGACTGGCTTCGGCTCGAGGGCCGGCTGCCCTTTATTAGGTCATCCTTTTCATTTTCTCTTTGTTGCGTTACAAAAGTCAAAGATACAATGAAATTCTAGAAGTGGCTGGTTGTCTTACCTATGCACTGAATCGTTCCCTTCCCAATCCAACCCAAACCCAAACCCAAACCCAAACCCAAGTGCTCATATGCTCTCATATTACATCTTTTTTTAATTTGGTGGAGAAAGTTTGAAAACTGATGTCACTTTCACCATGCCAACCATCTTTAGAGAAATTTTAATAAATAAATTTAGTTGGGAGAAGAAAATGGCAGGGGGTTTGTAATTATTGTGAATAATCCTGGTCACTTATGCTGCTGTGCTGTGGTAACGAAGGGTAGGGTTAGGGTGTGGGGGTCTGGGTCACATCACTCCTTTTGGTTCCCGAATACCTACCTAATTAGGTTAGGGGCCATGACTCATGACCTTAGTTAATTTGTTTTAACTTTTAATTCAGTGATTAGTGGGGAGAGAATAATCAATCTTATATGGCATTACGCAATGGATCAATCACTTAAGGGACCAGGATGCACGAACCAACCGAACCACCGAACCATAGCTGCTTGGATACTTACAATTTAGCGTTTCTTTAAGCCACTCGCATCTCTTTTGCCGCAAAACCAAAGGTGCCACCGTTCCGATATTAAATAATATATTAATAATAGTAAATCATTACATTGAGATTAAATTAACTTATTTTGTTTGCGATAAAAATATCCGGAGGATTTTAAGTTTGAATCTCTATTCTATCTAGTGTAGTAAATAATTAATGAACAGTCCGATATTTCAATCAAAGTATGGTAACCGTGAATTACAGCACTGTAATAAACAAAAGATAACATACAAGCACAAGCACAAGCACAAGCACAAGCACAAACACGCAAGGTAAATTTGACGGTAATAGACTAGACGTACCGTAGGTGCGTAGAGGTCTGTGTGGATGATAAAAGTACCAAACACTTCGACGGTTCCACGGTCCACCTACACATGTGCCGACACGGCCATTTGGACTTTGGAAAATTAATTAAGTTTTTAATTTTTGATTTTTTACCCATTCATTTGGATTTTTCTTTTCTTGAATTGAACAGATTTCTATTTTAACCTTAAGGAATGGAGGAAACAAAACCATTAATAGACGGTCAAAAGCAACAAAATCTAACTCATCCAACTGTGGGGTCCAATAGTTTATAGCACACTGCCACGTTTGCAATATATACACGTGTAGTTTTCCACAATTCATAAATGTGATACCGTAAAACAAAGAAAAAAGAGAGAGAATCATCATACTGAAAAGGAAAGGAGATGTGCTTGGCGTGAAGAAAACAGGGCAAAGTGTGGGGCTTTTACTTAGCCAAACAGCCCTCATTGGAAGATGGTCTTATTAATTACGTCTTACCCTGTAATAGTGTGTTGTTATTTTAAGGGTTTGAGAAGGAGTAAAGGGTATCTAATGTTTAAAAGAAAATTCACATGGAAAGACAAAGGAAGGAAGAAACTAGAAAGAGAGCAATTTGGAATAGTGGGGCACCTTTTTGCCTTGTAGTTGATGTTAATGTTGTTTTTATCATTTAATCTTAATTTAATTGCAATTACTATTTTGAAACTGCCATTGCTCTTCTTACATGCCCTATTACTATTAGTGTAAATGCAAATTAATCTCCTCTCTTTCTTGTTTTCTTTCGTTGCTGTTGCTCTTTTGTGGTGGGTTGTTTCGTAAATTACTGATTACTGTGTCCTCTTTTAATCTCTCCTCTCTGTCCTCTTTTCTACATTGCATTCCTCATCTCATATCCTCTTCCACACCTTCCCTTTTTCCCCTTCCGTTTCCTTCTTGGCTGAGGTGAGGAGGCTTCTGTTTTGTTTCTCATCATCTTCTGCTCTCTTCCTTTCTCGTCTCGAGAATATTTAGAGAGAATTTACCATCAAACCACAACCTAAAGGCTCCTTCTTTTTTGTATCTGCCTTTCCCACCCCCTTAAACCTGTCTAATCCATGATTTTTGGTACAGATTGTTAGATCGATCAGCCTTTTTTGTTTGTATCATTTGTTGGGTAAGCTTCTTTGATTTATGTTCTTCAGCTGGATCGGTTCATGATAGGTTCTATGATGAATGGTCTTACGTCTGTTTTGATTGTTTATTTTGTTTTTGCAAATAAATCGATTGAAAAAATGGATTTTGTAGTCTAGGACGTAAAAGCTCGTGTCTTTTGTGTGTTTATATTTTTGATGGAGTAAAGTTTGCATCTTTAAGCTGTTGGTTGGGTTTGTTTTAGATTTTGAACTCTCTGGGTTTGGTTTGGTTTGGTCTGGTCTGTTTCTGCTTGTTTCTGGTTTGAGTTTGTCGCATCTTTTTCCGCGTTTAATCCTTTTTTCTGTTTCCTGAAAGTCCTTTTTCTGCAAACTGATAAATCATTTCTATGGCTCAAACCCATCGGATTGGATGTTGCTTTATGGGTTTCTTGGTCTGGCCATGTATGTGGTTGTAAGCAGTTAGGAAATGAGATACTGCATCGACCGATTACATTTTCTTCAATCTCACTTCATTTCTTGATCATCAAAATTTGGTTCGGTTTCCGCTTTACCAATGCCTATATCTTTGTGTATTTGTTTTTCTTATTCATCATTTAGGTTTTGTCTTTCGATTATTTTACCTGGCTACTGTTTGTAGCCTGGTTTTCTCCACTTTTAGGTGTCTTGTTTTAATGGGATTTTGATTTTCTGTGACTCACTAGATTAATTTGTGATTTCTATTTGTGTTTTTTGGGTCTACTTGATATTCTCATTTGCCAACATTGTGTAAAGTGTTATACTCATAGTTATGAAATCATGTGTTGTTATCTAGAGCTGTGCTCGAATCGCACAGAAACTTATACTCACTCCGAACACTGTGTGTAGAAAAGAACAGGTTGAATGTGCATGACTTTGGTGGAAACTACCTAAGTGACAGTATAATCATGAGTAGTTTTCTGTATATCCTAGTTTCTGGACATTTTAAGCCTCTGCTGCAGCGTGAATATGTAAAGTTCTAAGTTATTGGGGATTAGAATGATGGAAAAGAGTGCTGGTTTTGATGCATTGTATCATGTGTACACTTTTTGATGCTATTGCATTGTTATGTTGTTCCATCACATGGGTTTCTGACTGACAATGTGTTTTGATTTTTGCATTGATTATCTTCTTAGGTCTAGTGGAAGCGTGTATTGCTGTCTGTTTGGAATCTTCTCCAATCCTTACCAATAATTTATTTGGCCATAGACATTAGCCCTAATGCAAAGGCAGAGGGGTATAGTTGGCTCCTTGCCAGAAACCTTGGACTTCGATCATGGTTCTGCATCAGCAAATGCTATCATTGACCAGCAAATTTGTTGGAATAACATGCGAAATCCTGCAGAAAATCGATTGGCGGACTTTATGCTAACACCTAGTCATGTTAACAGTTCATATGTGAACTCTATTGATAATGACCTGCAACATTTGAGTGGATGGAGCTTAGGTGATCCCAGTTCCAGTGGGTCACAAAATGAGGTAGGCCATGATGAGCATAAAATGGAACATGGATGGTCATCTTCTGGAAGTGCATGTCCAGGAGCTGGTCCAAGATTTGATGAGAGGCGATATGAGACAGCAAATATTCTTTCTCTTGACAGTGGAAATGTGAACCCTCAATTTGTTCAAAGTGTCAATCCCAATGCTGTTCCACAGAATCTCAATCTGAATGCAGGTTTTGTGGGTCATGGTGGTGACAATTCTCAAGTCATAGAAGGCTCTGATATGTACAAAGCTAGTGAAATGGAAAATGAGCGCATCCCACCTGCTAGTGGCTCTGATGCTTTCCCACTTCCCTCTGGAAGTGGTGGATTCCTGGGTGAAGTAAATGATGGAAGGCCAGGTTGTTCATTAGATGGCTACCGTCAGTCTTGCAAACGAAAGGCTTTGGAAGGGAATGTTGGACAGTCTTCTATGGGTGGAAGTCCTAGCTTGTTTCAGCGCTCGGAGAGCAGTTCTTGGTCTGGTATTCCTTCTCGCTATGATGCTGGCAGTAGCTTAAGTATATCAGGTGCGTCAGAACAAGGAAACTCCAGACTTGGATTAGGTGTTAGAGGGTTAGACTCTGATATTATTCCTGACTCAGGAGCAGTAGGACGGGTTGAGAGCTCCCAAAGAAATTTTCGGTTGAGAATGAATCCTGCAAATCAGGAATCTGTTCCCTCAGCTTCATTTTCTACAGGTAGTGCTGTTAGGCGTCCTGTTATTCCTTCTCATCGGTCATCAAGAGCTCTCTCCCTTGATCATAGCCTAGACTTCAGGTCATCTCCAGTTGCTGATAGTTCAACTCCGCAAAGTCAGCCAGTTGTTATCCCTGTTCCTGGCATGCCGCAGAATTTGCAATCATTTCGGTGGAATGAGAGCTCTAGCTCTAGAGCTGGTAGTTCATCTAGTTCCATTGCTTCTGGTGATAGGGAGGAAGGCAGCTCAAGAAATGTTGCAAGACACATATGGGAACATCCTATGTTTGTACCTGCAACTGAGTTGAGATCTTCAGTTAGAAATCCATCTAATAGAAGTGTAATAGGTGGAAATGTTAATGTTCCTGGAAATGCTGCTTCTACTTCTCGTTCTAGTATTCAACCTTTATCAGCTCCAACCTGGGTTCCTCATCCCAATCCTCCAACAAGAAATTCACGAAGATTAGCTGAATATGTTCGTCGATCGTTGTTTTCTTCAGCTGCTGCTGCTGCTGCTGCTGCTGAGTCTGGTGGCCTCAGCAGTAACCATTCTCCACTTCAGTCGGGTCCTCCTGCTTCCTCTGAAGAGACGGTGCTTCCCGCTGGAGCTGGTAACCTGGGCCTTCCCCGGTCATATCCAAGATCAGCAGCATCATGGATGGATAGACAAGGTGATGGTATGCTGGGAATTCCCTACCCATTGAGAACTTTGACTTCTGCTGGTGAAGGAAGAAGCAGGCTTGTTGTATCAGAGGTGAGTAGTTTTTATTCTTACTTGGAGACAATTGACTCATTAATTGCAACTTGAGCTTTGATGTCCAATATAGGCTTGTCATCCCAAAGGTCTTTTTTGATAACTTCAATTTGTTGAAATGGATGAATGCAGTATGGGAATTGGACACAATTGTTCAGTTTTGGCATTAGTGCGTTTGATATTTGGAAGGACACCACAATTTCCAATTAATGTTTTTCTTTTATTACTTTTATAAACTCACTGTTCTACTATCTTGGTTTGTTTTTCAATGCAGTATTTATATTTCTACATTGGAACCATATCTTTAAAAGCAGAAGTGTATGTGGCTTCACTTTTATTCATTGCTGTATGAGAAATTATTCCAGGACTTGTGTTCATATTCTCTGCACATAACATGCTAGACAAGTATCCATTCACTTGCAAAATTTGCAGATACAATTTTTTCATCATGGTTAGCTTCTTGCTGAAAATATTCCTTCCAATGTAGTTTTCTTTAGACTACTTAGCTGCGTACTTTACTTTCGTCTATGCTTTTGTGTTAAACCCTTTGAAACTTTTGAAATAATTTTTTTCTGGCCTTCAGTATTTTCCTCTCCTATTATCTGCTTGTACTTGTGTACATGATTGGATAAGCATCACTAATCACCCTTACAAGTCATGAAGATTATCCATGGTTCAATGATAGATAGTAGCTAAGAATTCTTCTGCTGGGGTTTATATTTCTCTTTGCAATTCCTGTGGCAGATTCGCAATGTCTTGGATCTCATGCGAAGAGGCGAGAACCTGCGGCTTGAGGTTAGAGATTATGTATTTGTTGTGTTATGAATGCCTCAGTTAATGCATTGTATGAGATGGCTTGTTCAGGCCATCAAATTTATCAATTTATTATTATTTGTCTATATTTGCCTTAAAACTGAGGCAAGAGATGCTTAAAATTGGATTTAGAGATTCTTGAATTGCAAAACTACAGAACGGCCTCCTTAAGTCGGGGTTCGTTTTCAGTTTCATGCCTCAAGTTGCCTTGTTTCAATTGTTTCCCTCAAGTTGCACAGGTTTCTGTTCCCCCCTTATGTTTTATTCTGTGAATTGGTCTGTTAAGTTTCATGTACTTTAGTCCCTTTATTATTTATGGGTGATTAAGGACTTCAATTAGTTGATTTGATCTTAGGGTGAAGGGAAAGAATAATGGCCAACCATTATCAAAACATTGGTATATATTACAGAAGTAATCTATGATAAATTCGCTTGAAGAGGAGTTAGAACTGAACAATTCTCATCTCCTGTCTATAGAATCTGATTTCTGACTTCTGCTTTTTGCTTGTCTCAGGATGTTATGATTCTTGACCAATCTGTATTTTTTGGAATGGCTGATATTCATGATAGGCATAGAGATCTGCGGCTTGATGTTGATAACATGTCTTATGAGGTATAATATATGAGAGGTTCATGGTTTCTTGTTTCTTGGTGTATTTTCTCTGAAAGGTTGTTCTCATAATCCCCATGCATGTATCTTTCTGGGCTTTGTAGGAACTGCTGGCTTTGGAAGAGCGCATTGGAAATGTAAGTACTGGACTAAGTGAAGATGCTATATCGAACCGGCTAAAGCAGCGGAAATATTCTGCTGCAGTAAGAGCAGTTGCAGAAACAGAGGTGGAGCCATGCTGCATTTGTCAGGTAAACGAACTCGTCCTTGTTTCTCTAGTCCCTATTCTCTTTACTGCACCCTTGTGTCTTTGCTCAAATCATTTGTGCGACTTGCAGGAGGAATATACTGGTGGAGAAGATCTTGGAATCCTGGATTGTGGACATGATTTCCATACTGGTTGTATTAAACAATGGCTGACACACAAGAATTGGTGCCCGATCTGTAAAACAACAGGGCTCTCTACATGAGAATGGAAATTCCAATGGTCAGGCAATTAGATTATGCTCGAACATCGAAATGGAAGTGTTACCGTGAAAAAATGTTGCTTGTTTTTTCCTATTGTATGAGTCATGCATTGCCTCTGATGAGTTGTGGTGTGTGGAGTCCCAGGCATGACTTGGCCGAGCTTGGAAGGAAACAATTCCTTGGGTGGGCGGGTGCTGCAATACAGAATATGGCATTGAACAATTCTTTTTTATTATTGAGCAAAATAGTTCATAGTGTCCGTTCTTTTCTTCTTCTTTCCTTTTAAGTTATGTACTGATGATGTCTGTTTTAGATTTGGAGATCGAACCATTTTTGTAAGACTCATTGTCAGGTCAAACTATTAATTTTCTTTTACCATCTCGCTGGTACTTTTTTACTCAACTATTCAAGAAAAAATATGAAGCAAGTCAGGATTTAAGGTTTTTACCATTGCTGTTTTGACTCTGCTTTGATTGTGGTACTCATTGTTGAATTATTCTTGTTTTGTTGGTTCGCCGACAGATCTACCAATCAAATCACTTTAGCATTGGAATAATCCAAGGAAAGGAAAGAAAAACATCGTTTAATTGAGACGGAGTGAGTATGTGACAGCTCGTATTCGATACTGTATGATAGCCATTCTCACCGACTAGACTGGCCAGCGCCGTCACAAATTGCTATTGTCGCCCATTTGGCCTAGTCACTCTCAATTTCAATTTCTTAAAGCTGCGAAGCTAAGCTAAGGCTGTGCTGTAGCCAGGCAATATATACTTTTCTGGAGGAAATCAGACTTACTCCCTTCCCTCCCTCCGTCCATAAATAAGTGTCGCTTTAATTTTGGGCACGCATTTTAAGAAGGTCGGATGACTCATTATTTGAGACAATTTTGTCCCGAATTTTTTCTCGCACGTACGTTAAGCATTAACGTACGTTCGGAAAAAAATACGAAATTTTTTGGGGTCAAATAGTAAATCATCCGGCTTCTTTAAAATGCTTGACCAAAGTCAGAACGTCTATTAAAAATGGACGGAGGGAGTATTTGATTAGCGGATTCCTTTAAAATGACAGAATCAGATGAAAAGAATTACTGTTTTTTCTTCTGTTTGAGCGGAACATGAACGAACACTGACTAAGGCCCAACACAATTACTAGCATTGAGTGGGCAAATTTAGGCCTGTAAATGTCGGTTGGGCCTAGCTTATGGGCTCATCTCATGTATGACTTTGACTCTTTTGAGTGTTAGATGGCCGTAAACTCTCATTTTCTTTTATCTGAAATGGGTATCAACGCATGCGCCTAAAAAACATGGGTCCATTTCCTAAGGAACTTTGGATTAGAAAGTGTGTTCAACAACTTGCCCTCAGAATTAACTATTTTAAGCTTAGTGGATTAATTATACCGAGTTGATTAAACAACTTGCCTTCATATAATAATATGAAACCAGCTATTTTCTATTTATGGGGTAGAAGGTGGCGCTAATAACACTAATCTTACTGATAAACACGAACCAACCTTTTGTATTGATAAGAAGATTAGGAAAAAAAAAAAATTTCTATTAGCAGATAAATCAATTTCAAATATTGTACCTAAACCCATAAGTCAGCGAATGAAATTCAACCCTTAAAAAATAACGGAGGGAGTACATATAACCATAAAAAAAAATTAAGAAAGTTGAATCTCCATTTTCAAATTAAAACCCATCGCATTTGCAAGTAGGAAGAGTAAAAGTTTGCTTGATAAATTTGCGGATAATTCATACCCCCACCCGCATCCATATAAAGCGAGTAAAGAAAGAGTAATTGTACACGCGGATTATTCATGGGTTACCCGCGGATACCCGTAAATTTGATTAAATTTCAAATTTCAATCCAATCAAATTAATATATAAAAAAAATCAATCTAATTTAATAACAATACCATACAATAACATAATAATCCATAATAATCCAACAAAAAAATTATAATTCATAAGAAAATATAATTTAATAAAAGAAATAGCAACTCCGGCTTGCAATTTAACATCCTTATTAATTTTTGACGAAAAATAAGATTTTCTCCAATTTAGTCATAAACTGTAGAAGCTACATGGTAAAAAAAATTCCCTTAACATAAATATAATAAAAAATAGAACTATTTATTAATTTATTAATAAGATAACTTGAATTTATTTACAATCATCATTTGTTAGTGTCATGATAATAATCTAGACATGCGGCCCTAAACCATCAGAAAGTACCTTGTTGTGGAGTGTGGTTTCTAGCCGAATGTGCAAAAAAAATTAGAACATTAAGGAAATCGACTGGATACAATTGGTGTCGAGGAACAAGACAATTTTCCTACCACCTGAAATTGGGAGCACCTTGATCCAATCACTTAGTTTCTATCTTGAGCAGCGGACCGGGTTGTGGTGAAAGAGAAAAACGATTCTCTGGCTGGTGAAGATTGAAAAAGAGGAAAAGATAACAGTATGATGACTACGAGAGAAAATGAGAGGGTGAGTGATTTTGTTGTTGTCTGCCATAGCCTTAGACTAGTATCCAGTCACTTAATTAATTATACATTAAAATATATTATATATATCGCGGGTATTTAATGCGGGTATTGGAGCGGGTAAGCATTATTCATACCCACATTCATATTCGCATTTTACGGGTGCGAGTATATCCATAACAGCAAAATATCCACAATATATATATATATATATCCACCCACAATTACGAGTATTGGACAGATATTTATATTTACGGGCGGAATTGCCATCCCTAGGAGTAAGTTACAAGATTCGCAAAGTATCGAAATAACATAATCTCGGGGGTCTCCAGTTGTAAAAAAAGAGAATAGCAGGGATTAAAACTCAAACCAAAAAGAACGAATGAAGGAATAGTTTTAATTAAGGCGGGAGATTAATCAAATTTCTCTCTCTTCCGGTGCACCTAAAACCCTGTTTAACCCATAAACCCTTCCTTTCCCTTACCCCCCCCCCCAAATAAGAACTAATAAAAAAAGATCAGAAACGAAAATAGAATAAACAAAAAGATCAAAGACACGCAAAAAGAGAAACATTTTACTCCATCTCCATCCCAGTAATTATGTGAGAGAAAGAGAGAGGTGGTCAGAAATTCAACAAACTTGCAGTGACGGTTCTGTCTGCTCTCAGACGCAGTCTTCTTGTTTCTCCTGATTTATCGCTTCAAATTCAAGCTTCTCGATAGATAGATCATTAAATTAATGGCGGATCTGTACGGAGCTTCTCCATCCCCGTCGCCTGAGCCCGAGGAAATCTCCTTCACTTTCCTCCACCAGCTCCTCCAACACGGCAATCACCCGGCCTCGGCCTCCTCTTCAGCTAAATTCACCCATCACGATTTCTCTTCTCTTCATCCGCCGTCCGCGGCGGCGGAGATGTTGGATCCCACCCGGTTTGGGAGGTCCGACATGGAGTGTGTCAATTTCTCGTATCCCGGCGGGTATTTCGCCCAGGAGAGCGCAGAGAAGAGGAAAGCTGCGATCTCTGTAGAGAATAATGACTTGGGTGATGCTAGCTGCGACGATAGCGAGGTAATTATGTGAGTTGATGCTTTGTTTTTATAAAGTGTGCCATATTCGTCGTTTTGAGAGTTTTGGTTGTCGTTTCTTTCGGATTAGAATGGAGCAGAGGTATCAGATGTGCCATCGAACGGTGGGAAGTCACGCAGTTCTTCGAAACGAAGCAGAGCTGCCGAAGTGCATAACTTATCTGAAAAGGTTTTGGGTTTTTCTTGTTTTGATTTGCAAGCTTCCACTTTTGAGTGATTATTTTGTTGGGTAAAGTGTCAAATGTTGATTGATTATCGCGATTGTTTAAGAAGTGGGTTTTTTGCAACAGAGGAGGAGGAGTAGGATTAACGAGAAAATGAAAGCGTTGCAGAATCTAATTCCAAATTCTAACAAGGTAGTTTACTTGTTTTAGATACTAGTAACTTTGAGAAAGGGAATTGGCCATGTCGTGTGGATGGTGTATTTAATGTCGTTCTTTTTAACTGTGTTTGTGATAGACGGATAAGGCTTCAATGCTTGATGAGGCTATTGAGTACCTGAAGCAGCTTCAACTACAAGTCCAGGTAAAGGCATTTTTTTCCAGTGCATGCTTATTTGATAATTGAGGTTCTGAATTCTGATTCCAATGCTTTGCTCTCAGTTGTGGTTGTAGCTTCTTTCTTTTGAATTTCTTAGTTGGATGAGGATCATAATTTTTCCAATATATAAGCTAGATAGTATCTTGTTATGCCCAGTAAATGTCGTCACTGTTAAGAATGGTCGAATTAAGAAATAGATTTGGGCATCAAAAGTCAGGAGAAAAGAGTGCGACTTTCTTTGAGAAGCAGAGAGCACAGAGCAGACACTTTTTTATGTGGACAGACTTGGCTTGATTGTGACATGGAAAGAAGATAAATGTGAAGTGATATACATGTGCTTTCAGTCTGTCATTACAGTTGGCACTGGTGTGCATTATATATAAGAAAAACGTTTAGTTGAAAGACAAGTACTTTTGACTTGCCACTGGGCTTGTAGCCTAGTGGTTTCTGTGGGTGGCAAAGTACCAACGTGGACTCGAGTCCAAGTCTCATCTTCACTCATAAAAAGAGAAGTAACTTTTGACTTCAAAAATATACCAACTTTTTTTCAGCACATTAGCTTGGTAATAGTCAGGTTTACATTACATAGGCATTGTTTATCACAAGCACAGCTAAATGCAGTAAGGAAAGTGTACAGGTTCAATGTTGGAACTAGAAGATGTCAGACCATTCAATATGCTAGAGATTTAGAGGGAACATGCATTGTCGCAAAGACTCTACATTTTTTCAATTTATATATGTTCCTCGGCTTGTGGCCGTTTATATCTTAAGCAGATGGCGCAGTTTGGTTTACACGATTCAACTTTACCAATAGTCATTATTCTGGTTTGCTCTGAGACTTATTGCCCATTTTATTGCCATAGACTATAGGACCGATGCTTCTTGAAGTAATTACTTGTCATGGCATGAGTGGACACAGGAGATCTATAATTCATAATGATATGGACTGCCGTTCTTATCCAAAGTTGCATGCTTCCTTAAAATTATATTGGCTTAACATCTCTGTCTGTCACTAGTTAGCTAAACTGTTTTGCCTCTTGAGTGTAAAATTACATGTGAGCTCCCAATATGTTTGCTTATATTGGGACTGGCAGTATGATCTGTAGAATGGCTCTGAACCAGGCCCAGAAATCTGCTTACCAGTAGTGAATAGGTGACAAGGAAGGACTAGAAATCTTCCTTCCTAACAAGAAGCAACCCAAATCCCCTCATGGGGGTGGTTGGCTAGACATTGTTTATAGAGTATTCATTCTAACTTGGTGCTCCTTCTAGTTCAGTGGTAGGCATGTTACCTTTCGCTGGCAGAAGTTGCAAAAAATTGAAATTTCTTCACTTGCGATTCCTCTTGATAATGGTTCGGTCTCTGAAACCATTTACATCGTGGTTGGTTCTGCAGATGCTAACAATGAGAAATGGCTTAAGTTTGCACCCAATGTGCTTACCAGGAGTGCTGCAACCCATGCAACTGCCCCTGACTGGAATGGGATTTGATGAAGGAACTGGATTGCTAAATACAAACTCAGTACCGGGTACATTTTCTGCAAATGCAGGTAGCTCGGTGCAAACTGGATTGCTCAATGTTCCTAGCCGGTGTGCAATCTCAGGTGAGCCAATCGTTGCACATTCTGGCACAAACGTTGTGTCTATAGAAACATCCTTTAGTTATGAACCAGCAGTTCACCATGGATCTTTTAATCTATCAAAGGTAACCCCTCAGTGTCAACTGTCGATAAATTTGCCACGCTAGACTTTGTTGAGATCACCGTCTCACATTTTTTATTGCATCATGAAGGAAATCTGCAGGGAAAGTACAGAACATGGACAATTGGATACAAATCAAAGTGTCAAGACTTCTTCTGGTGTCTCCTAGGTTGTGATCTTACTCAAATGCTGGAGCAATAAAACTATTCCTTCCTATCAAAATACAAAATACAAAGTTCAAATGATCCTCACAAATGCTGACATGTTAGACTTCAGTTTATTCATAGCACACGGAGTGACATGACATACCGGATGTACTGTGTAATTACTCCAAGTCTTAACACGTTTACATAATTGTAGGAGCCAAATTATTGCCTTGATTGCTCATTTGACCTCAGTAGATAAATTTTTTTTGTTTGAATTTTTAATTTTAAGAAAAAACCAGTAATTTTATGTGGATGGTTTTTGCAATACTGACCTTATCTTTTTTTGTTGAGTAGTTTATCTTTTGCTCTTCTGCTGCCTTCCCGGCCATTTTGCAATTTGATAGTTGATTGTTGTCGCCATTGGAAAATTCTACGCCGTATGTCTTTTTTTGCTCTCACCATATGCAATCACCTTCTTTCCGAGAGTCAATTGTGACGGAATCCATGGGGATTGTTTGATGGCAGCGAGGCGGTGGATAAGATTTTGTTGAACATGGCCGGTATGTCATTTTTATTATCAGAAAGCTAATATTTTTTTCTCAAAAGAAAAGAGAGGTAATATTCCATTAATAATATAACGAAATTACAATGAAAAAAAAGAAGCATCAATTGTTGCGGCTCAAATGATTTTTTTACAAGGGCCCAAATGAAATTAGAAAGCCCATACAAACTTAGCCCAACCTGAATTGCTAGTAGCTGTTTATTATTTTGTTTTTTTCTTTCAATAATTAATCCAAAATCAGGGAAATCAGCATATTTTGTTTTTTATGAAGAAAAAGGGCAAAGGAAATCCACAATTTTGAGTAAGTTGAGCCGCAGTTTCAGTCAGGGACGATAATGTGGATAATGACGGCGATGATAGCATAAGCAGCATAGTTCTACCTCTACGCTCATGTCACGGGATGAGTATTACTATTTTGCGCAGCGATTAGTCCGTCGCCCTTTAGCTTGCTAAGTGAGCCTAACTATCAAAACTACAAAGTTTAAACAATATTAGCACAAAAAGAACCATTAAAGGAAAGCACATGAAATAATTTGAAAAAGATTATTATATTGCACACAAGACTTAGTTACAACACTTACCCCTACAAATTTGCTCTAATGGTTAAATCTTAGTTGAATGGACAAACGAGACTTCACTCTTATTTATACACAATCACCTTCTTAATGGACGGCTAAAATCATTTTAATCTAATAGTGAAAATTAAATATCTAGAATTATTCTAAAATTCTCTACACATCTAACACATTCTAGAAAAATTCTAAAAAACCGCACACATATTTTTCATTCTAGAACCTTTCTAAAATTTTTCCAAAAGATTCCACACATATTTCTACAATGCGCTAAGTTCTTCTAAAAGTTTTCGGAACCTTCAAATTTTTATCAAGCTTGCTTGATATTGATATTTGTGCTTCATAGCTTGTATCTACAAACAAAAAGAACACCGTAACAATATCGTTGACTACTATCATATCAAGGATACCTTTGTAATCTACTAAAAAAAGAGGATATCTTTGTAATTAATTAGATTATGGTGTCTCGTTTGAACTTCAAAGGAGCAGGAGAAGGGGCATTATTGAAATTAGGAAGTATGTTGAGGGTAATCATAGGAGACAATTATATATGCGCAAGAGTAACTTTATCCTACGCGGCATAACCGCCCTTGGTTTTTTCCGTTTTTGTTTGGTTACCAGAAAGATAACGGCTTTGTCTCATGATTGTATTTTGGAGGTATTACCACAAATCCTCACTTCCAGACCCACACTCACCTTTTTTTCTTAAAAACCATTTCGGCTTCCTTCCCCTCAATTTTTTCTTCAAAAGAGTATCGTAATTAATCGGAGACGACGTCGAGTTTGAAATCGTCGATACATAATTCTTCAAGTTGTAATTAGCTTAACGTAGGGATCGGATGGGAGAAGTGGAAGCAGTACTGGTGGGACGACGCCGTCAAAAGAGAAGCGAAAGATCAGCACTAGGGCTCGGCGCGGCGGTTTCGATTAAAGATGGGAAGACGGAGAGGAGTGATGATAACAGTAGTGGTGGCGGTGGGGAATCAGAGCATGAGATGCATATATGGACTGAAAGAGAAAGGAGGAAGAAGATGAGGACCATGTTCTCTTCTCTTCATGCTTTGCTCCCTCACCTCCCTCCCAAGGTACGCTATACCTATTACTTTCCACTTATTGATTAATTATTTGTTCATTCATTCATCAGTGACTTGAATATTTAATTTTCTCTCAAAAACTAAATAAATTGAATATTCTATTTAGTTAATGGGGTGCTAGTAAATATTTAATTGATTGGTTAATTTTCCTGATTAATATTGATCTTCATTTCCTAGCATTATATGCTTGTTTTGAGGGACAATACTTGTATGTAACGTACTAGTTTTGGTTTTATTAGATGCATTGCCCTGAAATTGGATATATATGTATATGTATGTATATATGCATGTTCCAATATTTGTCATTAAACTTTTTGTGTTGATCAATGTGATCTGCACTTTTAATTTTAGGCGGACAAATCCAGCATTGTTGATGAAGCAGTGAAATACATCAACAGCCTCCAACAAACTCTTCAGTCTCTGCAAAAACAAAGACTTCAAAACCTCCAGCTGGGAGGAGTAGGAGGAGGAGTCACCAGTATTAATAATGTTGAACATGAAGTACCATCATCAGTAATCACATCCCAAACAGATGATGATTATCACCAACTGTTTGAATCATCTAGCTTCTTGGCTGATGATCACCGCAGCGCAATGAACTTAAATCCTGCTGTGCCCAAAAACTACAATTCATTTCCTGATCCTGCCTCCAGCTTATTACAGTTCAAGACATGGTATTCTCCGAATGTTGTGATGAACATGTGTGGAGAAGATGCACAGTTCTGCATTTGCTCACCTACTAGATATAGGAACAGGATGCAGCCGGGCCTACTTACTACCATCCTATACATTCTTGAGAAGAATCATTTGGATGTTGTGTCTGCTCATATACATTCCTCTCCTGATCACTACCATACTACCTATATGATCCATGCTCATGTGAGTATACATAATTACTAATTAACTAAACTTGACTTCTTAAATATACAACCATCACTAACTCAATCTCCCAATACGGTTTCGTGTTTGTTAATTTTGTGCAATTTCAAATCTATTGGCTGGCTAGCTAGCTAGGGTTTGTTAGATTCTCTTAAGATGGAGCTTTAATTAATTTTTGTGATGATGGTGATCAGGTAGGTGGAGCTTTTGATCAGAATCGGTATCCGGAGGCATTGTCAATGGAAGATACATTCAAGTTGGCAGCTGGTGAGATGAATTTGTGGCTCTTGTCTTGTTGAACATTTCCCAAGTACCACAATCATAGTCTCACTCATTACCAGAACCATTCATGTGTTGCAAAAATGGCAGTTGGTGCAACCGACATTTGAGCGTGACACCTGATGTAGCGGAAAAAACTTCAGTAGAATTGATGCACCATACATCTCCCATATGTTTCATATTTATTTATTTTAAGAATGTTTTTTGTTTTTCTAACTGCAGTTTTTATGTTGGTGGGTGCATTCATAAATTTGCCAGAGGTGCCATTGAGACGTGTAAGCAACATTTTTAATTTTTCCTGTCCAGATATTTTTCTTTCTCCGTCGCACTTTTAATGATGAGAAAACGACGGATCGGAGGGAATTGATTTCATGTTTCTACACTAAACCTTGATTTGTAAGATCTAGCAATGCACTAATTTCTCCTGCAGGACATAAGTGTGGAAGTAATCTAAATCTCGACTAAAAAAATTATTTTCGTATGTGCAATTTAATCAACGACAGTCCGTTTAGTTTGAATAGTTTTCGTCCACTGTAAAATCTCAACACTGGGCTACACCTAATCATCACACTTCTCTATTTCATAGAGCCTACGTCCCTCTAGGCCTAGATCTACTGGACCTGCAGAGATGAAGAAAGAGGCAAAGTATTTGGGCCACAATATGAGGGCCCACTCTTGTAAAGCATTTGTTTTCCGATTTGTCCACGATAATTACTTATGCAAGTGAAATTATTATTGACTACGGTTTGACTTACTTCCCCAATTCGGCTTGGATTTGGATTACTGGTTTACCGGTTGGTTCAGTCCAATTTTGTTAACTACCATATCCCCTACTCAGTCCTAGCAATGCAGCCACTTGCAGAAGAATAGAAGAAGGGGGGCCATGTAGCTAAAGCAAAATAGCTCATGATCATGTCCACAGCAAAGAGTGGTGGTGCATTTTTCCTGAGGTACCAAACAATTAAATTTTACAAATCCAAACGGATTTTGGTTTGATTTGGGACGTGAGATTCTCCCCACAACCGTGCTGTTAAGTTAAAGTTAAACACATTGAGAAGTGGTAGCAATAAATTGCAGGCTGGCCTTGGGCCCGGGTCCGGGTCTGGGCCCACCAAAGTTGTCCACTTGAGTTTTTACCTGAGCAGTGAGAGCACGCGTCGGCGTCACCACCTGTCCCAAATAGACAGCCCACGTTGATGTTAACCTCTGTAATATTTGCTTACTTATTGCCAACAATTCCTTTTCTTTTTTCCTTTTAACAGACCAAGAACCGCAGATTTTCGGAGATAAAATCAGGACCATAGATTTAATAGTTTTGCTTTTTCTTGAAAACAAATTAATGATTTTGTCTCCGGGTCGACTCACCAGATGCAAACAATATTTGTCTTACTGTTTATAGCAGCGAAAAACTTTTAGGTTGTGACGGATACAAACAAATAGGAAAGAGAATAAAAAAATAAGAAAAAGAATAATAGTATACCCATAAATATGTTTGGTATTTCTCTTCACGATCGAGAATAAGAAGGAAAAAAATCTTTACTTTTATTTGTTATAAAAATCAAGGAAAAAGTCACTGCTAAAAGAAGGCCTTAGATTGACCATCATTATAATTATTGACGGGATTCGCGTTTTATCGATGATAAATTCTGTCGATAATTTAATATTAATTTTTTTTCATCAATTAAACGCGCGCATTAGCACGCATATTATCGACGGGTTAATCCCATCGCCATATGTACAATAACTATATATTAATTAATTTTATTAAGTCAAAACATAGAGTATATATTAATTATTCAAAATCTGATTGCATATTTTTTTTCTTCATAATGAATTATTAAGTTTTTATAGTTTGGTTTTAAAAAAAATTATATATTTGTGAAACTTGATATTAAGAAAAAAATGCATTTTTACTCAATTTTATGTACTTGTTCAAATATTAAAAAGAAAAATAATTAAGGATTTCAGTTTAACAAATATAGAAAAATAGAAAAATAGACTTGTTTAATTATTTTTTAATAAAAATTCTAGTGGTAAAGTGTCTTCCTTTTCTTCCTTTTCACCGTGGGTATAAGCGCTTTGTTTTGTAGTGAGTATAAATGTATAAATTTTTTATTATATCTCTTTGTTAAGTTACGGTACCACTTACTATTAAATAAAAAGGAGAAAAAAGATGTAATGGACCAACATTATTGGTGGATTTATTACCAATAAGGGAAGATGGTAAATGGTACACACAACCGCCATGGCCATAAGGAAAACACATCTTTAATGAGTAAACAATTCCAGAACTGTTCAAATAAATATAAAAAATAAACAATTCCAGAAGTAATTAAAAAATCAAACAGTCATTACAACGAGCTCATCAGTCAGTACAACAACCATCCGGCCAACCCAAACCCAAACCCAAAAGAAACAAATAGTCAGCAATTCATCAACCCATTACCCCACTAATCTCTCATAAATTCAAGTTATTATCTAAGACGTCACCACTAATAATAAATTAATAATTCAAGTTTGCAAGATCAACACTCAATTACGCACAATCAATACACATTAACTTTTCTTTTTGAGAAAGAAACAAGAACGGGTTGCTGGGTGGGAAGTTGATTTGTTCATAAAATAAACCCATACATACTTTTTAATGTTCACATGTAATTAATAACTCGTTTTTCATTTGATGTTGATAATGCCAGTGCTACTTAGGCGCCTTAAGACACGATTTTAATGGTTGACTTTCTTGAAAAGCAAGTACACTTGTACATTTCACAGAACGAGTTTTAATCTTAGGAAAATGATGTCGGTTGCTTTTTGAAAGAATTCTGAATTGGTAAAGTTCATAAAGAAATTTGAGGATGTCATGATTCATGGAGACAAATTAAAAGAAACAAGACAGATCTTGATTCTTGAACTAACCCATTACTGGCGTAAGTACGATTAATACAGCATTAGTCTGAGATTCGGTATTGAATTTCAGTTTTTATGATTTAAATTATTACAGTTGTGACCAAAATCCACTACTACCATTCTTTTTCTGCAAGTCCCATCATGCCAGCTGCTCAGTCATCATCTTCTTTCACTCTGTTCTAATCCCCCACTCACTCTTCAGTCACTGTTTCTCACTTTCCATTTTCTTCTTCATTTTCTCATGTCCTGCTGCTCTTTTCTTGTCTTAATAAGTAGCTTAGACATTACAGACAAGAACTAGAAAAACCCAGAAAACAGAACAAACGCACCAAAATGTCTAACCATTCCTTCTTGGATGACAAACTTTCCATGAAAACTTCAATCTTTGGTTTGCGATTATGGGTTGTTCTTGGCATCTGCGTAGGAGCTGCAATTGTTCTTGTTCTCTTTCTCATCTCTCTTTGGTTCACCTCTAAACGCCACAAAACTGATAAAAAAGACGCCAAATTCAAAAAGCCCTCCTCTTTTCCTTCTCCTTCTCCTCCTCCCAACAACAACAACAACCCAACAATCCCCAATGTCATCAAAGAGATTATGGAGATCCGGGTGGACCCTACCCACCCGATTCCCGACCTAAAACCAGTAAAGCACCCGGACCCAGTTCCGGAATCGGAGCTGGAGCATGAAGAGGAGGCTGGAAGTGGTGGGCGGAACAGAATTCATATCGAAGTTGGGAAGGATCACAGGATTTCGTACCCTGACCGGGTTAGTGGGTCAGGTCCAAGGTCCGGTGATCAGGCGGGTGGAGCGATTTCTGTGCCCGAGGTTTCACATTTGGGTTGGGGCCATTGGTATACTCTTAGGGAGCTTGAGGAATCTACTAATGGTTTTGCTGACGAGAATGTGATTGGTGAAGGTGGATATGGAATTGTATACCGTGGCATTTTGGAAAACAACACTAGAGTTGCTGTTAAAAATTTACTCAACAACAGGTAATACTGACATGTACTTATAGTTCATCAAAATTAGTTGCGTTTTGTTTGTACCTGGGGTTCAATTTTGTTTCTCTTTTTGTGGAAATTTTGATGAGCCACGAGGAATTTTTTAGGATTCTGTGTTTTGTGTTGTGAGTTTACTTTTCTGTTTTAAGCAGCTAAAGATGAGGGGAGTTTAAGGTTTGATGTTTTATAATGCAGGGGACAAGCAGAGAAGGAGTTTAAGGTTGAGGTTGAAGCAATTGGTCGCGTGCGGCATAAAAATTTGGTGAGGTTGCTTGGTTATTGCGCTGAAGGAGCTCATAGGTACTGTCTCTTGTTCATGTTTGAGCCTTTTGTATTTGGTAGTGCATGCTGTGCATTGTTGTGATTTAGAACTTCTGATACATGCTTTGCATGATTGAGCTCTGGAATTAATGTTCTTTGTGGACGTAATTTGATCTGGTAATGCATATCATTGCCTCACTGGTAAAAGTTATTTATTCTTAAAGGATGCTCGTATACGAGTATGTTGACAATGGGAACCTAGAACAGTGGCTTCATGGAGATGTTGGCCCTTGCAGTCCGCTTACATGGGAGGCTCGCATGAATATAGTAATTGGAACAGCAAAAGGGTGAGCATTGGAGTGAACAAGATTTTACTACTAAGAGATTCATTTATTTTAAAGGGAGTTGCTCTCAGTAACTAAAGTCGACTAAATCATGTAGGCTAACATACTTGCACGAGGGGCTTGAGCCAAAGGTTGTTCACCGTGACGTCAAATCTAGCAACATTTTGCTTGATAAGCAGTGGAATGCAAAAGTGTCTGACTTTGGCCTTGCAAAACTCCTGGGCTCGGAGCATAGTTATGTGACAACTCGTGTGATGGGAACATTTGGGTAAGTGAGTCAAACCTCTCAATGCAATTAATACCATAAACTTATCAAAAATCACACCTTGTAACGTTACCATGACTTTCATCCTGCAGAACCAAGTAACCAACATATACTCTTCTATTTTACAGGTATGTTGCCCCAGAATATGCCAGTACTGGAATGTTGAATGAAAGAAGTGATGTATATAGCTTTGGAATTCTTCTTATGGAAATACTTTCTGGAAGAAATCCAGTTGATTATAGTCGTCCTGCAGGAGAGGTTTGTTTTGAGTTGCAAAGTCAGATCAATACCTTCAGCATTGTTTTTCTTCCTATCTTGATAGTCATTGGTTCGTCTAACTTCCAGGTGAACCTCGTTGAATGGCTTAAAACAATGGTTTCAAATAGGGATCCTGAGGGTATTTTGGATCCCAGGTTGCCTGAGAAGCCTTCTTCAAGGGCACTGAAGCGGGCGCTCTTAGTTGCTTTACGTTGCGTGGATCCAAATGCCCAAAAGAGGCCGAAAATGGGACATGTGATACATATGCTTGAAGCAGACGAGTTCCCCTTCAGAGATGTAAGTTCAGATTGATGCTGATAATGACTTCCTTTTACCTTAGCTTTCCAATTTCAAGCTGACTTCATGGCTATCTTATGATCTGCATAATTACTTTTGGTTAAACAAGAAACAAAAGTTTTTTCCTATAAATCAAAGCTTGTTATAGTTAACTATTCCCCTTCATTTTAGTGTGTATTTGGACATAAACAGTGCTCTACCTACTTGGATGCTTGAGAGAATGCAGCCTGTTAATTTTCAGTGAAACAACCACTTTCCTAGTGCTTGTACTAGAATTTTGCTGAATATCGTATAAAATTGAGTGGCTCACGGCTTGTATTCGAAGGATTCATGTTCAACTACGCTTTTTTCTCATTCAAATTGCCTTTTCTGGTTTTAACAGCAGGAACGCAGAGGTGGAAGGGAACACGGGCGGCCATATCGTGATGCCATGAAAACAGATAAGCGTGTAACTGAATCAGGTGACAGCAGTGGGTATGAAAGTGGTGCCCAATCCTTTAGGCCAGGATTGAGAAAGCAAGAACCTGAAACGCAGCAGTGAGTAGCCCTGATGAATTGATTTTGCTTTTTTTGTGTTCGTTTCTTTCCATTCGGAGTATCAAAGGGGTTGCATATGCAAATCGACATTAAGGGATCGCACTGTGTCTAGATTCGGCAGCATTGTTAGCCATGTCTCGTGCACTGTTGCTTATGTAATTAATGTAGGAAGGTCTGTTGTTAGTTTGTTACCCTAATGGGTCATCTTTGATTAATAGAATAGGTTTTTTTATTGTTGTATGTGTAGTGTTTGTGCCATATCAGTCTATCACTGGCCACTGGCTAATAGCCGCTATGTAATTTATTTTGAAGGAGTGAGTAGATAGCTAGCTAATCTTATCTGCTTTCAATGGTAAGTACTAAGTAACCCATGCTGTTAAATTTTTGGTACCGGAGAACGTTTCCATGTTTCCATGTGATTTACATGCTGATCTTGAAAAAAAAGTACTTAAATAAAATAATAAAATAAAAAAATGAGGGGAAAAATAAATTAATTTTCTTATCTCTAGATTTGATAGTTTTATCTATTCTACTATTCCCAAACCCGCACGACTGTATTAAATTATTGATAAAATTATCAAAAAGAAAATACATTCATTTCTCTATATATATATATATATATATATATATATAGTTTTTTACTTTGTCATATTCCTAATGCTGTTGGTCCTAGATATATATATATATATATGATAAAAAAATATTACATTATAAATAATTATTCACAACTAAATATAATTAAATTGTTGAAAGATCTAATTAAGAAAAAAAATGAAATAATTTGTTCAACCAGTAGCATCTCGTTAAAAAAAGTTGAACTATGATGTGTCCAGTCCAGTTCTCTAACAAAGGAATCCTGTTAAAAAATAAAAATCTCTTAACGAAAGAATGCAAAAATGGGCTGGGCTATAATGATTGGCACGAATGTTACTGGTTTTGAAAGCCCAACTTTACTTCCCAGGTTCATGTTCTCTTCAAAACGATTCGATAGAAACACTATCCGCTAAAATTAATTTATTTGGGACTGAAAATATTTACGAAAATCCATTATATATATAATAATGAGAAAAATTATTTCTTTAGTAAAAAAAATAAATCTTTTTAGTAAGAAGGATATGATATCGTTATAATATTCATATCATCAAGTAACTATACATATATACTTAAATCATTAGTTATTAAAAATACCAAACATATTAGTAATATTACTATTAATTATTACTTTAATATATAATATGATTAAAGAATATCGTTGAGATATGTTCTATTATTCAATATTTATCTTATAAGAAGAGAATTATATATTATTGTAAAAATGAACCATATCATAGAGTAATTTAAAATACAAAAAAAACAAAAAAATTGAGGATGGGGATCCCCGGTTACGGGGCGCCCCGCCAGGGAAATGGGGCGGGGACAGAGATGAATTTCATGTATCGGGGCTGGGGATGGGTATGACAATACCGGAGAATGGAAAACCAATAAAACTCAGAGAATAGAGTTACTGTCCAAAGGGGTAGATTTAACTGCACTGTTGATTTTTCCGATGTGCTATTTTCATGTACCACATCGCAAACCTCCCCACGTGATGATACTGTCCGCACGATTTTTTTGGCCTCCTTAAAGATAGATAACATCAACGAGCAACACAACGAGATGATGAGGCCCAGGCCCAAGCCCAAAAGGCCTCATCACTTTGCAATTTTTCCGATGTGGTATTTTCATGTACCACATCGCAAACCTCCCCACGTGATGATACTGTCCGCACGATTTTTTTGGCCTCCTTAAAGATCGATAACATCAACGAGCAACACAACGAGATGACGAGGCCCAGGCCCAAGCCCAAAAGGCCTCATCACTTTGCAAGGGGGGTCACCACTCTTTTATACACACCCCTTTTCTTTCCGATGTGATATTTAGTTTGCTTCAACCAACACTCCCGCTGCAAACTAAGTACCACATCCATTCTTTTTTTTTTTTTCTTTTTCAAACCATCGGCTCCGCTACCATGTTAATTTTTCCGATGTGGTATTTTTCATGTACCACATCGCAAACCTCCCCACGTGATGATACTGTCCGCTTTAGGCCTCACCACATAGCCCTCACGGTTTTTTAGGCCTCCTTAAAGATCGATAATCTTGGAGCAACACACCACTCCGAGCAACACAACGAGATGACGAGGCGCAGGCCCAAGCCCAAAAGGCCTCATCACATCACAAGGGGATCCACCTCTCTTATATGTGGTTTTCACACCACTTTTCTTTCCGATGTGGTATTTACTCCCGCTGCAAACTAACTACCGCATCATTCAAACCATCGGCTCCGCTACCATGTTAATTTTTCGAGGTGGTAATTTCATTTCCCCACGTGATGATACTGTCCGCTTTGGGCCAACTTTCTGCCCTCACCGTTTTTTAGGCCTCCTTCCAAATTGTTCACATGACGAGACCCAAGCCCAAAAGGCCTCATCACTTTGCAAGGGGGGTCACCACTATTTTATAGGGGTTTTCACACCCCTTTTCTTTCCGATGTGGTTTTTCATAATATTTTTTTGCTTTTGATTTTTCAACATGGTAGCGGAGCCGATGGTTAGTGGAGAGTTTTTCGTCTTAAGGGACCTGTGGATGCACACCAAAAAAACCAACAACAGCAACGCCGGCCACAAATGCAAGAGTTACAGAGAAAAAAAAGAAAAAGAAAAAAACAGCAGAAGAATTTGGCAGCAGATGAAGTTGCAATTGAGAGAGAGATGAGTTGATCTTGAAAAAAGAAAAGGAAAAAAATTAATCAAGTTGGTGTTGAGGGGGAGTGTTGGAATCAACACCAACCTTCCTTGGCGTTAGCATCAGCGTTATCATGCAAAGGCATGATAACAAGCAACAATAAAAGGAGTTAACAGTGGGTTAACGTGCAAGAGGACAAAGTGGAGTCAACCTTGGCGTTAACAAGCAAGCGGATCAAGCGGCATCTCAGCGTTAGCATCAAGCGGCATCATCAAATGCAGTGTCAGCGTCATCTCAGCGTTAGCATCAAGCTGCAGCATCATCAAGGCATCAAGCGGCATCTCAAGCGGCATCAAGTGTTATCAACAGAAGCACTTGTCTTCTAGCTTTGCCACGTGTCATTAAATGGTGTGCACATCTGTAAAAATCTAGAATATTGTAACACGTGTAATAATTAGAAGTGTGTAGAAAAAGTAGGTCGGTGGAATGCCTATAAATATGCATCCACCAAATTGTAGAAAAGTTGGAGTGGTAGTTCTTACGTTCCCTCCCAAAATAGAGAATGCTGGAGAGTAAATGGGTGCAGAAAGCACCGCTCTCAATCAAGAAGAAAGTGTTTGTGTGGATGAGAGGAAAACTCTCATCATCAAAAAAGAAAATCAATCTTTGGTTGGTTCTACCATGGTGTAGAACAAGAGAAAGAAGAAGAAGCTTGTGCGGTTCTACAAATAAGACTGTAAAACAGAAATTTTCCAGAAAATAGAAGAAAGATGTGTCTGTGTCTGTAAAATACTTTGCCATCAATAATATTTTAGCTTTTGATTTTTCAACATGCACGAGCAAGTTTTTTTTTTGAGTCTGTTGTTAGGCGGGCAATTCCATTATGTTTCACATCCTCAACCCGTGCACACTGAGCCAAAGACATTGATTTGTCTTTGGTATTTCCTCGAGATGAAGTTTTTTTCTTTGATACGGGGCTGGGAACTATAACAGCCACATGAGCCTTGGGATCCAAGACGTCAGAGACCAAATTACACTCCATTGGTTTTGCAGACAACCCAGTCGCTTGGTGATCCTTACTAATCTCATCAACATGCCTGACCTCTGCCATATCAACCTCTGCATTACGCATGCCATTAAAAGATTCCTCAAGATTTTCATTAAGAGTAACAGGGCCATTATGAGGACACACCAAAAGCGGAGCTGTCCTTTTTCTTTGCAGGAGTAGTTTTCTTTTCAGTTTCAGCTTTTGAGCGGTCGCAATCTGCGTAGCATTAACAACCTGCTTGGGGGGTTTCTGAGCTGGGGCGGCCGTGGCAGTGGCATCTGTGGGATTAATAGAAAAATCGTCCTCATTGTCAAGGACAGCGAACCGGGACGATGTAGGAACAATGCTGGAGCTCGGGGCAGCAGCATGATCAGAAATTCCAGGCCGCAAATTCCCTGAGGGTTCCCCCCTGCGTCGTTCAGCACCATCCAAGAGCCATAATTGTTCTCGGCACTGGGACCTGGGCAGTGGCGTTAGGAGGCTCTAGTTCTTGTGTCTGAAGCGGCACTTGTGATGGGCAAACCTCCATAATGTCCAACTAGGCCACAACTAAAACAAATTGCGGGAAGACTTTCATACACTACTTTCTGCATTTTATCCTTTAACCAAAAATATGGGATAAGAGGGCATGTTAAATCGAGTTCCATCGCCAATGCGAGCGAACTTGCCTCGCTCAGAGTTTGAAGTATTGTACTATCCGTATGAGTTTTCCGAATTTGTTTCCTATAGCCCATAAAACTTTCTTATGATAGAGATGCAACGACAAGCCCAGAAACGAATCCACGCAGCAACCATGGTGATTTTTTCGTTTTCTGTGTCAGGACGGGGACCAGGGTTGGACAACCAAATACCTACCGAAGAGCATCCATGGACCCCCAAGCAGTGGATGTGAGAAGTTATCTGATCAGCGTCATCGAATTGAACAAGAAAATAATTATTTTCTAGGTCCACGACTCTGTAGGGATTCCAAAGTCCATCAATTCGTTCACAAAATACCTGTAACTGATTCCACGACCCATCAGTTTTGCAGCCACTGCGTTCTTCCAAGGTTTCATGATCACCGATTCCACTTTCTCAGAAAGTTGATGCTCAAAAGTATCATCCTTGTCAACGAAAGAAATTCCTTCTTCAGTAAGCTCAAAATCCGAAGCAACAGATTCCGTCTCTTTCCGCAACAAGCACATCGTCCATCAAACTGTCCGAGAATGGAGATTCTTCGCCTTTACCATTTTCAATCTGTTTGGCAGCCAGCACCGCATTCTTGTAGCTCATACTCGTACCATCTGTCTCGTGGCAGATCTTCTTCCCTGCCCTATCATCGGGAGGAGACGACGGAGGAACTTTCCTCAGGTCGGCGGCAGAAACTCAGCTAGGGTTTCAGGGTTCGCTCCTGAAACTTCGGACATATTTCCTGTTCTTCAGAAACCACCACTTAGTTATTAACATGCAAGTGTGATTTTAATATATTACTAACTAAAATAAAATATTTGTGTAAAGTATAATAAAATTAAAAATAAATTAAAGATATATTTATTTTATATGTTCTAATTTAATATCACAAACATAGTGTTAGTGTAGTGATTAAAGTTTTATTAACCAATGGGTTTGAATTCCATATTTAACTTTTTTTTCTGAAAATATTTTCTTAATATCCAATCCGGTTTAACCCCGACTGGATCAACCTAAGAAATCCGAAAATAAGGTTTTTTTAGGGTTGCAAAGACCAACCTGATGACTAATTGTCAGATTTTCCGGTCGAACTAATTGGGGTGCGCCGGATTTAACAACTTTACTAATAACCAACCTTGTGAATGTGAAACCACCACCAAAGTATTATGGTTCGAAGATCGACATAAGTGGTACTTTAAATTTTTTATTATAGCTACTACTCTAAGACTCGAGCATAAAATTTTAGAGTACCAACGTGAGTCTTAAACTAACTCCATTGTATAAACTTTATTAATCAAGATAATCAAAGAAACTTTAGAAGATACTTAAAAATTAGAGAAAAAAATAAAGCGGTGGGAAGGGTTAATACACCCAGTCCCAAATTTTATTATTTTATTTTGGAGTAATAACATAAAGGCCTCCTATACTATCGTGAAAAACAAACTCATCCCTATTTTCTGAAAACTATATTCCGGCTCTCTTGAACTATTGGTCAATGGCAGAATTTCTGTATATGTTAATCAACCTAACAAAATGTTAACCTTTACTTGTGATAGTAGGTTAAAAAAAAAAAAAATCAGTTGTTCCTTTTCTTTTATTTTTTTTCTTTAAAAATTTAGAAAAATAATATAATTTATTTAATAAATCTAAAAAATTATATAATTAATTTAAAAAAATTCTGAAAATAATGTAATTAATTTTAAAATTCAGAAAAATAATGTAATTAATTTTAAAAATAATGCAATTAATTAAATTTTTTAAAAAATAATGTAATTAATTTTAAAAATTCAAAAATTTAATTATTTAATTTTAAAAATCCAGAAAAATACTGTAATTAATTTTAAAAATTCAGAAAAATAATGTAATTAATTTTAAAAATTTTAAAAAATAATGTAATTAATATTTTTTTAAAAATAATGTAATTAATTAAAAAATTTAAGTAATGCTACAACAGGTTTTCTAACAAATCTGTCCACACCCAAACCCTTCATCAACAGCAAATTTGTTTTCTTCCTTCTAACAAATCACAACCCAAGCAAAATTGTTTTCCAATCACATCAATCTCCATCTCCGCCGTCCACACCCAAACCCTTCCAAACTCTTTCTTCTCTCACACCACATCAATCTCCATCTCCGCCACTCTTTCACCGGCCACCACCATGGCCTGCAAAGGGCTAGTTCCAATGGTTGTTCGGTCGGATCGAATCCGTCTCCTCTAGATCTAGGTCCGCTTAACACCACCGCCGCTTTCTCCTCTGTCATATTCATCATTATCTTCTCCTCTGTCTCATCCACACCATCTCCTACACCGTCCCCCGTCTCCTCCACCATCTCCTTCAGATCTGGATCTAGGTCCGCTTCACACCAATCATCTTCTCCTCTGTTGCTGTTCAAAACAAACGATGTCGTTTACTGATTATTGTAAAAGGGAGATGAGAAGGATCGGCGTTTTGGGTATTGGAAGGGAGGGATGGATGATGGATGATGGATTTGGACTGAGCAACAGAAACAAACAAGGAGTTGGGTTGATTGGATTTGGATTGCTGCTTACGCTTTTGGTATGAATTCCTAAAGCAACTGAGCACCAATCGTAATAATGAATCAATAAATAATTCCTAAAAGTTGATTGTTTTGAAAATTAATTATATGAATTTTAAAATTGATTACATTATTTTTTAGAATTTTTTAAGATTAATTATATTATTTTTCTGGATTTATTAAATTAATTACATTATTTTTCAGAATTTTTAAAGAAAAGAAAAATAAAAGAAAATGGTACAACAAGTTTTTTTTTTGGTAACTTGCTGTCAGAGGTAAAAGTTAATATTTTGTTATGTTGACTAAATAGAGACCGAAGGTTTGCCATTGACCAATAGTTCAAGGGAAGCGGAATAGAGTTTTCAAAAAATAGGAGATGAGTATGTTTTTCGTGATAGTATAAGGGGGCTTTATGCTATTAACCCTTTTATTTTAGTCAGTCCCATATTTTTATTTTTATTTTTATTGGTACCAAATTTTTTATTCGTTAGTTCAATATAATCCAAACCGTTCAAAAAACGGAAATGGAGACAAACTCCGTTAGGTTTAAATATTTTAATATTTTTTTACAAAATTACCCTGTCCTCAACTCCCCACTTCCCTCTTCCACCTCCTCCTCCTCTTCACCACCCCAATCCCGATAGCCGCGGCTGCACAAATCGCACCTTAGACCTTAAAGATCACATCCGACAATGTCCTCACCTATTACACTCAACACTAATTTTGTATTATCATGCTTGATTCTCAGGAAATGCTTTGCTCCACCACCACCGCCGCAGCCACAAGCTCCGCCTCCGCTCATCTTGTCCAGATTAATAAGCAGTAGTGTGACCCCTCTCTGTAAAAAGGACTATCCTAACTAGACAACACATGAACTTTCTTTTTGAATGACAGTTGAGTTGGGGAATGGAAACAACTTATAGATTGCTTTGAGCAGTGACTGTAAGCTCTTATCTTTTTGGTACCAGAAAAGCTTGTTGACAGAGCATTTCTTCCCATAAGTCGGCGCTAAAGAAGCGCACTGCAAATGTAGCAAGAAAAGTATCGAACGGTGAGGTTCTTTCGAGTAAGTAAAGTCTGCAGATTGATGTGTGTGTGGGATTAAAGATGCATTTCAGCAGTGCTAACTCACTGAAATTTTTACATTACCTGTAATAGTCTGGATTTGGCACAAAGGTAGTAGTGTTGAGTAGACCATAAGTTCCACCGATCAATGACTGTCTGCGGTATGTTTTTGTGTCATAAATTGCTGCCATGCCAAGCTCATCCAAGTACCTATTTTTACGTCATTCTTCACTTAGAAATCCGCCATTGTAAGCTGAAATATATTGTTTACCGAATTCATCCAACTCACCAAATGCTAAATACGAAAGCATTGTTAACGAGATTATGGCCGCTGTTGTATGCCCCTCCAGTCTCCCCAACCCATGCAACTACTGAAGTTGGAGAGCTTTTGATGGTGCTTTGAAGGTTACTAAATGTGCTAGCTTCACCATCAAGTGTAGATGGATCGAGTATCTTCTCAATAAGATGTGTGTCAACTCCTGTAAGAAAAAGAACCATTTATGAAAATGTAGAACTATAGAAACCTCATTTTTAGAGGTAACGAAACTGCAGAAAAGTTTATCTAGTGTGTTGAATTGAAAAAAAATACCTGGACCACGATTGCATATATGGTGCGTAATCACATTTAAATAATTGGATGTTTTATGAAGAAACTATTTGAACCAGTTTGCATCAAAGAATCCTCTAGGTGCTATGACAAGCGGCTTCGGCTTGATACTGGTGTAAGTATTTTTCACCATGTTGAACAGGGAGATGGTGTCAAGAACATACTGAGCTGCTGCTACTCTGGTTCTAACACCACTTCCACTCAATTCATTTCCTTCGAAAACATTTATCAATCCTTTAAAGCAGAAACTTACCAAAACCATTTCCATCTATCTACTGCTAAATCGGTGATAAGATTGTTCTTACCTAGCTCCCAACCAAGGATGGAGTAGTTCTTTTTTACAGTATAACTTATGAAAGATACAGCATGTGTTGTCTAATGAGGGATGTTGTTGGTGAGGAAGTGGTCGAGATGGAGGTTGTTTGCGGTGGGTAAGCCTTTGCTTGAGCGGAGGCGGTCCAGCCAGTTAGAAGCAGAGACGGAGCTTGTGGCTACGACGGTGGTGGTGGAGCAGAGCATTTCCTGAGAATCAAGCATGATAATACAATATTAGTGTTGAGTGTAATAGGTGAGGACATTGTCAGATGTGATCTTTAAGGTCTGAGGTGCGATTTGTGCAGCCGCGATAGTCAAAATTGGGGTGGTGAAGAGGAGGAGGAGAAGGAGGAAGAGGGAAGTGAGGAGTTGAGGCCGGGGTAATTTTGTAAAAAAAAAATTAAAATATTCAAACCTAACGGAGTTTATTTCCGTCACCGTTTTTTTAATAGTACTATTATGTCGAATGAGTTGGAGGTAACGGAGGAAGAACTTCCGGCTCTGGAGGAAGAGAAGCTTCATTTTTATCCATATCCTCATCATCAGAAGATGGAAGTCCAAACTCACTTTCATCAATAGCCTCAAGCCTTCTATTAACATAAGGCGCGATAGCGGCCACATTGAAGTTCGCTTCCCCGTAGTACTCCAGAAATCCGTTAAGAAGAGCATCCATTGTTCTCTTCCGCCACCAGCCTATCTTTTTGGGAACTATTTCTAGCTCCGTTTTCTTTTCAGCGAGCTCTTGGCTGAGTGCGGAAGATTGCTCTTTTTCTACAGCTGACTCTAACTGCAGCTTCTCGTTTAGTGCTGATAGCTCCTCGACTTTGACCTTCCCGGTATCCCTCTCCAGACGAGTAGTGACTAGCTCCATCTTACACTTATCCAAGGCGATTTGGGTCCGTTCGTGGAGCTTAGAGATACTGCTTGTCTCCTCCCGATAGCTCCTCAAGTCTTCCTTGGCCTTTGCGTGCAACTCTTTCTCCTTTCGCAGAGTATCAGAAAATTGCTCCAGTTTATTGGCACTATATTCCATCATATATTGAAACTAGCAAAGAGAAGAATATGCTGCTACGAACCTGGGAATGTTGAGCACCGAGTGACATCTGCTAGAAGATCTCCCTATCAGATGAAACGGTAATCATCTCTGATAGAAGAGAAGCCATAGGCACGTCGTGGGCGCTGGGCTCTGGTAACCCCAAAGAGCGGCAACCTTGATAACCCAGATCCCTCAGGTTCAATCGGTGAGTGATTGCTCCGTTAGAACCAAGGGAAGACAGGTTGGCATTTAGGTCATAAGTGGGACCCTTGATCCGGCTGTCAGAGTAGGTTAACGGAGGGCAGGAAGAACCTGGAACAAAATGGAGCTGGACAGGAGAAGAAAGTACCAGGTGAGGAGGACTTTGTGGATTTTCAGGCTCCGCTGCTTCATTTGGAAAATGGGTAGCGATTGGAGAAGCCGATAGAGGAGGAGAGGAGCCTGGAGCCAAAGTGGCTATGGCAGGAGAGAAGGATGTAGGAGTCGGCACGAGGGGGACTCCGGTAGGAATTTTGCCCAAAAGCTCAGACACTCGAGGGCTTTCGCCCGACTCCACTGACAGTTGGGGAAAATTTATTATTGCCATGAGAGGAGGAACTTGAGCCCTGGTTGCTGCAGAAGAACTCTTTGCGGCTCTCTTCCGTTTGACACGCCGAGAAGCTCGCCTTAGGAATTCTGTCGGATCTATTTCGGCAGTAGAAGTTGAAGTAGAGGAAGAACTGGAAGCTGTTTTTTCGAAGTCACCCGGGTGATGACTTGTAGATGGATGCGCTTGAGCTTCAACCTCCTGCTCAAAAGACGCCTCTGAGATTTCTGTTGAGAGAGAATCGGGAGAAGAAACCTGAGTAGCCGGTATAACTCTTGCTCGAGAGGTGGAGGCTCCATCAGTTTTCTTCTTCTTGGAAGGGGGGCCTTTGCTCGAGGAGGAGTTGGAGTAGTTTTCTTGTCTTTCTTTTGCAAGGAATCCGGTAACCAATCTTTCGGTATCTCTGAAAAATAACATCAGAGTGAGAAAAAATTGAAATTTCAAAAGAGGTAATGGAAACTCACTAGATTGACATTCCGATAACTGAACACCGATGGCGAGCTTCCGAGTATGGAAACAAAGCAATCTATCGGCTAGGGCTCGCTCCTCAGCCGAAACATCACTCGGTTTCTTCCAGTCCTTCTCAGTAATAACCCGGTTGAATCCCGATCTCCATTGGGGGGTTGGCAGCTAGATGACAAAAAAGTGATCCTTCTAACTATGCACAGATGACTCGAATTTTTGAAAGTTCCATAAAAAGGGCCTAGCGGATTCATCTTTCCAACGGGGAAAAATAATAATCATGCTTCTCCGATAGAACAACTGGAAAAACATCCTAAAGTGTCTAACAAACGAGAAATGGTTATTGTTAAGTTCACAGATCTGTAGAAAGATGTATATCCCGGACTAGAAATTTGAGGTGATTTGAACAGGGTCTAAATTGTATTGGTTCAACATATTGGAAATCATAGGATGGAGAGGCAGACGGAAACCATATTGAAACATTCGGGTATACAACACTCTTCAATTTCTCCTTAAAGTACTGTTTAACCTAACATCCCTATCTACTATATGGATGGTATATTAATTGGAAAAGGAACCCCCAAAATTGGTCAATTCTACCCATAACTCTCCAATGTCAGTAATCACAGAAGGTGTTCTCTCTATCTTTCTCATGGCCTGACCCTTAGGTTTAATTTGAGGAGCGGCGCGAGGCATGATTACGGGTTAATTTACATGGAATGGATGAGCTAGATTCTAAAAAATAAAGGAGCGAGAAAGGTTAATGATTGCGAGTCGAGGGAATCAAATTTAATTGTAAAAAGATATAGAAATGGGGTAGGAATAAAACTTATCACTCGTCCACAAGGGACTCGTAGATCGTGATAAGAGGTTCGTCTACAGAGATCTTGCTGGGGTTTTGTAGTCTTGACTCAACTTCCTCGTCACTGGAGTTGAGGGATTTGTTTCTGCAAATAAGATAAGCAAAGCATAAAAGAGAACAAGCAATAATTAAATAAAAAGAAGCAATCTTAGGCAGAAGGTGATCTTAGCTAAGATTGCAGAATGAGGTTGCTTGTGAACTGTCGTGAGGTAAACTCCTAGTAAGGGCGAATTTGTGAGCGCACTACTTGCTTAATCGATCATTGACTTTAGATTTTCTCCTTCTCTTTCATAACTCTGCTATAGATTGGGAGGAACCCCTTTCCAATCCTACTTTCCTCCTATTCAAATCACTTGGAGGGAACCCCCTTTCCTAGTGATCCTGGTCAGTGGACACCTTGCTGGTTAAAGGGTTTATCCAATTGGCTGCTGGCTTGAGGCACATGCGTTTTCTCAATGGCGTAGGGAAAGACAGAGTCTAGGCTAAGCTACTCCCAACTCGGAGCCCTAGATTGTCAGTCTGGTTAGGCCTATATTGATTAAAGTTCACTAACCCCCGCGAGGTTAGCTGCCTACTTCGTCACTCCGGTTTCGCTCGTCCCCTTTGTGACTGGCTACAAATTCGTCGTCTTGCCTAAGATCGATCAAGTCTTAGTCTAGACGGGAACCGATTTGTTAAAACAGAACTTGAATTGATTACGAATGAGAGGATAATAAGAACGATCGGTCTCACGAATCACAAGTACGCTCACTCAACCCTTACCAAGAATTTGGTGTTTAGCTACTAGACATAATAATTAAAGAAGAGAATAATTGAAGAACATGAATTAAAATAAAATCTGTGATATTCAAAAACCCGAATTATCACAGAGCAAATGCTTACAAGAACCAGAAGTTGGAAGAAGGAAAATCCTGTAATTGACAGCCTTCCCTAACCTTTAACAAGGTTAGAGTCCCGACCAATCACGTTCCTTTCCCAATTCCAAACTTCAAAATAGCTAAAAGATATGGATATAATCCCAATTGTTCAAATTCGAAAGCAAAATAAAATAGGACACTAAAAGATTGTTTTTGTTCAAATAAGATTACATCCGAGATTTCATCCAAGGGATGTAACATTCAGCTGGCTTCCTGATCCGAACCCGCCTTCCGTGAATCCATGATGAGCACACCTCTATCTCTGCAATCTTAGCTAAGCCTGCGGCTAAGATTGCCACTTTGTCGTTCAAGGCACTCGTTTCCTCCAATTCTACTCTTGCCCAAGACTTCCTCCAAAAGAGACCAAATTGGCGTGAAAGAGATTGTTTTTACCCTAAACAAGGTAGTTTAAGATGGTAAAAACACATAGAAATTGTTGAAACCCGAATTTTGACGCCCATTTTTGATTAAATTTAGCATTTCTATCATTTTATTTAATTGACTGTCATTTTTAATTAATTTACTGTCATTAGCATTTTTCGATTCTCATCGCATCTTTTATCATCATCAGTAGCATCGTTAGCTTTCGAAATCACGTTTTTAATTTTCCGTCACGTATTTTCGTCATTATTATCATTAATATTTTTTAGCCTTAAAAATCACATTTTTAATTATCCGTTAGTCGTTTACTAGTTATTTCTTCGTTTTAGGTCATCACACGAATTTTAGGATTTTTAGTATTTTATCACATTTTTTAGCATTTTTATTATTTTATTATTATTTTTGTTCGAGCTTTTATTGGACCCGAGTAAGTTCGCTCGGACAATAGCTCGAACTCGAAATGTTTTCTATCAACTAGTTCCTACCCTTTTTTTCATTCACGCCGACCTACAGCGTTTCGCGTAATTTTCGTCATAACGTCATTTATTTTTCGTCCGAACGTTTCATATTTTTGAACGAGAAAATAAACACGTTAAACGAAAAATTCTCATCATTCGCTGTAGACTATTAAACTCGTCATATTTTTCTCTATAACGTAGTTGCTTTCGTTCGAGTTTCTCGCTAGTTTTGTCGTACTAATAGTTCGAACCAATTATTTAAACATTAAGCATTTTTTTACTCACTTTGATCACAACCGTTGGATCAACATACTTGGAGTCAAGGTATGCAAGATCAACGGCTCATTCTCTCATTTCTTCCCAGCCACAAAACCCAAACTTGCTCACCACACCAGCACTGCTCCTTTTCTACTCGCCGACGCCCACGCGCACTCAATTCACCACACAATCGTCCGAGCTCCCTTCTATAAATACCCCTGCTCTTCACACTTTCAAGGACACGAAAAAAGGCACTCATCCGCTCCTTCCAAAACAGTAAGCAAAGCACCATTTTCTCTTTGATTTTTCTTGCTTTCATTCGTCAATTATTCGCTTGTTTTAATTCCATAAATCTCTGCTCAGTATATGGTTAAATCGCATGCTTTCAACTTGATCATTAGCTCGCTGTTTTGTCCGTATTAAATTGCTAGTTTTACGTGAAAATCGGATGCTTCCATTCACGTGATTTCTTTGGTATTTCCCTACTGTTTTTGCTGGGTTTCGTCACTGTGGGGTAGAGGGAATTATCGGGGCTATTTGGGGTTTGAAATCCGGCCATTTGGCCGGATTGAAGCTTCCTTGGTCACCGACCATGGTGGCCGGCGCAAGGAAGAAGAAGAACAGCGTGGCTGCTGTTCTTATGGGAAGAAGAAAGGTGACGGGCCAAGCCCGTCCCTTTCTTTTTAAATGCAGATGGGCCTTGGCTTAAGCCAAGCCCATTTGCTCCCCTTTTCCATTTTCATTTAAAATTTCAGCATGCACATGGGCCCAGCCCATTAAAGTTTCGTCAATTGTTCGAGTCTCTTTTATTTTCGTGTTTATTTAATTAATAGCTCGTATGCCATATTTAATTAATAGCTCGTATGCAATATTTTATTTATGTCATATGCCATGTTTAATTAATTATTTATTTACTTGTTTAAATTTAAATGCATATCTATTTGCTTTACTTTATTGTTTTAATTATCTTCGAACGATTACTAACATCAATTTCGTAGGCACCAAAAATCATCAAATCTTTAATTTTTCGTCAAGTCATCATTTAATTTCTTGCACTTATCAACTGTCATTATTTAATTTTCGCACTTATCAAATCAACATTTAAATTTTTTGCATGCATCAAATCAGCATTTAAATCCTCGTATGTATCAAATCAGCATTTAAATTCTCGTATGCATCAAATCATTATTTAAATTTTCCTGCACTTATCAAATCATCATTTGAATTCTCGTATGCGTCAAATCATCATTTCTCGTATACATCAAATCATCATTTAAATCCTCGATAAATATCAACTGTAATTTTAATTCTCGCATTCATAAATTGCTTATCTATTTTTCGAGCTATCACTAACACTCTCATTTTGTAGGTTTAAAATTTAAGCTTCGCTCGAAAGTACGCCTTTCGTTCCTTTTTATTTATTCAACATTTTTCGTAAATATTAATCGTACACATGATGTATAGAATTGCTAGAATTTAAAATCAACCTACATGAACAACTTGTTTAAAGACTTGTTTAAAATGCCATGTTCGTTTGATTTTAAATTTCGCTTATATTGACTGCATGTACGTGGTGGCTTCAATCCCACATCAGTTTTATCATTTCAAAACCTCTCATTTAATTTGTACTCTGCTAAGCTATCCCTGATAGAATCACGTAGTAATTAATTTAATCATGCATAGCCCGATGATGAAATAGAGGGCGCTCATTCAGTCTTACGGAAAATTCAGTCCCATCACTACGGTCAGGAATAATCGATCGGTTCAACGATCAATTATTCCTGAACGGTCCCGATTGTGGAAAAGACTAAAGTGACGATTCCTCTGAGGGCCCCCTTTTTAAACGCATTTTTATTAAACACCTCTCTTATCAACCGGTAACCATTTTCGGATGTGACTCGGGTGCCTAACACCTTCCCGAGACCATAATACGACCCCGAACCTTTGTCTAGGGTTCAGACCCCTTTTTTGTGCCTTTAGTTTTTTATTTATTATATTTCTTATGCCATGACGGTTAAGGTTCCCTAAACCTAGCAACCAAATTAGGGTGGCGACTTCATTGCATGTTGAGAGACGTCCTTTTACGCTGAGCATCGTAAGGTCTCAAGTTCGTTGCACACTCGCGAATGATCTTTATTTTCGGGGGGGGGGGGGGGGGGGGGACAGAAATAGACGTCAATCAAACCTCACCACACTTGAACAATGCTTGCCCCTAAGCATACTGGACTCTTAACTAAGAAAAAGAAAAGACAGACTCAAAACAGAGAAAACAAACAGTGGCAAATTTCTGGACAGACAGCCCTTAACCGATTCCCTTATACCTTCATACCTATGACAGTTAGCATACTTCTCAATGGATCCCAACTCTTATGAAGAAGGTCTATTCTTCAACACCCCAAACATCCAAATTCCACATGATCATAACATCTTTGCATTCCACAACAGACTCAACAAGACAAGACATCCACCTACTTGGGTATTCTCCCCTTAATTCAACTACTCAACATCAACATTCAAATACCTTGTCTAAAAATTTCCTATGCCAGTATTGCTAATAGTTTCTTGAATATTAATGCTTGTGGGGTAGAAATATCAAGACAATTACAATTTTTTTTTCATCGCTCTGCTGAAAGTTTCTTGAGTATTTCCAATTGGTGAGGCAGAAATATCAAGACATTTTATTTCATAATCATATATATATATATATATATATATATATATATATATATATATATTTAGAGCATGTAATTACTCGGCATAAAAGTAGTTCTCTGTATTAGAGCAATTCAGCTGATAACAATACGCCTAACGACAAGAGTATTTTCGTCTTATACCCCGCGGTGGGGGAAAAAGGTTGCTGTTCCTACCGTCACGACAACATCGAGGCTATCGCCTCTCCCTACGAGATTGATGCTGGGATGGTCGACGTCAACGAGGGGGTCCCACACGGCACTTTGTGATGACCTAAGACGCTATCCCATCCCAGGCTAAACCGAGCGTCTTGAGAGGGACGTAGTCGTTACCTTGCCTAGGCAACGCCTACCCCTACGCATACACCTAACGCCATGATGGCACATCCCACCATGGGAGAACTATAGCCACTGACGGGCGCGATAGCCCCTAGTGATCTAAACCATTCAGAAATGCTCCACTTTGCCTATAAATACCTCCACCACGAAGGAGGAAGGTAAGCACAAATTGCTGGCCCAAGCTCTGCCATTCTCACCACTCATACTGACTTAAGCATCGGAGTGTTTACGCCGGAGACCCCCTCCGGCGTCTTGCAGGTACATCGGACCACTGTGGACACTGAATCCGAGGAGCCCTCTTCACCTTCTACCCTTCGGCAACAGACAAATTCTTATCATCAGCACAACACAAGGCAATAAACTCCGTTATCCACTTGCAGTTTTCCTTAAGGGGATATTAAAAATATTTGGTGGAACCTTGCCTATGTGTCGAGTCTGTTACACAATGCTAGACCTCATGATCATGTATAATATGGATTCTTACTGGATACCAGGACCCGTATCCTTACTGGTGTTGAATATGTTAACCCATTAAAATGCCTTAATCAAAAGTTACGGGGTCACAAGGTGAAGGATGCTAAAGGTCAAGGTTAAGATATTAGGGAAAAGGTCTTAAGCATAGTCTAGGTTTTTGCCGACACTCACATAAAACACACAACACACAAGCCTAAAAAACAGTCATGAAAACAAAGAAAATCATGCATCAGAATCTAACTAGACAATCTAGGCCAACTATCTTAGCCTAGATTCACAAAAAAATTCATGCAAGAAAGGAAAATCACAGAAAAGCACAAAAAAAACATGTATATACAGACACATTACCTAAAAACACCTCACCACACTTAAAGAACACATTGTCCTCAATGTGTAAATGAGAGAAAAATTAAAATAAAAAGACAAAAAAAATTGAAAAAGAAAAGAAAGAAAAACACGACTTGGGGGCATTTACTGTGTTGTGGGAGGTGGTGGTGGTTGGTTTGGGTCTTGCACAGTTGGTGCAGAACCATCTTCTTCATCAGAGGAGTCATCACTGCTACTGCTGAAATGGTCATCTACCTTGTCTCGTATGTGCGCTACAACTTTGTCCATGGCTCTGATAAATTTGAAGGAAACGTCAAGGTGGGTCTGGATTTGTTGGAACTTGACCTCCTGCTGCTCCAAAAACTTGTTGAGCCACTCCTGCTGGTTTCTTTCAATGCTCAGGAACAGATCCTGCTACTGGTTTATAACCTACTGCAGTTGCTTTTGAGCAGTCTCTTGGAATTCATGGAACAACTGCTGGTTGGTAGTGAAGAATATGAGTTGCTCGTTAATGAGTTTCAGGAGGTTATCAGCCCATTCTGGAAGCAATGGATGGTCTGGATCTAGATCGCATTGGGTTTGCTTCGGCTTCTTGGCATCTTGCCCAAGATTGGGCTCTTTGTCTGCATTATCAAGCTGGATTGGCTGAATCTTGAAGTTCCCATTGATCTTCTTCCCATAGAGGTGATCTGCTACTTGCGTAAAACCTGTATTAAAACAAAGATAGCCTTTTTCCTCGTGGAAATGACCCATTTGGTCAAAAGCCTTAAGATCCATGATCTTAACGGCACAAGATTTATGCATGTTTAAAGTAGACAAATCAATACCCCTAGCAGTAGCAGTAATATGGGAAATGAGAGTGCCTAAGATCAGCTTAGGGAGTGAATCACATGCCTTGATTTGCCTAACAATCCAGTAGCCTAAATTTACTCTCTTCCCATGCAACATACACCAAAGCAAAAAAGGTTTCAAGCTTAGAAATATTTCCCGAGACTGTTGTCTTGCCAGAGAGATTAATAGAGAGGATCCTTTGGAGAATCCTCAAGGTAGGATCTCGGATCTGGTGAGCTTCAACATTCTTATCAAGTTTTCCATTAGGGTCACCAATCAACTCTCCATAGGCTACTGTCTTATCCCAATCAGGGGGATAATCAGTAAGGGCATTCTTATACTCATCAAATTTTAGTCCTTCTTCAGTCACAAATCCAAGCAAGAGATTAAATTCATCAATTGACAAATGAGACCACATATCAAGTAAACGAAAATTCACCACATCAGACACGCCAAGATTAGGATTGGCTCTACCATTAGCATATAACTTATCCTGATCAAGCCAGAAAAACACATGAAATTCCAAACACAACTCAGCGTAAGCAGGCAAATCAAGGTACATAAAACATTCCCACCCAAGATTGATTATGTACTGCCTAATCCTAGTACCCACACCCAAGCATCAAGGAACGAGAAATCAAGGATAGCAAATTGAGTAATCTCACATGCATGCTTCTCATTCAATCTCACCCTAAGATCAGGGGTATCAGGCCTCAAACATCCATTAAGTGAGTTTAAGGGGGGAATGAATACCTTGGCAGTCTTGGCCGCAGGCTGATTTCTTGGATTTTCCCATGTTTAAAGAGAATTGATCGTGGATTGAAAGTAGGAGAGTGGAGTAGTTTAGCTGAGAACGTGTGGAGAGATTTTTGGAGAGGGAGAGATTTTAGGGATTTGAGTGTTTAGTGGAGAAAAGGAGTTTATCTCCAAATTTTGAAAAATTAATTCCAAATTGAAATTTAATTTTCAAAATATGACCGTTACTCCTTCCTATACGTTAGCTGTTTTTCTTTCCCTTTTTCTCCACGTGTCATCCAATTCTTAGCCGAATAACATGTGACCTAGATTAAAAAGACTTAGCTAAGCTTCCTCACCACACTTAGTTCCTCGCAATCCTGTAGAAAAATTCCATGAAATTCCTGAAAGAGAAAATCAGTAAGTGACTCTGGACTAATTTTGAACAATCAATTTATTCACAAGAATTAAAAATAAAAAGCATGGGTTGCCTCTCATGTAGCGCCCTAGTTATAGTCCTAGGCGTGACTTTGCTTTTCTTTCACTGAGTCTCAGGTGGGGCTTCAATCGCCTGGTTTTCCTCAAATGTTGGAAATCCTTCTAGGAATGGTTTTAGCCGCTGTCCATTGACCTTGAACACTATTCCTGTCTTTTCATTCCTAATGTCCACTGCACCATGAGGGTAGATATTAGTGATAACATATGGGCCTTCCCATTTAGTCTTAAGCTTACCAGGAAAGAGCTTAAATCTAGAGTTGTATAGAAGGACTTTTTCCCCCAAGTTGGAGATTCTTCTCAACAATATTGCTGTCATGGTATGTCTTCATCCTGATCTTAGCTAAGAGCTGATTATCATATGCTTGATTCCTCAGTTCTTCCATCTCGTGGATTTGGAGTTTCCTTTCCTCACCTGCCTAGTCGTACCTTAGATTGCATTTCCGAATTGCCCAATAAGCTCTATGTTGCATACCTACTGGTAGGTGGCATACTTTCCCGTACACCAATGATTACATTGCATTCCATCATGTTTTTGCTGTCCATTTATTTGCTATTTGGCCAGTAAAACTACTGATTTCCCTTTAATTTCCCATACTTTTGCAGTTCTGATCTGGAGGCATATTATTGGAAGATTCTGATCTGGGAGCACTGAAGCTGATTTCCAGGCAGTCTTGGCCTAGAGCTTGGCCAAGCTTGCGGCCAAGACTCATCCGCGAAAGAGGAATCATGAGCAGCAACGTTGGGCCTTGCGAGCTGGCAAATCACAGCTGTCCAGTGACAAAGAGAAGGATCAAGAAGATATTTATTTAAGAATCCTATCAAGGATCTCCTTCCATCTTTGTATATTTTAAATTCCTATTTTTATTCAAAACAAATCAGGATAATTTATTTGGAGATTATTTAGGAGATTATTTAGGAGATTGAGTTGGAGAAGGACAGAGGAGTTTTAGCTTACTTATAGCTGAACTTGTCCTCCTCTTCTCCAAGCCTCTCCCTCTTCTCGCTTCTTCTCCTCTCTTCCGCCACTTTATACTTTGCTCCTAGATTTAATTCTTTGAATCCACGGATTTATTTTATTTATGCAAGCAAGTATTTTTATAATTCATTCATGAGTACATCTAGCTAATCACCATTCTTGGTAAGAGCTTGAGGGCTATGTTTCTTATATTTCGTGAGATCTAATTACTCTTAATAATCTCTATTTTTGTAATTATTTATTTTCTAGTTTCTTTACTTCCTTGTTTAAGTTTAGAACTGACAATTCAGATTTTATCTTGGGAGACCCAGTTAAATGAATAATACAACTAAGACCCGATTGACAACCGTGGGCCTCGACTGACAACCGAGGGTAAACTTGAGTTGGGTGTTGTCTTATCCATAGCAGCACTGCAGATATCGAGATGAACACCATTGAATCAGTGATCGAATCATAAGAACATAGCCCGCTCATGCTCTTACCGGGAACCTTCTTTTTACTGTTTTCAATCTTGACCCCCTGTCTTGGCCAAACCTTTGACCAAGACTGTTTTGAACTATTTAATTGCTTTTGCTTTTGTTTTAATTTTCAGAATCAACCAACCAAACTTAGTGACGAGGAAGTCAACCAAGAACTACAAATCCCCCGAAGTCTCTGTGGACAATCCTCTTACCACCATTTACAAGTTCCTTGTGGACAAGTGATAAGTTGTATTTCTACCCCTTTTTCATATCTATTATACACTTATATTTGACGTGCTCGACACGCGATCAACCAATTTGTACGGAGTCATTCCTATGGGATATTTGTAGGCAGTCCTATATGCCCACAACACATCATCCAGCCTTTGGCTCCAATCTCGCCGATCTATGCCAACTGTCGTAGCTAAGATTGACTTGACTTCTCTGTTTGATACCTCCGCTTGGCCATTTGACTACGGATGGTAAGCAGTGGAGACTCTATGCGTTACGCCATATTTCTTGAAAAGCAAAACAATAATACCATTGCAAAAATGTGTCCCACGGTCGCTAATGATCCCCCTAGGCACACCAAATCTGTTCAAAATGTTAGATTTCATGAATGAAACAACAGTTTTAGCATCATTGGTCCTAGTTGCTTTCGCTTCTATCCATTTAGACACGTAATCCACAGCAAGCAATATATATTGTTTTCCATTTGACATAGGAAAAGGCCCCATAAAATCAATACCCCATAAATCAAAAATCTCACAATTTAATATAACATTCATGGGTATTTGATTTTTAGAACTTATGTTTCCTATCTTTTGGCATTCGGGACATGTCTTACAAAATCTATAGCTATCATAAAATAGAGTAGGCCAATGAAATCCCGACTCAAGGACTTTTAAGGCTGTCCTCTTAGCTCCAAAATGTCCACCACATGCATAAGAATGACAAAATCTTAAGATAGATGGAATTTCACTTTCTGGAACACATCTCCTAATCAGTTGATCAGATCCAATTTTCTATAGATAGGGGTCATCCCAGATGAAATACCTGCTGTCATGCTTAATTTTTACCTTTTCTTGAGCCGTTAAGTATCCATGATGCTTACCCGTGGCTAAGAATTTGACGAGGTCAGCGAAACATGGTCTCATGGTTTGGACAGAAAATAGATGTTCGTCTGGAAAATCATCCATGATTGGTTCCGAATCGCCTTTCACAAGGCATCTGCTCAGGTGGTCCGCGACTAAGTTTGCCTTTCCTGCTTTATCCTTAATCTCCAAATTATATTCCTGCAAAAGTAAAATCCAGCGGATCAGTCTTGGCTTAGATTCTGATTTGGTCAGGAAGTACCTTAAGGCCACATGGTCAGAAAAGACTATGGCTTTTGTTCCCAACAAATACGATCTGAATTTGTCCAATGCGAAAATTATTGCGAACAACTCCTTTTCCGTTGTGGTATAGTTCTTTTGCGCTTCGTCAAGCATCTTAGAGGCGTAGTAGATCACGTGTGGATCTTTACCATTCTTCTGCCCTAGAACCGCGCCAACGGCTGAGTTTCTAGCGTCACACATTAACTCGAATGGGAGATTCCAATCTGGCGCTTGGATGATTGGGGCTGATGTGAGTTTCTCCTTAATCTTGTCAAATGCCACTTGGCAAGCTTCGTTAAAATTGAAGTCCACTTCTTTTTGTAAAAGCTTGCACATTGGCTCCACTATCTTTGAAAAATCTTTAATAAACCTGCGGTAAAATCCTGCGTGGCTAAGAAAACTTCTAACCTCACATACGCATGAGGGGTAAGGCAAACTCTTTATAACGTCAATCTTAGCCTGGTCAACTTCTATGCCTTTCTTAGAAACTACATGGCCTAAGACAATACCTTGTTCTACCATAAAATGGCATTTTTCAAAGTTTAACACAAGATTAGTGGTCACACATCTTTTCAAAACATTTTTCAGGTTAGATAAGAATTGATCAAAATTATCACCATAGACGGTGAAATCGTCCATGAACACTTCAATACCTTTTTCCACATCGTCCGAAAAGATACTAACCATACACCTTTGAAAGGTGGCTGGTGAGTTGCACAATCCGAATGACATTCTCCTATATGCAAAGGTCCCAAAGGGACATGTGAATGTCGTCTTCTCTTGGTCTTCCAACGCCACTGGGATTTGATGAAATCCCGAGTAACCATCCAAGAAACAGTAATGGGATTTCCCAGTCAATCATTCCACCAATTGGTCAATGAATGGTAACGGGAAGTGATCCTTCCTCGTGACTTGGTTAAGTCTGCGGTAGTCTATGCAGACTCTCCATCCATTTTGAATTCTTGTGGTTCTTTTTACTCCATTTTCTCCTTCGGTCACGGTAATTCCTGTCTTTTTAGGTACAACCTGCACAGGAGAAACCCACGAACTATCAGAGATCGGGTAAATAATTCCAGCATCAAGTAACTTAATAATTTCTTTCTTGAAAACTTCCATCATCGGGGGGTTTAGCCTCCTCTGGGGTTGTCGGATTGTTTTCTTATCCTCTTCCGCATGAATCTTGTGGGTACAAATGTTTGAGGATATGCCCTTAATGTCTGCCAAGGTCCATCCAATAGCCTCTTTGTGTTCCTTCAACACTTTTGTCAATCTGGCTTCTTTCTCGCTGGAAAGCTTAGCTGAGATTATTACCGGCATTGTTTTGTCTTCGCCTAGATAGACATACTTGAGATGTTCTGGTAGCTCCTTAAGATCTAGCTTGGGTGCCTGCACAATAGATGGTAATACCTTAGAGTCAGACATGCTAAATAATGGGCTGTTCAATGATTCCTTCAATGGTTCAGTCTCGTGAAGATCTGTTAAGATCTCCCTAAGATCTTCTCGGTTTCCCACTCGGTCTTCCAATTCTGTCAGTGTCTTAGCTGAGATACTTCTGCTTAAGACAAAATCAAGTGGGTCAGTAACATTCAAATCTGCAGTTTCTTCTTCGATAGGGTATAAAATATCAATGAAATTAACACTGTGCGTCTCATTTTGATATTTTAATCCCTCATTCATAGAACTTAATCGTGCTCCCAAAAAATTCCAAGATGATACTTCCTTCATAAACATCTATCTTTGCTCTAGCTGACCTAAGGAAAGGTCTCTCTAGAAGCACATCTGTTGTACAAGAAGGCAAGTCAGAATCCATTTCAACAATATAAAAATCCACAGGGTATATAAAATTATTAACTTGGACTAGAACGTCCTCTACTACTCCCTTAGGATGAATTATGGTTCGGTCAGCCAATTGAATCACCACCTGCGTCTCTTTCATTGGTCCCATTTGTAATGTCTTATATTCTTTCAAGGACATTACGTTGATTCTAGCCCCTAAGTCACAAAGAGCTTTTTCCACTGTTTCGTTTCCTATCTTACACGGGATTGTGTAGGTTCCTTGATCTCCGCACTTCTCCGGGAGTTTGCTCTGAAGTATTGAGGAAACATTCTGTGTAAGATTCACTCTCTCCATTCCTGCAAGTTTTCTTTTGTTAGTACACAGTTCTTTTAAAAATTTCGCATAAGATGGTACTTTAGAAATTAAATCTAGCATAGGAATATTCACTGCCACTTTGCCAAAAATGCTCATGAATTCCTTAGCGTCGTCTAACTTCTTCTGTTTGGAAGACTTGGGAGGATAGTGATACGATCCCTAGAGGAGCTAACCCAAGTGTCGCGCCCACAGGGGCAACCACCCGCTCCAAGACCCGAGCCTTGGAGGATGCCGCAGCCGTGAGCCTCCCATCGCCGCCCACGGGACCAATCACTCGTGCCAGGGCCCGAGCCTTGCAGGTGAGGCTCAGCAACCTCATCCACATGGAGCTGAAGGTAGAGACAACCTCGGAGGAAGCCAGCCTACCCGCGCCCCAGCCGCGCCTTGTGACCTTGATCCGTGCAGCGTCCGCACCTACGGATGGGCCACACATGGCCACCTCAGACCTTTAGGTCCATCAGCGCTCTTTTCCTAATTTTGACTAGGCCATGATTATTTATAATACAAGAGAGGAGTCCAGGCCAAAAATCAGGAGAAACGCCCGAAGGATTTGGGACAAGCCCAAATCACAAGACCGCATTGGACAGCGAAAGCCACCGTCGGACCTTTTGAAAATTGGAGCATTTTTCCTCGCACAAGACTCAACCCAATTCTTCTTCTATGTGTTAAGAAGTTTCCTTCCAAGTTTCAGAGGGAACGCTCGAGGGAATAAGGAAAGCGCCTTATTTCCTTAAGACATGACCAGCGGACCCCCGCAAGCAAAGCCACTTGGGCCTTTTGACCTAAACGGCGGCGCCTGCACTTCTATCCTATTTAGTAGACTTTATTTATGTTATTTTAGGGTTTCGGATTCTATTTGGAAGGGTGGCTTATTGCCATTTTCGTTTGAGAATTTTTAGAAACTACTTTAGTTTCCATTTTTGAATTAGGGTTTAGGGCATCCATTAAAAGGAGCCGCCCTCTTTGTTTTTCGGTGAGACTTGATTATTGAAATTTGAAAGCAGATTGCTTTGGAGCTTTATCCACTTGTTCTTGATGAACCTTACAACTAATTGAGTTTCGTGCATTCGATTAGCTTGTCAAGTAAAACTTGAAAGCACTATCTATTGAGTCATCCGTTCTTTGGAGTGCCAAGCATTGCGACTTGGAGATTCAAAGGTTTGACGCAAGATCCTCAAGGGATTCTGCGTGGAGTGCCAAGCATTGCGACTTGGAGATTCACGTGTCTTCTTCGAGTTAATTTCCGCATTGAAACCCACGTCGCCGGACAATGATCGATAGAGAGCGTTCTAGCCTACTAAGTGATACGATCCTTGGATGCTAGGTTAGAATCCGAGGCGCATAAGTGAATGATCTTGTTCTCGGGTAGGTTTGATGCGCGGAATTATGACGAAAATCCCCTTGTTCTCCACGAACGCTCTCCTTGATCAATTAATATCCCATACTATTAATTGATGTCACTTTGTTTGAAAGGAACACGACCCTTCGAGTTGAGGTTAATGACAAGAACACGACTCACCTATGTGATGATGATGATGTACGCCCTAATCGTACCCTAAAGAGAACACGACCCTTTAGCACACCTAGTACTTGACTGGCACCTGAGACCTAATTCGAAGGAGTACACCTACGAACTCTTCTCACCGAAATTGAACACGACAATCCCCCCACGCTGCTCACGCACCTCCACGCTTGATCACGACAAACGCCACGCTTTGCACACGCAACACTAGTTCACGCACCTCCACGCTTGAACACGACAAACGCCACGCTTCACTAGCCCTAACCGAGTCCAAGGCTAAGTTAACAAACACAAGAACGGCTTGCTCCGGAGATCGAGACAATAAGATAGTAGAATGATGGAACGGAGATTTGGTAAGGTGTTTGATAATAATTTGTCTGCTGCTGAAGGATGTATGGGGAAATTGTCCTCTCCCGGCCTAGTGCTCGCGGTGGTCCGATGTACCTGCAAGACGCCGGAGGGGGTCTCCGGCGGAAACACTCCGATGCTTAAGTCAGTATGTGTAGTGAAATTAGCAGAGCTTGGGCCAGTCCAGATTCACTTACCTGCCTCCTTGGAGGGGGAGGTATTTATAGAGGAATCTGGCGTTTCCGCGTGTGTGGATGAGTAGGGAGCTATCGCTAGCGTTAGGGTTCGTGGTTCGCCCTTGTTATGATATGCTACGCTGACGGTAGGCACATGTGTAGGAGCTGCCACGGTAGGATAGCGGCCGGAGCGCTCCTCCTGACGCATGGTTTTCCTTGTGGTGAGATAGCTCCTCGAGCTATTTAGAGGGTCCGTTAGAGGAGCCTTTGGGGCGATGTTAGCCTGAACAGCGTTAGCCTCTGGGGGGAGCAGCGACATGGCCCCTCTAATGGAGGTACGGAACAGTAGTCGCAACCTTCCAAACTGGGTAATAGACGAAAATACCCTTGTCTTTAGGTGGATTGTTATCATAAGCCCAACTGAAAATGAGCCCGAGTGTTTACCAAGGGCTGACGCCCCCTCTCTAATACGTCGGCCTCCTATGTATCGCGACAGTTCCCAGTCAGGAGGTAGGCCTGACTTGACCGCTGTCATCCAGAGGCTATAAATGGGAGTTTTTCTTTGCGCAGGTTTTCTCACATCTTTTGCTCATATCTTTTCGCCTTTTACTTTTGTATTCTGCCATGGATGAGCTGACCAGAAATTTCCTGATCTCCAAAACTTTGACCCTGAAGAACCTCACTGAGGGTGACATCGGATTCCTGGAGAGGATGATCACCAAGACCTCTGAAGACGTCCTGGAACTGCAGGGGATATTGACCCCTATTTTGTCTAGGCAGCTGGGGATATCTTTGGAGGACTTCAGTCCTCTTGAGAGTTTGGCGAAGCTGGCCACCACCACCGCCCACCTTGATGTGGTTGCTTCGATGCTGCAGCAGAGGAAGGACTTGCTGGCCTGCTGCTTGAAGGGCATGAGGGCCTGTTCTGCCGTGCTGACCTCCGTTGCTGACGCTCTGAGGGAGGTTCCTGTTGCCCCGGGGGAGGACGATGCTAGTTCCAACGCTTGATCGCTGTCTCCGCCCCTTCTTGTTTCTTTTTCTTATGCTTTCCTGTACATGTCTGAACGCTAAGGCCGCCCAAGCCATAAATAAATGGTTGTTTCTGTTTTTCCCGAGTCTTCTTTTCTCTTGCTTTATTTCTTGCTGCATTGGTTGGAGATATTTGTTGCAAGCCCAACTGAAAATGAGTCTTCCTTGGGACATAACATTGCAGTGATTAGGTTCCCGGAATTAGCAATGACTGTTCTGCCTCAACTGTTTCCAGGGCCGTCTTTCCAGAGATGGATGATTAGGTGGTTATTGGGTGCCTTTTGATTGGCGCATTTATCGTGTAGATGTGCTTGTGCCGGATCGGATTCTGCAATTGCGGTTATTTTTCCCAAGCGTCTTAATTGCTTTTCAGGGATCTGCGTGAGGATCGGAGTGCTTCCTCGACTATATAAGGGGGGGTTGTCTTCCCTTTCCCTGTTCATCTTCATCCTTTCCCTTCTCTTTGCTTTTTTGCAGGTCATATGGTAGATTTTTACGAGTGTGACTCCCTGCCAACTCCTCCGACTTCGCCGGATTCAGACAATCCTCCTCCGACGCCACCCTGGAGGCCTTCCAAACACGTTGCCAAACGGCAGCGTCGCAAGAAACCCGCGAAGATAAAGAAGCAGTCCTTTGAATCCTTCTTTGCTGGTTTTGTGCCTCACTACCTGACACAACCGAAAGGAGATGACGCTCCCCCATTTGCCCCTCCTCTTCCTTTGGAGAAAGAGGCGTCTGCTCAGAGTACGGATCTGAGGCCGTCAGCTTCTCCTATCGGGGAGAGCTCCCGTGCTCGTTACGAAGAGAGGGTAGCTCATGCGACAAAGCTTGTGCCTAAGCCTGCTGAGTACTTCCTTTCCTTTAACAGTGGACTGTCCTCATCCCCGGAGGACTATGATTACTGCTATGATATGGACTGGGCCGATGAAGATTAATATCTTGCGTTAGGCATGCTGTAAATGCCCTTGGCATCTTATGAATAAAATAGTGCTTTTTTTTTTTTTTTTTGTTTTTGTTTTTGTTTTTGCCATTGCTTTCCGTTAGCCTGCTGGTCTTTTTGATAGCTAACGTTAGCGGTTATCCTTGCCGAAGCAACCGTTTCGCAGTTACTTTGACTGGGTCAACTTTGTCGCCCTCTTGGGGAATCACGGTGAATAACTTCTCTTTTTGAATTTCTTTAATGCGCTTCCACGTGGCCAACCTCTTTTTACACGCGTCTCTGCCCGATTGGTGACTCAATTAATGCGGTGGCATTTTTATCCTTTAAGAAAGACCATTTTCTCTTTTCTCAAAACTTTTGCCCTTGCTTCGAATTTTTCTTTTTCGTCTTCCTTCGTCTTCTTCCCCGAGTACCTTTCCGGCCGCTTGCCGTCGTCCGCTGATTCCTCTGTAATTCTTCCCTTTTAAGGTACCAATTCAATCCTTCTCAGATTTCCTTTTTGTTGGTTTGCTATGGCTAGAAATAGACCTCGCCAGATTATCTGTAGACCCATGGATCCAGAGGTCGCCCAATCACTGAGCATTTTTACATGCGACGTGGTTCTGAAAGCCGAATTGGAGGAACACGGTATTACCTTTCCTCCTGGGTATGAGCCTTCTGTCCCTGGAAGTGATATGCGGCTTCATAATCCAGCGTGGGGTCACAGTATGCTTCTTTATTTTAAGATGTTCCTTTACGGTTTCCGCTTTCCTGTTCATGAGTCGATATTGACGCTACTGCGGGAGTACAGCCTTAATCCTGCCCAGATAACTCCTTCTTCCTGGTGTGCGGTTTATGCTTTTCTTCGCGCTTGCGAGTTGAAGAACATTTTTACCCCATCTATCAATTTATTTCGCAAATTCTTTAGCATGAGTTGCCATAATTGTTTAATCGAAATTACTCCCCGGTGGGATGACGCGTTCGTGCAGTCGTTCTGGCAGCGTTTCCACGGCTTTAAGAAGGGTGTAGCTGATTGGAAAAGTGGTTTCTTTGTTCTGGAGCTACCGTCCCGTTTGTGGCGTATTAATTTCAACCAGGAACTGATAGGTCCTGCTTGGACGAATCCTGCGATACTGTCAAAAACTGAGTTGGAGCAGGCTAACGCTTTGTTAGACGAGAGTACTCACTACCGCATCCGCGGCTTTGCTCTGTTCAAACCTCTGGAAGAGTGTGTTATGGGTGAGTCTATCTCTTTCCACACTTTCTCTGCCTTTGTCATTGCACGTTTTGTTTGTTGTAAGAAGCTAACGGTTAATTCCCAGGTGACGCTGGCACTCCTCTGAACGTAACGCCACTTCAAACTTTACCCGCCTCGCCTCCTGCCGAGGGCTCCAATCGGGAAAACATTCTACCCCTGAGGAGGAGGACCAAGACGGTTGCCTAAGGAGGGCGAAAACCCGTCAGCTCTGCCCGAGCTTCTCGCTTCTTGGAGAATTGGCTACCGGATCGTCGCAAGAGGACAGATCCCAATCAAACCGCAACAAGGGCGGTTGCTAGCGATGACGAGGATATGGATGTTAGATCAGACCTTTGCCACGCTTCCTCTCTTGCTTCTTCCCAGCGTCGGAAAAAACTTCGAGTGGCCATAAGTGAACAGGCTACCGGGACACCTTCTGTGGGTGCGGCAACTGCTCCTACGCCTGTCGTTCCGCCTGAGGCGAGCGCCTCCCAACCAACGAAGGTCACTGAAGCGTCAGCTGCAACTTGCTCTACTGAGGGGGAGGCCCCACTGACGTCATGTCCTCCTCCGACAGCTGACGCTCCCGATTCTCCGATCTCTCATTGTATTCCTGACGTAGTGGTCACGTCTTCCGCTGCGGATTCAGCTGCTGAACTACCGCCTGGGGCTCCTCCACAGCTGTTTTTTACTCCTATCACGAATACTTTTTCTCAGGGCTTTTCCCCTGCTCCATCAATCAATCTTGCCTATGGCAGCCCTACCGGGGTCCCGGCCTACCGTATGAATCTGGCAGGGTTCTGTTTTGATGGCCTTCGCGCTGTCGGGGTTCCCCAACCTTTTTCTCGAGATGAGTTTACCGCACCCTTGATAGGAGAGATGCTGGGCTCCCAGAAAGAGAAAGAGGAATTTCTTCGGCTTCCTCCACCGGCGCGCCTTCGCCATGTTCTGAATGATTCTCTGGACTTCTTCCGCCATCTGAACTATCACTTCGAAACTCACAGTCGCGAGTCGCAGAATTTCTTTGACGCGTTATGTGCTCAAAGGGTGCAGCTTGAAAAAACGGTGGACCACTCGAGGTTGCTAACACGTCTTGGCGACGAGTTGCAAAAGGAATTGAATAGAGAGAGGTCGGTGGGAAGGGCAAAGATGGAGGTTCTGGAGGTAGAATTGGCGCTGGAAAAGAAGAAAAATTTTCTTCTTCGCGAAGAAATGCTAGCTCGAGATGAGGAGTCTGCCAGGGCATCGCTGAAGGAGGAATTGCGGAAAAAGAAGATCTTGGAAGCCTTCACTTCTGGATTTGCAACCCGTTTCCACGGTAATGCTTCTGATCCAGTCCAGGTTGCTGATTACATTTCTATCGTGATGGATGAGATTAGCAAGGGTGACAACTGTTCTTCTGGCCCATCGGGGAAAAGGGGCTAACGTTAGCGATGGTGCTGGACCCTTCCTTGTTTTTCTTGTTGTTGTCTTCTTTCCCTTTTGTTATTTCTGAAAATCATTTGAACATTATTTCTCCTGTAATAATGCTGACGCTTTGTAGCCCTTGTCGTGTTGTATGATTCATTGTGACGCTACCGTTACTTCTTTACTATCTCCTTTGTATCGTCGCGTCGTTTGACAAGGCCAGCGCTGCTTTTTAGATCATTAAATGCCGCAGTCCCTCATTTAATGCGATTTGAAAAGTAATGATGAAGGAAGACACGTGTCCTTCCACAGAGAGGCGTTTGGAGCAAGCGTCTTCTAGGGAGATGTGAATGCTGAAGCGTTTCATCATTGTTTTAAATTTGTACCTTCTAGCGCGTGCCTTTCTTTCCGACGCGCTACTTCGCCACGTGCCTGTTGTTGATTTGTCGCGCTTTTTCATGGTTATATATATTGCTTCCCCTACCCTCTTTTTCTTTTTCCATCTTTTCGCTTACACGTTATTGCATTTTTGGGTAAATAATTCGCGCCGCTCTCTCTTTCTGGTCTGGGACTCCTCGTGTTCCCCTCGCAAAGGTACAAGGTACACGCCCTTTTTCTTTCCTCTTTACCTCTCCCTTGTTAGCCATGGCTAGAACTAGGACGTCTTCCGAAGAGGGAGACCCTCAAAGGTCCTCTGGGGAAGAAAGAATTGAAAATGCCCCCACTTCTCTATACACTCTGCCCTTAGTTAATCGCAAGCTTGTCGAGTCTAATGCACGATATCCTAAAGAATATCCCGTGCGTCCTACTTCTGAGTCACTCCGACTGAACAACATTTTGTCCGGAAATAGTAGAATATTGTACGCTAAGTTGTTTAATCATGGGTTTTGTCTTCCCCTCAATCCGCTTGTGAAATTGTTGTTGGTTGACTCTGATTTGGCTCTGGCTCAGTTGAGCCCTAACGCGATTTGCGTTGTTAGTGCTTTTGCCGCACTGTGCCGTTTCAAGGGGATCGAATTTCCTACTTTGGCATTGCTTCATGACATTTTCCAGCTGTATTCCCGTAAAGGGGTGATATCAATATCCCCTCGTTACGAAGATGGCTCTCTGAAGCCCTTCACCTGGAAGCTTATGGGCATCGAGTCCTCTGTTCCTCACTGGAAAGAGGAATTTTTTATTATTGATCTGCCTGAGCCGCTGTGGAGGGCCGGCTTCAATGTGAAAATTAAAGATGGGGCTTGGGGTCATCGGAAACCCCTTTCTGACCCAGAAGATGGCTGGTTGAAGACACTGCTTCAACTAGACTTCAGTGTTGACGCCCGTAAAGTGGCCAACGGGTTGCCTATGGAACAGTGCAAGAAGGGTGAGCGTTTGACCTTTCCCTTTCGCGTTGCCATGAAGTACTAACGCTAACGTTTTGTAACTGTGCAGTGCCTCCACCCGGTTGGGAGCCTGAGTATTCCCGGAGGAAGAGGAAACAGGAGGCGAGAAAGAAAGCTGCAGCTGAAGCTAGAGCTGCTGCTGCCGCTGCTGCTATCGCCGCAGAAGGGGAAGCCACCGCTACTGCTACGGCAACCGCTACGGCCACGGGCACTCGGGTTGTAAGAAAGAAAAGGCCTAGGGGAACACGTGCTGCGCAACCCGTTTCCTCCCAAACTGTTGTTTCTTCAGAGGCTACGGTTGATCCGATTCCCATTGGAATTCCTCTTGTGTCCTCAACCACTCAGGTGTGCATTTTTCTTTTTTTTTAAAACTTTCTTTTCTTTTTGGTACAATTTCCTTATCACGTTCTGTGTTACTTAGGAAACCGTCGCTGCTTCTGCCCACTCAACCTCCCAGGAAGATATGTCTGTCGCTGAGGTCCTCCGCGAGCGTCAGAAGAAGGCTCGCTATGAGCTTCAGAATAGCCCTTCTTCCTCTACTGCTAACCCTCATTTGAATGTTCTTGGGGGCGAGGGTGCGTCCGTTGATCAATCGCAGGGTGTTGATTTCGGCGGTCAGCCCCACACGCTACATGATTCTCCGATCCATTCTGCTCACACCCCAACGGGTTATGATACTGGCGTCCTTAACCTTGAAGTGCCTGGAGGGGATGGGGCCTCGACGCCTAACGCAGAAGGTTCTACTAGTCGGCCTGCTTCTCCCGCTGTGTTGCTCTTTGTTCCAATGTCTCCTCCTACTATCGCGAGGGGTGGCCCCGCCCCTGTTTTGATGGCTGGCGTCTCTCAATATGATCCTCCTCTCCTGCCGACTCACCATCTCAGTTTACGCTCCTTTAGGGACAACATTCTGCAGTTTCCTGCCGATGCCGATCATGATGCCATCCTTGCTTCTACCGCTTATCTGGTGGCCGAGATTATGTCCCTTCCGAGGGAGAGGGATGCCTTTGTGGCTCGAAGTGAGCAGGAGCGTATAAACTTCCTTCGCTCTCAGGCGTTTTCTATGCTTTGCCATCTTCACTATATGGATGAGGAGAATGCCAGAGTTGCAGCTAACAGGCAAGGAGAGATAAACAGACTACTGGCTGAGCGCCAGCGTTTCGTAGATGCCCTCAACGTTGCCAATGAAGGTATGGAGGCTGCCCGGGGAGAGACTACCACTGTTAAGCAAGAGCTGGAGACTGTTAAGCTAGCTCTGGAAGAAGAGAAATGGAAGAGTGCCGATCTGGCCGAACGCCTTTCTCGGGAGGAGAATGGTCTGCATCTGGAGAGGCAGAGAAATGCTGAGCTGTCTGCTGACCTCGCCCTTAACGCTGAGAAGAATAATTGGTACTTGAAGGAGGGCGGGGGAATCATGGCGGAGGCCGTGATGCACTATTATGGAGTGGAGAAACTCCGTATTGAAGATCTCACAGAGTTCTTTGATAAGAAGGTGCCAACCGTTACTGACGAGGGCTTCTATCAGTGGAGATCTGCTCGGCAAGGAGGGGTCAATGCACCGCCAGCTCCTTAGGCTTTTGAGCTTAGATGTTTTTTGATTTTTGTGGCTGACGGGCCCTTCTTTATTTTGTAATATTGACAATGTCACCCTTTGCTTGGTTAATCCACCCTTGGACAGAATTTCTTTATCTGCCTTGCTTCATAATACTGTTTGAGCATTTGCCCGTAGAGAACGTTTGCCGCCGCGTTTCTCTAGATATATCCATTTTGTGCTTGTGTGATTCTCCGTACAGGTTCCTCAGCTGCATTTTTAATGACTTTATCACTGCATCTTCTGATAGCATTTCTGAGAATAAATCGGCGCTGCATTTGCGCTCGAAAACCTATCGCCTTTCGTCGTTAGGGGGGGAGCTCTTCTAGCTTTGCTAGGTCTGCCACGACGGCGTTGCTGTGATACGAACACCTCTTCGGCTCTACTTCACCGAGTATCAAACGCTCGGTTACTAGCCGGGATATCTTCCTTCCAAGTGCCAACGGTCGGCTTGGGGCGTGCCTCATCTTAGTGAGCTGTCTGATCAGGACCAGCCATCACAAGAGTAGGTTTTTCACTCCCAAGCGTTGTAACCTCGCGTCTCTGGAACGTGCCTCGTCTTAATGGGCCGTCTATGTGAGCACGGTTGCCACAAGGATAGGATTTTCACTTCCAGGACGGAGTTGGTCTCTCCTTGGGGGCGTGCCTCGTCTTAATGGGCCGTCTATGTGAGCACGGTTACCACAAGGATAGGATTTTAACTCCCAAGGATACCGGGGCGTGCCTCATCTTAATGGGTCGTCTATGTGAGCACGGTTACCACAAGGATAGGATTTTCACTCCGGGGGTGTTTGGGGTCGTGCCTCGTCTTAATGGGCGGTCTATGTGAGCACGGTTACCACAAGGATAGGATTTTCACTCCCAACGCCTCATTATGCCAGGGCGTGCCTCGTCTTAGTGAGCTGTCTGATCAGGACCAGCCATCACAAGGATTGGATTTTCACTCCTGGCATTCTTCGCTACCTGCGTATCATCAATAGCAAACGCACAAAGAATATCTCATATTCATTTGTTAGAATAACTTTGATATTACCCGATTGGATAGGCTAGCTCCTGGCGTGGCATAGCTTCAGCCGAGCGATATTCCAAGAGTTCTGCAGGGGCGTTCCCTCGATCGTTTCCAAATGGTATGCTCCTTTTCCCACAACGCGGGTGACGCGATATGGTCCATCCCAGTTTGGGCTGAGTTTTCCCATGCGTTGTCCTGCCGCTCGCTTATCTCTGAGCACTAAATCTCCGACTTTGAGCAATCGCTCTCTCACTTGCCGGTTGTGATATTGTGCCATTTTCCTCTTGTAATGCAGGGTTTTTAGGAGGGTTTCCTCGTGTGTTTCTGGTAGGGCATCGAGGTTAGCTCGTAACCTTTCTTCGTTAGCTTCTTCTCTGAAGTGAGCCACCCGGAGGCTCATCATACCAATCTCGACCGATGTGACAGCTTCGGTTCCGAATGCTAACGCGAACGGGGTCTCTCCCGTGCTGGCCTTAACAGTCATGCGATAGGCCCATAGTACATATGGCAGTTCATCTGGCCATTTCTTTTTGGAACCTTCCAGGTTTCTTTTGATACCACTGAGGATGCTGCGGTTGGTTACTTCCGCCTGGCCATTGGTTTGAGGATGTGCCACAGAGGAGAATCTCTGCTCGATCTGAAACTCCGCGCACTGATCCCTGAAGAATTGGCTTGTGAACTGCGTTCCATTGTCGCTGACCAGTATACGTGGTACACCAAATCTCATGATGACTTGGTGTTTGAGGAAATGCCAGATTTTTTCGGTGGTGATGGTGGCTAACGCCTCAGCTTCGGCCCATTTTGTGAAGTAGTCTACCGCCACGACCACAAATTTTAACTGAGATCTGGCCTTTGGAAACGGGCCCAAGATGTCGATGCCCCATTTGGCAAACGGGCACGGAGCAATTATTTCTGAAATTGGCACGACCGGCTTTCGAGGAATCTTAGCATATTCCTGGCATTTCTGACAGGTTTTCACGAAGTTGTGGCAATCTCGTCGAATGGTGGGCCAATAGAACCCTGACCGAAAGACTTGGGCTGCCAGAGTATCGCTAGCGATATGCATGCCACATATCCCCTCGTGAATTTCACGTAACACATGTAAGCCTTCTTGCTCCGTTATGCATTTAGCGGCTGGATGGGAGAAGCATCTCCGTATTAACTCCCCATTGTAATATGTGCATCGGGCTGCGCGTTTCAGGATCTTCTTTCTTTCTGTACGGTCTTCCGGTAGCTTCTCGTGTTTCAGGTATTCTACCACTGGGATTCTCCAGTCACTTTCCAACTCTTCCACACAGAGCGATGCCTGCTCCTCCATGAAAGAAGGTGTGGATAGTTCTCCGTAGTGCACGTCGTTGGGTATGGAGGTTTCCAGATTGGCTGCCATCTTGGCGAGGCTATCGGCCTCTTCGTTGCTTTCCCTGGGGATGTGTTCAAAGGTGACCTGAGTGCCTTTTTTCTGCATCTCTGACAGCTCACGCTTCACTTTGGCCAAGTATTGAATCATGATGGGTTCCCTGGCTTGGGAGTTCCCCAAAACTTGATCTATTATTAGCTTAGAATCTCCTCGAACCTTTAAGCGTAGTCCACCTTCCTTCTCCACACCGGGAGTGGCTTCAATGGAGAAGCCGTTTCCAATTCTGAGTCCCACCAGCAGTGCTTCGTATTCGGCCGCATTGTTGGACAATGGCTGTAAGATTCTGATGGCGTATCGTATCTTCAGGCCGTTTGGTCCAACTAAGAAAACACCTGCGCCTGCTAACTCCTGATTTTTCGCTCCATCCACGTGGATGATCCATGAGTCTGTGTACGTCTCCGGGGACGGTAGGCATGAGTTTTCTGATTCTTCCTCTGCCGGGTCTATCTCCGCGTCCTTTGTGAACGTGCATTCTGCTATGAAGTCCGCTAACGCTTGGGCTTTTATGGCTGGTCTGGCTTTGTACTGTAGCCCGTATTGTTCGAGCTCGATTGCCCAAATCAACATTCTTCCTGAGGACTCAGGCTTTCTAAAGATTTTCCTCAACGGCTGGTCTGTGTGTACGGTGACAGGGTGGGCTTGGAAGTATCGGTCCATCTTTCGCGTTGCCTGTATCAGGGCAAGCGCTATCTTCTCGATGCGAGCATATCGTAGTTCGGCATCTTTCAATATGTGACTGACGAAGAATATAGGACGATGTATATGCCCTTCACTCCGCACGAGGACGGCGCTGACTACCTCGTCAGCTACTCCCAGATATAAATATAGTTCATCGCCGGATTCGGGCCTCGTCAGCACGATGTCAGATGACAAGTAAGCTTTTAACCCTACAAACGCTTTTTCGCATTCCTCGGTCCATCCGAAGGGGGCTTTGTTTCGGATGACTTTGAAGAAAGGGAGACATCTCTCGCCCTGCTTAGATATGAATCGTCCTAACGCAATGATGCGTCCAGTTAGCTTCTGTATTTCTTTGACAGTTCGAGGGGATATCATATCCTGGATGGCCTTTATCTTTGAAGGGTTGGGCTGGATACCCTTCCGGCTAACCACGTAGCCTAGGAATTTACCCGTTTGGAACGCAAACATGCACTTTCGTGGATTCAGCTTCATCTCGTATTCTTTCATCACACTGAAAACTTCTTCCAAGTCAGCAAGGTGGTCTTTAAAGCTTCGACTTTTGACCAGGATATCGTCCACGTAAGCTTCTACGTTTCTTCCAATTTGCTTTTCAAAAATCTTATTTGCCATGCACTGGAATATGGCCCCGGCATTCTTCAACCCAAACGGCATTGCGGTGTAGCAATAAGTAGCCTTAGGGGTGATGAAAGCAGTTTTTTCTTCGTCTTCTATGGCCATGGGGATTTGATGATACCCGGAGTTGGCATCTAGGGAGCTTAGATAGGCATATCCAGCGGTTTTATCAACCAATTGATCGATTCGAGGGAAGGGGTAGCAGTCTTTGGGACAAGCATTATTCAGATCGGTGAAATCGATACACATGCGCAATCCCCGTTAGGCTTTGGGACTAATACCGGGTTAGCCAGCCAGGTCGGGTATTGAACTTCTCGGATGAATCCTGCATCCATGAGCTTTAGTAACTCTTTCTCGATGGCCTCTATCTTTTCTGATGAAAAAGCGCGTCGCTTTTGTTGAATGGGCTTGGCGTCTGGGCTAACATTCAATCGGTGTTCCGTGACCTTCCGCGAGATTCCGGGCATGTCTGCAGGTTTCCATGCAAATTCCCCCTTGCATTTCCTTAACAGTCGGGCCAGTTGCACATTCTCTTCAAGGCTCAGCTTTTCACTGACCAAGAGATTTGCTTCATTGTCTTCATCGATAGGTATTGACATCATCTGATCTAGCGGCTGTGTGCGCTTTTCTTCTTTATCATCAAAAGGATCGTCTGCCACGCACACATAGCGGTCGCAACTCCTTTGAGTCATGAGAAAGTAGCATTCGGCCGCCAGCTTCTGATCTCCTTTGATTGAAACCACGCCGTCCCACGAGGGATATTTCATCCGCAGGTGTTTTTGGGATACCGCTGCCCCGAAGCGATTGAGGAACGGCCGCCCCAATATGGCATTATAAGGCAACGTTAGGTCTACAACCAAAAATGACAGCTCTTCAGAGCGTTTGGATGTGTCTTCTCGGAAGTATACCGACAGGGATGTGATTCCGGCCACCGGGATCGGTATCCCATCGATCCCGACGATTGGCCTTAAGCACGGTGCTAGCTCACCATCGGGACGTTTCATCAAATTATACGCTTCGAGCGAAAATAGATTCACTGCGCTCCCATTATCGACAAGGGTTCTTCTCACTTCGTGACTTCCAATGACAGGTGTTATGACTAACACATCGTTATGCGGGAAAATGATGCCTTTTTCGTCTTCTTCTGAGAAGGACAGTATCATTCTGTCTAAAGCACTTATCACCTCGATTTTGACCTACGCGTTTTCCCGTTTGCGCTTTTCCCTAGGATTGGGTGTTTGCGGTATGGCCTCCTCGAAGCAGGGTGTTCCCCCCGCGATGATGTTAATCATGGGTATTTGATCGCTGTGAACAACGAGAGCCTCTCTATTCTGTCCGAGGGGAATAGCGTTAGCCCTAGTGGCGTGGGAAGGCGTCTGCCTCTGATCAGATATCCTTTCAGTTGGGTTATTTCTGATATCGTCTCTTGCCTTGGTGGCAAATTCTCCAAGGTAGCCTTCGTCGACCAATCGCTCTATGGCTAGTTTCAGCTCTCTGCACACATCTGTCGAATGTCCCTTGACCTTGTGGAATTTGCAGTATGCATTTTCTCTTCCCCCCATGACTACTCCTGGTTTCACATGAGCTGGGTAACGGATAGGCAGATTCCGCTGCTGGACTATCGCTAAGATTTCTGCCCTTGGGAGTATGAGAGATGGAAGATCAGGATCATATATCCGTCCCTTTGGCGGATCAGCCTGTTTCCGAGTGGGAGACCCTCTAGGTCTTCCTTTCGAATAATTGCCTCTCTGCCTGTTAGAGGCCCTGGCAGTATGCTCTTTTCGCTGTCCATGATCCTCGGTGGGTCTTGTGTCGGGGGCATTGCTATGTGGGGCGTTAGGGGCCATGTATGGGTCTGCTGGCATGTCTCGGATCCACTCTCGATTTTCCTCCTCTTCCATTCTCGCATAATTATGCGCTTTCAGCCTTAATGCATCCAGGGTTAACGGTGGGTCTACCGTCAACGTGTCCCTCAATTTTCCATATCGACAGTTGCATTTCAGAGCCTCAACCGCGAAATCAATAGTGACCCCTGGCGTTAGGGACATTTCGAGATCAAACCGACCTAAAAAGTCATTCAATGATTCCTGCGGTTTTCTATGAATGTCGAATAGTGCGGCTGCTGACTTCCTGATAGGGATGGCCGTGCTAAAACGACTCCTGAATTTCTCTTCCAGCTGAGAGAAATTATCAATGGATCCGGCTGGGAGTCCCTCAAACCAGAGACGTGCCACTCCCGACAGCGTCATCACAAAGATCTGGCATAACGCAGCATCACTGCGGGTTTGGAATTGCACAAAGTCCTTCACCTTATTAAGGTGAGAAATGGGATCTTTCGTGCCATCGTATGACTCTGCAGGGAGTTTCACATGTCGATGGACCCTGTGATGCCTGACGCGGTAACTGAACGGGTGACCCCTATTGGCGTCAGGGATCCCGCGAGGCTGATGAGGCGGGTGTGGAATTTCAACATCGTATCTGGGATTCAAAGGATCATATTCCTGATGCCGCCTGGGAGACCGACTACGGCTTCTTGGAGTGCGAGCTCGTAGCCCTCTACTGCTAGATCTCTCACTGTACCGAGGAGATGGTTCTCGGAATATCTCCCCTCGCCGATCATCCCAGCGTTCCCTATGCTCATCTCGTCGGCGGGCTTCTTCAGGGATAGGGATTTCTCCTCTGTGATTTCCGGAGAATTCAGCAGGTCCACGCGCAAGTGGTGGGATATTTATGGGAGCCGACGGCAAGGGTAGGGAGAACGGGAGTCCTCCTGATTGTCGAGGTGACAATGGTCGGTCGTGGACAATGGACGGAGTGAAAACTATTTGGGAGGACATGCCAGGCCTCGAGGCGTGAGGAGTAAATCCAGCAGCCAATTCCATCAACTGATCCAATTGGGCTTGAAGGGCTGCTATCGAGCTTGCGAAGGGGTTACCCGCGTCTCCAATCATGGATCCCCTCGCCTGGGGAGTAGAATAGCTAGTTCCTGCTATGTTGGAAAAGGGGGAGCAGATCTGGAATGGGGGCATTTCAGTTCTTTGCCCAGGAGGAGGGTCTGATCCTCCTGCAGTGACTTCTTGCACTACGGTAGAGGCATCAGAAGTAGCAAAGGCGAAGAGTCACCGGCGAGTGTCGAATGGGATGCTGGAAGGTTGAGATGACACGAGATCTGAATCTGAGGCCATTTCTCTTCCGATTTTTGGGGAGGCTAGAGCTTGGTCACTAAGGATGCTCACTTAATGGAACCAAAACTCTCAACGAGAGCACCAATTTGATAATAATTTGTCTGCTGCTGAAGGATGTATGGGGAAATTGTCCTCTCCCGGCCTAGTGCTCGCGGTGGTCCGATGTACCTGCAAGACGCCGGAGGGGGTCTCCGGCGGAAACACTCCGATGCTTAAGTCAGTATGTGTAGTGAAATTGGTAGAGCTTGGGCCAGTCCAGATTCACTTACCTGCCTCCTTGGAGTGGGAGGTATTTATAGAGGAATCTGGCATTTCCGCGTGTGCGGATGAGTAGGGAGCTATCGCTAGCGTTAGGGTTCGTGGTTCGCCCTTGTTATGATATGCTACGCTGACGGTATGCACGTGTGTAGGAGCTGCCACGGTAGGATAGCGGCCGGAGCACTCCTCCTGACGCATGGTTTTCCTTGTGGTGAGATAGCTCTTCGAGCCATTTAGAGGGTCCGTTAGAGGAGCCTCTGGGGCGATGTTAGCCCGAACAGCGTTAGCCTCTGGGGGGAGCAGCGACATGGCCCCTACCGTGGAGGTACGGAACAGTAGTCGCATCCTTCCGAACTGGGTAATAGACGAAAATACCCTTGTCTTTAGGTGGATTGTTATCAGTGTTTAAGTGTAAATTCTGATCTGATTTTATTAATGAAAACGCAGCCCTTTATATAGGCGCAAAATACAAGTAGTTCAAACTAGTACAAATTCTAATTCGACTAAGACTAGGAATTCTACTCCTAACTTAACTACACTTAATTAAATAAATAATTACAATATTAATCTATCTAATTATGTGCAAAAGTCTTCTAGACTCTTCTCTTTGAACCGCCTCCACTCTCAAGTCCGAAATCATCTCCTTCTCCTAGTCGGACTTGAAGTTCTTCTCCTTATCGCACTTGAACTTCTCCATGGGCCCTCTTCCAATTTGCTCGTGCGTTCCAGTCCAAATCTTGACACGAACTAGCTCTTTGACTTAGAAACATAATGCAATTTGAATCGCTCAAAAAGCTCGAACCGTTTTTATTTTGGCTCGTGGTCAACTTTGCTTTGACGGATTGCGTTCCCACTGTGCACACTGATTTCTTAACTCAAGCCCGAATTTGATTCCCTTGTCCGATTGACCTGATTTTTGGACACAACATTCCTAACATCTTCAGGTGTCTTGTATTTTTGGAATTACTCAAATCGGAGTTCATCTTGATTGTCAACGCTCGCCTGAACCTCAACACAACTCTAGACGCTTCATTCACATGCGTCTTGTGCTTTCTTTGCTCAAACACTTGTTCCCTTCATGCGACTGTCTTTATCTTGAATACATAGGCACGAATGAACCTCTCTTGACCCCTTGTATCTCTCTTAGCTCGCTCCCTTGCGTGCTTTGGCTCCATGGCTATCTGTCTCTCGGCATTGATGCGCATTAGGGCTAGATGCGATCCTAGGATCGTATCATACCCTTCCCCTTGGAAGCGATTCATCTCCCCATGTTGTAATGGTGTTGTGGGGCAAGCTATAGAACCAATTCTTAGCTGAGTCTTCAAGAGACCAAGGAAATGATTTCAGTTTGGCCCTCTCGATTGATACTCCCACTGGTTTTAGGGTATCACATTGGAGGTGAAGGTTCCTCAAATGGTTATACGGATTCTCGTTTGAGTGGCCATGGAACTTGGTTAAGTTCGCTATGATGTTTGTCTTGATAGACCAATCATTAGCCATTAGGGGTAGGTTAATACAGGAGTAAGTCACTTGTTCTGCCCCCCTGTTTTGTTCCCTCATCATTTGTTCTTGTTGGTTTTCTTCCATGATTGGTATTGGGTTTTTAGCTGGGCCTGCATCTTGGCCTAGACTGCTACTGGGACTAGATTCTGTTTCTATACCAGATGATAAGAGTTCGAGATTCGTCGAGTAGGATCGGTCAAAGTGGGGTTGGTCGGGAACACTGTTCCGGTTGTCCTGGTCACCTGCAAAGCGTCGGAGGGGGTCTCCGGCGTAAACACTCCGATGTTTAAGTTAGTACGAGTGGTAAAAATGGTAGGAGTTCAGCTCGCTATCTTAGGCTTACCCTTTTGTCTTGAATGGTGGGAGTATTTACAGGCGAAGGAAGGGCCTTACCGATAGGGGGTAGGCGTTATCTCTGGTAGATGTCGCTTGGGTGCTATGGAGTGACGTCATGCGAGGTGACGTCATACGGAGTGACGTCATGTGTGACCTGGGATGGGATGACGTCGTGCAGATGTCGCGTGAGAGCCCCCCGTTGATGTCGACCATCCCAGGGCTTGCTGCCAGGCTAGGGGCGGTAGGAACAGTGCCAGGTCCCCATGGGTGTCTACAGTGTTCCGACCTTGTCGCTGGGTGCGAAGGCGGAAATGCCCCTAGAGTCGTGTCAATAGTTATCACCAGAAAATTCACCGTCGATTTTTTTCCTGGCTTTCTTTCTGTTTTGTGCTTCAGTCTTCGTAAGTTCTGGATTCAAAGGTATCAATGCTTCCTTTGAGGACCTGGTCATCAACTGCAAAAGACAAAAATAAAAATAAAACTACAAAAACACAGTTAAAAGATCCCCGACAACGGCGCCAAAATTTGATTGCGAGTCGAGGGCATCAAATTTAGTTGTAAAAAGATATAGAAATGGGGTAGGAATACAACTTATCACTCGTCCACAAGGGACTCATAGATCGTGATAAGAGGTTCGTCCACAGAGATCTTGTTGGGGTTTTGTAGTCTTGACTCGACTTCCTCATCACTGGAGTTGAGGGATTTGTTTCTGCAAATAAGATAAGCAAAGCATAAAAGAGAACAAGCAATAATTAAATAAAAAGAAGCAATCTTAGGTAGAAGGTGATCTTACCTAAGATTGCAGAATGAGGTTGCTTGTGAACTGTCGTGAGGTAAACTCCTAGTAAGGGCGAATTCGTGAGCGCACTACTTGCTTAATCGATCATTGACTTTAGATTTTCTCCTTCTCTTTCATAACTCTGCTATAGATTGGGAGGAACCCCTTTCTAATCCTACTTTCCTCCTATTCAAATCACTTGGAGGGAACCCCCTTTCCTAGTGATCTTGGTCAGTGGACACCTTGCTGGTTAAAGGGTTTATCCAATTGGCTGCTGGCTTGAGGCACATGCGTTTTCTCAATGGCATAGGGAAAGACAGAGTCTAGGCAAAGCTACTCCCAACTCGGAGCCCTAGATTGTCAGTCTAGTTAGGCCTATATTGATTCAAGTTCACTAACCCCCGCGAGGTTAGCTGCCTACTTCCTCACTCCGGTTTTGCTCGTCCCCTTTGTGACTGGCTACAAATTCATCATCTTGCCTAAGATCGATCAAGTCTTAGTCTAGACGGGAACCGATTTGTTAAAACAGAACTTGAATTGATTACGAATGAGAGGATAATAAGAACGATCGGTCTCACGAATCACAAGTACGCTCACTCAACCCTTATCAAGAATTTGGTGTTTAGCTACTAGACATAATAATTAAAGAAGAGAATAATTGAAGGACATGAATTAAAATAAAATCTGTGATATTCAAAAACCTGAATTATCACAGAGCAAATGCTTACAAGAACCAGAAGTTGGAAGAGGGAAAATCCTGTAATTGACAGCCTTCCCTAACCTTTAACAAAGTTAGAGTCCCTACCAATCACGTTCCTTTCCCAATTCCAAACTTCAAAATGGCTAAAAGATAGGGATATAATCCCAATTGTTCAAATTCGAAAGCGAAATAAAATAGGATACTAAAAGATTATTTTTGTTCAAATAAGATTACATCCGAGATTTCATCCAAGGGATGTAACAGCCAGCTGGCTTCCTGATCCGAACCCACCTTCCGTGAATCCATGATAAGCACGCCTCTATCTCTGTAATCTTAGCTAAGCCTGCGGCTAAGATTGCCACTTTGTCGCTTAAGGCACCCGTTTCCTCCAATTTTACTCTTGCCCAAGACTTCCTCCAAAAGAGACCAAATTGACGTGAACGAGATTGTTTTTACCCTAAACAAGGTAGTTTAAGATGGTAAAAACACATGGAAATAGACGTCAATCAGTTAACAACAAGTACCATGTAAAAATGAAGCAAAATGGAAGCCGGAGTTTAGTCGGAGTCTAGTCTGAAATGAAGACGCTTGAAAGAAGGAGCGAGGAGATTTGAATATAGAGAGATGAAAAGATGAATGGAAGTAAAGATTGGAAAGGAAGGAGAAAATGGCAATTTATAGCGTAAGAACACCTTATGACCGTTTGAGTACCTTATCGGAAGGTGGCACGTGGTAGAGGAGCCAATTGGGAGCTGGCACGTGGTGGTACGTATTCTAATCAGCCTGCGCCTGTTGTACAAACTCTTCAAATTTGTACAATAGCTTTTGTGGTATTCGAAGCGGTATGTCACACCAACCCCCAATGACTACTTCGGTCTTGAATGGATGAGAAGAGGCCACATAGGCTAGCGCATGCCGAGGATAATCATCACCTTCTACGCTACATTTATGGTGGATTTCAGAACAACGAATGCGCCGTCAATCAATAAATAGTATTCTGGAAGAATAACGGAAATCCTTGGTACACACTCGGACTCGTTTTCGGTTGGGCCTCTGATAATACAAACAAGGCACCTCAAGGGTAATTACGACCTTTCATCACCAATGAGGGCGTCCCGATATATGTACATCCTGGTATATATCCCCACCAGTAGCCAAGACTATATACACCGGCTCTACCAGGTAAGTATACTACTTATACAACATGCTAAGGAAACTATTGGGTAAAAGGACAGGTATCGGTAATGGTTGACCAAGCCCAAGCGACACGTGTCCAGGGTGACCTACATGGTGAGGCTATAAATACCCCCCTATCACCCCTTCATAGACACATGCATACATGCGCATGCATACTGAAGCTCTGCCTGCACAACTACCCAACTACCTACCCAACCCGATAGTTCTCCCTTACTACCTATTTTCATCATGTATACTGACTTGATTGTCGAAGCCTCTACGCAGGAGACTGTTAGCCCAAGGGCAAATTAATCTTATTTTGACGATTTAAGACACACAAACTAATTAATATACTAATGCAATTTGAAGTTAAAATGTGTGTAGTTTGCGAAGAACAAATAATAGAAGCAACAAAATCAAGAATTCGCAAGCTCAAGATCAAGTGTACATTAGGACCATAAATGTGTAAGTATGACTCAATTTAACACTTGATCTATATTCAAAATACCTCAAGAAAAGTTTTCAAAAAGGTTTTGTGCGAAAACAATGTTTGAAAGACAAGTTTTGGAAGTGAAAACTTCCTGGCGGCACGCCGCCAGGAATGGCCCTTGTCTGGCGGCATGCCGCCAGACATGAGGAAAATGTATTTCCCTCAGCGAAGTTAGCGGCATGCCGCCCCAGCCTCTTCATTTCTGGCGGCATGCCGCCAGAAGCCCAGGAAGACGCGCCAACAGCTATTTTCTCCACTTCCAACGGCTAGTTTTGAACCCATACACTCTTGTCCGACTTTCTACTCCTTCTACACTATAAATACTCATCTTGGATGAGTCTATAAACAACAAGGATCAACAAGAAAGCTCTTACAAACTTCCAAACACAAAATCACTTTTACAAACCCAAATTTAACACTCTAATTTATGCAAGCTTCTCTTTAAGGATTTCAAATATTCTTGCATATAATTCTGGGTTTCTTTGGCTTTCTTCTTGAGGTAACTTTGAATATTTATTGGTGTTGATTATTGAATCATACATAGTTTATTTGTACACCAATTTGTGTTGCTATTTAACAATTCTCTTGTCAAGTAATCTTGATTGTAATAGGTTGTGATTGAGCCCGGAAAAATCACATTGAAAGGTTTATTGGTTGAGCCCGGAAAAACCAAGGTGTAAGGTTTGAGTTGAACCCGTAAAAACTCAAGGTAATAACGAAGTGGTCGTTGTTCAAAATCCTAAGGGTGAAGCTCTTAGGTAGTGGAGTACAATTCATTGAGGAATTGGAACCACTATATATCCTTGTGTTTTTATTTTCTATTTCCGCACTCAATTTACTTACTATTTGTATTAGAATTTTATTTGCCTATTCACCCCCCCCCCCCTCTAGGCTGTTTATCAGAGACTCCCTCCGGCGTTTTGCAGGTGGCGTAGGACCAACGAGACAGTCCACATCAATACGTCAGATTACAGAATCACCCTCATTCCAGATCGAGGATTATCAAATTAAGACTTAAGGGTTACTTTGAGGAATTTATGAATGAATGATTCATTTCATAATTTGGAGGCTAAACGCCAAAAATCACTACTTAATTTGCTGAATTTAATAAAAACATGGGATTTCAGAAAATGGGTATTTTCATACCTGGCACGAAAATGATGACAAGGAAAAAGAAAAAAAGTAATTTTTGGCAAAATGGAATCGGCCAAAGGGATAGGATAAGAAGAGGGAACCTTTTTAGTGGCTCAAAAGCTATGAAACACACACCGATACAAATACCGAACATGACATCGATATGGATACCGTATCAACACCACAACGCGGGAAAATTAAAAATTATAGAACACTGATACAATATATATTAGGGCTGAACATTTGACCCGCCTAACCCGCCAACCCGAACCGACCCGACCCGCCAAAATCTAAAGAACCGCCAACCCGCCCATATACAGATACATAACCGACCTGCCAATTTAGTGATGGGTCGGTTCGCGGGTCAAGTTTTAAAAAATCGCAAATAAACCGACCCGACCCGACCCTAACCCTAACCCTAAGTATATATGCATCTCTTTCTCATTTCTTCTTCATTCTTGTCGCTCTCCCTTTTTTCTTTACTTTTCTTTTCTTCTCTCTTTTCTTCCTTCTTTCTTCTTCCTCGTCGCTGCCGCCACCACCTTCCTCCGCCCCTCCCGCCTCTACCCCTTCGCCGCTCATCCTCCCTCTTCTCGTCTCTAGTCCTCCTCCTGATGCCGCAAGCCGATTCCATCCGCTTATAACCGACCCGCTAACTAACCCTAACTATATAAACATCTTTTTCTCATTTCTTCATTCTTTCCTTTTCTTCTTCCTGCCGCGCCTTTCTTTCTTTTTTCTTCTCTCTTTTCTTCTTTCTTTCTCTTTTTTTCTTTCCTTTCCTCTTGATTTAATTGTGTGGCTGTTTTGATTTAATTTGGTGGTTGTTTTGGTTCAATTTGGTGTCTGTTTTGGGTTGATGTTGTGGCTGGTGTTGCCAGGGGAGAAGAAGATGACAGGTTAAGGTTGGGTTTGGGCCAGGTGGGTACTGGGCCGGCCCATAAGAAGAAAGGAAGAAGATTGGCTGCTAGGAAAGCCCAACCCGCCAGACCCGCGAACCCGTGGTTACCGACCCGACCCTCCAGACCCGCGAACCCGCGGTTATAGTACTGAAAAACCGACCCGAACCGACCCGCTTAATTTGTGGCGGGTCGGTGGCGGGTCAGGTCTAAAACCGATCCGACCCGACCCGTGAACACCCCTAGTATATATACCATTCATATCAATAAATAAAAAAATGTATTTTAACTATATCTCTAGTAATAATGAATTTATAAGGTCAATTTCAAATTAACTTTACAATTATAATTTTCGCTAAATATCTTTTTGATATCAATAATTGCTTAGAATTATAACAAAAAAAACAGGATCAAGTGTGTGAATGTCCGTCAAGTATCGATACCGCAAACGAGTTCGACATGAATACAACCTAAAAAATAAAACGCCCGTCCTTCATAGCTAAAAGGTATACAACGAATTAATCACACCAACGCATTACTTTATGAGGTTATTATCCTGATACATGGAAGGAAAATAGAAGAGAAACCATGTTTGTTGCCAAGCTGCACCGACGGCTAATGAAAGAACTGTATCTTTTTCTCCTTAATGCATTTGGACAAATGAAAGTTAAAACATAAAACGTCAAGATTGGAGGGCTGCCAATAGTAAATTGGTAGCAGGTGGTACTAAAGTGTGGACCCTCTGAAAAGGAACACAGGTCAAGTCATCCCATCTTCTTGTCGAGAAAATCAATTCGTTCTGCCAAGCGCCAGCTAGCTACTGACACAGTTGATTGCATCTCTTCTACAGAAAAGAAAAGGGAAAAAATCAGTTTTGTTTCTTGATATAAACTGCAGAAGAGCCTATCCTGCACAGACAACAGATAACAATCCAGCAACCAAATGAAGATTGTTCAAGCAATTCTAGTTTCACATTTTCCATTCTTATTCTTGGCATGGTCACTTCTTCTCTGTGTCCAAGCTACTACCTTCACTTCTGTGGAGAGGTCAACCTACATTGTCCACATGGACAAGTCTGTAATGCCCAAAATGTTTGCAACTCATCAAGACTGGTACTCTTCAACCATTTATTCCACCAAGGCGGCCGCAAAGCAAGCTGCATCATCGGATGAAGAGACTCATTTCTCATCTTCTGCCTCATATCTTTACTGCTATGATAATGCTGCACATGGTTTTAGTGCAGTTCTATCCTCGGATGAGCTTGAAACTCTCAAGAAGTCACCTGGATTCCTCTCAGCTTACAGAGACCAGACTGTTACACTTGACACCACACATACCAATGGCTTCCTATCACTTAATCCAGCCACTGGCCTATGGCCCGCTTCAAAGTTCGGTGAAGATGTTATCATCGGAGTCATCGACACAGGGGTCTGGCCGGAGAGTAAGAGCTACAGAGATGATGGGATGACTCCTGTACCTACTAGGTGGAAAGGAATTTGTCAGGAGGGACAAGAATTCAATGCCTCCTTGTGTAACAAAAAGCTTATTGGAGCAACATATTTCAACAAAGGTGTTTTAGCTGAGAATCCTGGCATTAACATCAGCATGAATTCTGCCAGGGATACGGATGGCCATGGTACTCACACTTCTTCCACAGCAGCTGGAAACTACGTGGAAGACGCAACATTCTTTGGATATGCCACCGGTACAGCCAAAGGAATGGCCCCTCGTGCTAGAGTGGCTGCGTACAAGGTGTTGTGGCGAGAAGGCAGCTTCGCTTCTGATGTTGTTGCCGGCATGGACCAAGCCATTGCAGATGGTGTTGATGTGATCTCCATATCTTTAAGCTTTCGGGATGTGCCAGAACTGTATGAGAATCCGGTAGCTATAGCCTCGTTTGCTGCTATGGAGAAAGGTATTTTTGTTGCAGCTTCTGCAGGAAACAGGGGACCCAGGTTTGCATCCGTGACTAATGGGATGCCATGGATCTTGAGTGTTGGTGCTGGGTCCGTTGATCGTTCTTTTTTAGGGGAATTTACCCTAGGAAATGGCCAGACTATAATTGGATGGACCTTGTTCCCAGCTGCTGCCATCATAGAAAATGAACCTCTTGTTTACAACAAGAACATCTCAAGTTGCGCTTCAAGTGGAGACTTGGATGAAATCATAGGCGTCGTAGTGTGTGAAGGCACCGGAGATAGAGACCGGTTCATGCAATCTACAATTGCAATATCACGCAATGTGAAAGGTGCTATTTACATTTCAGCCGACGCTAGATTCTATGAATTTGCGACTTTTAATAATCCAGGGGTGGTGATAACTCCCAAACAGGCTATAGATGTAATCAAATATGCCGAGACTACGGAGAATCCAGTTGTGAGCATGAAGTTCCAGAAAACCATTGTGGGCGCTAAACCTGCCCCAGCGGTAGCTTCTTACAGTTCAAGAGGTCCTACACGAGTCAATCCCCACATTCTGAAGCCAGACATCATCGCTCCTGGCTCATTAGTTTTGGCATCTTGGCCACCGGTCACCTCAGCAGCTGAAATTAGGGCCAACATACAGCTATCCAGTAACTTCAATTTGCTCTCAGGGACATCAATGGCTTGTCCTCATGCTGCTGCTGTGGCTGCACTCTTGAAAGGGGTGCATCCAGAGTGGAGTCCTGCTGCTATTAGGTCTGCCCTGGTAACCACCGCGAACCCATTAGACAACACTGGCACTCCAATCAAAGACAACGATTTATTGTTTCTATTTACAAATGGAACTATTAATTCTGAAGCATCTCCTTTGGATATGGGAGCTGGCCAAATTGATCCTAACCGAGCACTAAACCCAGGTTTGGTATATGATGTGACTCCTCAAGACTATGTCAATCTGATCTGCGCCCTAAATTACACCAATGAACAAATCTTGAGCATCACAAGGTCAAAAAGGTATACTTGTTCAAACCCTTCTCCTGACCTCAACTACCCATCATTTATCTCTGTGTACAAATCAGAATCACCATCAAGGATTGTTCAAACTTTTCATAGAATTGTAACTAATGTCGGCAGTGGTGCTGCAACTTACAAGGTCAAGGTCACTTCACCAAAGGGTTCAAAGGTTACAGTTTTGCCCAAGAACTTGGTTTTTGACAAAAAGAATGAGAAGCAAAGTTACAATGTTACCTTAAACTACAAGAAGGAGGGTACATTAGCAACTACATATGGTTCACTAGTTTGGGTGGAACAAAATGGAGCTCACACTGTTAGGAGTCCTATTGTGATATCACCCCATTGGGACTTTTTCGACTAGCTTCTTACAATTACCAATATTCTACTATTATTGTTCTTCTTAACTTCCGGGTGCTATCAGTTAATAAAGGAATTTGACTTTTTGTTTGTGATCAGCATGTATGACGTGTGAGAAAGCTAAATAAGAGATCGAAATGTGATTTTTATGTATTTTACCAGAAACATGCGAAAGTACAGTTACAAATAGTAAGACAAAGCTAAGTATTGGTGTGGTAGTATCCTGTTAAAAAATTAAAAGCTAACAAAAAAGATTCAACACAGGAACACATGAACGAAAAGATGAAGAAAATATTATAGATGAGAAATATTTTACAGACACAACTTTCCTTCTCCCAGAAAATTTCTGTTCTACAGTCTTGTTTGTAGAACCGCACACAGAAACACTTTTTTTTTCTTTTCTTGATCACGTTCTACTCATGGTAGAACCAAACATGATTTCTTTCTGATGATTATGAGAGTGGTGTGATGCAGGACTCTGCTCTTCACACACTTTACTCAGTGAGTGGTGTGCCAACGCACACTCTTCTCCTCCCATTCTCACCCTGATGACCACACAAAGATTTCTTTCTTTTTTTATGACAACTGACAACGAGAGTGGTGCACAGTCTGCACAATTCTCACTTTCCAACACTCTGTTTGGGTGGGAACAAGGTTCCAACCAACCTTTCTGTAATGTGGTGGATGCATATATATAAGCATTCCACCGACATACTTTTTCTACACACTTCTATTTATTACACGTGGTACAACATTCTAGATTTTTACAGCTGTGCACACCATAAAATGACAAGTAGCAAAATTAGAAGACATACATTTGCTTGATAACGCCCTTGTTAACGCCCATGATAACGCCCTTGATAACGCTCTTGATAACACCCTTGATAACGCCCTTGATAGCGCCCATGATAACGCTCTTGATAACGCCCTTGTTATCGCCCTTGTTAACGCCCTTGTTGACTGCACTTTTGCTGATAAAGCTATCACTTTGTTGCTGGAAGTTAACGCCACTTTCCTCCTTGAATGTTAACGCCTACCCTTGCATGTTAACGCCTGAAGTTGGTGTTGTCCCTTTCAACTCTCCCCCTCAACACCAACTTCATTTTCTTGATCACACGAACAATATCAACTCATCTCTTTTAATTTTAACTTTGTCCTCTGCCAAGTTTTGCTGCTGTTAATTTCTGTAACTTTTGAATCTGTGGCCGGCGTCGCTGTTGTGACTGTTGCTTCCATTTTGTTGGTGCTACTGGTGCGCTTCCACAGGTCCCTTAAGACGAAAGCTCCGCTACCATGTTAAAAAATTAAAAGCTAGCAAAAGAGATTCAACACAGGAACACATGAACGAAAAGATGAAGAAAATATTATAGATTAGAAATATTTTACAGACACAACTTTCCTTCTCCCAGAAAATTTCTGTTCTACAGTCTTGTTTGTAGAACCGCACACAAACACTTTTTCTTTTCTTTTCTTGATCACGTTCTACTCATGGTAGAACCAAACATGATTTCTTTCTGATGATTATGATAGTGGTGTGATGCAGGACTCTACTCTTCACACACTTTACTCAGTGAGTGGTGTGCCAACGCTCACTCTTCTCCTCCCATTCTCACCTTGATGACCACACAAAAATTTCTTTCTTTTTTTATAACAACTGACAACGAGAGTGGTGCACAGTGTGCACAATTCTCACTCTCCAACACTCTGTTTTGGGTGGGAACAAGGTTCCGACCAACCTTTCTGTAATGTGGTGGATGCATATATATAGGCATTCCACCGACATACTTTTTCTACACACTTCTATTTATTACACGTGGTACAACATTCTAGATTTTTACAATTGTGCACACCATAAAATAACAAGTGGTAAAATTAGAAGACAAATACGTTTGCTTGATAACGCCCTTGTTAACGCCCTTGTTGACTTCACTTTTGCTGATAAAGTTGTCACTTTGTTGCTGGCAGTTAACGCCACTTTCCTCCTTGAATGTTAACGCCTGAAGTTGGTGTTGTCACTTTCAACATATCCTCTGTTTCGTGAGGCTATCTGTAATAACAATAACAATGTCTAAAAAGCCTAAACAAGACAATATTTTGCATTTCCTATTTCAGTCGAGCATTGAAGTCGAATATAGGGCCAATGAAACCTTTTTGAGCAAAACAGAAGAAAAGAAAAATTCTTTGTCATATCTTAATGATCACAACTCTCAAAGAAATGATAAAATCCTAAATCAAGCACTCAACCCAGGATTGCTTTATGATGCCACCCCACAAGACTATGTTAATCTCCTTTGCACCATGAATTACACAAACAAACAAATCCTGACCACCACTAGATCAAAAAGCTATACTTGTTCAAACACCCATCTGCAGGCGCACGAGATGAGGAATGATGATAGGCTCCGTCAGTATTAAGAACAAAAACACCAGCTCCCAAGGCCTTAATAGTGAAAGCAACCGAACTACGAATAATAGATTCTTTAGCGCAAAGCGACATGTTGTGCGAGGAAAAAACTACTTCGTTCTGCCATTTCCAACACCACCAAAAGAATAGCCAAAAAAAACCTCCCAATCCACACCACCGCAGCTGCCTGACTTTCTTAATAGGTTATCCAAGAACCAAACAGAAAAAGGTTTGGAGAACAACTCATGAAGCTCAGCAGTAGTTAGGAATTTTTTCCAAACAAGCTGGGCATGCAAACACGCAACACACGGAGAGTGGTCTCAGGAGCCTGGTTAATAACCAGAAACATGTCAGAGTCAGTTAAATGACGGCGAAGCCGCTCATGATTGGTCAAGAGACGCTGTTGAAAAGCTAACAAAAGGAAAGCGCAAATGCGTTGAGGCCCATGCCATTGCCAAAGGAGCTTCCAGACACGTGAAAAGGATCCATCTAGAGGCTCAATAATAGCAGCATAGGCTGTAGACTGAGAAGCAACAGTTTGGCGACAATCGCCAGGAGCAAGAGTCGGAACCTAGCGATGCTAAAGGCGGGCAGCATGCCGTGATCATGTTCACGATATCAGGCTCAAGATAGAAAGCAAGGAGAGAAGAATTCCCTTGGCCCAAGGCAAGAACAACATCCGAAAGAAAATTCACAAGAGGAGCATCTCCTACCCAAGCATCGACCAAAAGGAAACCATTTTGCCGTTGCTAATTGACCATGCCATATCCTCACGGGTAGCTGCCACATGTTGCATATTTCCTTCCAAGTTGCAGTGCCATTGCGCTTAGTTAAGGATAAAGGCGGGTGATAAGGGTCAAAATCATATTTACCCGCAAGAACCTGAACCCAAAGCGAATGAGGCTCCTTCACAATACGCCAAGCCAATTTTGCCATAAATGTTCGATTCATGACTTTGACTTTCCTGATGCCTAGACCACCTTATTCTTTGGGGCAGCAGATCGCATCCCACTTGATTAGATGAATTTTGCGGTCGTCGGCTGTAGAACCCCAAATAAAGTCTCGGCATAGCTACTCAATCTTATCACATATGGTGCTGCGAATAACACCTGGCTGCACCGCGTAGGTGGAGATAGTTAACGCGACTGATTTGGCCAAGGTAATCCTTCCTCTATGGGAGAGAGATTTGTTAGACAAGTGGCATTTCAGTTACAACTTTATTTCTATTTTAATTTATTTCTTAGTACAAGACTCTGTCAAAGTTTGTTTCCTATGTTTTTGCCATTATTATTAAACCACTTCATGAGTGGCTAGTTAGTAGGATGAGTGGCTAGTTAGTAGGATGAGTGGCTATGTTTTCCATGTATAAAAGTCAGTAATTCATTGAATAAAATATGCTGAAAATTTTAACCCTTTTCAATCTATTTCAAACAATCTTTGATCCAACAGTGGTAGCGGAGCCCCGGTTGATCTTAGAGGGAAAAAACCGTTTTTAAATCCAAAACACCAAAACCATTTTCAAATCCTACAAACACTAATGGCATCCAACAGCCAAACTTTAAATGCACCCATCATCTTCACTAGTGAGAATTATCATATCTGGTCAGTGAAGATGCAATCTTTTTTTGAAGCGTATGACCTTTGGGAATTCGTTTCTGAAGACAAACAAACCCCACTACTACCTAAAAATCCAACCTTAAATCAGATCAAGTACACCAACGAAGAGAAGTCCAAGAAAGCAAAGGCCAAGTCTCTTCTTCAAAATGCTGTAACAGAACATGTGTTTTATAGGATCATGGCTTGTAAGACAGCAAAGGAGGCTTGGGACAAACTAAAAGAAGAGTATCAAGGCAGTGATCGAACACGTCAAATGAAGGTGCTGAATCTGAAAAGAGAGTTCGAATCTCTACATATGCAGGAGAATGAAACGATTGGTAAGTATGCTGATCGAATTTCTATAACTGTCAACAATATTAGATTGCTTGGTGAAGATTTTGCAGACAAAAGGATTATGGAGAAGGTTCTCGTGACTCTTCCTGAGAGGTTTGAATCCAAGATCTCCTCTCTTGAAGAATCTAAAGATTTAAACACAATCTCTTTAGGAGAGCTAATGAGTGCTCTCCAAGCACAAGAGCAAAGAAGGACCATGAGGCAGGAAAATGTCACTGAAGGAGCCTTTTATATGCAAAGGCAAAATTCTAGTAAAGTAAGACAACAATCTAATAAGAAGTCATTCCCTCCCTGCAAACATTGCAAAAAGACAACACATCTTGAGAAGTATTGCTGGTGGAGGATTGATGCTGTATGTGGCAACTGTAAGCAGTCAGGGCATATATCCAAGGTCTGTAAGTCCAAAGACAAAGCTTCCAACCATGCACAGCTGGTTGAAGTTGCTGATGTATAGGAGGAGCAACACTTTGTAGCTTCGTGTTTTTCAGCAAACAATTCAGACGATAACTGGCTGGTTGATAGCAGTTGTACACATCATTTGTGCAAAGAGGCTGAAATGTTCAGGGATCTTGATGACACGTTCAAATCAAGAGTAAAGGTGGGGAATGGAAAGTTCTTGGCTATCGAAGGAAGAGGTTCAGTTGTTGTATCAACAATCTCAGGTATCAAAATCATTCCTGATGTTCTTTATACTCCTAACATTAGCCAAAATCTGTTGAGTGTTGGACAAATGCTTGAGAAAAATTACTCGTTGTATTTTAAGGATCGAAAATGCACCATTTTTTATCCCTCTGGTAAAGAACTATTCAGCATAAAGATGAAAAATAGATCTTTTGCAGCTGATTGGGAAAAAGTGACTGAGCATGCTTATACTAGTGCTGTAGAGATGAACAAAAAGAATTTGGTGGTAGATTTACCCAAAATCACCTATGATACTCAAGTTTGTGAGATCAGTCAGCAGGATAAGCAAACAAAGCTGCCATTTCAAACAAATCAAGCATGTAGGGCCAATCAAAAACTTCAGCTTATTCACACCGATGTGTGTGGCCCAATGAAAACAGAATCGTTGAATGGTATTAAACATCAACTTACTCTACCCTACTGATCGCGCGTCGAACACGTCAAATATAAGAGTGGAATAGGTATGGAAAAGGGGGGTAGAAATACAACTTATCACTGTCCACAAGAGTTTGTAGATTGTGGTAAGAGGATCGTCCACAGAGACCTCTAGGAAATGTAGTTCTTGGTTGACTTCCTCGTCACTGGATTTGGTTTGGTAGAATCTGAAAATAAAGACAAAACAGAAAGAAGTAAAATAGTTCAAAATAGTATTGGCCAAAAGCTTGGCCTACACAGGGGTCAAGATTGAGATAAATCAAATAAAAGGGAATTCCATGTAAGGGTGATGTGAGAGCTTCTGTTCTTATGCTTCGATTATAGACTCGAGGGTATTTATCTCTTGATTCATAGTACTGCTATAGAGTGGAGGTACTCCGATTCACTCCTGTCTTCCCTCCTCTTCAAATTACCTGGCGGGTGCTCCCTTTCCTGATAATCCTAGCCAAGGGACACCTTGCTGGTTAAAGGGTTTATCCGTTTGACTGCTGTCTTGAATGGCTGTTCGCTTCCTCAATGGTATAGGGGAAGACAGTACCTTGGTCAAGTTGTCTCCCTGTGGAAACCCTAGGTTGTCAATCTGGTCTTGACCTAGATCACTTATTTCTTCTAGTCTGGCGCGAGACTAGTCACCTACTTTGCCTAGCCGACGGGTACTCCCTTTCCTTCTAGGCTGGTTGCAACTCTTCTCTACTAGGGTACAAGAATGGCCAACTCTTGCCTCTAGTGAGTAAGCGATTTAATAAGCTCAAGAAATAAGTGAATACAATTAACGAGATTATTAAGCATGGTTTGATCTCACGAATGCATAAGAACTAAGCTCATCAACCCTTACCAAGAATGGGTGTTTAGCTACTCATACTCATAGATAGAAAAATAAAATACTTGATTGCATAAATAAATTAAATCCGAGATTTAAAGAATTAAATCCGGAGCAAAAATATATCAATGTCGAATTGGGGAAGAAGAAGAGAAAAAGAAAAGGGGAGGACAAGTTCAGCTATAAGTAAGCTAAAACTCCTCTGTCCTTCTCCAACTCAATCTCCTAAATAATCTCCTAAATAATCTCCAAATAAATTATCCTGATTTGTTTTGAATAAAAATAGGAATTTAAAATATATAAAGATGGAAGGAGATCCTTGATAGGATTCTTAAATAAATATCTTCTTGATCCTTCTCTTTGTCACTGGATAGCTGTGATTTGCCAGCTCGCAAGGCCCAACGCTGCTGCTCATGATTGCTCCTCCGCGACTGAGTCTTGGCCGCAGTCTTGGCCAAGACGATCTGGTGCGCGATACTTTGAATGCGGAGGAGTCTAGGCCAAACGCTAGGCCAAGACTCTGAAAATCAGCTTCAGCTCTTCAAAAATTAGATTCTTCATAAATTGCCTCTAGACCAGAACTGCAAAGATATGGGAAATACAAGGGGAAATTAGTAGCTTTACTGCCCAAATAACTAGTAAATGGACAGTAAAAACATGATGAAATGCAATGTAATCAAATTCCCCACACTTAAACTATGCTTGCCCCCAAGCATACAGACTCAAAGACATACAAACAAGACAAATAAACATGGCAAAACAGAACAGACACCATAACCCCCAGAGTTCTCCTTTTAGCTGGTTACCCTACCACTGAATTTACCAAGACACTTCCCTAAGCGACCCAATGCTAGACTAACAAGGACAAATCAATACCCTAAACAAACCTCATCCAAATGGTATCAAGACATCCTGCTAGATTTGGATTTATAATGTATAGGGGTCTAAACTTGCCACAGATTTGAGTCCCACCAAGTGTTATTCTATCCAGACGTGCCTAAAGACTAGTGCCATTTAAATCATTTATCAGCAGGTTTTTCTCTCGTTTTTTTTTTCTATGCCCTTTTATTTTTTACAGACATATCGCGTGCCCTTTGCATTTTTACAGGCATCAAATATAGACAGAGCTTGTTCTTTTTGGGCACCCAGAACTTCCACCTTTGCTATATTCTGCTATGACATTCCAGCACCTTTTTATGTCTCACACTAAAACAGATAGAACAGCACACTCAAATCAGACGCAGTAAGCCTAGACACCCTAATGGAAGTTAAGGTTTAAGCTAGACGTCCTTTAGACCATGCAGATAGTGTTTGTTTGGGTGACATTAGATAATATGCCCCTTAGGCATTGATCAAGTTACGCTCATTCGCTTCCCTGTTACTAAAGCAATGTTCCGCCTAGACAAGTGTCTACATGCAATTTCAGTGGTTGACTAAACAGCCTATGTTGAAATCTGGGTCTCTAGTGTGCACTCAACAAAACAGACTGACTCAAACATGCATGAAAATCAGAGCAAAAATTCATGCGAACACTAGACTCAACATATAGTGTCTTGGTCAAAGGCTTAGCCAAGACACACTAAAAAAAAATTATTCACAAATATTTACTCACAAATATACACAATCACAACGCATATATTTACAAAGACTCAAAGACTGGACTCACAGACTCCCTCCCCACACTTAAAAGACACAATGTCCTCATTGTATGGAGAGACAAAATAAAAGACATAGATGGAAAAGAAAGGAAAGAAACGACCTGGGGGCAAAAGTAGATCATTCTGCTGGAGGAGGAGGTTCTTGGCCTGGTGGTTGTCCAGGATGTTCCAGGATGGACTGTTGTTGTTGATCGAGTGCAGTGCTGCTGAAGTCCGTTTTCTGGTGGAGACTGGATGAGGGATCTTGGCCTGAAGCTTGGCCAAGATCAGCTGCTGCTGCTGGATCTGTAATGGGAGGGTCTTGCAAAGCCTTCAACTCCAGCTATGGTGTCTGCATAACAGAAGGTAGGAATTTAGGAACCGTAGACTGTACGAATTGGCAACTTACTGTTTTCTTCTTCGGTTTGGCAGTCTTGGCCTGTGTCTTGGCCAAGCTCGAGGCCAAGATCGAGTCTGTTTTTTCTGGATCGGCCAAACTGGCCAAAACTTCTTAGAGCTCTTTCTGATCTCCTGTTCTATCCTCCAATTCTTTCAGTGTTTTTGTTGAAATTCCCCTGCTCAACACATACTCAAGGGGATCGTTAACATAAATATTAGCCATTTCATCAGTAATTGGACCTAAAACATCAAGAAAATTCACGCAATGTAAATCATTAGGGTGCTGTGATGCTTCGGTAATGCTAAATTTTATAGTCCTTCCACAAAATTCTAGGATTATACTCCCTTCGTAGCAATCAATCTTAGCCTTCGATGTCCTTAGAAATGGTCTCCCTAATAAAATGTCAGTGGTGCATGAAGGCAATTGAACATTCATTTCAACAATGTAAAAATCCACTGGGTATATAAAATCGTTTACCATTACCAAGACATCTGTCACGACTCCCTTGGGTCGGATGAACGATCTGTCAGCCAGCTGGATCACCAAATCAGTCTCCTACATCGTACCTATCTTCAAGGTCTCGAATTCACTCAAGGACATGACGTTAATGCCGGATCCCAAGTCACAAAGGGCCTTCTCTATCGTCTTGTTTCCTATTTGGCATGGAATGGTGAAAGTCCCTTGATCCTTGCACTTCTCTGGAAGTTGCTGCACTGCCGAGACTTCATGAACTAAATTCACCCTCTCTACACCTGCAACTTTCTTTTTGTTAGTGCAAAATTCTTTAAGAAATTTAGCATAAGAGGGAACTTTGGCAATTAAGTCTAACATAGGTATATTAACAGCTATCTTTCCAAAAAAAATCATAAAGTCCCTTGCTTCATCTTGCTTCTTCTCTTTTGAGGATCTAGGAGGAAATGGTGGAGGAATTTCGATCACTTCCTCCTTCTGGTCAGGTTTGGCCACGGGTTTGGCCAAGACAGGATCTACTTTTTCTGTTTCCGTGGAAACTGCTGGTTTGGCCTGAGGTTTGGCCAAGATCACATCTGCCTCAATTTCTTCCTCCTCATCTTCATCCAAATCTTGCGACTGAATTTTTTTCAATTCCTTGTCTGTTTTCGCACCTTCCCTCTCTGGTAACACAACTCCACTCCTTAAACTCATGGCACTAACATTGTGCCTGGGGTTGTTCACGGTGGCAGAAGGTAATCTGCCTTGGTTAGCCATCTGATTGATTTGCTTCTGCATCTCCGCCTGTGATTGCATAAAATTCTTTTGCATCTCTATCTGTGACTGCATAAAATTCTTCTGCATCTCTACCAAACCAGTTTGGGTTACCTGCATAAAACTTTTAAGAGTGTCTTCTATAGATGGACCAGTAATCTGCAAAGGTTGAGGGGTAGGCGGTAGCTGGGCTACAGGAGCTTGGCTAGGGGTTTGGCCTAGATTCTGTTGTGGTGGGACTGGATCTCTCCATCCGAAGTTTGGGTGACCCCTCCATGAGTACTCGTTACTTCCCTGAGGGTAATTCTGCATACTCCCTTGGCTGTGTGCGTATGCTGCGTTAACCTGAGTCACATCATCCGGAGGGTGTTGCACCATATAACAATTGTTGGTTTGATGATCCTGCTGCTGACATATCCCACACACTAAAGCTACCTGCTTTTGATTCTGAATTCCTGTGGGCATTGCACCTGAAATGTTAATAGAAAGATTTTTGACCATGTCAGTTAATTCAGTTAACTTTTGTTCAACATTAATAGCACAAAGATTTGAAGGAATAGAGTTTCGGTCAGAAGAAATATTATTTTGGCAATTGTCTGCCATAGTCTGAAGTAGCATCTTGGCTCTTGTGACAGTCAAGTCTTGCAATGCTCCACCTGCTGCTGAGTCCACTTTTTCTTTGCTGCTTGGCAGCATCCCATCATAAAAGTACTGGATCATTGTCTGATCCGCAACTCCGTGTGTAGGGCAAACTTCCTGCAACTCACGGAACCGTTGATGATATTCACTTAGACCCTCATTGTTCCTTTGCTGGATGGCAGCCATGTTCTTTCTAGCTACCCCTACTTTTGTCGCATTCCAGTATTTGTTGAGGAACAAAGTGGACATCTCGGCCCATGTGTTGACCGTGTTGTGGGGCAAACCATAAAACCAATTTTGGGCAGCCCCTTCCAGAGAGCATGGAAAAGCCTTCAGCTTTGCTCTTTCAAAATTCACCGTTGCTGGTTTCATCATGTCACACTGGACCTGTAAATTCCTTAGATGTTTGAATGGGTTTTCATTCGAATGGCATAGAACTTAGGAAGGTTGGCCACCATATTGGTCTTGATAGACCAATCATTTGCAATAGTTGGCAAGTTGATACAGGAAAAGGTTTCCTGTTCTGCTGTTTTGTTCAGTTCCCTCATCGTCGGCTCTGGTTGATTTTCTGCCATGTCTTGGTCGGAGTCTTGGCCAAGATCGTGGTCTAGACTGTAATCTGTTTCGGAATTTGAGGTTTCTGATTCACTTTCTCCTTGGGTTTTCCTTTTCTGAGCTATCTTCCTGAGTTGTGCTTCGGCCTTAGTGAGATTCGGATTGTATGGTAGCAAATCTTCTTCTCTGCAAGAGGACCTGGTCATCAACTATCAAAAATAAAATAAAACAAAAACTACAAATACCGTTAGAGATCCCCGGCAACGGCGCCAAAATTTGATCGCGTATCGAACACGTCAAATATAAGAGTGGAATAGGTATGGAAAAGGGGGGTAGAAATACAACTTATCACTGTCCACAAGAGTTTGTAGATTGTGGTAAGAGGATCGTCCACAGAGACCTCTAGGAAATGTAGTTCTTGTTTGACTTCCTCGTCACTGGATTTGGTTTGGTAGAATCTGAAAATAAAGACAAAATAGAAAGAAGTAAAATAGTTCAAAATAGTATTGGCCAAAAGCTTGGCCTAGACAGGGGTCAAGATTGAGATAAATCAAATAAAAGGGAATTCCATGTAAGGGTGATGTGAGAGCTTCTGTTCTTATGCTTCGATCATAGACTCAAGGGTATTCATCTCTTGATTCATAGTACTGCTATAGAGTGGAGGTACTCCTGTTCACTCCTGTCTTCCCTCCTCTTCAAATTACCTGGCGGGTGCTCCCTTTCCTGATAATCCTAGCCAAGGGACACCTTGCTGGTTAAAGGGTTTATCCGTTTGACTGCTATCTTGAATGGTTGTTCGCTTCCTCAATGGTATAGGGGAAGACAGTACCTAGGTCAAGTTGTCTCCCTGTGGAAACTGATACGACCCAAGCTCCTCGGATGGATGATGAAGGCGCTTGGAGAGGGAGCAACCGGATCTAGCCCCTTGCTTGGATGGTTTCCTTGAAACAAGATGGATGGATGGGGGATATTTTGAGGGGAAAGGGAGTTTAGATGCAGCGGGAATGGATGGTGTTTAGAGATGGGTTGATGATAGACAAAATGGAACTCACAATACACGATACACCCTCCTAAATCTAGTTTAGGCAACCATATCACAAGTAAAGTAAGGATCTCTCTAATAGAATTTACCCCTTAAGAACGAAGCTTAAGAAGCTTAATTACAAGAAGAGATGGATAATCAATGGCTTTTGGCTCTAGTAGTCGTGGTGCCAAGAACCCTCACAAGTGCCTATCTAAAGGCTTGGTTCTATAGGTCTAAGCCTATGAGTGGTCTAAAGGCCCTATGATAAAAATCATGAGCAAATTCAAAGACAACCTATAAAAGTGGCTATGTCCATCTATTTATAGGCAAATTATTATAAAAGCGGAAAATACTAAAAACACCCTTGGACAAAGGGTTTCCTTCTTTGGATGGTGTGGCCTTGGGTGTGGGCTTAAGTTGTCTTAGGTGCGGCTTGGCCTAGACGATGGACGCCAGTCTTGCCATAGACGATGGACGCCAGTCTTGCCCTAGACGATGGACACCGGGTTTGCCCAAGACGATGGACGGAAGGCTTGGCCTAGACGGATGACTTGGCCTAGGCGCACGACTTGGCCTAGACGCACAGATTGGCCTTGACGAACGTCTTGGTCTAGACAACAGGCTCGACCTAGACAAAAGGCTTGGCCTAGATAGCCGGATCGTATCATTCCATCCCCCTTTAGAGAGATTCGTCCTCGAATCTATAACCTCAATCCCGTGAGATGCTAAATGTGCCAAAGCATGCTCCCGGCTAGTGGCCACAAACGGGTCCCTCTGGACGATTCTTTCGGAAAATATAGGCCAAGGTGGAGGCCGTCCTCGGGCGAGGCATGTAGGCGCAGGTGAAGATGGCTCAAGAACAAACTCAGCTCGGTCAATGTGGGGAATGAAGATGACTCGGGTCAAGTGCGGGGCCAAAGGAGTAGATGAGTAGAGGTGGGCACTACGGATAACCAAAGGAGAGGCGGACGTAACCCGGGATCCCTGTGAGGACGTGGGATCAAGTGAAGGCGCTAAAAATGGAGGGAAAAGTGCTCGGCCCATGTGCCCAAAACCAAGGAGGAACGGGTCGGAGAAACTAAGCATAGGCACCCTCGGAATGATGGAGAAGGCACTGCCCAAGGACTGAAATTTGCGCAGCAACGCAAGGCCATGAGCTGCTGTCCTATGGCAATCCGAAGTGAACTCACAAGCCACACTCGACGAGACCTCCACCGGATCATCTAAAAGAGTACTCGAAACCACCAAGTCCAAAACCTCAATAATCTCAACCCCGGAAGTCACCGAATCCTCCACAATCCCCGGAACCACCAATCCACTAAGGTCCTCATCCTCGTAATCCAATGGGGTTGGACAAATATCAATCAAGTGCCCCATTCCACCGCAATTGGTACGAAAGAGATCTCTCGCTCGGATGCGAGGGGCGGAAAGGAAACTAGGAGGGGAAGGAGGTACCTTAACCAGCTGGTACCCCGAATACCTTGTCTTGCCTTTGTGTGGTAAACCCATTATTTCCGCCTGGAGCTCGGGAGGGTGCTCTCGATGGTAAGGAGCTGTGAGGGCATGATGAGGAGGAGTAGAAAGAGGTACCTCACCCCGGCGGACACTTTCATGCATGGCGTACAATCGGCGTTGTAACCACTTTGTCTCCTCATCAAGGTCGCGGTAGTGCTCTCGGCGAGAGGGCAGCCTCCGAATAGAAGTAGCTCGAGGGGCCACATCGGAAGGGCATGAAAGCGCACTAGGGACCGCTGGCACACCATGTCGCGCCTTCAAAGAATCCTTCCTACCGTCCGTACTAGATGAATACCCCAAAGCCGGCCGAGAGGGCTCACAAAGATCATAGTCACGCTTCCAGGGGTAAGCTATGCAATCATATAATGGGCGTACTTGGCCAGTGGAGGCGTAATCAATCCGAACTTGAGGCTCACGGGCATAGGCATCCAACGAGGGGCCATGACCAAGGCTTAGAGAGGGGGCGGAACCTAGGCCATAGCTTGACGGGCAAGGGCTCTCACTACACGAATCCTCAAGCTCATACTCCAACCGTGAAGAGGATGTGGCACAAGGGCGGCTGTCCAAGCCATCCTCCACGTACGACCAAGACTCATGCGGCATTTCATTTTCATCGGCATAGCTCTCATCATAACAAGGACCATGCGATGCCTCATGCCCATCGGAATAAGCATCATCATAGTCATATCCAACATCCTCCCTAGTAACCGAGGGGTAAGTGCCACTCTCCAAACAAGGACTCTCCTCCCAAGCGGCGACACTATCACAACATGAATCCTCTTTCCAAGAGGACCCATCATCCTCCGAATAACTAGACGACATAGAAAATTTACCTACAAAAAGAAACAAACACAATTGATAGATAAAGGGTTAGTCCCTCCCTCACGTGTTTCACTCGTGTTTATCACTCTAATGTACTCACACTTTTCTCTCACACTCTTATCTCAATCGCAAACCACTCAACTAGGCTAGCAAGATCCTACGGATCAACTAGAGTTCATGGAGAGCAAGACAACCAAGGCAAGAAAGAAAGTGAAGAGGGAAGCCGAATTAATGCCCAAGACTAATGATCAAATTGGACACTAATTAGAATAAGAATAGAGTAACAATGTAAGGAAACAAAGAAGGAAAACACTAACTCAACGCTACACAAGAGAATGACTCAAGAAGAACTAGAAGAAGACAACAAAAGGAAAGAAGAAAACCGAAAGTCAAGCAAATGCACACCTAATTGAAAACTACTACACTTCTAATGGATTCAACACACTAGTCTCTTACTTTTGACTCACTACTCTTTCTTTTCTTTTCTTTTTTGTTTAGGGACTTGATCTTTTCTTTTCTTCTCTTTTAGTCCCTTTTGTTTCTCTTTTTTTTTTGTAGTGAGTGAAGAGATCTCAATGGATGAAAGACATGTCTTTTAGATGAACATAAGTGTATGACAAGTAGTTTAAAACACAAAAAATAATTTTCACTAAATGCCAAAAATTTGATGATGTGGCACAAGTGATGAGGTGGCAAAAATAGGTGAGGTGGCAAGTGATGTGTCAAGTGAGTGTCAAGTGAGGTGGCAAGAATGTGCTCATAAAATATCTAAAAGAATATTCTATGCATATACGGAAGGCTTGGCCTAGACGGATGACTTGGCCTAGGCGCACGACTTGGCCTAGACGCACAGCTTGGCCTTGACGAACGTCTTGGTCTAGACAACAGGCTCGACCTAGACAAAAGGCTTGGCCTAGATAGCCGGATCGTATCAAAACCCTAGGTTGTCAATCTGGTCTTGACCTAGATCACTTATTTCTTCTAGTCTGGCGCGAGACTAGTCACCTACTTTGCCTAGCCGACGGGTACTCCCTTTCCTTCTAGGCTGGTTGCAACTCTTCTCTACTAGGGTACAAGAATGGCCAACTCTTGCCTCTAGTGAGTAAGCGATTTAATAAGCTCAAGAAATAAGTGAATACAATTAAAGAGATTATTAAGCATGGTTTGATCTCACGAATGCATAAGAACTAAGCTCATCAACCCTTACCAAGAATGGGTGTTTAGCTACTCATACTCATAGATAGAAAAATAAAATACTTGATTGCATAAATAAATTAAATCCGAGATTTAAAGAATTAAATCCGGAGCAAAAATATATCAATGTCGAATTGGGGAAGAAGAAGAGAAAAAGAGAAGGGGAGGACAAGTTCAGCTATAAGTAAGCTAAAACTCCTCTGTCCTTCTCCAACTCAATCTCCTAAATAATCTCCTAAATAATCTCCAAATAAATTATCCTGATTTGTTTTGAATAAAAATATGAATTTAAAATATATAAAGATGGAAGGAGATCCTTGATAGGATTCTTAAATAAATATCTTCTTGATCCTTCTCTTTGTCACTGGACAGCTGTGATTTGCCAGCTCGCAAGGCCCAACGCTGCTGCTCATGATTGCTCTTCCGCGACTGAGTCTTGGCCGCAGTCTTGGCCAAGACGATCTGGTGCGCGATACTTTGAATGCGGAGGAGTCTAGGCCAAGACTCTGAAAATCAGCTTCAGCTCTTCAAAAATCAGATTCTTCATAAATTGCCTCCAGACCAGAACTGCAAAGATATGGGAAATACAAGGGGAAATCAGTAGCTTTACTGCCTAAATAACTAGTAAATGGACAGTAAAAATATGATGAAATGCAATGTAATCAAATTCCCCACACTTAAACTATGCTTGCCCCCAAGCATATAGACTCAAAGACATACAAACAAAACAAATAAACATGGCAAAACAGAACAGACACCATAACCCCCAGAGTTCTCCTTTTAGCTGGTTACCCTACCACTGAATTTACCAAGACACTTCCCTAAGCGACCCAATGCTAGACTAACAAGGACAAATCAATACCCTACACACTATAACAAAACGACGTGTCTAAAAGGAAGAACAACACTGTTCTGATTGAGAAGGAGATGCCAAACCAGGTCTGCCCAGACGTTTGGAATGAAGATCAACTAGCAGACATTTTCACCAAGTCATTACCAAAGGAAAGGTTTGAAGACTTGCAACAAAGAATTGGTGTTTGTCACCGAAATGCCAAGGAGGAGTGTTAGACAAGTGGCATTTCAGTTACAACTTTATTTCTATTTTAATTTATTTCTTAGTACAAGACTCTGTCAAAGTTTGTTTCCTATGTTTTTTCCATTATTATTAAACCACTTCATGAGTGGCTAGTTAGTAGGATGAGTGGCTAGTTAGTAGGATGATTGGCTATGTTTTCCATGTATAAAAGTCAGTAATTCATTGAATAAAATATGTTGGAAATTTTAACCCTTTTCAATCTATTTCAAACAATCTTTGATCCAATAAGATTTTGCTTTCAACGTGCTCAGACGCGAGCGCACACGCTCTACCAGAAAATCATAACAACTCTTAAGGTTGCACCCCTGAACCAGTGGTACTCCCAAATAATGCCCCATATCAGGCGAGAATTTGAAACCAGAAGAGAGTTTGATCTAATTTATAAGGGAGGTCGAGACATTACAAGAAGTGCAGAAAGAAGTTTTGACAGTGTTTACTTTCTCACCTGAACAAGCTCAAAAATCAGCAAGGACATCCAAAACCACTTGCACCTGATCCACCGAAGCTTTAACAAATAACACAAGATCGTCTGCAAAAAAACATGAGAAAAATGGGGACAATTATTGCCCAAACGAATGGGCTTCCACAACCCATTAGTTACTGCTTGCCGAATGCCCTGAGCTAACCTTTCCATACAAAGATATGGGGAAAGAGGATCTCCCTGGCGAAAACCCCGAGAGGATTTAAACCCTTCGCTAACCTCGACATTCCAAATTACAGGGGCGTTACTGGCTCGCCAAGTGCTAATCAAAAGTTAGAATGAAATCTTCCAGCATACCCGCATTCATAAGCTTTCTCAAGGTCAACTTTGATCATAATCCAGCCCCCATTTCCTTTTTTGTTTCTCATACAGTGCATGACTTCTTGAACAACTAAAATATCGATTGAGCAGGTCCCTCTAAAGAAGGAAGACAAAGTTTGAGTCTGTTGGTGAGCACTTTCATCAAGATTTTAAACACTACAGATAAAAGGTTAATTGGATGAAATTTAGCAATGCAAGTAAGAGCCTCTTAGGAATTATAGTGATCACAGCTTTGCAAATCTCCTCATCAAATTCTTTTCCCGCTAAGCTGTCATTAACAAAGGTGCAAACCGAGGCCATGACAACCTCCCAATTAAGCTGAAAGAATGCCGCATTGTAGCCATCAACCCCTGGAGCCTTGAGAGGCTTCATTTCCCCAAGAGCAGAACGCACCTCAACTTTCCGAGGCTGCAATAGTAAACGATGCCGGATCAAAATCATGAGGGAGGATGAAATGGTCTGTTAAAGTATGCCTTTTTGCCTGATATCATGCTGATATCGTGGTGCTGATAAAGTGGGCTTGATACGGCCACTTTTTCCTTTTTGTTGTTATCGCCCTCTGTTGGATAAAGACACCTTGGGCATGTTAACGCCCTTTGTGGTTGACGCTGCCGCTGTGCATCAGCTTGTTAACTTTGGTTTGTTAATGTTTCTTTTAGCATGCTAACGCTTGGATGACGCTTGACACGGCATGTCCCTGATAACATCACTGCCTGTTAACGCTACAGCTGTCGTAGCTTGTTAAGTTAGCTTGTTAATATTTTTTGGTTGTTAACGCTTGTGTATTAACGCAGTCACCTATACTTTTTGCTAGTAGGATCTAGAATTTTCTACTACCTATATATACTTCTGTAAGATATACACGTGTAATCTTTTTGGGAAAATCAATCAAGAAAATATCTTTGGCTAATAGAAATCAAAATATCAGAATCTTCATCAACCTCAAAACCAACAATTGGTAGCGGAGCACTATTGATCTTAAGGGACTGTTTTGAAATCAAGAAAATCAGATCTGTTTTGAAATCAAGAAAATCAGATGTCAACCAACGCAAGTTTACCAGCACCAACAATTTTCAATGGAGAAAATTATGATTTTTGGTCCATAAGAATGAAAGCTTTTCTTATGGCTCAAGATCTTTGGGCATCAATAGAACAAGAATATAAACCAGCAGATACATCCGAGATGACAGTGGCTCAAATCAAAAAGGAAAAGGAGGAGTCAACCAAGAACATGAAAGCTCTTACCTTTATGCATTCATGTGTATCTGAATCTATTTTTCCAAGGCTTGTTAGCGCATCAACAGCTCATCAATCGTGGAAGATCTTAGAGGAAGAGTATCAAGGCTTAGAGAAGGTCCGATCAATCAAGTTACAAACTTTGAGAAGACAGTTTAAAGGTCTCAACATGAAAGAGACAGAGAAAATCAAAGATTACTCGTCAAGAGTAATTGAAGTTGTGAATCAAATGAAGTTGCATGGTGAAAAGTTTGAAGAAAGAAGAATTGTTGAGAAAGTGTTAATCACACTTCCTGAAAAAATTGATTCAATTGCAGCCGCGATTAAACAATCAAGGGATCTATCAACTCTCAGTGTTACAAAGTTAATAGGCACCCTGCAAGCTCATGAACAAAGGCTTCTGCACAGGTCAGAAATCATAACTGAAGGTGCTTTTCAAGCTAGGCACAACTCCAGATTCAAGAAAGATGAGAAGAAAAGGGATGAAGAAAGTAGCAGTGGTTGCAAGAAAGATGAAGAAAATTTAGGAGTTGCTGTGAATTACAAGTGGAAAGGAAATTTTCCTCTGTGTGCTGCGTGTAATAAGCCCAACCATTCAGAAGAAGAATGCTGGATGAAGGTTCAATGTCAAGCTTGCAAGAAATTTGGCCACATAGAAAGAGTGTGCAGGGCAAAGATGCAATGTCATTTCTGCAAGAGATTTGGCCACCCGGAAAAGTTTTGCAAATTTAAGCAAAATCAAGGACGTCAACAACATTATGTTCAACAACCAAGACCTGCAACTCAGAACCAGAACCAGAACTAGAACCAGAACCAGCAAGCAAACTTCACAGAAGAAGAAAAAGAAGAGTTCGCATTCACAATTGAAACTTCACCAACTTCTGGGTGCAAAAAATCTTGGTATTTGGACAGTGGTTGCTTTAGCCACATGACAAATGACTCAACTTTGTTCAGGGAGATAGATCCAACAGTCAAAGTTCGCATAAAGCTGGCAAATGGAGAAATCGTCTATTCGGAAGGGAAAGGAACGACAACCATGCAAACCAGCAAAGGTACAAAACTAATCAGGGATGTACTTTTAGTCCCAAATTTGAGGAACAATTTGCTAAGTGTTGGTCAAATGATGAAGAGAGGTTATTCTCTGAATTTTAAAGATGATCACTGTAGTATTTATGATGCTGAAGGTAAAGGAGTTACTAAGGTTCCTATGATAAACAATAGCTTCCAAATTGAATGTAATTTTGCTGGTGCAAATGCATGTAATTTTGCTAAAGATGAATCAAGCTTGTGGCACAGGAGATGTGGACACTTTTATTATCAGGCATTGCAGCTAGCACATCAAAAGAATATGGTTAGGGAACTACCTGTCGTTCATGTAAGCAATGAAATTTGTGAGGCTTGTCAACTTGGCAAGCAGCAAAGGGAAACTTTTAACTCAAAAGGTGCTTGGAGGGCTAGTGAGAAGCTGCAATTGGTTCATACTGACCTTTGTGGACCAATGAGAACTCCATCAATGAGTGGAAATAAGTACTTTCTGTTGTTCATTGATGATTTGACTAGAATGACATGGGTTTACTTCCTAAGATAGAAATCAGATGTGTTTACTGTCTTTAAAAGATTCAAAGCTCTTGTTGAAAATCAAAGTGGATGCAAATTGAAGACTCTAAGGTCTGACAATGGCACGGAGTACACATCATCACAGTTTAATCAGTTTTGTGAAGAACATGGTGTTGACAGACAGCTCACAACTACTTACACGCCTCAGCAAAATGGTGTTTCCGAGAGGAAGAATCAGACAGTTATGGAGATGGCAAGGTGCATGATTGCAGAGAAATCTATGCCGAAGAAATTTTGGGCAGAGGCTGTTTTTACAGCTGTGTATTTGCAGAACAGACTTTCTACAAGGCCTGTTGAAGGTGTCACTCCAATTGAAGCATGGTGTGGGATGAAACCAACTGCTAGACATCAAAAAGTGTTTGGTTCTATGTGTTATGTTCACGTTCCAGCATAAAAAAGGCATAAACTGGAAGACAAAGCTGTAAAGGGTGTATTTCTTGGCTATAGCTCAGCATCAAAGGGTTATAGGGTATTTAATCTTCAAACCGAGAAGGTGATTACAAGCAGAGATGTGAAGGTTGATGAAGACGCTATGTGGAATTGGGATGAGAAGAAAGTGGAAAGGAAAAATGAGCAGAAAGTAGAAAGGAAAAATGGTACTACTGAAAGTCCTAAAAGTGGTGAATCGCATCAGCACAATGAAGCTGGTGAATCATCTCATATCAATGAAGAAGACTATGATTCTGACAGCCCACCAAAGAAAGTTAGATCTCTCTCCGATGTCTATGAGAGGTGTAACTTTGCTTGCACTGAACCTACTTGTGTTGAAGAATCTATGCAGCATGATGAATGGAAAAATGCAATGAAGGAGGAGCTGAAAATGATAGAGAAAAATCAGACTTGGGAGATGGTGAGCAGGCCACAGGAGAAGAAGGTCATTGGCGTCAAATGGATCTTCAAAACAAAAAAAAATTCAGATGGGAGTGTAAACAAGTTCAAGGCCAGATTGGTTGCGAAGGGGTATGCTCAAGAAGCTGGAGTTGATTATGGTGACACTTTTGCTCCAGTCGCAAGACATGACACAATAAGAATGTTGCTGGCATTAGCTGCGCAAAATCACTGGCAAGTTCATCAACTAGATGTGAAATCAGCTTTTCTTAACGGATACTTGCAGGAGGAGGTGTTCATTGATCAACCAAATGGCTTTCAAGTCGAGGGGAGTGAAGACAAGGTGTACAGGTTGAAAAAGGCTCTTTATGGGCTTAAGCAAGCACCAAGGGCATGGTATAGCAGAATTGATGCTTACTTTGCTCAAAAAGGATTTGTCAGAAGCTCTAGCGAAGCAACTTTGTATGTTAGAGCTGAAAAGAATGATGTTTTGATTGTCTCCTTGTATGTTGATGATTTGTTGGTAACAGGAAACAATCCTGTTTTGGTTCAAGCTTTCAAGGAGGAGATGAAGGAGCAATTTGAGATGACTGATTTGGGAATGATGAGTTATTTTCTGGGCATGGAGATCAGCCAAAGTGATGAAGGAATCTTCATTTCTCAAGCCAAATATGCGAGAGAAATTTTGAAAAAGTTCAGAATGGAGGAGTGCAAATCAGCCGCAACTCCGCTTGCTGCAAATTTGAAGCTGCAAAAGGAATATGATGCAGAAAAGGTTGATGGGAAGTTGTATAGAAGTCCTATTGGGTGCTTGTTGTATTTGACAGCAACGAGACCTGATTTAATATTTGCGGCAAGTTATTTGTCAAGATTCATGCAATCTCCAAGTTTTAATCATTTTGCTACTGTAAAAAGAGTGCTAAGGTACGTCAAAGGGACTATAGATTATGGAGTTTGGTTCAAGAAGAGTTCAGATTTCAAGCTACATGCGTATTCGGATAGCGATTGGGTGGGATCGAGTGAAGATATGAAGAGTACTTCAGGCTACACTTGTTCTTTTGGGTCTGGTATGTTCACTTGGAACTCAAAAAAGCAAGAAACAGTTTCTCAATCCACAGCTGAAGCTGAATACATTGCAACTGTAGCAACAGTAAATTAAATTATTTGGGTGAGAAAAATCTTGGAAGATTTAAAGTTGAAGCAAGAAGGTCCAACTCCTATATTTGTTGACAATCAGTCAGCTGTAGCTATTGCCAAAAACCCAGTTCAGCATGGAAGAACCAAGCATATCAAAGTCAAGTTTCATTTCATAAGAGAAGCTGAAAATGAAGGTGAAGTTGATCTACAACACTGCTATGGTCATGAGCAAGTTGCTGATATTTTGACAAAATCTCTGCCTAGAGATAAATTTGAAAAACTTCGTACAAAACTTGGAGTATCACGCAAAAGGGTCAAGGAGGAGTGTTAAAGCATGCCCTTTTGCCTGATATCATGCTGATATCGTGGTGCTAATATTGTGGTGCTGATAAAGTGGGCTTGATACAGCCACTTTTTCCTTTTTGTTGTTATCGCCCTCTGCTGGATAAAGACACCTTGGGCATGTTAACGCCCTTTGTGGTTGACGTTGTCGTTGTGCATCAGCTTGTTAACTTTGGTTTGTTAATGTTTCTTTTGGCATGTTGTTAAGATAACTAATATCATTGAGCCTCACTCATAAGTCATGGCTTTTGGGTGAAGTGGTTCTTTGACATGGTAGCGGAGCAATCCTGACCTGACTGTCAGGAGTTCGAATCCTATCACCCCCCTTATTGAATTAAGTGAGTAAATCAGCACAAGGTATGCCCCTGATGGGCCCGTGCAAGTTTCAAGCCACTGATGGGCTTTCACTTGAGGGAGGGTGTTAAGATAACTAATATCATTGGACCTCATTCACAAGTCATGGCTTATGGGTGAAGTGGTTCTTTGACACATGCTAACGCTTGGATGACGCTTGACACGGCATGTCCCTGATAACATCACTGCCTGTTAACGCTACAGTTGCCGTAGCTTGTTAAGTTAGCTTGTTAATGTTTTTTGGTTGTTAACGCTTGTGTATTAACGAAGCCACCTGTACTTTTTGCTAGTAGGATCTAAAATTTTCTACTACCTATATATACTTCTGTAAGATATGCACGTGTAATCTTTTTGGGAAAATCAATCAAGAAAATATCTTTGGCTAATAGAAATCAAAATATCAGAATCTTCATCAACCTCAAAACCAACACGGTCCGAATGGGGTATACAGGGGCCACATCTGAATCTGGTGAATATAACTCCTGATAGAAATTTCGAACATGAAGAGAAAGGATGCTAGAGTCAGAGCACCAGCTGCCATCGCTCAACTGAAGTTGATTGAAGCATTTCTTTTGCTTTAAAATTCTAAACTGAGTGTGATAGTAGGAAGTATTACGCTCCGTGCCATTCTGCATTGGATTTCTGCTTCCAGAATAGTTCCTCTTGATTAAAAATTGTTTCATACTCCTGACGAAGTTCAGTCTCTTAGGACGAGAGAAAAAGATACTTTCTCAGCAAAAGAGGACATAGCCGAGACCATATTCAAATCACCCCAATTCTGTTGCACCAAGTTTTTAAAATCCGGGTTAATAAACCATGGGTCAAGCATACGAAAGGGTCATCGTCTAGGAGTTGGGGCCGGATTGTTAGTACATAAAAGTAAAGGACGATGATCAGATAGAACCTGCGGTAAGTGTACTACCACAGCATCATCAAATGTAAACTGTCATTGAATTTTATTGAGGGCCCGATCGATACGCACACACACATTTCCCCTCTGCCACGACCATTTAGGTCCCTGAAACGCCAAATCTAGCATATTACAAAGATTAATGCATCGTTGAAATAGAGGTCAAGGTTTGCTTCCCTGAGGAGAGCCCCCTATCTTCTCATGTGAGAACCAGAAAGCATTAAAGTCTCCCACTACACACCACGGCAAGCTAACGCTAGAGGATAATTGAATGAGCTTGTCCCAAAAACCTATGCGATTTAAGCTGTTCGGGTCAGCATATACAGCAGACATACAAAATTCAGCCAAGCCCGAACCAGTGACAACCATGGTAATCATTCCGTACGAAAAGAACACACTTTCACATAACAATCTCTTTAGTACCAATAATTGCTTAGAATTATAATCAAAAAAATAAACACGAGAGATAGTGAGTCAGACACATGCGGTGTGGAAGTCCGTTGAGTGTCGGTGTCGCAAATGAGTCCGATGCGAACACAACATAAAAAATAAAATATTCGTACTTCATAGCTCAAAGGTATACAACAAATTAATCACGCCAACGAATTACTTTATGAGGTTATTATGCTGATACAGGGAAGGAAAATAGCAGAGAAACCATGTTTGTGGCCATACTGCACCAACAGTTAAAAGGGAATCACTGCTCCATCTTGGAGTCAGAGATATACAAAACAAAATGGGACAGTAGTTTTCTTTTTTTTATTCTGGTTGAGAATAACAAAAAACACTTGTAAATGACAAGTGGGAAATGGATCCATTGGCGGTGGTTCCCTAGTAAGTAGTGATTATAATAAAAAAGGAATAGTTAGCTGTTGGGAGGCTCACGAAATGCACATAATCCAGTCTTCTTTCTTTTCTGGATAAAATGAACAAAGTTATATATTAAAAGCAAAAGAATCTTAATGAACATGATTGATTGTCCTTAAATACTAATAATCAGCAGAACTTTATCTCTTTCTCCTTAATTAATTTGGAAAAATGAAAGTTAAACATAAAACGTCAAGATTGGAGGGCTTCTAATAGAAAATTAGTAACATGTGGTACCAAAGTGTGGACCCTCTGAAAAGGACCACAGGTCAAGTCATCCCATCTTCTTGTTGAGAAAAACAGTTCGTTCTGCCAGCTAACTACTGACACAGTTCTTGATTGCATCTCTTCTTCTACAGGAAAAAAAAAAGGAAAAAAAAATCAGTTTTGTTTCTTGATATAAACTGCGGAAGAGCCTATCCTGCACAGATAACAGATAACAATCCAGAAACCAAATGAAGATTGTTCAAGCAATTCTAGTTTCTCATTTTCCATTCTTCTTCTGGGCATGGTCACTTCTTCTCTGTGTCCAAGCTACTACCTTCACTTCTGTGGAGAGGTCAACCTACATTGTCCACATGGACAAGTCTGTCATGCCCAAAATGTTTGCAACTCATCAAGACTGGTACTCTTCAACCATTTATTCCACCAAGGCGGCTGCAAAGCAAGCTGCATCATCGGATGAAGACACTCATTTCTCATCTTCTGCCTCATATCTTTACTGCTATGATAATGCTGCACATGGTTTTAGTGCAGTTCTATCCTCGGATGAGCTTGAAACTCTCAAGAAGTCACCTGGATTCCTCTCAGCTTACAGAGACCAGACTGTTACACTTGACACCACACATACCAACGGCTTCCTATCACTTAATCCAGCCACTGGCCTATGGCCCGCTTCAAAGTTCGGTGAAGATGTTATCATCGGAGTCATCGACACAGGGGTCTGGCCGGAGAGTAAGAGCTACAGAGATGATGGTATGACTCCTGTACCTACTAGGTGGAAAGGAATTTGTCAGGAGGGACAAGAATTCAATGCCTCCTTGTGTAACAAAAAGCTTATTGGAGCAACATATTTCAACAAAGGTGTTTTAGCTGAGAATCCTGGCATTAACATCAGCATGAATTCTGCCAGGGATACGGATGGCCATGGTACTCACACTTCTTCCACAGCAGCTGGAAACTACGTGGAAGACGCAACATTCTTTGGATATGCCACTGGTACAGCCAAAGGAATGGCCCCTCGTGCTAGAGTGGCTGCGTACAAGGTGTTGTGGCCAGAAGGCAACTTCGCTTCTGATGTTGTTGCCGGCATAGACCACGCCATTGCAGATGGTGTTGATGTGATCTCCATATCTTTAAGCTTTCGGAGTGTGCCAGAACTGTATGAGAATCCGGTAGCTATAGCCTCGTTTGCTGCTATGGAGAAAGGTATTTTTGTTGCAGCTTCTGCAGGAAACAGGGGACCCAGGTTTGCATCCGTGACTAATGGGATGCCATGGATCTTGAGTGTTGGTGCTGGGTCCGTTGACCGTTCTTTTTCAGGGGAATTAACCCTAGGCAATGGCCAGACTATAATTGGATGGACCTTGTTCCCAGCTGCTGCCATCATAGAAAATGAACCTCTTGTTTACAACAAGAACATCTCAAGTTGCGCTTCAAGTGGAGACTTGGATGAAATCACAGGCGTCGTCGTGTGTGAAGGCACCGGAGATGGAGACCGGTTCATGCAATCTACAATTGCAATATCACGCAATGTGAAAGGTGCTATTTACATTTCACCCGACGCTAGATTCTATGAATTTGAGACTTTTAATAATCCAGGGGTGGTGATAACTCCCAAACAGGCTAGAGATGTAATAAAATATGCCGAGACGACGGAGAATCCAGTTGTGAGCATGAAGTTCCAGAAAACCATTGTGGGCGCTAAACCTGCCCCAGCGGTAGCTTCTTACAGTTCAAGAGGTCCTACACGAGTCAACCCCCACATTCTGAAGCCAGACATCATCGCTCCTGGCTCACTAGTTTTGGCATCTTGGGCACCGGTCGCCTCAGCAGCTCAAATTGGGGCCAACATACAGATATCCAGTAACTTCAAGTTGCTCTCAGGGACGTCAATGGCTTGTCCTCATGCTGCTGCTGTGGCTGCACTCCTGAAAGGCGTGCATCCAGAGTGGAGTCCTGCTGCTATTAGGTCTGCCCTGGTCACCACCGCGAACCCATTAGACAACACTGGCACTCCAATCAAAGACAACTATTTATTGTTTTTTACAAATGAAACTATTGATACTGAAGCATCTCCTTTGGATATGGGAGCTGGCCAAATTGATCCTAACCGAGCACTAAACCCAGGTTTGGTATATGATGTGACTCCTCAAGACTATGTCAATCTGATCTGCGCCCTAAATTACACCAATGAACAAATCTTGAGCATCACAAGGTCAAAAAGGTATACTTGTTCAAACCCTTCTCCTGACCTCAACTACCCATCATTTATCTCTGTGTACAAACCAGAATCACCATCAAGGATTGTTCAAACTTTTCATAGAATTGTAACTAATGTCGGCAGTGGTGCTGCAACTTACAAGGTCAAGATCACTTCACCAAAGGGTTCAAAGGTTACAGTTTTGCCCAAGAACTTGGTTTTTGGCAAAAAGAATGAGAAGCAAAGTTACAATGTTACCTTAAACTACAAGAAGGGTACATCAGCAACTACATATGGTTCACTAGTTTGGGTGGAACAAAATGGAGCTCACACTGTTAGGAGTCCTATTGTGATATCACCCCATTGGGACTTTTTCGAGTAGCTTCTTACAATTTACTACCAGTATTCTACTGTTATTGTTCTTCTTAACTTTCGGGTGCTATCAGTTAATAAAGGAATTTGACTTTTTGTTTGTGATCAGCATGTATGACGTGTGAGAAAGCTAAATAAGAGATCGAAGTGTGATTTTTATGTATTTTACCAGAAACATGCAAAAGTACAGTTACAAATAGCAAGACAAAGCTAAGTAGTAGTGTAGTAGTATCCTCTGTTTCGTGAGGCTATCTGTAATATTAATATTAAGAACAATAAAAATGTCTAAAAAACCTAAACAAGAAATATTTTGCATTTCCTATTTCAGTCGAGCAATGAAGTCGAATATAGGGCCAATGAAACCTTTTTGAGCAAAACAGAAGAAAAGAAAAATTCTTGTCATATCTTAATGATCACAACTCACAAAGAAATGATAAAATCTTGCTATATAATTTAATTATGGGATCGTGCTAGCTTAGCTGATGTGTTAAACTAGTAGAATAGAATAAAACCCTAAGAAAAGTAAATGGTGTTGTCCACTCATTGATGATGATCAGATGAACTCGAACCTCATTACCAAAATGCAACAAAACAGAAGGTTAACCTTTAATAAGGGAATCTAAGCAAACATAAAAATTGCTTCGCTTATAACAAACCTAAAGTAAGCAAAAAAATCTAGGATTATTTTCCTTGTCAATTTGGATAAAGCTACTTCTATTAATTGGTAACGAGATATTCAAGTATGAAATATCAAAGCATTGGCAACTGAGAGGAATAATTAAAGAATGTACCTTTTTGACAGGAAGACAAGTGAACTTAATCACCCTACTCTTTTAAATGAGGAATCAATCCCTCCAACTAACGCCAGCTCCACTTTGGTTCCATCTACCTTTTTTCTTTCAATCATTCTTGTTTCTTTATGTAAAGAGATGAATATATCCTGCACAGAGAAGAGTCTGGCTAGTTCACTGAGCATCAATGAAGAATTTCAAAGAAATGGTTACTTCTCAATTTCCATTCTTCTTTGTCCTGTTCCTTCTCTTCAGTGTCCAAACTACCTCCACTTCAGTGGAGAGGTCAACATATATTGTCCATATGGACAAGTTAGTAATGCTCAAAATCTTTGCAAGCTCTCAAGAATGGTACTCGTCAACCATTACTTCCACTATGGCTGCCTCATCGGAGACAACAGAACGTCATTCCTCGTCTTCCACCTTGTTTTTTTACTGTTATGATAATGTTACACATGACTTCGCTGCAGTTTTGTCTTCAAATGAAATTGAAACTCTAAAGGAGGCACCAGGATTCCTTTCAGCTCACAAAGACCACAAGGAGTTTGTGAGGAAGGACAGGAATTCAATGCCTCCTTTTGTAACAAAAGGCTGATTGGCGCTAGGTATTTCAACAAATGTGTTTTAGCTGAGAACCCAGGGATTAATATCAGTATGAATTCTGCCAGGGATACTGATGGTCATGGTACTCGCACTTCCTCCCCAGCCGCAGGCAACTAAGTAGAAGATGCAACGTTCTTTGGCTATGCTACTGGTACACCCAGAGGTGTGGCATCACGTGCTAGGCTCCCTGTCTACAAGGTATTGTGGGATGAGGGTCGCTATGCTGCCAATGTCCTTGCAGGCATGGACCAAGCTATTGCTGATGGTGTTGATGTTATTTCTATATCGATGGGTTTTGGAAATGTGCCACTGTATGAAGACCCTATAGCTATAGCTTCATTTGCTGCTATGAAGAAAGGTGTGTTTGTCCCAACATCAGAAGGAAACTGGGGACCAGATCTTGGAAAATTGCATAACGGGGTCCCATGGGTCTTGACTGTTGTTGCAGGCACTATCGATCGCTCTTTCACTGGGACGTTGATGCTAGGCAATGGCCAAACCATAGATGGATGGGCCTTGTTCCCTGGAAGTGCCGTTATAAAAAATCAACGTCTCGTTTATAACAAGACCATCTCTCGATGCGATTCTGCTGAATTACTATCTCAAATTTCATCTGGCGTCATATTATATGATAATACTGGAGATGAACATCAACAAGACACCATCGCGAGATCACCCAATGTCAATGGTGCGATTTTCATTTCAAACAGGGCTGAGTCATATGAGTTTGCGGCATTTCCTGTTCCGGGGTTGTGATCACCCCAAATCAGGCACGCTCTATTTTCAAATATGCCAAGACTGGTAAGGGTCCTGTTGTCAGCATAGCATTCCAGAAAACCATTTTAGGCACTAAGCCCGCACCAGCTGTAGCTACATTTAGCTCAAGAGGTCCTTCGCCCATCAACTCTGTCATTCTGAAGCCAGACATCATGGCCCCTGGGACACTAGTTTTGGCCTCTTTATTCCGAATGGCTCAGCAGCTCGAATTAGAGGTAGTACTAGCTTATCCAGTAACTTCATTTTGGCTTCTGGGACATCAATGGCTTGCCCTCACACTGCTGTAGCTGCACTCTTGAAAAGCGTGCATCCAGAATGGAGTCCTGCAGCTATTAGGTCTTCCCTGGTCACCACCACAAACCCTTCATCTGATCTCAACTACCCATCATTCATTTCCCTGTACAGTAGAGAATCACCATCAAGGTTAGTTCAAGTTTTTCATAGAACTGTAACAAATGTGGGCAGTGGTGCTACAATTTACAACGTGAAGGTAAATGCACCTAAGGGTTCAAAAGTTATAGTCTCTCCTGAGACTCTGGCATTTGGAAAGAAATATGAGAAACAGAGGAATACTGTTCCTGTTAATTACAAGATGGACCAAAATGGAAAAGTTTCATTCGGTTCACTTGCTTGGATTGAACGGAATGGGGTGCATAATGTGAGGACCCCTATTGTGATTTCACCAATTCCGAGTGAATTCTTTGGGTAAAATTACAAGGTTGGTATCCATTTTTCACTTTTGCTTGTTCCTTAAATATCTGATGCTGTATCATCTTTGACAATCTCTCTTTTTAAGTCGAATTTTTAACATTTTCTTGTGATGTAAGGCATCAATCGCAATGATAAATTTTATGAAAAGTTCTTGAATAAAATGCACGTAGAGTTACTCTCCACCATTCAATGTGAATTAAAGACTGTAATTGGACAACCACGACCTAAATCAATCTTGAAATAGTTTTTTGGAGTTCTCCATATATATACGGATTCTAGAGAAGAGTTGTTTAATTGAAGTCTAAGATTTAGGAGTTTGCAACATTTTTAAAACTGTATTTTGATTCTTTTTCATCCGAGATAAATGTGCAATGTTTTTTTAAACTACAGTACTATTTTATAATTACTTGCTTGGCAATTGTATCAATATTTGAATGAGAAATAATTATCTGGAAGTATTAAAAAGATTCAGGATTTTTTATTTCCTCTCAGGAAAGGTATTTTTCAAGCCAACAACAAAGTATTCATCGAATAAAGGAAAAAGATAAATGGTACATGGAAGTGAATAACACTGAGAATTTAGAGGGGAACCTTCTGCTTTATTTTAAGAAAATGCAGGTAGTAGGAAAATTGTATCACTTGAAAAATCTTTGAAAGAAAAGGTCTATTTCACTTCTTTTAGTATTGGCAGCTGGAGAAATAATAGCTTGTATTGCACCTTATAAATACTATTAAGTCTGGAGGACAAGTCAATTCAGTCAACAAATGGCCAGGCTTTTGTTGATTGCCATGCATTTCCTCCAGTAATTTTGGTTCTATATATAAAGAGTGAAGACCCCATCCGGTTCCTCAACAGAGAACACTAGAACAGTGTTGATACTTATTGTAGAAACAAACAATGAGGGCTTCATAGAATTCTTCCTTCCCTATTTCAATTCCTAGCATGGTCTTCTCTCAATCCTACATGTTTCCCCTACTTTAGTCGAGAGATCGACATACATTGTCCACATGGACAAAGTCTCTAATGCCTAAAATCTATGCTAGCTATCAAGACTGGTATTCTTCAACCATTTATTCTACCAAGTCTGCAAGACCAGGCTCAGCAGAGAAAGACCCCCCTCTGTTCTCATCTTCTGCCTCGTTTCTTTACTGTTACGACAGTGCTGCACATGGCTTCAGTGCTGTTTTTTCTCCAAAAGAACTTGAAACTCTCAAGAAATCGCCAGGATTTCTTTCAGCTCACAAAGACCAGACTGTCATGATTGACACCGCCCACACTTATGAATTCCTTTCCCTTAATCCATCCGCCGGTCTATGGCCTTCTTCAAAATATGGAGAAAATGTTATCATTGGTGTCATCGACTCTGGAGTCTGGCCGGAGAGTAAGAGCTACAAAGATGATGGTATGGCTGCAATACCATCTAGATGGAAAGGAATTTGTGAGGAGGGACAGGAGTTCAATGCTACCATGTGTAACAAAAAGCTCATTGGAGCAAGATATTTCAACAGAGGTGTTTTAGCTGCAAATCCTGGGATAAAAGTTACCATGAATTCTGCCAGGGATACTGATGGTCATGGTACTCACACTTCCTCCACAGCTGCTGGCAACTATGTAGAAGATGCAACATTCTTTGGCTATGCTACTGGTACAACCAGAGGTGTGGCACCACTTGCTAGGCTGGCTGTCTACAAGGTATTGTGGGATGAAGGCCATAATGCTGCCGATGTTCTTGCTGGCATGGACCAAGCCATTGCTGATGATGTTGATGTGATTTCCATATCCATGGGATTCAATGGTGTGCCACTATATGAAGATCCCATAGCAATAGCCTCGTTCGCTGCTATGGAGAAAGGGGTGTTAGTCTCAGCATCAGCAGGAAACGATGGACCAAATCTTGGGACTTTGCATAATGGGGCCCCATGGCTCTTGACTGTTGCTGCCGGCACCATTGACCGTTCTTTCACTGGAATATTGATTCTAGGCGATGGTCAAACCATCACTGGATGGACCCTGTTCCCTGCTAGTGCCTTTATCGAAAATCAGCCTCTCATTTACAACAAGAACTTCTCAGATTGCAATTCAGCTGAATCATTATCCAATGTCTCTTTTGGCATAATAGTGTGCGATAATACACTGAATATCTTTGGTCAACTCAATACAATTGCAGCCTCAACCGGTGTGAGTGGTGCTATTTTCATTTCAGATGATCCTGCAATTCTTGAATCAGGGAGTTTTCCTTGTCCGGGGGTTGTCATTAGTCCCAGTCAAGCTCATACTGTCACCAAATATGCCCAAACTAGTAAGAATCCAGTCGTTAGCATTACATTCCAGCAAACCATTTTGCGCACAAGGCCAGCACCAGCTGCAGCTTCTTTCACTTCGAGAGGTCCTTCACCGATTAGCTCTGGCATTCTGAAGCCAGACATCATGGCTCCTGGGACACGTGTCTTGGCCTCTTGGATTCCAAATGGCTCCACAGCTAGAATTGGACTCGATATAGGCTTATCTAGTAACTTCACTTTGATTTCAAGCACATCAATGGCCTGTCCTCACGCTGCTGCTGTGGCTGCACTCTTGAAAAACGTTCACCCAAAATGGAGTGCTGCAGCAATTAGGTCTGCGCTAGTCACTACAGCAAACCCATTAGATAACACCTTAAGTCCAATAAGGGACAACGGTGCATGGCATCCTTTTTCAGTATCTGAAAATAAATCTTTTGATGCTGCTTCTCCTTTAGCTATGGGAGCTGGTCACATTGATCCTAATCAAGCATTCAACCCAGGATTGCTTTATGATGCCACCCCACAAGACTATGTTAATCTCCTTTGCACCATGAATTACACAAACAAACAAATCTTGACCATCACTAGATCAAAAAGCTATACTTGTTCAAAACCCTCTCCCGATCTCAACTATCCATCATTTATTTCTTTGTACAGTATAGACTCCCCATCAAAGTTAGCTCAGATTTTTCATAGAACCGTAACAAATGTGGGTAGTGGTGCCACAACTTACAATGTTAAGGTTACTACACGGAGAGGTTCAAAGGTGATAGTCTCCCCTAAGAAACTGATTTTTAGAAAGAAAAATGAGAAGCAAAAGTATAGCGTTACTATAAACTACGGGAGGAACCCTAGTGGCACTGTTTCATTTGGTTCGCTTGTTTGGGTTGAACAGAATGGAGTACACTATGTGAGAAGTCCTATTGTCATTACCCCAATCCCAAGTGATTTCTTTGGGTAAATTGTAAATTAACCTCTGATGTTTCAACTTAATCTCTCTTTCATTTTTTCTGGAATTTCTGATGCTATCATTTTATAAATCACTGGTTCTCTTAACAATTTGTTATAAAGTTATATAGTAAGTCTTTTCATCAACCAATCATGGTAACAGGATATATGAAAATTGTTTACTTTGTTTCCATAGATTATGTTAGTATAATTGATCTATGAAGATCATCACTGCAAGGAATATTGCTATATAATTTTCCTTTTGTGGGTTCCAACGAAAGATTATAAAACCTTCAAGATTTATGGGGGATCTGGTATCAAAGTTAAAAACAAACTGAATCCTTTCACTTTGGAATTGTTTAATTTTGCTAATTTATTAAGAAATAAACCTCTTTCGGATTATTATTTCTTAATAAATTAAAAGTGAAAACTGAAAAAAATTCAAAATTAAAGAATTTAATCTGCAATTTGTTCCAATATTTATGTCCATAGCAATATTAAGGCAAGTTTGCATCAGAACCTACTCTAAAGATTTGCAGAGCATATCTAAATATGTGGTTCATGTGCTCCATGATTTCCCTACATCATTAAAAATTAGGACATTAAATTTACAGTGCAATTGAATATTTTCTTCTTCTTTTCCCAACAGAAAAAAGAAAGAAAAACATGAATTCGATGCTTGTCAACAAACACCACCAACAAAAAGCTTGCATCCTCTCAATTGCAGCATTATGAATATCCTTATCATGTGCACGCATAATTTTCTATCAAATTTTTAATAGATTTTTTTTATAAAAAAAAAACTCTTTCAAATAATTAAACCGTTGAACGAGAAAATATGAAACTTCACTGAAAACTTTCATAGAATCAATGTTTACCCAGCCTAAGCATATACCCAATGCCATTAATGAAAATAATATGTGAGTTTACATGATTAATCAGTAAAGCAAAGAACATCATCCTCCCATCTATCAGCATTAGAAAAAAGAAAAAATACCTATGAAAGCCATGATTACGAATGAAACCGCGCCTAATTAGTCAGAATCAGTAGACTTACTTGTTTTGAGCTCCATTATCACAAATTTGCGGGCTCGTGTTCTTCAAAGCGAGTGTCCCAACACCACCACCGCCGTTCCACTGCTTCTCGACAGCGCAATAGTCAACATACAACCTCCACCACATCTCCAATTAGCATGCGCAAACAGAGAAAAGCTTCCGATTCTCGTTTTTTCCATTCGACGTCAATCGAAGCTTTCCTTCTACTAATCTATTCCAGTAAGAACAATAATATTAAAAAAAAAACACGCACAAGAAGAATGAAACGAAGTAGTCTAGTAGAGGCTAGAGGGAGAGACTCTTTGAGGAATCAAGTCGTCGAAGTGAGTGCATGACTTGTAGTCTGCACTTGCGTTTCCGCCTCTAACAAATGGGTTTGGTCCATGTCCATGAGTGGTGTAGCGCTAACTAGTGGGCTTTTTCTAGTCAGCCCAGACCACATCTATTCTGGCGTGTTTTGTGGTAAACAAAAAAATACAAATCAAGAACAATATAGTTTACCCAAGGAGGAGAGATCATGACTGGCCTTCAAAATCAAATCAAAGCATAGCATCAAATTTGTTTCTTCATCATTTTCTTGTTGATTACCATTTTTGGGCGAATCTTGGTGACATATCAACTAATCCTTTGGGGCACCTATGTGGATGTGGTGAAAACTCTCCCACTTGTTAGGTATCCATAAAAAGCCTTAAGGTGTCAAAATTCCTCACAAGATTGGACCGACCTGGACCCGCTACGTACCAGAACCGGATAACATAGTCCCAAAGGTTTTCACTGTGTCAGATCTATGAAATGAAAACCTCACCCTTGACAACATAGTCCCTTTTTTGTGATAAAAAATAAAAATAATATTCCATTTGATTTAGGGACCATATATGAATTAATGTTTGTCTCTTTCACATGTTACTTTCTCGCTCGTGTCTTTTCTATCCTTTTCATTCCTGCTTAGTACTCCCTCCGGTACGTTTTATATGACGTTTTAGCATTTGCTTTTACTGTTTCGGAACGTATCTTAAGACGGCCGGAACAGTCACTATTTGAGACAATTTTGCCCCGAATTTTTTCTCGGAAGTACGTTAAGGATTAACGTACGTTCGAAAAAAAGTACGGAATTTTTTGGGGTCAAATAGTGTCTCATCCGACCTCCTCGATATGCGTTCCCTACTGAATATTGGGATGCGAGGAAGTCATATAATTCGTGTCAGAGGGAGTACTTTGTTTGTGTTCATTTTGAAGTTGAAGTGATCTTACAGAGTATTTGTCGGGATTTAGAAACGTCATTGAGCTGTTTCGATCCGGTCAACATAAATGCATAGTAATATAATTCGTGTCAGAGGGAGTACTTTGTTTGTGTTCATTTTGAAGTTGAAGTGATCTTACAGAGTATTTGTCGGGATTTAGAAACGTCATTGAGCTGTTTCGATCCGGTCAACATAAATGCATAGTAATTTTGTTCGAATAAAAAAAATGTCAATTTATATATGTTTACGTAACTAGGCATGTTTACGCCCAAATGGTTTATTTATTTAAAATTGATCGTTCATGATCTCATAAAAAGAGCATACATATATTTATTTACTTGATACTTATTCTTTATCTTACATCTCAGGGTTTTACGAATAATTGCTACTAATTAACATGATAATGGCTCATGAAAATAACCAGATATGGTTTTCTTAGTCCAGTTTTTGGAAAGAAGAAGAAAAAAATGTTGTTGTCAATCTTCTCCACACATAGGTAGCTGCCTAATAATAATATGTGCTCAGATCAGGAGTGGGGATATTTTTTTGCAATCTGAGTTTGTGTTGTGGCTAACTTTGGTGCACATGGTGGTGGGCTAAGGCATCCAATCAGTGTTTTTTGTCTTTGATCAGCAGCAGGATATCACTCATTTTGCCCCACTCCTCCCCAATCTTGCCCAAAACTCTGAAACCAAAGTCTCCACCGAGTTATCTATTCAAGCCAACCCATCATGTTTCTTTCATCAACCATTTTTTCTTTTTTCTAACTACAACAATATGAAGTTACATTTATTTTCCAAGAATCCAAAACCAAGTTGCTTCTGCGGTCCATTGATGCAGAAATTCACCAGCATATGGGCACAAATCATGTAGGGTCCCCTAGCTAGAATATACAAATGCGTGCTGCAACTGATAACAACTTCCAACATATTTTTGATTTCTTAAGCTTCCATGCTTCTCAATTATCTATATAAGTCCACCCTTTCTCCCCTAATCATACCAGCATTGCTCAGCTCAACCCCATATTAATCTATGGCTACTCATTTCAGCTTCCTCCTCCTCCTCCCTATGTGGTTTTCTCTCATCACTTTCTTCCAATTCATGCCCGCGTTTGCGAAATCAAAAAATTACATTGTTCAGATGGACTTATCAGCCATGCCTAAAGCCTTTTCCGGCCATCATAGTTGGTATTCGTCCACTCTTGCTTCTGTATTGGATGCCACTACAACCCCCACAACTAATAGCCCAAAACTTCTTTATTCTTATACTCATGTTCTCAATGGTTTTAGTGCTAGTCTTACTCCTAGTGAGCTTGAGGTCTTAAAACATTCCCCGGGATACATTTCTCACATCAGAGACTCTCTCGTCAAGAAGGACACAACTCATTCTCTCCAATTTCTCGGGCTTTCTCCCCAATCAGGAGCATGGAATGTGTCAAATTACGGTGAAGGTGTCATAATTGGGTTGGTTGATTCAGGTGTTTGGCCAGAGAGTGCGAGCTATAGAGACGATGGAATGCCTAACATCCCAAATAAGTGGAAAGGAGAGTGTGAGATAGGCACCAAATTCAACTCCTCCATGTGCAACAAGAAGCTAATTGGGGCTCGCTTTTTCAACAGAGGCCTCGTTGCTCAAAATCCTAACATCACCATATCTGTGAATTCCACCCTAGACACGGACGGACATGGGACTCACACCTCCACAACAGCTGCTGGAAATTTTGTGGAAGGTGCATCATACTTTGGCTATGCTTCAGGAACTTCAAGCGGGGTGGCTCCACGAGCGCATGTGGCCATGTACAAGGCCCTGTGGGACGATGGTGCTTATTCGAGTGACATAATTGCTGCAATTGATCAAGCAATTATTGATGGAGTAGATGTGCTATCTCTATCATTGGGTCAGGATGGTCTCCCTTTATACATGGACCCAATAGCAATGGCCACATTTGCAGCCGTAGAAAAGAACATATTTGTGTCCACTTCTGCAGGAAATGAAGGTCCTTTCTTTGAGACACTGCACAATGGAGCCCCTTGGCAACTAACTGTTGCAGCTGGTACCATAGACCGTGAATTTGGCGCGATTTTGAGGCTTGGCAATAATGGAGATTCTGTCACAGGCTTATCCCTCTATTCAGGGGATTTCTCTAGCGGCCAATTTCCTTTTGTTTTTCAGGATTTGTGCCTCAACACCAAGAACTTGAACAAATTGGGACGAAAAATTATAGTCTGTCAAGACAGGAATAACTCCATAAGTGACCAAATTTCTAACATCCGCAACGCAAATGTTACTGCAGGTATCTTCATTACCAATGAGACTGACCTTGAGTTCCTCATCCAAAACACATTCCCGGCGGTATTTCTCGATCCCAAAAAGGGAGAGCTCATCAAACAATATATCAAGTCGGCTACAAAACCACAGGCAAGCCTGGAATTCAAGAAGACATTTATTGGCACTAAAATGGCTCCAAGGGTCACGAGTTACTCCTCAAGAGGACCTTCTCCAAGCTGTCCAACAATCCTGAAACCTGACCTCATGGCTCCTGGTTCGTTGATTTTAGCCTCATGGCCCTCAAATGTTGAAGTAGAAGATCTTGATAATTCTCAAAAGTTATTCAGTAGCTTCAACTTGATATCTGGGACATCCATGGCTTGCCCCCACGTGGCAGGAGTGGCTGCCCTCGTCAAAAAAGCACACCCTGATTGGACACCCGCTGCCATCCGATCCGCTATGATGACCACCGCGGATACAACGGATCACAATTCTGCATCAATCAAAGACCTTGGTAATGGAAATCAGCCAGCTACTCCATTGGTCATGGGCGCAGGCCAAGTCAATCCTAACAAGGCATTAGACCCTGGCCTCGTTTATGATGCTAGCTCGACTGACTATGTCAAACTCCTCTGCGCACTAAACTACACCCAAGGCCAGATTCAAAACATCACAAAATCACCTTCTAATGACTGCTCCAACCCCTCTTTAGACCTTAATTACCCTTCTTTCATCGCCTTCTTCAACTCGAGAAACCAGAAATCGGATACGATCACAGTGAAAGAATTTCAGAGGACAGTGACCAACGTTGGAGCCGCAATTTCAACTTACATTGCAAATGTGGCACCCATAAAAGAGCTAAATGTTAGTGTTATACCTGACAGGTTAGAGTTTAAAACCAAGAACCAGAAACTAAGATACAAGCTGAGAATAGAAGGCCCAAGTCAGTTGAAAGAAACGGTGAGTTTTGGGTATCTCAGCTGGGTTGAAACTACAGGAAAATATGTTGTCAAGAGTCCTATAGCGGCCACAAGCCTGATCCCGGAACCATTGTTGAAATCCCACCATAACTAGTTACTTAGTTACTCAGTACAAGGTTGTGCAAGTTAATTAACGTAACTACTGTCAATTATGCTGAATAAAATTAGTTTATTTGAATTTGTAGATATTTATCAGATTTCAACTTTCTAGATATTTATCAGATTTATGGATGCTATGGAATTTCTTGTCTTTATTCAAGCATATCTCCCTCAATGTGACTATCTAATGAAGATACAAGTAACTTTAAGACATAAATACTTATGCTCTTAGTTGTTATTTTACACTATAAAAAATACGAAATTGAATAATTAATCAACTACAATTGTATCGATAGTCTTACTTGTAGTAAAATTTTAAAAGTACTCAGATTTGAATATAACTTTCCGTATATATTATTGTATCTATTTCGTTGACAGCACAAATTTACATTGTGGAGGACATGGAACTGTTTGTTGTATTTGTACGCTTAAAATGATGGATTGATGGGGGTTGGTTGAACATTGGGCTTAATTTCCACAGGCCGATGCCCAAACAGGTAAGGACGCAATTTTGCAGCGTGTGGGCTTTAGACATGCACCTAAGGCCTATAGTGCAGTACCTTTCTATTTTAAGGATTACGATTCACGACGGAAAAAGAACGTGGCAGTGCGATTTGAATTCACAGTAAAGATTTGCTAGATTTTTGTATGCGAGCGATTATAGAAGTAGGCATAGTACTGCGAAAAAGAAGAATAGTACAGTTATAAGGATCTAAAAAAAAGAAGAGACTGCAGTTATGAAATTGATAGCTTGAATTCTACAAGCTGCTTGCTTGCATTAGCAAGTCATTGGGAATGTTAGCGAGTGTTGATTTATTTATTTATTTATGGGTGAGCCGTGAGGGACTGAGTAGTGAGATGGGCCAGGGAAAGGGAGCAAGGATGCAGAATATATTTCTCTATGTTTTTGGGTCCGCTCCTGACTTTAGGAGATGACTGATGAGGGATATGGGATGGGTCATATCCTCTTAGCCCATACCCTCACGTGACATCATTCCAATTCCTTTGGTGGTGGATCTTGAACTTCGCGCATGACATACAAGTATAATGTCAGTCAAGGAGATGGATGCTTCATGAATCATGATCATGCAATTGAGTGTATATGATTAAAAAAAACACTATAGAGTAGCCTTTTAATTTAATTTAGCGGTTTTGTTTCCCGTTTTTTCAACTCTATTAATAGTCAACTGGAGTAGACGATCTTCTTCAAATCAGATCCCCCAGAAGTTTTTATTATATAAAAGGAGGAAAATGCATGTGTGTCATTCATGACATATTACAGGTGTAGGGTTTGGGTTTGGGTTAAATTGCAAAAGGATTATTTGAAATTTATCAGAGATTTGGGATTGGAATTAATTTGGGAGAATCGGATTAATTGATTTGGTGGAGGGATCGATTTGGATATAGTGCAGGGATTGAATTAAAAAAGGGGGATTGAATCCGGGGTTTAATTTGGCAGAGACTGGGATTTATTTGGCAGAGATTGGATTTTAGAATTTAATTGAATTTGGCAGGGATCGATTTGGATTTGGCAAGGGATCTGGTTTAGATCGAAAAGGAAAGAAAAAAGAAAAGAAAAGACAAGAAAAAGAATGGAATAAAAGAAATAAAAAGGAGAAAAAGGAGGAAAGGTTTAGAAAAGAAAAGAATTCAATCCGGGTCGGGAAAATCCGGGCCCGACCCGTGTAATCCTAACCGGGTCAGTAATAATCTACGTGTCATGCCACGTCAGCCGAGTATGACGTGGCATCCGACATGGCATGCCACGTAGGACACTTAACGGTGGAAAGTGGACGGTGTTAATCGGAGGTACCAAATGTGACGTTTTATTTGTTTAGAGGTAAGTGCCAAAAAAGTCAAACAATTGTTTGACAGGTGCTACAAAATATTTTCCTTATATAAGAACAACGTAATTGAAGTTTTTGATAATAAACCAAGTGTAAGTTCCGCTCTTTACTGAAAAAAATGATCCGACTTTTATTAGATAACACTGTTGCTTTTCTTTGAATTTGAGTGTCATCTTACTTTTAGATGCTTTCAATTCCAGCTTCAACAAAAATGTCGTAAAAGAAAAAGTGAAAGAAACCCAAGACCGTGATTATTGGAATTAATATTAGGAATTAAAATTTGGGTTTTTATCCATGAAAATTCTATACACAAAAAATCTAATTAATTTAAACTTTATATTCATAACCAAACTACTCACCCTAACAAATCAGTATTATTGGGGTTATTTTCAATTGACAATCAATTTGCGCAGCAAACAATCTTATCACAAGAACCAATAACTCCTAGTTATCAAACCAATCAAAAGCAATCAAGAAAATAACACAAAGATTTTTAACGTGGAAAACCTCAACAAGTAAAAGCCACACAAGCCAGTAACAATCCACTATATAATGATCAATGTGTACAATCGAGTAAAACCTCTCTCTCTAGGAATTATCTGACATCCACCACTATCACCAATAGTATCAATCAAACAATCTAATCAATCAATCCGAAAAAAACAAGAGATATGAGAATAGAGAACCAAAACCAGATTTTTACTGCTTCAATCGGGACAGGATTTATACTACCTCGGACAACTTCTCACCGATCCAACCGTTCCGATTGAAGAACCAAAAGTTGTGCACCTTCTGTCCAAATTTCATCCCGATCCAACGGTGAACGAAGTCGCTGCGACAATTCTCCCGCAGCTGCACAGAGTTTGGCGAAATCTGTTTTCTCTCTTCTCTCTCACAAGATGCTCAAATCTTTTCACAATCTCTCAGGATGCTCAACAGCAACTCTAATTAATTCTCTTGTCTCTCTTTTTCACAAACTAGCCACCATATATATATATATATATTAGTGAACAACCTAATTAATTAGGTTACACAATCCTATTCCAAATCATACTCCAATCTTTTCTTTTTCTAATCAAACTAGAACAAACAACTACATGTGAGCCCAATTGAACTAGGCCCACAACAATCTCCTTCAGCTAATATGAGCTGGATTCCAACAAACATACCACATCATATTTTGATGATGTGACGTGACACATGTCAAGTACCATGTCATGAGCCTAACTTGTAAAATAACCCGACCCAAAAATACACAAACTCAAAAAAACTCTCCCAAGTCTTAAACCCAAAACTACTCATCCGTTATCACCCATCTCTCTCCCTAACCAAAACCCTACACAACAGAAGCAAACCCAAAATCCCCATTCGTTCCACCAACATCAACAACAACCCGCGGCCATGAGTACTTCCACTGTCAATCCTTTCTTTATCAGCAATCGAACGTTTAAAGGCCGATCGATTATAAATGGCAGAATAATAAAGCAGTGACCATACTGTAGAATTTCGATCACTGAACCTGTTGGGTTTGGGCTCCCAACATATGTGGAGAGAAGCCCAATATGCAAGCCCACTAGTCCCTCATCTTATTCTCTAAATTAGGGTAAGAAGGCAGCAGCTCATTCAAGCAAAAACAGAAACAAGAGAAAGAGAGAAAAGAGAGAGGAGAAAGAGAAAACAGATTCGTTCATCTCTGCGCAGCCGTGGGAGATTTATCGCTGTGCCTTCGTTCACCGTCGGATCGGGCTGAAATTTAGACAGCAGGTTCACGACATCCGGTTCTTCAATCTGACCGGTTGGATTGGTGAGACGATATCTGAGCAGGAGGAATCGAGTCCCGCAAGTAGCTGCTGGAAATCTGGTTTTGTGTTCTTCCTTTGGTTCTCTAGTTTCATACTTCTTGTTGGTTGTTTGCCTAGTTGTTGAGCACGATTTGTGCTGTGATTTGAGACTCTTTTGTACCCTGATTTTGATCATAGTGGAGCTTGATTGACTGGCTTGTGCCCGTGGTTTTTACTTCTCGCATTGAGAAGGTTTTCCACGTTAAAATCGTTGTCTCTTCGTGTATGTGTGATGAATTAGTTGCTGCCATTAATTTGTTATTGCTCCTCATAGATTCCAGCAAGTTAGGGAAATTATTATCCGCTGCGTATTGCTATTATTGTGTTGAATTTCCCATCAGAGAACCCCATCTAGTGTGAAACAGCGATCCTCTATCGATCGATGAGCTAGAATTTTCAGCTGCGACGCCCCATCTTATGCACACAATTCTTCTATTATTTGTCCTGTCGGTGAATCCTAGAGGCAGTCTCCATTTCTTCAGTAGCCTAGTTGGGTTACCTAATTGCCCATAGAAATGACAACTCCTACAACTCCAACCCATAAGCCATCTCATCTCGTAAACTTGATCTTTCAACAATTTACACTCATTACCGAACCCAACAAACACAACCGATCTAGGTCCTTGATTATCAAGCCATTCGAAAATCTTGCTCCATTTCTCATCAGAAATAGAGACAGAGATAGAGCCACCTCTATTTTGGGTTTAAGAGTTGGGGAGAGTTGTTTTGAGTTTGTGTATTTTCGCGTCAAATTTTTTCACGGGTCGGCCCATGATATGACACTTGTCATGCCATGTCAGATGGCATGCTGACCTCTCGGGATAGGCGGTTTGGTTTCTGACCAAGGTCCAAATTGAAATTTCGTGAATGTAGATTCCAATGAAGGAAAAAACAAATACACAATCCAAATTAATTGAAACTTTCGTGTACAGAGTTCTCAAGTATCAAAAATCCATTAAAATTTTATAAAAAAAAATGTTAAATAGGATCTACAAGTACGTAGATTAACTGGTAGGAGTTGTTCTAACTTAATTAGAAATTTCAAATTCAAACCCTAAATATACATTTATATTAAAACCTATGAAGAATTTTTTTATCGTTTTTTAAAATTCTACTCAATTCAAATTTAAAATAATCAACACATGATATATTGACCATCTCGTCTAGGATAAAAGCTAAACAGGATTTGGAACTATTTAAATTTTATTACCCAATTTTTCTACGGCTTTACTTTACCTTTCTTTACCTTTACCTATCGAGAACGAAAACTAGAGAAAATAATGGATTCATGGTGCGGCGCTGCCAAGTGCCAACTGTAACATGGCTGTTAGCTAGCTTCTTCCTCTCCCTCTCTCTTTCTTCTTCCGCTCCCTCTCTCTACCAAATCACACTCCAATTTTGTCCTTGCGCTATTACACTCCATCTCCACACGCTAATACCTACCTATACACCCTCTTCCTCTGTTAAACCCACACCTTCCTTTGAATCCTTCTCTCTCCTCATCACACCAAAATAAATAGTTAAATACTAAAAAAGAATTAAGAGAATCGCCGTAAATAATTTGGTGATTATATATCTGTTCATATAATTCTGATTTAAGATTCAAGACATCACTAAACAAGTAGAAAGATGCACGCCAAGACAGACTCTGAGGTTACCAGCATCGCTCCATCTTCTCCGACAAGATCTCCTCGCCGCCCCGTCTACTACGTCCAGAGCCCGTCCCGTGATTCTCACGATGGCGAGAAAACCACAACCTCCTTCCACTCCACTCCGGTCATCAGCCCAATGGGATCCCCTCCACATTCTCACTCCTCCGTCGGCCGCCATTCCCGTGAATCCTCCTCCACCAGGTTCTCCGGCTCCTTAAAACCCGGATCCCGCAAGATCTCACCCAACGATTCTTCCAGAGGCGGTGGGCAGAGAAAAGGGCAGAAGCAGTGGAAGGAAATCGAAATGATCGAAGAAGAAGGACTTCTTGAAGATGAAGATCGCCAAAAGGGAATCCCTCGCCGCTGCTATTTTCTTATTTTTGTTCTTGGCTTCTTTGTTCTCTTCTCATTCTTCTCCTTAATTCTCTGGGGCGCCAGTAAACCACAAAAACCCAAGATCACAATGCAGGTATTTTCATCCATCCTTACAAAAAAATGTCACACTGATGTCTAATTATTTATATAATCATGAATTAATTTTGTTTGGTTTTGTTGTAAGTGCAGAGTATTACAATTGAGCAATTCAGAATCCAAGCTGGGTCGGATGCGAGTGGAGTGGCGACTGATATGATCTCTGTCAACTCTACTGTGAAGATGCTGTACCGAAACACCGGCACATTTTTCGGGGTCCATGTAACGTCTTCGTCTGTGGAACTCTCCCTTTCTGAACTCACAATAGCATCAGGAGCTGTAAGCAATTTTACTTTCTGGGTTCGTGATTGGTTGTTCAACAAAAATTAAGATAGATCTTTAAAATTAATTGAGTGATTTTGGGAATTTTTTTTTTTGCAGATCAAAAGGTTTTATCAGTCAAGGAAGGGACAGAGATCAGTGGGAATACATGTGAGCAGCACTAGAATTCCAATGTACGGGAGTGGAGCTGGATTGAGCAGCTCAAGTGGGACAGTTTCGCTGCCTGTGCCTCTTAAATTGAACTTCGTTGTCCGATCGAAAGCTTATGTTTTGGGGAAATTGGTGAAACCCAAATTCAACAAGAGAATCGAGTGCGATTTCAGTTTCGATCCAAAGAAACTCAATAAACCAATCTCCCTCAAGAAGTCTTGCATATATGATTGATGAGCCAGTCATCAGCTGGAAAAAAGGAGAATTCGGAGACCAAAATTCTTTATTTTTTCTTTTCTTGTTGGTTATTATTTCTTTGTTTTCTTTTGTTTTTTTTGCTGAGGAGGGGAGGAATGGGAATAAGAAAGTGAAAGTGTGTATTCTCAAAAAAAAAAAAAGTATGAGACAGCTCAGCGGGCAGCTTTTGGGATGTGCGGGCAAGGAATCAGGGACGCGGAATTGGAGTTTTTGGTTTGCCCAGTTGCCGGTGGGCTCGTGGCTGGTAAAACACGTGGGGTGCGGTTTGCCCATTGGTGGCTTGTGACTTGTCGAGCACAACTTCCTTTTATTTTTATTTTTTTCTTAGACAAAGAATTAAATTAATTTACTGTAAAAGTAAGAAATAATTTTACTACTGCCAGTTACATATGAATGTAATTCATCCTTTGAGGATTTATCACTGTTATGTCTATAGATTGTTGTTGAATATTGATGAACTAAAGAAGCTTTTAATGGGGTTTAACTTGAATCAGATCAGAATGTTTTTACTAATATGCAAATTGCCGGTGGCGATCTTGTCCGGTTGCCCTTGGCCTTAGCAACCACTAAGCGGCGCACATGCCAAGTAGGAGAAAACAATACAATAATCATCGATTATCATTGAAGAAAATCAATCTGTTCTCTATTTTTTTGGTGGTCAATTATGTGCTATAAACTTATAATAGTCTGCCTAAGACCATTCTTCTAGGCAATGAGCTTAAACAATGCCACATTAGCTGGTATTGGTATCCATTCTCTGTCGGTGGACTTAAACAATGAACAAGAGACATGGATGAATAAACAAAGTGAAAATGGGGAAAACGCCACCGCTACCATATTACCATTATGTTTTGCATGACAGATAGTGAACCACTAATTTTCTACGCTATTGTTGTCACAATCCACTCATATGGCTTGTCGCGGAAGACTTGATGAATTATAACCTCTAAATAAATAAAATACTATTTCTTAGGTTATGAAATATATATAACATTGGGATTCCGATCTAAAAAGAAGAAGAAAAGAAAACAAAGAACTGGGCTGTAAGGAATTTTTGGGGCTAGCAAGTGGAGTGAGCCCACTTCACCCGTTGAACACAAAACCAATCACATCCATGAATTGTAAACGAGAGCCCAATAAAATATTCATACGCCCGAGTCCATGAAGATCAACAAAACAAATGGAAGAAAGAAACATCTAAAAATGTAAATATCTTTTTTCTAAAATTATTATCCCCTGCAATGGGCGATGCAAGAGCAGCCTCTGGTGTAGGGATTAACCGGAGTTCTTGCCTCGTAACAATTACGAGTATAGTAAGACCTGCCCGATCTAGGAGGGCAGGGTACCCTATTTGCAGACAGTGCACCGTAGGAAATATAGTGACGCGTTGCTTTCCTTCCATACAGCCACCTCCGTGCAGTTTCAAGCCCGCTCTCCTCTTCTTCTTCTTCATTCTCTTCATAATCGACGCCAAACCCGTTATCGTACACTGACATTGCCGGCGACCATACTCCAAGATTGCCCTGATTCATCATGCGAAACTGATCTGATTGATCGGCCTTTAGAGGCAGAGCTTCAAAAATGAGAAGAATGGCCGCGACAAGAATAATAGGTGATGATCTTGGTGCTAATAATGGAAATGCCATTGGCTTTTCAAGAACTTAGCAGAGAAGGGATGAGGGCAAGGGATCAAGGAGAATGGTGGAAAGATGTATAATATAATCTAGGAGGAGATGGCCATGAGGCAGGGGAAGTCACATGGATATGGAGATGTAATTAAATTCTCCTGACGACTATAGAATAATTTCTAGGGCTCCCTTCCCGGTTTTCCTGCCTTAATTAACGCACCTAGTTTCATGTGTGCTGTCCAGTAAATAAAGATTCTTCCCTCCTTCAGTATATGTTCCAGTCACTGCTTCTTTGACTTCTTACAAAAACCATTGCTCCGCTTAGATAAGACCAGATCTTGTCTTGAAAAAGCATAAAATAAATAACAACCAAATGAAAATAGGAAGAGGTAGTAAATTAATTATGGAATTTATAGTTTCTCAAGGTATTTCTTATGTATATAACAAACAATGAGACTCGATTATCTAGAATAATTTGTATCGAGTTGAAATCTCATAGCTGAATTTCTATTTATGATACAGTCACCCTCTATTATTTAATCTGGACTGTTCATTGTATTAAATTATGACTAAATCGAGCAATGCAGAAATTCATGACGGGGATAGATGGCCTCCTCACCAGATTGCAGCTAGAGGAGTGGCTGCTTGGAGTGAGTTTTAGCTGCTTTTCAAGAAGAGAATACTGATGATACGGATGGCCAGCACTGTGATGAGTGGTCGGGAGAGAGTCTCTTGGGGATGGGGCGGTCCTTCTAAGCTGTGATGCAAGCTTTCTATCTCCCTCAAGACCCTGCGGTGTTGGTGTAATCGACCGCTATGGGAGTTCAGAAATCCTGAATGGCAGTATCATCTCCGGCAATGCTCGTTCAGCTTTGGCGGCCGAAGCTTCTGCTTTACCGGAGGCTGCTAAGTTAGCTGCTGCTCATGCTTACTGCCCGTTTATCGGTGACTCTTCCCGTGTTATCTCTCAAGTAAACAACCCAAGAGACCCAAGAAGAAATTGGGAGGTCGAGACCACTCTGCGCGAGGTTGACGCTAGGAGATCAAAGTATCCAGGCTGGAAATTCTGTTATGTTAGGGGGAATTCTATTGTATAGCTGATTAGTTAGCCAAAATTACTTCTTCTCCTCCTACTTGTAATTTCTGAAATGTCATGGTAACTCCGGAGGCGCAGTCGCCCTTTATGATGTATTTTCCGATCTCCTCTTTATTATTAATATCAATATTCAGTTTGTAAAAAAAAACTATATTAACTGATATGTATAAAACCTTTCCCATACTGTAATGTTATTAAATTATTAACTTTGACTTATTTTAGGTTTTCTTCTAAATTCATAAGCACAACGGAGTAACAATCCCTACCAATTTAGTTAACTTTGAACTTTGAATAAAAAATGACTTTTTTTATCAAGTTTTAAAATAATAATAAGTCGTGGATTATAAAGCATGAACACCGAACACGATACGAATACTGACATTACGATTCGAGAAAATTAAAAATTACTATAAGAAATCGATACGGTATCTATATATGTATGTATTATATAAATAAACCATTCACAACAAAAAAAATAAAGTGAGTACTGAAATGTCAATTTAAAATTAAATTTAGATTTATAAATATTTTTATCATCTATAATTTATGCTAAAAAAAAAATAGCACCAATAATTCTAACTTTCTAAGTATGGATACATATTATGCGGATGTCTATCATATATCGATATCGAAAATGAGTCTACAATAAAGTTTATGTGATTCATACATAGGTCGTGCACAAAAGATGGTTTTAGAAAAAGAGAGGCTGCAGCTACAAGTCTTGGGCGTTGATGGGACAAACAAAAAGGGCCACTACAAAATGATGAAGGCCCGGCAGAGATTAGTCACGCTTACAGGTTACACCTCTAGGCTTGAAGCTGAGCATCGCCAGCGGCCCATCGCTTCGAAAATACAATTCACAAAACTTGCTGACCCGAAATATAAATGCTCAATATTAAAAGGATTCCACGAGAAATATCAAGAACTTGGTCCATCGGCAACCTCGCCTACCACCTCTATATTGACAGACAAGACAAAGCAGCACATTTTCTCTCTCCTTCTCCTTCCCCAATTTCTCCCTCCTCCGCCATGGCTTTCCCTCATCACCACCACCTCCATCAGCAGCACTTCCAGGCCCAACCACCTCAGCAGCAGCAGCAATCCAAGAATAATTTGATGTAAGTTTCCTTTTCTACCCCCACAACTGCACATTATTTACATTCAAAACCCTAGCATTTTCCCGAATTCACACGACATTTCTCTCTCTTCGCATCTCTAGAAACTTTTACATAGTCGACGGTCAGATTCCGATGGCGACTTATTATAATTCTGCTGCTAATTTACCTGATCAATCGTCTCACCCTCCCTACATCCCTCCCTGTAAGCACTCCTTCCCCAATTCTCACATTTAATGTAATTTAACTTCCTTTTTCGTTTTTAGTAATTCTGGAGAGTTTTGTTCTTTTAACAGTCCATGTGGAGGGGTTTGCGCCGGGTCCGGGTTCGGGTGTGGGCCCGGTGACGGATGGGAGTGAAATGGGTCTAGATTTGGCATGGAATTACGGGTTGGAACCTCAACAACCACAAGCTAAGAGAAAGAGATTGAAAGAGCAAGATTTCTTGGATAATACTAACAACAACAACAGCAGCAGCAACAACCATAACAATAATTCACAGATATCCTCCCTTGATATCTTGCAACCGCGATCGGTTTCAACTGGTTTAGGGTTATCGCTTGACAACAATGCTCGCATTTTGTCTTCGTCTGGCAGTGGCGATTCTGCTTTGTTATCGCTTATTGGGGATGAAATTGACATTGAGTTGCAGCGCCAGGATGCAGAAATTGATAGATACCTTAAAGTTCAGGTCCGGATTTTGCTTATACTTGTACCCATTGTGGTGTTCTCCTGACTTGTTTTTTACAACTGTTTAGCTGATGATTTTGATTGTTAGGCAATAAGTAGTTGGTCTCTTTCTTGAATCACGTTGATTTTGGATACAGAATTATATTAATTGGTCTTTGAGTTTGCCAAACTGATATATATGGTGATTGCTGTAGCCTCTTTGTGCTATGTAGCCAAGTGATTGCATCAGTAGTTGTTTTAAGCTCAATGAACATTTTCTTTTTCTCTATTGCGCTTCAAGTTAATATTATGAGTTAGGGATTACTGTAGTGCTTTTTAGAGAACTGATCTGCAACCATCTTCGGATGCATGCCCTTATTTTGATTGAAGCTTTTTGCTTTTTAGTAACTCTCTGGTTTGGGATTGCGTGCTTATTCTGGATTGAGGTTATGGTTATGACAGAGCTTCACCTACCATTCTCTGTATAATATGCTTTTGCTTAGGCACTTTTGGTTAGCTTGACATGTTCATCTGATGAAACTTGTCTAGCTTCTATCCTCGATGTTCTGAACGATTTCTGTACATTTTCTTTAGCAAAATCTTAGAATGTTATGATAAGGATGTTTACTATTCCACTACTTGTTGATTTCTATCATTTCATTTTCTTTAAGTTTGTCTTTTTCATACTTCTGCTATGGACTTTGTTATGTTCAAGTTTTTTCTTTTACGTTCAAGACAATGAAAAGACTATAATCAAATGGAAAAACCTGTGTTCTATCGCACACTTGTTTTTTGGTGTTTGTGTGTTTCTTCTTTCGTATTCTATTGTAGCATGATTCAAGGATGAAGTGTTGTTATGCTTTCGGGGTTCTACAGCACCTCTTAAGGATCAACATGTTCATGCTTTTGGTTTTGCTCTCAATTGGAGTTTTGTTGTCTTAAAAAATTTCAGATGCAAATGTTATTATATTCTAAACTTCTTCCCTTTTGCTGCAGGGTGACCGATTGCGGCAAACTATCCTAGAGAAAGTGCAGGCTAACCAACATCAGACTATCTCACTTGTAGAAGAAAAGGTTCTTCAAAAGCTTCGTGAAAAAGAAGCAGAGTTGGAGAGCATAAACAAGAAGAACATGGAACTTGAAGAACAAATGGACGATTTGTCAGTGGAAGCAGGGGCTTGGCAGCTGCGTGCCAGACAAAATGAAAACATGATAAATGCGCTCAAAATTAACCTTCAGCAAGTCTATGCACAAAGCAGGGATAGTAAAGAAGGGTGTGGTGATAGTGAAGTGGATGATACAGCTTCCTGCTGTAATGGCCGAGCGATTGACTTTCACCTGCTTTGTAAAGACAAGAATGATATGAAGGAGTTGATGACCTGTAAGGTTTGCAGAGTGAAGGAGGTGTGTATGCTTTTGTTACCTTGTAAGCATCTCTGCCTGTGCAAAGATTGTGAAGTTAAGCTTAATTTTTGTCCACTTTGTCATTCATCTAAGTTCATTGGGATGGAAGTCTACATGTAATCATCTCATTAAGACAACTCATATACTGCTTCATTCAAGTTATAATGTTATATGATATGCAAAACTCGTGTCGATTTAAACGAAAAATGTTTTTTTTTTGTGTCCACCCTAAGATTATTTATTTTATTAAAAAATCTTTAAAAAATTTAATGAACAAACAAAAAACTCCAACTGGGGGACCCCTAAAGAGAAACCCATTGCAATTAGGTACATAAAATAATTGTAACAGAAAACATTTCTCCTGCCCGAAAAATATGCAATAATAACAGTAAACAGTAGAAATACAATTGAGTGGAGTGATCAAAATGGGGTCGACTGATTTCTTTAAAAGTACCTGTCATAGCATAACCAGCCCTTTCCTTTATAAGTCCGGCTCTTGGGAATTCTCAATATTGGGCTTTATTCTTATGACCTTCCATAGGTCCAGTGGGTTTGTTGAGAGGATTAAAGAGGCTTTTATATACAACCAACCAAAACGTTTAGGAAGAGACTTTGGTAGTCATCCTTTTAATGTCCCACAAAATTCAAATGAAACTAATCTTAATTGGGAATTTGGACTAAAGTAACCCTAAGGTTGGATTTGAGTTTCCCGAGAAACCCTAACTAGAGTTGTAGCTAACGATGCCGATCGAGCTGTCAGGGCGGGGCTAGGGTAAGAAATTCATGAGACATGATACTATGAAACAATATTCTTGAAATTTTCGTCCTCTAATCTGGTAGTAAGTATAGCAATTGAGCAGTGTGGTAAAAGACTTGCTTTTTTGCTTTAATTTTGGTGAGTGATATTGGAGAAAATGAAGAGGAGGGCAGAGGAAGAAAAGGAGAGAAATTAAGATTGATGGAAATTGGAATGAAGGAAGCTTTTGTGATTTATAATGATGCCATAGAAAGAAAGTGATAATAAAGAGGAAAGTGAATATGCTCCCCATGATTACAACCATATATCTGCTCTGCTTTTCTCTATTATTATTTTGGTATTTATGATTCCACCTCCACCTCCACTTCCACTTCCACTTCCACTTCCACCGCAAACCCGATATAGCCGATGGATCTATGTCCCGTCAATGCCTGCACTCTGCTCCCTCCTTTGCCTTACTCTTTTTTTACCTTCTTTTCCATCTTAGTTCTCTTTTTATAAAGAGATAGGGTTATAGTATATATCTGACCATTTTAAAACCCTAGTTAGCTAATTCTCTTCTTATTCCCTATACATAAAGCTGTTCCTATTTTCCCACTTTCTTTTTATCCTTTCACTTTTGTGTGGGGATGTGATCTCTGTTGAGTTACCTCCACTTTCCCCCTTTTTTTTCCAAAGCTATTCCAATATCCTAAAACTGAACATGCATCTATTGCTACGTTCCCCACATTTTCCTTGAGGATTTCGAATTTTGTATTAAAAGAGAAAAAGAAGATTGGACTTAATTATACATGGGACACAAGAAATGGAGCGCGCTGAAAGCTGCATGTGTGCTCTGGTTTGAGTTTGAGTTTCAGTGAGTGATTTACACCATATCATTCACAAGCTTTCTGGTTGAGATGATTGACTAAGCCGGGCCCAAAAGGGAAAGGGTTTTCTCAACTCAGTGGATTATTTGGTGGCAATAATATTTTCATCATTATACATATTAATTTAGTAAATAAATTTCTTACACTGCAAATGATCTGAAGATCACTGCACTCTCCCTTATAGAGAATAATTAATTAATGCATAAGGGAAGTCCTTTTTTTATGTCATTGATGAGAGGATTTTGTGTCTTGAATTATTGGATCAAATGCCATGACGATTTTTTATATTTTCTTGTAATTTAGTTAAGCAGAGCTGCTTTAATTTAGCGGGTGAGTAGTGGACGACACGACGTAGATGGAATAGAGGAAGGAATGAGAAAATGAGAGGTGGGTCTTCTTCATTCAAAGTAGATGCATGAAATGATGATGGTGAGGGTGAATGGGGGGAGGGACCCAATTAAGGCTTTTGTTTGATTTGATCATAAGAGAGGAATCCCTTGGATTGAGGAGTAGTAGCAGCCTTCATTTTCATCTGTTGAACTGTAGGACCTTTTTTTTTCAATAATGGAATAAGATTCAAATATAGATTTAAATTTTTATTGATATTTTTTACCATCAGTAAGATAACTAATGAGTTACGTGAACATTGAAAACCATTTCTTTTTCTTTTTGTTTGCAAGGTTTCAATTCTTTCTTAATTACTCAAATCTTAATCCCTTTCTTTCCAAATTTTAAAAAGAAGAGAGAAAAAGAGGAAAGGAAGAGAAATGTGATGTGCATGTGATCTAACAGCCTTTATGTTCCCCTTCTTCTTCTAACTCCTAATAGAAAAACTACCCTTCTTCTTCTTCTCTTTTTGACATTTGGGGTGTTAATTAACACTTTTTTTTGTTAATCATTTCTTTGGGCCGTGCCGTACGTACATGGGTGTTAAACCTTTTAGCATGCGCAAGATTTTTGTTTCGAGTTTTATGGCACACGTAACTATTTTAAAATAACCTTACAGTTTCATTTAAATTTAACGCTCATAAAATGTCAATATGGTAAGAGTTCAGATTAATAACCTAGTGAGTTGGATACCAAGTACTCCCTCATTGTTTTATTAAACGTCATTTATTATTTAAGCACGCATATTAAAAGGGCCGGATGACTTACTATTTGAGACAATTTTGCTTCTTATTTTTTATGAGATGTACGTGAAAAAAAGTAGAAAAAAAGTAAAGAATTCTTTTGGGTTAAATAGTGAGTCATCCAGCCTCCTTAATATACGTACTCAAACAGTAAACGACGTTTAATTCCAAACGAAAGGAGTATTAAAGAAATAAAAAAGTATATGAGTATTTTTTTTTTTTAATAAGCAGAAAATTTTATATAAAAGAGCCATGAAGATCATGACCCTGGCAACATCCACTGCTGCAGAAACAGCAGCAAAGACACACAGATACGACTACAAGCCGGTTACATGTAGAAAAAAAGCTGGGAAACATCTACTGCTACACTACCTACAGACTTGAGAGCGACCACAAGACCATGGCCGTACCAGTCCCAGACCACAAGTTGCTGCCTAACTCCAGCACCGACACAAGAGAACCCAATCAGCAGACACCACTCAACCTGAAACAGAGGCCTACTACTCTCCCACAGAGAAGCCCAAATGCGAAACAACCCTATTAATCCAAACTTCAGTTGATTAGCCACGCAGGTGATTGCAGCATGTCTGCCATGCTGTACGCAAATGTGTGATCCTTACTCTTCAGCCACCAATTTCACACAGAAAAAACCATATTAATACTTCTCATATCATTAACAAATGCTTGCCGGAACACTACCTCGTTGCGGAGCTTCCACAAGGTCCATAGGATCGCATAGAAAAGGGTCTGCCACTGCCGAAACTTCAGCTTGTCAAAACACGGCAGAACACTGCCCCACATCCTCCATAAGTCTGCTAGATTTTGGGGTTGGCACCAGACCACCTGCAACCACCGCATGATGTACTCCCAAATCCCTCTTGCGATCTTGCAGCGCAAGAATAAGTGGGTAACATCCTCTGTCTCCTTGTCACACATGGGGCAGCCAGCCATCTCTTGCTCGATCATGTTTCTACGCACAAGAAAATCCCTCGTCACTATTCGTTCGTGCATCGTTAACCAAAGGAAAAATTCAATCTGATATGGCACTAGACCAGTCCAACATGAACGAAGCAAAGGGTCAGACGCATAATAAGTATCTTCCCATTTCTTATATCCTGAGCGCACCGTATAATCCCCCGATTGCTCTAGCCCCCAACGGATCCTACTTTGCTGCTCCTCCCTGCAAGGACTTGGTAGCTGATTATGCAAGCCTTCCCATTCATCTCTCTCCCATTCAAACAATTCTCTTCTCCAACCGCTCTCCCACTCCCATCTGTTACCGTTCCAAACCCCGAAGTCCTTTACTTTCCCCCATTGATTGCTCGAAATATTGTAGAGACGAGGGTGAGTCAGGGCCAGCGGCTTCTTAGCTGCCCAAGTGTCCCACCAAAACCCTGTTATTCTCCCATCTCCTACTGTCATCGTTGTGTTCTCAGTCCAAAGGTCAAAAAAGTACTACCACGCCCACACATTTGCATGATATCCCGCCATATAGGAGACAAACGCCGCTCTCTCTCCCTCCATATGTCTCCGATGGATAAAAGTTGGTACTGCTTTCGAATGATATCAGCCCATTGCTTCCCACTTCCCCGAAGCAGCTCCCACATCCATTTGAAAAGTAAGACAACATTCCGGTCGCAAATCCTACCTATTCCCAGCCCCCCACAAGCCTTTGATCGCGTCACTACCTCCCATTTAACTTTAGCTACACCCTTCTTCGTTTCGCTACCACTCCATAAGAAACGCCTCATCACTCCTTCACATTGATTAGCTACTAACTTTGGCATCCTGTATATTGACATATTATAAATGGGTAGGCTCGCTAGTGTAGATTTGATCAAAGTCACACGCCCCCCCCCACAGACAGCAGGTGTCCCTTCCACGTCGATAATTTTTTCCTGATTTTCTGCACTAAAAACTGCCATTCTGCTTTCCGCCTCGGATTGAAACCCACCATCGATCCCAGATACTTAAATGGAAGCGTCTCATACTTACACCCTGCCCGCGTAGCTAGAATAATTCCGATCTGATCACTCAGATTCACCCCTACCAGGGTGCTTTTGTGGAAATTTACCCTGAGCCTGGAGAAGGCATCGAACCATCTCAAAATACCTTTCACTCCCTGTATTTCCTCCTCATTGTTGTTCACGAAGACAAGTGTGTCATCTGCGAACTGGAGGTGACTCAATTGCCATCCCGCCGCTTGGTTACCGATGCCCCTCAACATCCCCACCTCCTCTGCTCGAGCAAACAGACGATGTAACCCCTCCGCTACAATGTTAAAAAGAAACGGAGACATAGAACATCCCTGTCTCAGACCTCTTCCCACCCCAAATTGCCTTGTAGGCGACCCATTGACAAGCACAGAAACCATATTAGTGCTAATACATTGTCTTATCCATCCCCTCCACTTATCCCTGAATCCCATATGCCTCATCACGTCCTCTAAATACCCCCATTCGTCTGAGTCGTAAGCCTTCTCAAAATCCAGCTTGAAAAGAAGCCCCTGTTGCTTCGTCACCTTCAAGTGATGAATAACCTCGTTCGTTGTCATGACACAGTCAAGAGTCTGTCTTCCTTTTATGAACCCATGCTGAACCTCACTAACTACTTTTGTGATCACCTCGCTAAGTCATTTTGCTAGCACTTTCGACACTATCTTGTAGTAGCTACTTACTAAACTTATTGGCCGGTATTCGCTGAAACATTTCGCTTCTTTAGTCTTTGGGATGAGGGACAAGAACGAAGAATTCGCCCCTGCCGGAAACTTCCCCGTCCGAAAGAATTCCTGTATCATTCTGCTAAAGTCTCCCCCAATAGTCCCCCACGCCTTTTGCAGAAACCTCAGGGAGAACCCATCCGGCCCTGGGGTTTTGTTCCCGTCACAGTCTTTCACCGCTTCCCATATTTCTGCATATGTTACCTCCCTTTCCAATCATGTAGCATCCTCTGTTGATAGCTTAGAGAACCCCAAATCCGGAACCCGAGGTCTGTCCTAGTTAACAGACTTAAAAAAAGTCTCGTAGTGTTGAGCCGCAGCCTGTTTTATTTCCCCTGGGGTTGTTAGTCTGCTAGTCTGAGTCTCTATCTCCCTAATGTTATTTCTCCTTATCGCAATTTTAGCCATTTTGTGGAAGTACCCTGTATTTCGATCCCCGTGGACATTCCATTTCAATCTGTTCTTCTGTTGCCAATACCTTTCCACACGGTCCTGCTGCGCCCAAACTTGGATTTGGATGTCTGCTTTCTCAGTCTGTTCCTCTCGGGACAAGGATCGCTCATCAGCGAGCCTTTCAATAGCTTCGTACCTTTCTTGTATCTCTCTCAACCAAGTCTCCACCTTTCCAAATGCCTCTTTATTCCATCTCTAAATTTTTCTTTTTAAGTAGCGCATCTTGAGAATTACTTTAAAATTACCTGTAAACTGGTCACCTGCTTCCGTCCACCAACCCTTCACTAATTCCCTGAACCTCGTATCCTCCCACCATATCCCTAAGCCTCTAAACGGCTTAGGCCCCCAATCCTCCCATTCATGTCTTAGGAATAAAGGCGCATGATCCGACCCATTCCTGTCAAGCGCTGTCAGTACACTATCACTAATGTTATTCATCCAACCAACTTGCACAAATATCCTATCTAGCTTACTTCTACTAATGGCATTAGACCAAGTAAAATGCCTCCCGACCAACTGTATGTCATGCAACCCACATCTGTCCACCCATTCCTGAAACCCAACCATACCACGAACTGATCCTGCACCATGTAAGCGATCAGAAGGCACTAAGATCTCATTGAAATCCCCAGCAACTAAAACCGGGCAAGTTGCGCTCTCAATCTTCCTACCCAAACTGTCCCATAGTTGCGCCCGAAGATCAACATCATTGGGTGCGTACACATTCAAGACCGCACATCTCGTGTTACTCTCTTTAAGGACACCCTCTATCCATATGAATCGATTTCCAATCTCTGATACCTCCATGCTGAAGACTCTAGAGTCCCACATAGAAACGAGCCCCCCCGATCTTCCAATTGATGGAGCAAACGTCCACTTGGTCTCGTTGTCCCCCCCTAGGGTGTTGATAATGAAATCATCAACTACTTCTCTTTTACTTTCTTGTAACAAGCAGAACGAAGCCTGTTCACCATGAAACATTTTCTTAATAAATCTTCGCTTTCTGACCGAGTGCAAGCCCCTACAATTCCACGAAATAACCTGTACCACCGGAATATTTCTGGCCCTCGCTTCCACTGATTTCCTATTCACACACCATATCCCTCTCCACATTAAATCTTTCTCGATCAAAGGCTTGGAGCGCTTCTTTATTGACCTGCTCCGTGATTGCTAACGAACGTCTGATCTCCCAAGCATCCGTTTCAACCATAAATGCATCAGCCAGCTTATTCATGTTCCTAATTTCACTATCCTCCGCTCTAAATACATTCGTTCTTGAATCTACTGTTGAACTGGTCTTGTATAAACTACCCGTAGTGTTCATGATTTTTTTTGTATTTATCCCCTCGTCTTCTCACTGTCACTAATGGGTACTCCTTCCCATTCTGCTCCTGTTGTGCTTGTGGATTAAAAGTCTCCATTGCTGTTTCTTTCACGAGTGTGTTGCTAAGCTGGTCCTCATACCCCATCTCATCAGTTTCCTCATACTCCTCAACATCCTCTTCTTCCTCAGACTCCCCTTCCATTGAGTTTACCCCAATCATCCAATCCAAATTAGAAATCACCCCCTGCATAGGTTCCTCATGGCAGTTCACGACATAAGTTGAATCCTCTACTCGTACCCGAATTTCCTCTTTGATATGCATCTGTTCCGTCATAACTAGAATCCTAGCCACATTGAATCTTTTGCGTGCCAAAGTATTATCATCCACTACCACTAATTTCCCCAGTTTCGACCCTATCCTCTCAAATGTCTCATATCCCCAGCATTGTACCGGAATCCCCGAGCATTGAACCCAACATAATCGTCCAGCCTTCGAGAGAACCTCATCCCAGGGAACAATCTTTGAGAACAAACGTTGAATACCCACACTAGTGTTACTCATCGCTTCTTCTTTATCCTCCTGCCTATCGAATTCCACCCATATCAATCCCCTGTCAAGGTTTCTCGCTTCACAAATCCATCCTTCCTCATTTACTAGCTCTTGAATTTCTGGTATATCCTCTATCTTACGGAGGATCCCAACAACACTCCGAGTAAGCCATTCCTTGTTTTCTTGCGGAATCTCCAGTACTAACTCCTCAACCTCCTTATTAAAATTCTTCGTCTCTTTCTTGTTTCTCCCTAATTGATTGACCGTAGGCACTCCCAATTCTCTTGTAGGGCCTGATTCTTTTCGATGCTCATGCACCTTAATTTTTCCTGCGGCAGTACTTGTGCCATTATCATGGCCACGCAGGCTAGGATTTTGCCCTTTTCTCAGACCGCGACTGATCCTGTCTAACTTGATTCAAGAACCCTGGTATTTTCCTCTTATTCCTTCCTAGGTTTGCCCTTATAGTCGAGGCACCTATATATTGACGATCAAGGCCTAGCTCCATATCAATTCTATTCCCCACCCAGTCAAAACGAACAAAGCCAAAGTGTTTCCCCAATTTATTTCTCTTATTTGGAATGAATACATCTATTAATTTACCGAATGAAGGAAGTTTCCATCTTCGCAGGATTAGATGTCGCAGCGCTCGATGATCTACGTGCAGGGGGCAAGTTTTCCACATAGTATGTAATTTCGTTGTTCCTAGTTTCGCGAGACTCTCTATCAGTCACCATCAGATCAATCCGAAAGGGTAAGAAATTTCACCCCGGCCACAGTAGGTGTGCCGGTGTTTAGGCTAGCTCCGGCAGCAGTGGGCTGACCGGAGGGAAGGTAAACCTAGCCTGACGGCTAGACCTACGAGTGATAGAAGGGGTTTTTTAGTTACCGTGTTTTACGGAGCTCTTTTTAAAATATATTGCTACTCTATGTGAGTGTTGTTTTTCTTATAATTTTTTTTTTTGTTAGTACTAAAAATAACTTTGGGTCCACCCTCCCAGACGAGATGTTTAAGACCCAATCCATTATCAATACCACCGATTAAAAGCAAGCAATTAGTGGAATCAGTGGACCTAATTATCACCACATCAATCTTTTAATTTTAACCTAAAGGTCTTGTAAAAGTCTATGAGCTTCTTTCTGTGTTGTGTTGCATGCAAAATATATATCGTAAGACGTTTTGCACGCAATTTTTACGGAGTTACAGTGACGGATCTATGTTATAAATTTGGGTACATTTGCACGAGGAATAGTAATTTTACTCGCGAATATGAATACTCGTCCAATACTCACAATTATAAGTGGGTATTACCCACACATTATGGATATAGATACGGGTATAAATAGTGTTTATCCGCTCATATATATATAATATTTTAATAAATAATTAATTTAATATATTTTAATATATAAAAAAATAAAAGATAGGAAACGCTTATAATTATGTATTAGTAATATAGTAATATGTAATACTTTAATTTCTTAGGTGGTGGTGTTGCATGTTTAGATTCTCATGACACTGACATTGAAAATAAGGATGGTAATAAATTTAAATTATCTTATTGGAAAAGTTCTTACTTTTTATCAAGGATTAATAGGGATGTAAAATTGCAAGATGGTCGTTGTTTTTTTTCTTATAAATTACTATTTCTTTGTTGGATTATTATGGATTATTTATCTTATTTTATGGATTATTATGTTGGATTAGTGTATCATATTATTGTGCGGTATTGTCATTAAATCAGATTGATTTTTTTATCTATTAATTTGATTAAAATTCAACTAAATTTGTGAGTATTCGCGGGTAACCCGCGGGTACAATTATTCTCCATTTACTCGCACCGTATGAAAGTGGGTACAGGTATAGATTACCCGCAAATTTATGCGTGCGGGTATAAATAGTGCTTACCAGCCCCATTGTCATCCCTAATTTGCACCCATTGAAAATTTAAAAAAATATATTACTTTTATCTATTTATTTCTGAAAATGAACTCACTCAATTTATTTATTGATTCTACTAAAAAAAACATTACAACGAATAATTAACTACTATAATTAGTTGACTGCCTAAAAATAAGAAAATATATTCAAGGAAGAATGTACGACCATCAAATTCTAACTTTTTTCATTAAATGGAAGATAGTTTGTTAAATGATTGCTTGATTACCTTCGTAAAAATGTACTATTTTATTATGTTAGTAATGAAGTTAGAACTCAACGTACTTTTATATTATGAAAATGCCTCGTAAATAATTGTGATAATAATAACTTATAAAAAAAATTATCTTTTTGAACTTAATATATAAATTTAAAGAAATATTTTATTCAAGTGTTAATTATTTTTATTTATTTTTAATATATAATTTTGCACCCATTGAAAATAATTTATGGCCCCGCCACTGGAATTAGACACTTTGGTATCCAACTTTGAGGGTCAGCATGACACCTAATTTTTGCACTGTTAGATATTTTGGCACGCAATATTTACACTGTTAAACACTTTTGCACCCAAATTCTCAAGTTTTCATATAATCTCGTTATTTTTTTTAATTTTTTCATTGTACGTATTAAAAAATTATTTAATATAACTAGGTATTAGTTGAAAATTAGGTACTTGAGTGTCAAAGTGTTTAATCATCCAAAAATTGAGTGCCAAAATATCTTTTGTCCAATAAAAATACTTAGTTTGTAATCATGTTCAAAAATCAAAAATCAAAAGTGACACTAAACACAATACCAAACAGGTACTAGAGTTGATCAATCCATAAAAAAAAAGGACAGGAGGCTTATTAAAGGAGGAGGAAAAGGAGGGGGGAAAGACTATATACAATCTTCTTTTAATGAAACCACACTATAAATTAAGGATTCTTTTTATCGATAAACGCCATGCCCATGCAACTCTAAATCCATCTTTTCGTGTGTAAATGTAAACAAAGAAATTCCCTTTTGAATTTGGACCTACACTATATAGTCTATATATAAAATAATTGTTTTTTTATTATTAAAAAATTGCTTTTCATCGTCTTTTTAATTTCTTTGAGAAAAGTTCAAACTTTTGCATGCAAATCAAACCCACATTTATATATATAAAAATAAAATGTATGCCCATAAAACTGTTTAATTATTTTAATTAAGATTCCACCCTTTAATATAAGTATATAATTTATTGGTTATTTTATTGGTGACAAAAATATTACTCATGATTTTAATTTCTTTGCCTCACTTAATTAGATCAATGTCTTTTGTTTTGTGTCTAATTCCTAAAAGTGTATTGTCAATTTGTCATGTTCAATCTTTTCTTTGCAAAAAGCACACACAATATTGATTAATTAAGTTAAAGTTACTACTAACATTAGTAGCGTATATCTCTTTTTTTGAAATCATTAGGATATAAGTATCTCTTGAAAGGGAATACATACACTTGTAGAGACCGAGTAGAGAGAAGCGGGTATCATTATTAATTTTAGTATGATTTATTTCAGTGAGCCATTTCCTCGTGTAGGAGTGGGATCCTATTCCTATCCTTTCGAGCCTGGCTATGCCTATCCCTCGTGATCATATTACACATTGACACTACTCTATCGATGGTAGCTAGGTTTTTCGCATGCATCATCCTCTAAGATAATTAAGCCGGAAATAGATCCATGTTTGTGGTGTGCTTGTCGTATAATAAACGAGTTAGAGAAAGAGACAAAAAGCATCAAAACATTTGGTTTGATTCTTCTAACTTTTTGGAGAGTGATTACGTTTCATAGATCCATATATAATTTACTAATTATCACTAGCTAGTAATACGAGAGAAAGGATAGATTCAAATGGTTGCGCGCGGCTCTCGATTAGCTACTTTTATCCTTATTCGGTCTGTGCTTTAACTTGTCTCTCCTTGAAATTATAATTTCTGATTACTTAATAATTAATTAACTACCTCACGATAAATAACCTAGACTGGGAATATGTGATTGCTTTTGGAAGATACCGGTGGTGGTCATGTGAGGGATCTTATTATACTATGAATGAGAGTTAATGTTTTATTTAGACTTGAGTGAGATTCGAATTTGAATCCGTTTATTTTTACAACTATCTAGATAACCAATGAGCTATCAGCTAATTAATTAGCTAAAGGTAGGTTTCACTTCCAAAAATCAATTAGTAAGAAAGTAGAATAGAATCTTCTTGGCTCTCTTCTTCTTCTTCAAGTTCGTTCGATGTTATTGATTATGGTAGTGATGGTGATGCAGGTGTGCATGGGCTTGGTAGGATCTGGGTTAATAAAAATGTTAGTATTGGTGAGTTACTATCTATAGGAATATATAATAAGGAAGGAAATAAGAGAGATCGATGGTAATTATTAATTATATGTTGTAAGTTGTGAAGGGAAAAATAGGAAGAAAAAAGAAGAGAAGAGAAGAATCACGAGGAAAAGAAAACAAAGTTAGACAGTTTCCATGTCAGGCGCTGCATTCTTGCAGGGTACGTACAGAAGTGAAGTCAAGCAAAGAAAGGAGAGACCAACCATTTCTTCTTCTTTTTTTCCCTTATATAATCAAACTTTAATGTTCGTTAAGATCCTACCTGTTGGGTCCAGCTCATTTTTGCTGCCCAACTGTCGACTCCGTGTGGAGTCAAATAATAAATTGGATGCTGTAAAATTGGACTTGTGTTGTCCAAGTTTGAAAAAGGAAAACTAGAAGTATGTAGATTGGTACCGTAATTTCTACATTGCCATCGTCCAAGCCATAATTGATGACTTGGAATTACTGCACCGCCACAAATCTAATTTGTGGATTTCTCAAGACAAGCAATTAGTGCTTGTACTATTGCATGCATATATAATATGCAAGTTGGAAAGGAAAAGGTGGCAGCTGGAAAAGAAATGGAGTGCTCGCAGCAAAATTGGAAAGTTAATCCAATTTTGGACTTGGAAAAGCAAGCAGCAATTTTGGACTTGGAGTAAACCAAAATTGATTTTTGATGCAGCCGTTGATTTTGTTGATTGTGGGCTTTGACCTTTCACACATGGGCTGGTGCATCTATAAATAGATGCATTTGTAAATGGAGCATTTATTCGATTGCAACCAAGAGCAATTGGAAAGAGGGTGTGGGCAGAGAGAAAAGTGAGAATTGTGAGAGAAAAATAATTGGTGGATTGATTCCATATTTCGAGTGAGGGTATCCTAAATATTTGGGATTTGGGTTTGAGAGACAACCTATTGTATTATTTTTCTTCTTGGTTAATAAAATTCTCAGATCTGTCCGTGGTTTTTCCTCGTTTGAGGTTTTCCACGTAAATTCCCGGTGTCGTGTATTTGCTTTATTTTTCTATTCGATCCTAAGTGGGAGATTTTTCCCAACAAGTGGTAGCGGAGCGGGTGTTCTTTTGTTCTACTTTGAACAATGGATGTCAATACTTCCCGGATGATCTATTTGGACGGCCCAAATTATCCCGTCTGGAAATTGAAAATGAAGGATCTGTTATACATGGAAAATTTTCATCTTCCAGTATTTGCTGATGAAAAACCAGAAGCCATGAAGGACGAAGATTGGTCTATGCTACACTTACAAGTGTGTGGTTTTATGAGACAGTGGATGGAGTTAAATGTGTTGAATCACATCAGTGAGGAGACACATGCTCGTTCATTGTGGAAGAAACTGGAAGAGTTGTATGCCAGTAAAACAGGCAACAACAAGATGATCTTGATCAAGCAGATGATGAGTCTGAAGTATCAGGATGGAACCTCAATGACAGATCACGTGAATAGTTTTCAAGGAATCATGAACGAGCTGGCTACGATCGGAATGAAGTTTGATGATGAGATGCAAGGCTTGACACTTCTTGGCACTCTACCAGAGTCTTGGGAAACCTTCAGAACATCTGTATCAAACTCGAGTCCCGATGGTATCGTTACCATTGGTTCTGTAAAGGTTCGTCTTATAGACGAAGAGAAAAGAAGAATAGCAACAGGTTCTTCTTCACAGTCAGACGTCTTAGTAAGTGAATCCAGAGGGAGAAGTAACCAAAAGAGTTACACAAATAAAGCACACGGTAGAAGCAAATCCAGAGGTAGATTTGCAGATGTTGCATGTCACTTTTGTGGCAAAAAGGGACATATCAAGAAAAACTGCTGGAAGTGGAAGAAAGAGAATAAAGGTGACAGAGACCAGAAAAGGGAGGATGGCAACCCCGATGAAAGGATCACAGTCGCTGAAGAAGATTTTCTACTTCTGTATGACTATGTTGATGTGGTGAACACTGCTGATCATGATTCTAGCTGGGTGATCGATAGCGGTGCTACCACTCATGTCACCTTCAACAAAGATCTCTTTGCAACTTACACTCCAGGAAATTTTGGAGTCGTAAGAATGGGTAATGAAGGTGTTGCTGAGGTAGTCGGTTTTGGAGATGTGTGTCTGGTGACTCCAAATGGTGGAAGATTGATTCTTAAGGATGTAAAGCATGTTCCTGACATCCGACTGAATTTAATTTCCACTGGCAAGCTAGATGATGAAGGCTACTGTAACACTTTCTCTGATGGTCAGTGGAAACTTACAAAAGGTTCACTGATCGTGGCAAGATGTAAGAAATGTCCGAAGTTGTACGTGATGCAGGCTACGCTCTTCAACGACATAATTAATGCAGCGGAAAGTAGGAGTACAACTGAGTTGTGGCACAAGAGACTTGGCCACATGAGCGAGAAAGGCATGGCAATGCTCGCCAAGCAAAATATGCTTCCTGAGTTAAAAGGCGGGCAACTGGAGAAGTGTTCTCACTGCTTAGCAGGAAAGCAGAATAGAGTTGCATTCAAGATGCATGCTTCTGACAAAAAGAAAGATGCGCTAGAGCTAGTGCATTCTGATCTATGTGGTCCTATGAAGACAAGGACAGTTGGCGGTTCTCTCTATTTTGTGACATTCATAGATGATCACTCGAGGAAGGTGTGGACTTACACCTTGAAGCATAAAAACCAAGTGCTTGATGTGTTCAAGCAGTTTCATGTCATGGTAGAGAGAGAATCTGGGAAGAAGCTGAAATGCATCAGAACGGATAATGGAGGAGAGTACTTGGGTCCCTTTGATGAGTACTGCCGACAGAAGGGTATCCGACATCAGAAGACACCTCCAAAGACTCCACAGTTAAACGGGCTGGCAGAGAGGATGAACAGGACTTTGGTTGAGCGAGTCAGATGCTTGCTTTCACAATCAAAGTTACCACAATCATTCTGGGGTGAAGCTCTAAATACCGTTATTTACGTGTTGAACCGTTCACCCAGTGTTCCATTGAAATTTGATGTTCCAGATAGAGTTTGGACAGGGAAAGATGTCTCATACAGTCATCTTCGAGTTTTTGGGTGTAAAGCGTTTGTACACATCCCAAAAGATGAGAGATCCAAACTTGACGCAAAGACAAAACAATGTGTTTTTGTGGGTTATGGCTTGGATGAGTTTGGTTACAGGTTGTATGATCCTGTTGAGAAGAAACTCATCAGAAGTCGTGATGTGGTATTCATGGAAGATCAAACCATAGAGGATATTGTCAAAGCAGAGCGAGTGGTGCCAGACAGAGGTGGCAGTTCTGCTGAATCTGATATAGTTCCTCCGATGCCAGTGCCTACTGAGAATGAAGTACAAAATGATCAGATGGGTATGGAAAATGTTAATATTCCTATACCAGATGATGTTCCTGATCAACCAGCAGTAGAAGACGCCCCTCTAAGGAGGTCAACCAGAGTCAGACAACCTTCCACTAGATATTCTCCCCAGGACTACGTGATGCTGACTGAAGGGGGAGAACCAGAGTGCTTTGAGGAAGCAGTGGAAGGAGACCAGAAGGAAGAATGGTTTGATGCCATGCAAGATGAGATGAAATCCTTGCATGAAAACCATACATTTGAGTTGGTAAAATTACCAAAAGGAAAGAGGGCTTTGAAAAATAAGTGGGTGTATCGAATCAAGCAAGATGAGCACACCTCACTTCCCCGGTACAAAGCAAGACTGGTCGTAAAAGGATTCCATCAGAGGAAAGGGGTTGATTTTGAAGAGATATTTTCTCCTGTAGTGAAAATGTCATCTATCCGTGTTGTGCTTTGTTTAGCAGCGAGTCTTGACTTGGAAATTGAGCAGATGGATGTCAAGACAGCTTTTCTGCACGGTGATCTAGAAGAAGAGATTTACATAGAGCAACCTGAAGGCTTTCAGGAGAATGGGAAAGAGGATTATGTGTGCAAGTTGAAGAAGAGTCTTTATGGCTTGAAACAGGCACCGAGACAGTGGTATAAGAAGTTTGAGTCATTTATGGGTGAACAAGGCTACACCAAGACTACTTCTGACCACTGTGTTTTTATCCAGAAGTTCCATGGTGATGATTTTATTATCCTCTTACTTTATGTTGATGACATGTTGATCGTTGGCAAGAATGCTTCCAGAATTGAGAAGTTGAAGGAGCAGTTAAGTAAGTCTTTTGCCATGAAAGACTTAGGGCCAGCAAAACAGATTCTTGGTATGAGAATCAGTCGAGACAGAAGTACAAAGAAGTTGTACTTAACACAGGAGAAGTACATTGAGAAAGTTTTGCAGAGATTCCGTATGGAGCAGTCAAAAATGGTTAGCTCTCCTTTAGCTACTCATTTCAAATTGAGCACCAACCAAAGTCCCTCCACCGATAAAGAGAAAGAAGAAATGAAGAAATTTCCATATGCATCAGCAGTTGGAAGTCTGATGTATGCAATGGTGTGTACAAGGCCTGACATTGCACATGCAGTTGGTGTTGTTAGTCGATATCTCTCAAATCCTGGAAAAGCTCATTGGGAAGCGGTAAAATGGATTTTACGGTATCTTCGTGGTACTTCCAAAATGTGTCTTTGTTTTGGAAGTGAAAGGCCTGAGTTAATTGGTTACACAGATGCAGACATGGCTGGTGATGTGGATTCACGCAAGTCTACATCTGGTTACTTGATTAATTTTGCAGGGGGAGTTGTGGCTTGGCAATCAAGGTTACAAAAGTGTGTTGCACTTTCCACTACTGAAGCAGAATTTATTGCTGCTACCGAGGCTTGCAAGGAGATGTTATGGATGAAGAAATTTGTCCAAGAACTTGGTTTTAAGCAAGATCGGCATACACTACTGTGCGATAGTCAAAGTGCTATTCACCTTGGAAAGAACTCTACATTCCATTCAAGATCGAAGCATATTGATGTTCGATACCATTGGATCAGAGATGTGCTGAATGCTAAGTCATTGGAGCTTGAAAAAATTCATACCGATGATAACAGCTCTGATATGTTAACGAAGTCTTTACCAGGAGAGAAACTGGAAAAGTGTTGTATGATCGCCGGGTTGGTGGTCACTCCCAAATGAGCTGGAGGGGGAGAATTGTTGGGTCCAGCTCATTTTTGCTGCCCAACTGTCGACTCCGTGTGGAGTCAAATAATAAATTGGATGCTGTAAAATTGGACTTGTGTTGTCCAAGTTTGAAAAAGGAAAACTGGAAGTATGTAGATTGGTACCGTAATTTCTACATTGCCACCGTCCAAGCCATAATTGATGACTTGGAATTACTGCACCGCCACAAATCTAATTTGTGGATTTCTCAAGACAAGCAATTAGTGCTTGTACTATTGCATGCATATATAATATGCAAGTTGGAAAGGAAAAGGTGGCAGCTGGAAAAGAAATGGAGTGCTCGCAGCAAAATTGGAAAGTTAATCCAATTTTGGACTTGGAAAAGCAAGCAGCAATTTTGGACTTGGAGTAAACCAAAATTGATTTTTGATGCAGCCGTTGATTTTGTTGATTGTGGGCTTTGACCTTTCACACATGGGCTGGTGCATCTATAAATAGATGCATTTGTAAATGGAGCATTTATTCGATTGCAACCAAGAGCAATTGGAAAGAGGGTGTGGGCAGAGAGAAAAGTGAGAATTGTGAGAGAAAAATAATTGGTGGATTGATTCCATATTTCGAGTGAGGGTATCCTAAATATTTGGGATTTGGGTTTGAGAGACAACCTATTGTATTATTTTTCTTCTTGGTTAATAAAATTCTCAGATCTGTCCGTGGTTTTTCCTCGTTTGAGGTTTTCCACGTAAATTCCCGGTGTCGTGTATTTGCTTTATTTTTCTATTCGATCCTAAGTGGGAGATTTTTCCCAACACTACCAAATTCGAGTTTAAAATAGTAATGGAAGGGAGAGGAGCTAGCTGGTGGGCACGAATGAGTTTTAACTTTGTTTTCCTAATAATGAGAATCATAGATAGACTACTATAATCAAAATAATCCGTTGGAGTATCTCCTTCAAATAATGAGTCATCATTTTCCTATTGTTTCGCACAGAAATACTACTGGATGGACCTCCTTGGGCTGGGCTGGCTGTGGCCCTATACCCAGATTACTCACCACTCACTTCATCTTCTCTAACCCAATCATTTTTAACTTTTTCTTTAAAAAAATTATTATATTATTAATTATCATTACCATAGATGATCAGACTAGTAATAAAATTAGTTGAATCTTGAAGGTTTTTATGTAAAGGTTATTTTGACTTTCTCTTTTTTGTTTCAAAATTAACTTAATTAAGGTTTCGGTACCAGACACATGAAAATAAACAATTTGGTGTCTTTTCCGAGGTGATGAAATTGAATTACAATGGGGAAGGGGAAGGAAGTAGCAGGTACTTATAAAGATCATATTGTTTGGGGCCATTATATACGTTGTAGTAGGAGAAATATTATTATTTTGAAATATATCATAGGAACCTTTTGGGGCCAATAATTCAAACCTAATGAGACACGTCACGACTTACCAAAAAACGGTTCTAATTCGGTTTCCAGTTTGGATTGGTTTTTATTAGTGCTGTCAAAACGGGTCTGCGGGTCTAGACCCGGCCCGGACCCGGCTAGACCCGAAAAATTCGGGACCGGGATCAGACCCGACCCGACAAAATACGGGTCCAGATTCCTAGTCTCGGTCCCGGCCCGGTGGGTCCGGGCCGGGTCCGGGTCTGGGTCTAGACCCGGTCCCGGGTATATATTTATTAAAAAAAATAATTTTTTTATCATTAATTGATTTCATTCTTTTCATTCTGCTGTAACAATCCAATGTTTCTTCTGTCACCTAATTAATTGGGCACAAATACAAGAAATATGGCACCAAAAACGAAAGCAGTAATTGCAAATTCCACCTAATTAATTGGAACAATTCACAACCAGCAGCAACAATAAAAATCATCAGCAACAACAATACCAGAAACAAAACTAATATCACAACAATTCACAACCAGCAGCAAGCAACAACAATACCAAAAATCACAACAGTAATAGGTCCAAAGGTAAATCACAACAGTAACAGTTCCAAAGCTAAATCACAGTAGTAATAGTTCCAAAGCTCCACACACAAACAACTCTCAATTCTCTCCAATGTCACCAGACTCTCCACCTTCTTCAACCTCTAGCTCCATTATATTTAAACAAAGATCATCTACCTCATTTGTCATTTCTGCACGAACATAGCACAAACACGTAATTATAAATCAGAAGCAAAACGGTTCAACAAAACGGTTACACTAATAAGTCACAGCTAACAAATAAAACGCAACCAATCGACCTTTCAGTATTAAAGGAGCAGGTGCTAGATCAGAAGCAAACCATTCAACAAACCAGTGGTAAGAAAAATCATTTCAAGCAAATCTTTTTTTTTTAAATATGCAGAAATATTATTAAGAGGAGTTGCATGAAGATCATGGCAAAACCTGCTAAAGAGACCAACAATCCAGCAACGGCACAAGACCACATCAAGCTAGGAGCCCCCAAAAACCAGCCACAATACAACAGACTGTTCAGTATCACTGTCAACGAAAGCAAGACAAAAAGAGAGACCAGCAGCCTGCCACAACCAGCAGCTGCACATACACGCTCCTAGCAGTGGCTGAAAACTCAGCCAAACAAAGCCAGACACGCCTACACTACACTGAACAGAAGCAACTCACACGACAAGATACAAGCAGACCCAACCCTCAGCTGCGAAAAACACCCAGAAAAACCAGAAAAACTGTCACGTATCCACGTTAAAACGCCCACTGATCCAAACAATCGATTCATTTTTGTATTCCATTTTTACCATGATGACATCTTTTCTACATTCATACATTTCCCAGTCAGTCAGTACCCCCAATTAGTACATACACACGACCAATTGAAATAACTCACAAAGCTTTATCGCGTAAAAACGCCATTAACACGAAAATATGACCGAAATTGTAGAAATTTCAAATCCGATCATCAATTAGAAATTAGAAGGTAAGAAGAAACAAACCTGTCAGCAATGACGGAGCAGAGAAAGATAGTGTCTGACGGTGGCGAAGAGAAGAACAGAAGACGGTGATGGCGATTGGCGATTGACGATGATGACGGAGCAGAGAAGGGAAGGGAGGGAGTGATGCCGTGTGGACCTATGGTGGTGGTGGTGACTGGTGGTGAGTCTGGGTGGTGGAAGAGATGGGAGTGGCGGTCTCTTGAGTTGAGTCAAGCGAGACGTGGTGGCGATGAGAACATTGAGAAGGGAAGGAAGCGGCTGTGTGAGAGATTGAGAGTATTATTCAACAAATGAGTGATTTTAATTTTTAGGGTTAAGTAACCGGGTCTCGGGACAGACCCGAGACCTGCCGGGTCTGACCCGGTCAGACCCGGCCTTACACGGGTCGGGACCAGACCCGACCCGGACATAATTCGAGACCGAAAACCTGGTCCCGGTCCCGGAAAAAATCCTGGGACTCGGGCCGGGTCTTCGGGTTCCGGGACTGATTGACAGCCCTAGTTTTTATACACTCTTATGCTCTTGAGTCCTTTTATAGTAATATATGAACAGTTGTGGTTTAATTTTTAAAAAATATCTACAGATGTAGATATGGTCCAATAAAAAGACTAGAGATTTGGGAGTACTATGTTCTAAGTGCATACAAACTATCAAACAAAAAATTTAAGCCGAGAAGTTGTGATTGAATAATAAGATACTTATGCACTCTGAAATAATATATCGAGGTCGAGTATTGTAAATGAATATAAGTAATTGAAGAAAATCACCATCGTTGAAGGAACTATGACAGGCTGAAAAGGAAACAAAAGAAGGAAAAGGAATGGAAGGAGAAGGAGAAGGAGAAGGAGAAGGAAATGTCGTCACCAAGGAGCAGACTTCATTAATATCACATCACCATCGTCTTATTATTAATTCTCCTTTTCTAATTTTTACTTCATTTAAGCTTTTTTTAATGTAAAAATAGAGATAATCTTACAAAAAATTGTTTAGAGTATTTAAAATGTTAATTAGTTTTATTTATACATATTTACTATACGGTATGCCTCGAACTTGATATCTTTTACTAATTTTTCTCTAAAATTAGGTTGTTTACTATTTATGATGATTATTAAGGTTGTTTTTGCTTTTAAAAGTAAGGAAAGCCTGCAATCAAGGAAGGAAATGTACTGTACAAGTGTACAGCACACACAAAACTATCCAAAAGAGGCTCTGTGAAAAATAGCCCAGAAAAAATAAGATTAGACAGTGAAAAAACAATGGAGAGATGAGAGGGGTGAGATTGTCAATTAAAAAAGACACCAAGTGGTTGTGCGCGCGGGATCATTTTTTTTTGTCAGAGGAACCAAAAAATAGCAACAGCAAAAAAAAAAAACAGAGAAGAAAAAATAGTTCACGGGTTTGTCTTGAAAGGCCCTTATTTCACAGTTCTAGACAGACAGACACATATTCTCTCTCACTACATAACCGAGGAAAGCCAAACACTATTTTCTATTCTCAAGAAAAAAGAGAAACAAACTGTTCACTGTGACATTTTGTCATATATCTTCCAGCTATTTTTTTATCTTCGCTCTTTATCTCCTCATGCCCAACAACTTATCTACACTCACAAAGTGACAACCTTTCTTCCTCCTTAGTCCTTACTATTCTCTCATCTTCTCTGCGCAAATACAAAACAAGAATGGCGCTGATGCTTGACAACTGTGAGGGGATATTGCTCTCCTTAGACTCACACAAGACAGTCCCTGCTCCTTTCCTCACCAAAACCTACCAACTGGTAGACGATCCCGCCACCGACCATGTCGTTTCTTGGGGTGAAGACGACACCACTTTCGTTGTCTGGAGGCCGCCGGAGTTCGCTCGCGATCTTCTCCCTAACTATTTCAAGCACAACAATTTCTCCAGCTTCGTCAGGCAACTCAACACCTATGTAAGTAAATACCACTCCTTTTTAATCTTCAAGAAAGTTTGTGCCTTTCTTTTGAATTCTTTCTTCTTTTCACTTTTTTTCATCTTTTCTAATCCATGGTATAAAACTAACTCGGGTTTTGAATTTTTTTTTTCCTTTTTTGGGGGTCAACTAGGGTTTTAGGAAGATTGTACCTGACAGATGGGAGTTCGCGAATGAGTTCTTCAAGAAAGGTGAGAAGCATTTGCTGTGTGAAATCCATAGAAGAAAGACATCTCAGCCGCAAGTCGGCCACCACCACCACCATTCCCCTCTTGGCGTTTCTGGGCCCACCTTCTTCCCGTTCTCAAGCGGCCGCCTCAGCATCTCTCCCTCTGATTCAGACGAGCAAACCACCACCAACCACTGGTGTGACTCCCCACCGCCTCTCTCACCTCCAAGAGGAGGAGGAGGAGTGATAAGTAGTGGCATTAATAATGGATACAACAGCTCAGTGACTGCTCTATCTGAGGACAATGAGAGATTAAGGAGAAGCAACAATATGCTGATTTCAGAGCTAGCCCACATGAAGAAGCTTTACAATGACATCATCTACTTTGTTCAAAACCATGTCAAGCCTGTTGCACCTAGCACCAATTCATCCTATTCCTCTAATCATCATTCTTATTCACATTCTAATTCTTTGCTTTTTTGTGGCTCAGTACCTAATTGCTATGCCTCTGCCACTCCTACTAGCTGTTATAACCCTGTGACTGTTGCTTCTTCAAATGCAACCCCTTTGGTGCAAAAGCCATTAAGCAACCAGATTCTTGGGTATAATTATCCTGCAGCCAAACAAACCCCACCATCACCATTTCAAGTCCTCAACAACTCTCCTACTGCCTCTACCACACAAAGAACTTTGACCAATATCCTTGGATCAGTTGGAGAACCCAACCTTAATAGCTGCAAAACAAAACTGTTTGGTGTTTCTTTACAGTCCAAGAAAAGATTGTATTCTGATCAGTATGGTACCACTCATCCTGGAAATATGGAGACCAGTAAGGCTCGTTTGGTGTTGGAAAAAGATGATTTAGGATTGAAGCTGATGCCTCCTTCAGCATGTTAATTAATTAATTACTCATTAACTGGGATGTCACCCCCATCAATTAATCCATTAGAAAATATGAGGTTTTCTTTTTCTTTTTCTTTTTGCTTCTTTTTTGACTTGGGATATCTAAAGTTTAGATTTTTAATTGCTTCTGGCTGTTCTAGATATCTTCCTTCTTAATTACTAGTGAGATGATGAAAGTATGTTTGTGCGTGCGTGTGGGTAGTTGTGAATTGTTTTTTTTCTTCCTTCTGTATATAACTTTTGTTGTAAGCAGTAATTTTTCTTTCTTTCGGGATTAGAGTGAAGAAGATGAGATGAAATCAATATTATTAATTATTTATTTAAGGAGATATAATAGTAGTCTCTTTTTTTTTTCTTTTTCTGATCATGTCTCTTCATTTGTTTTGGGTTGGTGCAATTTATTGCCATGAGGATATCATCAGATGAGATCTCTTTTCCTCTTCTTCTTCCTCTCTGATCCATCTTTTTCTGAATTTGATGCCTGTGTGTTTCAGTTGCATTAATGCAGAGAGGGTGAGAGATAGAGAGAGGTATTAATGGCTTATTCGTATAGGAATTGTTTATTATTTTTTGTTTTGTGAGAAAGAAATACTACTACTAAAGCTGTGTAGCTAGAGCAGCTCTCTCTCTCTAGGGCTTTCTCTGATTAGTCCCATTAATGGATGGATCATACGTGCAGGTCCCTCTGCCTTTGGCTTTCAAAATACTAGAGCCATAAACTGGTAAAATAAAAATCTTAAAACGCTAAGAAAAAGATGGAAAAAAAGAGAGAGAAATCAGGAAAGTAGCTGGTTCCAGGTTCCACATACTGTGCAATTATCATTATCCTCCTCATTAGTGTCACAAAAAAAGAGTAAGTATCGCATGAATTTAAGGAGGAAGGATTGGTGTCATCATTTCTGATTTGATGAGATGAAGCTATATTAACTATACTAGTGGATTGTTTTACTGGGAATTTCACCGTTAGTAAAAAGTAAATAAATAAAAATGGCATGAGAACTGAAAAGTGATAGAAAAGGTGAGGTTTTTACTTTAGTAATTATGATGCAGGAAATAATAGAAGTAGGAAAAGAACAAGGAGAAAGAAACAAAGGCAGCAGCGAGGGAGCGGGGTATTCGATGAAAGGGAAATGTAAGAGAAACTGACTAAAAATATGTTTGAAATGTTTCCATCAACCCCTTCTATGCTTCTTCTTCTTCTTCTTCTATACTTCTCCATATACTTCTTCTTCTCAGAAGACCCCAAAAAACCTTTGCTTTTTCCTACTTTAAGCATCTCATCTCATCTCATCAAATTAATACTCGCCAACTCACCTCTCTCACCTCTCTCTCTCCTCTTTCCTCCCTTAACACATCCCTATCTCATCAAGTCTAGCAGATCAGTTCATTTTAAATAAATTTTGATAACTAAAACAAAATACTAATTCTCATACCTAAACTGATCTGCTAGACTTGATGAGATAGGGATGTGGGAATTAAGGTGTTTTTCCAGTTTTAGGTGTGCAGTGTGGTGTGGGTAGGAGGAGAGATTACTAGGAATGTGTGCATATGAAGGAGAGTTCCTAGAATATCTTTGTCGTGCAATCATGTCGCCTCTCTCAATCCATCCATCCATCCATCCATCAATCGTACAAGTGGTCATTGGCCATGGATGGGTGTACACGTGGTTCCAAAAAGAAAGAAGGAAAGAAGATACATAGTACTATGTCGTTTCATTCATCAGAACAAAACAAAACCCTAGTCACGTCGGTATTATTAATTAGCTATATATCTATTTAGTAGTATAAATTTTATAATTAAAAAATTATTAAATTTATTTAATGATATTACAACTCATATAAAGATATTAAGATTAACGGAAGTGTAGTGTAGGATTTCCCTAGTATGACAGCTGTGTAATAGAGGGAGGGTGTAGTAGTTGAACTTGTACACCACCTTCCTCTGTCCTATTTTGGGAGCACTGGCGATCGCACGTGACTTGGAGAAGATCACGTGTGGTGTAGAAGGATACGTCTAGTCGAACTTCTATTTTTGTTTTTGTAATTGTGTGTGCATGTGAGATGTGTCTATTTTATTTTTTATCTAATATGGAAAAAGGGAAGACTTAAAAAAAGAGAAAAGGTAATATATTGTCAGTGTGTGACGGGGCATCCAAAAGTGGAGACGGATCACCCAGTAAAGATGCTTTAAACCAGTCGTTTCTTTTGTTTCTTCACAGCCGTATTGGACCAACAAACTAGGCTTCTTTTCTTTTTGTGCAGCAGCAGCAGCAACATCAAGAATAATAAAAGGTTACTAGTTTATTACGACTCATCTTATTCCTTTTATTGTACTAGAATAAAAGACCACCGATTAATTATTAGCCAAAACGCACTTTGTAGTTTCACACTCTTTAAGTAAAACACTTTATTGACATATTCGAATACGATTAATCTTTCTTTCTTTTTATTTATTTAGATTAATAAATTGGGCTACCCCACAACCAAAATGCACGCTATTTTATTTTATTTCTCGCGGTGCTTCTCCATTTTGATTCCCTCTAATATGTGGATAAATCTAGTGATTATTTATTCTTCCTGGCTTGAAATATAGACTTCTTCCAAAGGAAACACTTTATTGGGCTTAAAAGCCTTCAAAATTCACACTGATTCTAATGGGCTGAAAAGCGTTGCCATCCTAAAGCCCTAACAAAGCCCAGACCCGCATAGCCGCCGATCTTTAGGGCTTAGCAGTTAATAACAGCAAATTGAAAAAAATGTCTGTCTCACCGCCAAAATCACGCGCCTCTTGGAAAGAAAAATTAGAAAACCTCACCGGAATGGAAGAACAGGAGATAGTTATCGCATCCTCTTCAATCGACGGCGGGATTGGCTGCTGGGACCTACAAACTGGGGCAGAGCAACTCCGTTACAAACCCTGCGCCTCCCCTTCTCACGGCCTCATCTCTGTCGGCAGCCGCTTCTTAGCCGCCTCACAACTTCAGAAAACCAATGCAGCCTCCGGTTCTGTCCTCTATTGGTCCTGGATTAAGGTACACAAGGTGTTTGATGATATTACTCTTATGGGAAAAAAACAAAAACTTATAATTTATTTCCCCCGATTTTTATAGCCTCAAGCAGAAGTTAAATGCTTCCCTGACGAATCCATAAAACCACTTGCTTCTAACAGTGAGGGCACGTATATTGTCGGTGGAGGCTTGTCTGGGAGTATATACCTATGGGAGGTGAGGTTATTTCATGAAGCCACTGTTTCTTTTAAAAGGGTTAAGAAACACTTATATCCATGTTTCCTATGCATTCGGGTGTATTTTAGGTAGCAACTGGGAGACTGCTTAAGAAATGGCGTGCACATTATCGGGCAGTTACATGTTTAGTGTTCACCGAGGATGATTCATTACTGGTTTCTGGGTCAGAGGATGGTTCTGTTAGAGTGTGGTCGCTTTTCACGTAACTCTTTTTTTCTTTTGGTCATTTCTTTACTTTGTTTTCTTCTTTCTTTTTGGTTATTTGGTGTGAACGGATGGATGTTTTTGTGAATTAGGATCTTTGATGAATATCGAAGGGAGGACGTAAGCCATCTGTACGAGTATAGCTTTTCAGAGCACACTTTGCGTGTTACTGATATTGTTGTGGGGTATGGAGGAAGCAATGCAATTATAGTTTCAGCTTCAGAGGATCGAACGTGTAAGGTTGATGCCATATTTGTTTTAAGATTATGTCTTCCACACGTGTACTTCTTCTATTTAGTAATTCAAAGTTTTTTGTTTGAAAAGTAGTAGTTTGAAGTTGTAGTGACTTATAGTGAGATTTCTAGATATACATGTTTTTTGAGTATGACCAAAACATTTGCCCTGTTAATTGCATCAAATACTCATGGTTTCCTTCTCATTATCTCATATAATGCGCATGTGACTTATATCAGATTCAATAATTTTTTATGAAGCTTGTCTTTGGGGATTTTATTTGATACTGTCTTTCACACAATTCATGCAATCGTGTTGGCTTTCGTATCTAACATGAATTAAATTTCTGTTGTAATGGCCACTGGTTTAGGTGTGGAGCATATCTAAGGGGAAATTGTTGAGAAATATTGTATTTCCCTCAGTAATTGATGCAATGGCACTGGATCCTGGTGAGCATGTCTTCTATGCTGGTGGTAGAGATGGCAAGATATACATTGCGGCGCTCCATTCTGATAGTTCCTCATCCAAAAGCCACTGGTTGCATGTTATGGCTTCATTTTCTACTCACAGGTTTTAGCTTTACAGTTTTTTCCCCTCTCAATAAATTACGGGCACATGTCATATCTTAAAGAAACTTGTATAACACTGTTTACTATGCTACATGCTTCTATTTTTCGACCACTACTATAACTACACAAGTCTGCCTGTACCTTTTAAAGTTATGTGGGAGATGTTTTAAAACTCAAAAGGGTGTTCTCTTTTTAGAATTCATTCTTAATCTCGATAGTGGGTACTCTAATCGTTTTCCACTGAGATACTGACCATTGTCTATGATTGACTCTTCCTCCCAAAGGATTTAAGTCGTCAAAGTTCATAAGTTATGAACTCAGAATTTAAGTTATTTGGTTCCTTGTGATTCTTTCATGGTTTGGGTTTGGTTAGAAATGTGCATGTTCATTTTTCCCCCTATTTCTTGTTTTACTTTAACTAACAGCTATTTTATTTTAAACAGTAAGGCTGTTACTTGCCTGGCATACAGTAAAAATGGAAATTTATTGCTTTCTGGATCAGAGGATGGTGTGATTCGAGCTTGGGATCCTAGAAGACATAGCATCGTTCGCATGTTCAAGCATGCAAAAGGTAATGTATGAAATGTTTGGCACTATATATGTATTTCGATGGGTTCTTTTTCCCCCCTTACATTGCAACTCCATGAACTCTGTTGTCTTCTTCCCCATGTTTTCCTATCAAGATTTCTCCCATTTGAATGATGATTGGTGAAACTGAAAATGAACTGCGGAAACTTTGCTGTTAGTCTTTAGGCTTGATGTTTGGCTTTTCATGTCCTTCAAGAAAACACACTTCAGAGTATGATCCTTGCACCAGCATCATAAGCAACTACCCCTTTTATGTGGTGCTTTTGTGTTCCCCCATGGACGCTGCCGATCTACCAAATTTTTTTTTGAAACCATATCTGCATGACCCCTTTTCTAGGGTACTGCAAGAGTAAAACATGACAGTAAATGCACCATTAGATGGCTGTTTTTTGTTACGCTGGACCAGAAGAAACCAGCTTATGTGAAATGAAGCACTGGTTGTATGTGCAGATCTTAACAATCTTTATATCCAAAACTGCAAATGTTGAAGTTGTGTCGGATGAATACTTAAAGCTACTTGAACTAAGACTTACTAACCATGATTTCCACTCTTTTTAGAGGAAAGCATGCTCTGTGATAATTATGTTAGCCGATGGTACAAGGATACTTAGTTTTGACAAGTGAAAGCCCATAGCTCACCATTGGGATATTCATTTTATGTATGTTGCAGGCCCCGTGAGCAATCTTCATGTTATTAGGCGACCACTTTACCTCAATCCTCGGGTGTCGAGCGTGCAAGCTCCCTCAAAAATGCACGGATCATCATTACCTCCTCCATTAAGTAAATATATGAAATCGACAGATGAAATTGCTGGAATTAATGCTGCAGTTGGACTTGCTACCTGTAATGAACCTCTAGGTGTTTCATACCTCAGCTGTCAAGTAATTGATGATCAAATCAAAACACTTCAGGTTTGTAAGTGATAGTATATGCTTGTGATTCACTTCATACATATTCAGTAGTTTTAGCCTCTCCGGTAGAGTGATGAATATAACAGAAGAGATGACTTCAGTGTTACTGTTTCTGCTGATATTTCTGTCAAAGTGATATGCATTTTCCTCATTTGCAGCAACAAGGCTCTTCTGCCGCAGCTGAATTGGAAGTTGGAAAACTAAAGCTTGTTTGCGCACAATCTATGCAAATGCTTCAGCAGCGGAATAAAATATGTGACAATGTGCTTGAATTCTGTGTGAATGAGTTATTGAAGGGGGAGAAGACAGGAGGTGGCAGTCAAAACTGAACCCAGAGATCTAGTTAAATGTTCCTTTTGCACGTGCGGCTTCGAAGCTCTTGTATTTATTTTTATCATTAATGTTATTAGAGGTGTGAGCGGAGTTCTCTGCAATCATTTGCTTTGATTTGGAAATCTGGAAGGAGGGAACATTTCAAGATTTATGTCGAAAATGAGTCTTTTTCATCTGATGGGCTGCGATCGTTAATTCGATTGAAGACATTCAACACATTCGCAGCAAAGTATTCCTTTGAAGATTGATAACTTTGAATTTCACACTCTATTTGCCTGATGCAACATCCAAGTTGTACACAGCAAGTCATTTGAGAGGATGGCGATGTCCTGTTGCATAATAGACAGATTGGAACCTAACCGGTGAAGCTGAAGCTAAAAAACTTATTTTTTCTACTTTTTCTTCCGTTTCTATGAGGATTTTTGTTGTTTTTATTTAGAAAAAAATTTGATTTAAATAGCAATCAAATACTATAAGATTTCTTCGAACTATCAAACATATCAGTTATACTATACTCACGAATTCTATTCTTTACAAATTTCTTAATTCTTATAAGAACTAAATAATTATAAACATAAAAGATCTTATATTTATTTTAATTTTTCCCACAATCTATACAATTTCTTGTATTTTTAATCTAATAATATATATTTTTTAAAGTTGAGATCTATAAGCGACGCGTCACTCCAGTTAAAGGGAGGAAAAAGAAAACCAAACATACCGACGGTCTCTTGTCTTGACATGACAAGGAAAAATACCGTTTGTTTTGTAATTACTGTGCTGTACTTTTTACTTCAAATGAGTTAATCTTACTCTTACCTCAACTCACTTTCTTGCGCAGATTTCATCGTTCTCTCCCAACTTTCTCGAGAAAATCTTCTTTCATGTACTTTCAGAGAGACCCATCTTAACAATTCTTCAATCTGCTCATCAAGGTAGGCTCTTTACTTGCTTTTGTTGCTCAATTTTGTAGCTTTCTCGATCTGGGTCAGCTTGGTTCTGACCCTATGTTCCATGACGTTCAGTTTTGTATCTGAAAGTTGATAATTAGAGCTTCCACCATACAGGATTTTTATGTTGTTAGATGTATTGGTGCTAGAGCTGTTGTGTGTCCGTGTCTGTCGGTATATCATGGTGCCTCCTCGGAGGAAGAAATGGACAGAAGATGAGGAGAAAACCCTAATTGAGAAATGTGGTGAGATGCTAGCTGATGGGACGTTAGCGAAAATGAAAACACGGGAGAAAAAATACAAGCCAATTGCATTGTATGTGACCTCTGTGCACAATGCTCATGATCCTTCTGCATATCCATGGCAGTGGACATGGAAAGATGTGTCCACCAAAGTGCAAAACATGAGGCATCAATACTCGCTTGTTAAGCAGAAGATTAAGAAACCGGACTTTGGTTCATTGGAGAATTCAGGGGGTAGTGGAGAGTTTTCTAACAGCAGTGGAGAGTATGATTGGGTGGAAGGGCTCACTTATTGGTCGAACTTCCTAAGATATAAGGAAGTATTTGGGGATGTGCCTGCTGCTTATAATACAAGTAATGAGTTAATGGGAGTCTTGAATGAGGACAGGGAGAATGGCGGGGCTTTGTTGGGGGTTGGCAGAGGGACAGAGATGGTGGAATTTGGGCAAATGGTTAATTCAGCAGATGGGGATTTTGCTGCGATGGATGGAGGTGAGAATGGGATGCTAGGTTTGGGATTTGATTATGAAGGGGAAGAGGCGGAGGAAAATTACAACGGTAATGGGCGAGTGAGGGAGGACGGGGATGATGGTTTCATGTTTGAAGAAGTGGAACCTAGTGTGTCTAGTTTGAAAAGGAAGAGGAAGGCATTAAAGGGGTTGGGGAAGAGGGTGTTTGGGTTCCTTTCCAATCAGTTAGGGCAGGTGAGAGAAATGGAGGCTAGGTATGAGCAACGTGAGGGAGAGAGGGAGCAGGAGAGGCAGAGAAGGGAGAATATTCGGTTGGAGAAGGAGCACAAATGGGAGCGGAGACTGGAAGAAAAGGAAAAAGAGAGGGAAGAGAGGGTAAAAGACAGAGAACGGTTAAGGAGGCAAAGGATTCGAGAGTGGGAAGCAATGGAGAAGGAGAGCGAGGAAAGGGAAAGAATAAGAAGAGAGGAGAACTTGATGGAAGAGAATGAATGGGAGGACAGAATGAATAGGAGGAGGTCAGAATGGAAGAAGAGGATGGAAGTGATGTTGAGTCAGCACCGAGCAGAAATGGAGCAGATTCAAACCCGTATTCTTCATGAGCAACAAAGTCTTAGCAGTCAGTTGCTTGGGATTGTTTCACAGTGGACTGGTCATCCAACTGGCGTGTCTGATCATACAGGTGCTAGCAACCATTACCTATCACAAATGATGCAGAACTTGCACCATGTGAATGGTATGGAACATGGGGACAGTAGGGTTGATGGAGATGCTCCGGGTGATCAATTCATCGTTGATGGGTGATCTCTTTCGGAAGATCATTTTCACACTTGGTGAAATAACAAGGGAACGCCGGAACATGTCTATGATATGGCATGAACTGTAAAAGTTCGAGAAATGTTGTAATTGCATTTTATCATGTACCTGTTATGAGAAAATGCCTGTATATTTATTAATATCTTTATGTTTAGTGCAGAGTTTAGACAATTAAGAGGAACAGTAGATTGCTTGCTCGTGGATGTAAGGTGCCTTTTCTGTCATAGCTTTTCTTCTTTCCCTCTTGCAGCCTTGCACGGCTAATTTTGCCATGGCATCAGAAAGAACTTGAAGATGATGGTTTTGTTGGTAAAAGTGTTGATGCATAATCAGTAATGTATATACTAATACTATCCTCTTTTAACTTTTGTAAACTACTAATTAGCTTACTGTCCTATTAATTATAGTCCATCCACAAGAATTTAAAGCTAGAGAAAGCAACTATTTCCTATTTTTTTCTCTAAAACATTGTTGGGCTAGATCGATCGATCGATCCATCTGTAACATCTTTGTGGGTTTTCTTCAACAATTTGAACTTATTTATTTTCTGGATTGTCTACATTTGTTTAAGAAAAAGATTTTGTGGGTTTTCCTTTTTTTTTGGTATAAGTGGGTTTTCCTTCAGTTCAACTAATTAAGCAAAAGGGGCAAACTTATTAATCAATAATTAGTGCTCGCTCCTTTAAAAATGAAAGCAATTAAAATGGTGCAGATCGATCGTCTGGTTTAACTTTCTAACGTTTAAAATAAATATTTCTTTTTGAAAGAAAAAAAAAGGAAAAAAATTGTTCTTTTGTGGTTTCATGACATGCCTTTCAGTGTACAACGTGTCGTTTGAATATCAAAGAATTTTAACGACAAAGCGTTTGGAATTGGGTCTTCTTGCGCCGTTTAATGTCACCTGGCAAAAAATGAGACGCGTTATTCATTTCAGCTTTTCTTCCCTAATTTGATTGATTGGGCATTTACCCCTACATCGTTGCCGGGGGGGGAAATTTCTTCATTTTTAGTAATCATTTTCTATTTCCTTTACGAAATAATATATATATTCTTAATTGTTCTTTGCTGTCTACGCTCGTGGCGCTTCCTTTCATCTCCTTGGTTGAATTTGGAGTAGAAGCTGAAATTTGAGATGATGCTAAGGACAAGGTGTGTAGCTGCTGCGTCTTCTTCTACTGCTGCTGCTTTCGCCCGTCTACGCTCAGGTAATTCTGGGCTTAAATCAGTTTCCTTTATTGCTTCAGATAATACTCGTATAGTCAGTGATGGGTTTAGTGAAATTGGTCTCCTTAAAGACCAATGCTTCATAGGGTTTGATCAAATCGAGGTACAAGTCAGCTTGAAGAGGGTTTGGGTTTATTTAATTCCGTGAGCTTTCATGATACACCTTCTCTGCGTTGCAAGTTTCCTTTTTACTCTGCCTTCTGTTATTGGGTATTCTGATTCTTTTTCCTTATTTTTGGATAAGGATCTCGTCCCTCTCTATAGATCTACAACCAAGAAGTCTTGTTGTTGTTAGCGTGATTGCATAGAGTGAGCATTCATTCCGTGGCTGGAAGATGGCATTTTACTCTGAGGAGGACAAACCTGAGGATTACCTTTTCAAGATTGTTTTAATTGGTGATTCTGCTGTTGGGAAATCAAATTTGCTTGCCAGATTTGCTAGAAATGAATTCTATTCCAATTCTAAGTCAACCATTGGAGTAGAGTTCCAAACCCAAAAGATGGACATTAATGGAAAAGAAGTTAAAGCGCAGATTTGGGACACTGCTGGCCAGGAGCGGTTTAGGGCTGTCACCTCAGCGTATTACAGAGGTGCGGTTGGAGCTCTTTTGGTCTATGACATCAGTAGGCGCCAGACATTTGATAGCATTGGCAGATGGCTTAATGAACTTCACAGTAAGATTGATAAAAACAATTCACTTTATGTTTCTGTCTTTTGAGGATTAATGTTTTGTTTGACCACTACAGTTCAATCTTTTGTTTCTTCCAGTAAATGAACCCCATTGTTCAATCAGATTTTGAAATTTGTATGACATTGACTGTGTTTCGGTAACTTGGTGCTCTATGATATCCTCTAACTTTACATGATGTGATGCCTTTGAATTACTGTTGATAATCTTCTCTCCCAAGGTGACTATCATCTTAACCATTGGCAGGTTGAATTTTTTTTAGTGGTGGTCATACTTAAAGCCTTTAGATAAGATTGAATATAGTTTGGAAGTGATTCCTTGCACTGTAGCTCCTTTGCTCTTCCATTTCCTTTGAATATATTGATTTGCTTTTTCATATACCCATTAATCGTTTTGTGCTTATAGTTGGCTTTCCTATTGGCAGCTCACTCTGACATGAATGTAGTAACGATACTTGTTGGCAACAAATCTGATCTAAAAGATGCTAGAGAGGTACCCACAGCAGAAGGCAAGGCATTGGCAGAGGCACAGGGTTTGTTTTTTATGGAAACTTCAGCTCTTGATTCATCCAACGTATGTGCTGCCTTTCAGATGGTTGTTAAGGAGATCTACAATATATTAAGTCGGAAAGTTATGATATCTCAAGAGCTCAGGAAACAGGATGCTCCTCCAATGGGAAATGGGAAAACTGTGGTTTTACAGGATGGAGACCAGGAAAGTAATGCAGAGGCTAAAAAGGGATGTTGTTCGTCTTAAAGAAAATTAACGGTATGCTTAGCCTAAATCTCTTCCTACTTGTCCAGAATTTTCCACTGATGTCGCCAACAATTTCTTCTCCATTCAATCACTTCTTTGATTATCTTAAATCGTTCATTCAGTAATATTTTAGTTGTTCCAACTTAATGTTAGTTAAAGGAGATAAGTTGAAGTAGTGACAAATGTAAATGACCGGATGGGGATCAGAAAGAATTATGTTATACATGTCCAGGTTTTCAGTGTAATTCTTCTGTACTCGTTCATTCCTAGAAAGCAACAGATTTTCAGTGTAATTCTTCTGTACTTGTTCCTAGAAAGCAAAAGAAAAAAGTTTACCAGATCTTTTACTTTGCTGTATGTTGGCCAATATTGTTTTATTTTTATCGCAGATTTTCTTTCGTTGTTTTGTTCATTTTTTTTTTCCTTGGAAGATTTTTTTTTTGATGCCAGCTTGGTGGTCTATCAGATGATGCTAAAGTTCAAGGCTTCAAGCTGCCTTCTTCCTGACAATGTTGATCCCCATCAGTGTTCATAACTTTGACACTAGGAGTGTTGGTCGCTGTCGTGCTTCATCAAAGCTATGCCCCTAAAGCAAAGAAATTCCTCCATTTTCTTAATTTATTCGCATTACTGTAGATGGCTGTTTTTTTCAGTCCAGATTACATTCATAAATAGTTGCTTTTTAGGAGAAAAAAGTCTCTTGAGCATGAAAAGGTTGATGGTACTTTCTTTTTCTTTTACAAGGCCATGAGTTTCATCACAAACACCGTAAGATAAACCTAGTATTGTTAATGGATAAAGTGGGGCCAGCGAATGCAAAACACTGAAACAAACAACAACGCCGTCAGATTGAAATAAACCAACTCTTAATTAACCTTGTCAACAAGGAATGAAAGTACAAATACTAAACGTCATTTACAGAGCTGGGTGACAAAAAAGACTCTGAAGATCGCACTGTTGAAGTATTTAAAGAGGCGGAGTTCAACTGTTCATTTGGTCTAGAAGCGCTTTTTCAATGGCATCCACATAGTTTGACAAGTTCTGCCGTAAATTTACATCCAAGGAGTTTGCCAGCTTCTAATGAAATCGAAAAGTACACGAATCAGAAAAAAATGGAAGATTCAACAAATAAACACCAATAATCGACAAAAAATGCTAACCTCAACCTCCTGCAGAAAACACACAGAAATTTCCTTTGAGTGGGGCTCTAAACTATTGAGAGAGATCAGCTTCATTGGAGAACTTAACAAGGGCCAACCAGGAGAGACCTTTATAAATGCATCAATGCCCTGAGTCATATGAGCTATAATTGTCCCATCTCTATCCAAGTATTCAAAGGAGTGCCTGCAATAAGCTAGAAAGTTAGTCCAAAACCTGAAAATGAGGATTCAAAGTGGATGCTTTGGAAATGAGTCAAGTAGCTGGTATTTAAAGCACCAAGTCAATCAACTTCCCTTAGGCACAACATTCTCACCTAGATTTATTTGCACTCTTCACCACCATCTGTCTCAGGGTATATTGAATAATTCTATCTTGCACTTTTGTTAGAAACCATCCCATTGCTGGCCTTACCTCTGACGTAGTTTCTGAGAGTAATTTCCTTCCATATTGGCAAAACATTATGTTCATTCAAATGAAGTTTAAAGAAAATAAGAAAAGCAGATAACAAGAGAATGTTCTAAGGCACAACATGTTTGTTCTTTAAGTACTATATCATGTTTATTTAAGGCAGAGACAGAATATCTTGTCTACATTTGATTAGTTCATTTTTTTTAAGTTCAGCAACAAAAGTTTCCAGTACGGGCAACAATATCAAGAGGTACTAACCTAAAAGACTTTGCAGAATCAACAATGTCACCTATGTATACATCATTTGGGAACATCTGGACAAAAGGAAGAGGGTATCAGAAAAAACTGTCAGGAGCTCTGGCCAATGGATGGTCAGAGTCTAGACTCCTTCTACATCTTTTGTCAAATCATTTGACTTTTAATAAACTTGGATGGTAAAAACAAAATTGTAAAGATAGGTGTAATGAATAACGAAGATTAAAGGTCCCATGGACCTTTTTCAATCATAGTTCTGAAATAAATATTTTGCCTTTCTATTCTTTTCTATCATTGCATCAGCGTGGGAGCGCATACTTTTGCATCAATAAGCTAAGAACTTCGTATAGTTAGCAACAGCATGTTCAAGTGAAGGGGGAGCAACAGTCCCTCATAAAATTTGGAGACCAAGTAATCCAGGAATAACCAATATCACATATTCATAGTCAGAGAGATTGTCAGTGAGCAAAATGGGGCAAGAGGAATTGTAAAGGATGATTCATAATTTTACAAGAGATAAAATGAAAGATGCGAACCTCAACATTCTTCATCTCCATAGTTCCTGTATCAACTTCTATTAGAAATTCATGATTTACTTCCAATGACTCAACGCTGTCTTCAATCTTTTGAAGGCACAGAGAATCGTCTAATTTTGGAATAAATGTCCGCAATGACAATTTAATGCAAGTTCCATCAAAATCAATGCCTTTCAGCCCTGACAACTCCTCTTCAAGTTGTTCTATGGCATCCAACCTGACAACAGTTAAAAAAAGAAGCATGTTTAAGGCGTGCACATGGTTGTGCAAATGAATAAATCATAATAAAACTGACTTGCCTTTTGAATATAGAATCAAGATCCTGCATGGACTTCAAAATTGATTTGCTTTCCTCAATTTGAGTATCAAGCTTCAAGATCTGAAAGGTATGAAGACATACTTTAGTAGCATAATAACAAAATGTAAGCATCAAATGCCATGATGCAATAACAGTCCACAATTACTCAACCACCATTAGTACACTTCCAGAAACAAGATAGCATAATCCTGTTATATGATTCAGAAATCAATAAAATTATAAACATATCCAGAGATGGCAATATAGTTTCAGCTATGCATATGGTCAATACACAAAGAGAATTCAAAGAATCACTGCTCTGAGAAACCTCAAATTCATGATCTCTATTTTCATGCATTAAATTTGATTCATCTGTTCCATATGACACCCATTCCATGTGGGCAGCCTCCTTTTGTCTCTCTGGATCCTACACAGACATAAGATGCCAAAGGTTAATTTGCATCTCAAAAGGATGAAATTAGAAAATTCAAAACTGCTCTTTCTTAACCAACCTTCGATGTAACAAAATCTAATGAACATTTCAACATTTCAAGATTGCTCTCCACTCGAACAGAATCTGGAGCAAATAAAATAACAAATGTCAACAGACAGGGACAGGTGCCACATACACACCACAAGTGTCAAAAAAGATACTAGAGTGCCACAAAAAGAGTGAAAGTTGACCTTCCATATGAGTTCTAGTGAGGACCTCAATTTCATTAGAGGCCTTAACAGTCTCGGCCTCCACAGCAGCCAGCTCCTCTTTTAACTGTGCTAAATAGGCATCTACATCATAAAATAAACTCAAGACTAAAATCCACCCCAACAGTAGAACTCCATCATAACAAAAAGAAATTTAAGGAGTGATGGTAAGAAATAACAAAATTTTGAAGGCTCACCTAAATCTTCAACACCTAAGAAACTGAAATCTGAGAAGTCGGAAAGAATCTGGTTCACTCTGCTCTGTATATTTTTTAAAATAAATAAGTATATTTCCAAGAAAAAATGAGTTTCAAAGTTGGAGAGAATCGGGTTCACTCTGCTCTGTATACAAAATTACCTGGAGTTGAAGAGCGCAGTCGCTGAGTAACTGGTCTGAGTCTGGGGAGGGTGCTTCCGAAAAGTCAAAATCATCGTCAATGCAATTTCGGTGACTGTCTTCAAGTTCATTCAGTTGGCTGACGACAAAACGAAACCGAGAAAAACAACATCAGAAGAAGCACTTGAATCGCCATGAAAATGGCATGTTGCAATAAAGAGAGAGACCTGCTAATGGCTTGGAGATCGAGAAGGGGCGATGATGGAGTGCCTTCCATTTCGGCCGGTAACTGGTCTTGCCGTGAAATCTCTGCTCGCCTCTGCTACTAGAAGCAGTGGTGGTGCTAAACTGCCACTGGAGTGCTCCGGAGCTCCTTCTTCTGTCTGCTAGAAATAAAAAGGGAAAACGCCACCAAAGGTAACTGTACTTTGGGTTTGAACTTTATTTGGCACCTCAACCTTTTTTCGTCTTTGTACTCGTACGTTAGTGTTTGATCACATTTGGTATCTGCGGCCGTTTCCGTCAACAATTTGCTGTTATATAGCCGACGTGGCATGCCACGTCATGCCACGTCAGCATTAGTTTAATTTTTCTTTTATTTTTATTTTCTTTTATTTTCTTTTATTTTCTTTCTTTTTCTTTTTTTTTTCTTTTCTTCTTTCTTTCTTCTTCTTTCTTCCTCCTCTAACGAAAACTCCCATTTCCTCTTAAAAATCAAATCTTAAACCTCTACCAATCCAAATCCAAATCCATCCTCCTGCCAACCCGCCGCAACAACCCGAAATCAACCAACAAATCCAACCACAAACCGATCACCAATCCAATCAACGAAACAACGAAATCAATTGAGACAAACAGAACAAATCCAATTAATTCCCAAAACGGAGCAGTCAATTAATCCCACCACAAGCACTCAATTAATTGAAAATAACAATCAAATTCAATCCAAAACAGAGCAAGCAATTAATTAAAGACAGTAATTGAATTAATTGAAAACAAGAGAGTGGTTGGGTGAGGCCGGTTGGGTTTTGGGAATGAGCAGCAAGTTGGGTTTTGGGTGAGGCCGGTTAGGTTTTGGCGGTGGTGAGGAGATGAGCAGCGGCGGCGACAGAGAGGAGATCGGGTTGGTGTGACCGTGGAGGGGTTGGTGTGGCCGTGGAGATCGGGAAGAAGAAGAGAGAAAGAAGAGAAAAAAGAAATGAAAGGAAAGAAAGAAAGAAGAAAAGGAATTGGTGTTGGCTTAATTCAATTTTGCAGGGGATTTGAAATTAAATGATTGGGAATTGATTTTGTTGGCTGAAATCAATTTTGTAAAGGAATTGATTTTTGGCAGTGGTGGTATTGGAGTTGGCAGGTAAGGGGTCGGGGAAGAAGAAGAGAGAAAGAAAGAAAGAAAGAAAAAGAAAAAGAAAAGGAGGAAGAAAGAAGAAAAGAAAAAGGAAGAAAAAGAAAAAAAAAGAAAAAAAAGAAAAAAAAGGAAAAAAAAGGAAAGAAAATAAAATAAAAAAGAAAAAAAGAAAAATTAAACTAATGCTGACGTGGCATGCCACGTCGGCTATATAACGGCAAATTGTTGACGGAAACGGCCGCAGGTACCAAATGTGATCAAACACTAACGTACGAGTACCATTTAAAGACGAAAAAAGGTTGAGGTGCCAAATAAAGTTCAAACCCAACGTACAGGTACCTTTGGTGGCGTTTTCCCAAATAAAAAATAAAAAAAAATCAAAAGGTTACCTTGTTGGATCCGATTGGGCTTCGGATCGTTTTGGGCTGGTCACATTTTTTTTTATAACTGAATTGGGTTGGTTGCTTTAGCAGTGACAGTTTTGTGATAATTGGGCTGGCCATCATTATCCAAAACAAGGTAAAAGGTAAAATACACCTCTATATTTGTATTATAGGTTAAGATAAGCCATTATATTTATAATTGAGTCAAATAAGCCACTGCATTTGTATCACATGTCAGGATAAACCACTACATTTGTAATTGAGTCAAATAAGCCACTGCATTTGTCAATTTGATCTACATTAGCCACTCATCCCTAAAAATAGTTATACCTTGTTTGGATATATCATAAGAATATGCTTACATGGTATTCTTTTTTAAATGACATGACATAAAAACCATGACCAACACTCATTTTTACAATTGAAAAATAAAAAGTTGGATATCAAAAATAAATAAAATTGAGTGCACAAAAATAGTGGTTTATTATTTTGATTTTACTCAATGTTTTATCGCTAAAAAAATGAATATTATTTTGATCTCGCTTGATTTTTTATTTTTGAATATTTTGATTCAACGTTTTATTTTTCTATTGCAAAAATGAATGTTGAGCATGATTTTTATGCCATATTTTAAAAAAAAATACTATGTAATCATAGTCTTATGATGTATCCAAACAAAGTATAAGGGATGAGTGGTTAATATAGATTAAATGGATAAATGCAGTGGCTTATTTGACTTAATTATAAATGTAGTGGCTTATCTTGACATATGATACAAATATAGTGGCTTATCCTGACATGTGATACAAATGCAGTGACTTATTTGACTCAATTACAAATGTAGTGACTTATCTTGACCTATGATACAAATGCAGGGGTGTATCTTACCCTTTTTCCCCAAAACAATGATTGTTTATTGTTGGGTTGTCATCTGGGTAAGATTTCCGGTGCAACAGGATGTACACAACTGGATGCATCCTACAATTATGATTGGTGAAAAAAGGGACCCGTCCGTATTAAAAACGAAAGAAGGTAAAGGAAGGAGGCTCCACCAGTTTGTCCTGCGCCTCGTAGTATCCGACCTGTCATCTTAATCCACAATCCACGCAACGCAATTGTTTCGTTGCTTGCTGATCATATTAACTTCCGGACTTCACAAGTCAGTCTTCTTCGCTCAAACAAACACACAAAATGAGAATGGCACTACCAGCAACATCGCTCAATCTGCTACTTTGCTTACTTTTCCAACTCCTAATTCTCACTTCCTCTACCTTCTTCAAGCCTTTCAACGTCACCTATGACCACCGTGCTCTCATCATCGACGGCCGCCGTCGAATGCTCACCTCCGCCGGCATTCACTACCCTCGTGCAACCCCTGAGGTTCTCTGCTCAATTTTGTCCTGCAATTTTTCAGAATCACTTCTTCTCAAGGGATTCATCTGTAGTCTGTTAATTTTATTGCTTAATACTATCTCCGTCCTGAAATAGATGTCGTTTTGATACTTTTTATTACTGTACACATTACTTGACTTTTTAGTGTTTGAGCTACTTTTTGTTACTGTTTCAAAGTGACAGTTATTTGAGGACAGAGGTAGTAGTAAGTAAATAAATGCATTGTTAATGTTATAGATGTGGCCTGATTTGATTGCAAAGAGCAAGGAAGGTGGCGCTGATGTGGTTCAGACGTATGTGTTCTGGAATGGCCATGAGCCTGTTAGAGGGCAGGTGCGATCATTAATTAATAATATCTATAGTCAGCGATAAATTAATAATAATGCTATAATTATCATCATTATTATTAATGCCGCTGCTCCTGCTGCTGCTGCTGCTGCTACTATTATTATTATTATTATTATTATTATTATTATTATTATTATTATTATTATTATTATCGATAATTTCTTGGGAAAATTTTATACTACATTTCCAGTGTGTACCTTCGCTCACAATGTGGCTAACAGTGGATTCCACTGAATGTGAGAGAAGGCGTATATACCGCAAGATTACCGCATGATGTACTCCTTTATCACTGGTTGATGAAGATTCTTTTTCTTTTCTGTACTTTTGGGCTTTCAGTATTACTTTGAAGGCAGATATGATCTTGTGAAGTTTGTTAAGCTGGTGGGAGCCAGTGGACTTTATCTTCATCTTCGCATAGGTCCTTATGTTTACGCTGAGTGGAATTTTGGGTTCACCTCTTTTACCATCTTTCCTTTTTAGTATAAGTTCTGTTTTGCTTTCAGCTTGTAATCTTGTTGCTGGAAATGCTGTCGTAGGGGCTTTCCTGTCTGGTTGCGAGATATCCCTGGTATAGTATTCAGGACTGACAATGCCCCATTCAAGGTATAGTAGAGCTATGGACTTCAGTAATTGCAAATTTATATTGTTTGTTTTATGCTAAAATGAGTGGCACCTGGCACGGTTCTTAAAGTTGTATTATGGATTTTTCTGCACTATTGTGGTCCACCTGCACCCACTTAGAGGCATGGAAATTCAGCAATCTAATAGAATATCATTTCAATTTTTGAAAATTTGATCGTATCAGAAGGCATTTCATTTTCTCCCTGATTCATGTGTAATTGACTGTGCCCTTATCAACACCATCTGTTATCATGGATGAGCTTGACCATGCTGTTGACTCCCGCAATGTTGAGAATCCAATTACATCTCACCATTCTAACCTTTCTAGCATTCATTTGAAGAAATATAGCAAAGTTTAGCTAGTTCTTTGCCATGTTTTGGCATTACTTTCACCCTCTGTTTTAAACTGATGGGATATTTCTATTATGCCATTTTCTGGTGTTGATGCTCTATCTTGTATAGCTGTTGGTTCTCACAACAATTTCCTTACCGTAACAATTGAGCTTGAAGAGACTGAGTCAACTCACTCCATTTTGCGGACATGATCTCTGTTGACACTTAAGCGTTTTATTACTGGATGAAATGCCGTTTGTTAAAAAGATAGTCGATTTGATGCGAGAGGAGATGCTTTTTTCTTGGCAAGGTGGTCCAATCATCTTGTTACAGGTCATGATCAGCTGTGGCTGTTAAGGTTCAATTATTTGGGCAACTTCTTTGCCTTAGTAACTTTCAGTTTTTAAATAAGCATGCCATAACGATGGGGGAATTTTTACAGATTGAAAATGAATATGGAAATATTGAAGGCTCATTTGGTCAGGGTGGAAAAGAGTACGTCAAATGGGCTGCTAGCATGGCTATAGGGCTAGGTGCTGGGGTTCCATGGGTGATGTGTAAGCAAACGGATGCTCCTGAAAACATTGTAAGGTCCTTATGTCTTGCAGTTTTTGATGTCTTTAATTTTCTTGAAACTAGTATTCTCTACATTGAATTTGAAAAGTATATAAACTTCGATAGTAGAAACAGTTTGAATTTGTTGTTGGTCTAAAAGAGTTCTGATTTCTGTGGTTTAAGTTTGCTTATGTTCCAGATCCAATTTCCAGTCATTTTATTGGTTACTGTTTCCGCAGATAGATATCTGCCTGCAATGGATACTATTGTGATGGTTTTAAGCCAAATTCCATTAAGAAACCTATATTTTGGACTGAGGATTGGGATGGATGGTATGGCCTGCCTTATGAATTTCAAGTTTGGTTTATTAGCAAACTTCCATAATTTATTTTTTGTCATTTCTTAAAGTGCATTTAGCACAGTTTGAGATGATACAGTGTTCTGGGGGGTGCAAGCCTCATCAGGTGTGTGCTAGACTTTGATAGCACTTGATGAGTATAAAGTTTGATATTTTACTAACTTTACAAAGTGTCCCTCGAAGTGAGGCTTGCTTTTTTTGGGTAATTTATGGTTGTCAGGATGAAGTCTTTCCATTAAACCACTGGAGTTGGTCCAGTGGTGAGGGGTTAGGAAATCTCTTAAGAGGTCAGGGGTTCAAATCAGCTTCAAACACTTTTTTAATTTTTTCCACGGTTATGTTTCACATTGTTTTTTAACTTATTGTGCTTTGATTCTGAAACTATTGGTTGTTCATTCTGAAATCTCTTTGCCCAACTGTTAAAATTTATGAATGGAGTTTATCATTTTCATTTGACTTTAAGGTTTGCAAGTTGGGGTGGAAGATTGCCTCACAGGCCTGTTGAAGACCTTGCCTTTGCAGTTGTTCGCTTTTATCAACGTGGTGGGAGCTTCCAGAATTATTATATGGTACTATTGATTGCTGAAATGACTTATGTGACTTACATTGACTAGATCATGCAAGGAAAGTAAAATCTTATAATAAATCATCTTATCAGGTTTTGGGGAAGTGTTTCATTTTGGAACTACCAAATCATGGACTGCTTTGTCATTGTTTACAAGATTATATTATATGTGCAATTCTTTGATGGCTATGCTTCTGTTAGATTCCTTTTTTAATTAATGAAATGCTTGATTTTTTAGATTAAGCGCATATCTTCTTATCTTTTCAAAAGGTACTTTCGGACTGCTTAGTTTCTACTGATTCAAAAAAGAACTTCAGTATATGTTTTAAGTGGGAATTTCCAGGTGCACCATGGCATCACAGCAAATGGATCTATAAAGCTTGTGCATATGCATCATCTAGGACTCTTTTCTTACAAACGATTGTACACATAACATGAGAAACTATATAACTTGCTGGGGATTTATGAAGTGTCTTCAATGATAGTAATATTTATGAAGCATATAAAACCTGTCACTTGCGTTATGTAAAATTCAGATTCAGTCAGTATCATCCTATCACACATGATACATGACAAGTCTGTATGGTTGCAGTATTTTGGAGGAACAAACTTTGGTCGGACTTCTGGTGGCCCATTCTATATAACTAGCTATGATTATGATGCTCCAATAGATGAATATGGTAAGTCAAAGTGGATTTGGAGATGCAGACTTTTTATGCAGCAAATTTTTGATAAACATTACATTAGTGCTGTTGTATAAAATGAAAATCCATTGATGTAAGGTCAACAACAAAAATAAGCACCAATGTTGTCATTTCAGTCTAAACTAACCGAATAATGGTCTTCTTCAATTAGGAATGCTGAACGAACCTAAATGGGGGCACTTGAAAGATCTGCATGCTGCTATAAAGCTATGTGAACCTGCTCTAGTTGCGGCAGACTCGCCTCACTATATAAAACTGGGATCAAAGCAGGAGGTTGTAATATGGGAAAGCATTTCTGCATTTGATTGACGAACCTTCATCACTTATTTTTACTTGCCTGCTTGTTGGAACTTTTTTCTTTGTATTGTTTGGATCTTTCCTGAAGTTACACTTTTTGAATTTTCTACTTGCAGGCGCATGTGTACCATGCCAAGACCATGCACGGGATTGAAACCGAATGCTCTGCATTTCTTGCAAACATTGACGAAAGGAAAACGGCTACAGTGACATTTCAAGGTCAATCATATACTCTGCCACCATGGTCAGTGAGCATAACACCAGACTGTCGACATGCTGTGTTCAACACTGCCAAGGTTGGTTTTTCAATAATACCTCTCTTTTCTTCTCTGATTTCATGTTACCTGTCAATGGAACCTTTGTGTTCAATGAAGATTCAGAATTTATTGGGTCTAATATCTTTGAGTCTAACCTATCCTGTTTTTGAAGCATTAAGACAGGAGGAATGGAGAAATGCTTTTCTCCATAGAGACTTGGAGGAAGAGATTTATATGACTATTCCACCAGGTTTTGATGAAGAGGAAAAGGACAAAGTGTGCAGGTTGAGGAAAGCACTGTATGGGCCTGAAGCAATCAACAAGAGTGTGGTTTGAGAGGTTTTCCAAGGCCAGGGGTTTGGATACAAACAGAGTCAAGGAGACCACACCCTATTCATCAAGCAATCTTTCACTAGAAGTGTCACTGCCTTACTTGTGTTTGTAGATGACATAATAGTGACAGGAAATGATGAAAAAAAGGAGGAGGAATTAAAAAGGAAGCTGCTAACAGAGTTTGAGCTGAAAGAGTTAGGGAAACTAAAATACTTTCTTGGTATTAAGGTGGCTTACTCATCCCAAGGAACCTTCATTTCTCAACAGAAGTATGTCATTGACTTACTCAAGGAGACGTGGAAACTTGGGTGTAAACCAGCAGCTACACCCATAGAAGTCAATCATAAATTGGGAGAAGCTAAGGAGGAACCAGCTGTTGACAAGAAGATGTATCAACAACTGATTGGAAAATTGATCTATTTATCTCATACCAGGCCTGACATAGTTTACTCAGTAAGCATTATCAGTCAGTTTATGCATGACCCGAGGGAACCTCACTTATAGGTAGCTTATAGGGTACTGCACTACTTGAAAGGGAGTCCAGGCAAAGGGATCTTGTACAAGAAAGGCAAAGAATTCATTGTGGAAGGATACACAGATGCAGACTATGCTGGGTCTCAGATAGACAGAAGGTCTACTACAAGTTATTGCACCTTTCTAGGAGGCAACCTCATAACTTGGAGAAGTAAGAAACAAGGTGTAGTAGCTTGATCATCTGCTGAATCAGAGTTTAGAGCACTTGCTCAGGGGCTGTGTGAGTTACTGTGAGTAAAGATCATCCTAGATGACTTAGGAATCAAGCTTGAGGGTCCTATGAGAATCTACAATGACAATAAATCAGCAATAAACATTGCACACAATCCGGTGCAACATGACAGGACAAAACACATAGAGGTGGATAGACACTTCATTAAAGAGAAGTTGGAAGAAGGATTAATATGCATGTCCTATGTGCCCTCTATGTCTCAACAGGCAGATGTCTTGACAAAGGGTTTATCCAATATGGTTTCCATGGTCTGATTTCCAAGCTGGGAATGGAAAACGTCTATTCCTCAGCTTGAGAGGGGGTGTTGAAGATTTTAATCTGACCTACATTATGAGCCTTGATTTACTTCCTAATTGGTGGCTTAATTAGTAGTTCTGTTGACCCTAATTTTTAGGCTTTTTCTATCCATAATTTATGGCTTTAATTACCCTTATATGTGTATATATATGTCCCAATGTAATGAGTCTAGACAAGTGACAAATAATAGAATACCCTTCAAAATCTTACATCTTTCAATTTAAATAAAAACAGGTTGGAGCACAGACTTCCGTCAAAAGCGTAGAGTTTACTTTGCCTATTCTCTCAGATGCTACCTACCAACAATTCAGTCATAAAGATGAAGGTTTCTCCATGTCTTCATCCTGGTTGACATTAAAAGAACCAATTAGCATTTGGAGTGAGAACAACCTTACAGTCAACGGCATTTTGGAGCATTTAAATGTGACAAAGGACCTTTCTGACTATCTTTGGTATTTCACGAGGTACATGATTGTGTATGGTTATATGCCATTATGCATAAAGTTCATAGGTAGCCATGTATATGCACATGCATGTTGGTACATGAAATCACGTTGACATCTACTGAATAAGTATGATGTTTTAGACCCATTTTTAAAGAATCAGGAATAAACATGCTGGGTAAGCTCCATTTTCAGTACACTGATTCCATAGTTGAAAATGACTTCCTCCAAGGTTTGGCTTCCCCAACACGGCCTGAGTAGGAGATTAGTCTCATGGATCATAAAATGGGCAAGCCGAACCTCTGGGTTTCAACCCAAAAATAAATGAAAGATGGGTTTAATATTAATAAATTACATGAACTCATAATTGAAATTAAGCACTTGATGCCTTCAGTTTTGGCTTCTTGCTGCATCAACCTATTTAACTTTACTTATGGAATGCAGAATATATGTTTCTGATGCTAACATTGCATTTTCGGAGGAAAAGAAAGTTAGTCCTATAGTTACAATAGATAGCATGCGTGATGTGATGCGCATATTTATCAATGGCCAGCTTACTGGTAATGTCTCACATTTAAGCTTGTCCATTTACTTAAGCCTATCTGCTTCTAGTATTTCATTCTTTCAGTACTCTCTTATTTGGCCTTTATGTTTCCGCTAAGAGTGAAGTTCTGGAGAAATTAATCTAATATCTTTTGCATTTAAGTCCTATCGCCCTGACTCTTTTTGCCTCAAATGATATATTGTTAGGCTGCAACACTTTAGAGAGCTTCATATTTGATGAGCCAAGTATCTGATCTCTTTGGAACTCTATGCTGCTGATTTTCAGAATTACTTGTGCTCATTAGTTAAGAGTGTGAAACTCAATTCACTTTCATCAAGATGATGTTAGCTTAGGTGATAATTATTCTGTTTTCATGTATCTGTTTCTAGCATAATTTCTTCACATGCAAAATATGGTAACTTTATGCAAATTAATGCAGTATTTCTTAATGCGAATTGCATGACATCCTTGTGCTGCAATGTTTATGGTGTTTGCTTCGGTCTATTTATTTTGTAAAGTTAAGGCAGTATGATTAAATACAAAGCGTTTCTTGTAGTGACTGTAGCACTAGTATGTTTTGAATGCTTCACTACCCTGTAGTTTGTGTAACTTATATACTGTTATATCTTTTGGAAGTTAAGGCAGTGTGATTGGTCGTTGGGTCAAGGTGGTCCAACCTGTTCAGTTTCAGAAAGGATACAATGATTTGATATTGCTCTCTCAGACAGTGGGTTTGCAGGTAAATTGCTTGGTATATTTCTTGCCAGTTTTTGAATATGATGTTCTGGTGGGCTAGAGTTTAACATGTTTTGTAGGTGGCTGCCCTGTGGTTTTGGTTGTAACGCTCTTTGCTGGCTACTTTCATAGTAACTACTTAGTGAACTTGTTTTTTTTTTCTCTTGGGGCATCTTTGTTTTCAAAGGGGACGATTTGACCATACTGTCTATGATTTAATTTGGCAATGCAGAACTATGATGCCTTCTTAGAAAGAGATGGAGCAGGATTTAGAGGCCAAATTAAACTCACTGGATTTAAGAATGGGAATATAAACCTCTCAAACTTAATTTGGACCTACCAGGTATGCTCTCAAACTGAATCAGCATCTTTCTGATGATTTCATGTGATCTGCATTTGATAAATCTGATGAATGATTTTGCAACTTCATGCTCTAATTGGCAGTAGTTTTCTATAAACAAAGCTGTTAGAGAAGTTATCTAAGTCAGGGCGCCAACCCTTGCTCATGTTGATGCTTGAGCTGCTGAAAGACAACTAATATGGCATGCCCGAGTGCTACGAACCGAAAAATGAGGGGCCATAGAATAGATCTTCTTTGCTAAGATTTCAACTTCAATTGTTAGTTTTGTAATTAGTTATTATTATTACAAAATGCACGAGTCTTTGACATCTGTGATGGTATAGTTAAGTAAGTTATGTTATTAGTGGGTCTTTGTTTTTCATTTTTATGTTCTGTTCATAGTACTTAGTACAGTATAACACTTTTATCTTATTCTTCTTCACCTTCACTACTTTTCATTTAAAGGTTGGGCTTAAGGGTGAGTTCCAGAGAATATACAACCACAGAAGCTGATGGGATGAGTTGACACCTGATGACACTCCATCCACATTTACCTGGTACAAGGTAGTTTACTTTTCTAGAGTTCTTGGCTTCTGGCTATTAGAATAAATTTCTTGATGCTTGGGTGGATTGCTCGTGCTAGTATTTTACTGCGTTGTCTAAGAGACTACAATTGCACGTTGCTTTTTTTGTCGTAATTTTTTACCTGTTAGTTTTGCTCAAATGGGAGTTGAGTTTTGTTCCAACACAGAGCATATTGCTTCAATTCGCAAATAACCCCCTCTTTTCTCAAATCACGCAGACATACTTTGATGTCCCCACTGGCAATGACCCAGTTGCTCTTGATTTGGGAAGCATGGGAAAGGGCCAGGCTTGGGTCAATGGTCACCACATAGGAAGATACTGGACAGTGGTAGCTCCTAAAGATGGATGCCGTACTTGTGATTATCGTGGACCCTACAGCTCTGAAAAGTGTACCACCAATTGTGGAAAGCCTACTCAAACCTGGTACTTCCACTCTAAACGATTGCATGTGTATGAGTTTGTGTTCCAACATAAGAGACATCATTTTTCTTTTGCATGCATAAATGATACTAATTGCTTTCGATATAAGAGCTTTAATGCTGTTATATACCATCTCTCAATGTCTAGGTACCATGTTCCGCGGGCATGGTTACAGGCATCAAATAATTTACTCGTCATATTTGAGGAAACCAGAGGCAATCCATTTGAAATTTCAGTCAAGTTGCGATCAGCAAGACTGCGATGCAGTCAAGTGTCGGAATCCCACTACCCACCACCTGATAAGTGGTCCTATCTGGATTTTATCAACGAAACCATCTCAGACATTGATCTGACGCGGGAAATGCGTTTGAAGTGCGAACATGGTTATATAATCTCTTCCATAGAATTTGCTAGCTATGGAACTCCTCAAGGTAGCTGCCAGAATTTTTCTAGAGGCAACTGCCATGCAGAGAGTTCTTTGCCAGTGGTTTCTCGCTAGCCTTCTTGTTCGGTTCGACAATTATTCATATCTGAACCCTTTGTTCTGGGAAGAAACAAGTGCAATGTTAGAATTTCAAATGTTGTATTTGGAGCTGACCCATGCCGTGGTATCACAAGGACATTGGCTGTTGCGGCCATATGCTCCTCATCATCAAGTCCTGGCTCATCTCAGTATATTTGACGAGGGCCGCAAGACAACAGGTGCATTTGACAACCTGAAGACAAGGCCAGCCGACAACACTGTATAGTTTCACCCAGGTTTTGTGCTGCATCTTAAGTTCTCCTATTTTGTTGGGGAGGCAATTCTATGGGTATTGTTGTTTGTGTAAATAAAAGCTTGCATTATTCATGACGTTATATACTATTTTTAAATACAGTAAATGAACTGATTACTAGCAGAATGAGATAATCTGAATTAGGCATGCAAGTTTAAGCATACAAAAATACACCAAGTAGAAATAAACATTACACTAGCGTGAGCTCACTACTTTCTCAAACACTATTTATATGGCCAGAAAGAAGTCCTCACTCTTTCTCGTTGCACACTGATCAAAGAGCCAACCATCATCAGCATATGATCCAAGATTAATCTTTGCTGCGCAGTACAAGACTTCACAAACTGAAATGTCTCTCGTCTTTCATTCCAAACATTTGATCTTCTTTGCGGCGTCCACGATGCTCTGGCTAATCTCGGAGTGTTTGGATTTCAAAAGATTGGCAAGCTGTTGCGCAGCTCCTGGGAAAGAATCCTCGGCAACACAAGATTCCGAACAAAGACCAAAAATAACAGTATTGACATCTTCCTCAAGCTGAAGGCTGAACAGATGGCTGAAGATCTGAGACAAACATGCCAATGCATGAATCAGGAGTAAATTCATGTCCAATTAGAATTATATAAAGCACAACACTAACGCAGAAAAGATTTTGAGGAACTGAAAACGATTCAAGCAAGGTGTACTTGTCATATCTACATAGGGCACATAAGTCATGAGGAAATCTGATTGTTAATTTGCCACATTAGTTCATCTATAAAGGGTCTCGTTCTCCACTTATTAATTGAACTCGCAATACCGGTATCGAACTTCAACTATTTGTGGTGGCTATCACCACAATGCTTGGAATGAAATACGCACGATTCTTTTATGAAGAGAGAGTATGAAATTTCTCAGTTCTTACCGCTTTCATCCTTGAAATAACCATTTCTTTGATAGCTGGGGACCTTGAGACCAAATTAACAACAAAGAGACCATTCTCTGAAAGGCTATCTTTCAAATCCAGAAGAAAAGGCTCCTCCACAAAATCTGCAGCTGGGCAAGCCAGGCCAGAGCTGCGGAAAGTAAAAAAACCACAAAATTTCTAAATTATATTGCCTATATTTACATAATACTGATGCATCTAGTTACAATAGAATACTTGGTACCTCGAGTCTGAAGAGTCCACATCAATGATAACTATATCAAACCTCCCACGCATAGCAGGTACTCCATCAATTGAAGCAAGATTCCTGGCCTCCGTGACAAACTTAACCCCATCGGCAATATGAACCTGAAATATCACAAAAGAATGCAATGATATAGATAGGACAGAATAAAAGAAACTGCTTATTGCCATCAGGACCTAACATATTCTCCTACAGATTAACTCCCCTCCCTTCTCAATAAAATTGCTACGAGGTTCAGAGAAGACTGAAGGCAGGAGGACATATAGAAAATACTAAAATGAAAAGGAAAACAAAAGAAAGAGAGGAGGCATCATCTGTCATGGAAAATAGTAAATTTACCTTCAAATGCTCATCATCAATGAAGCCAAAGTAGTCCCTTGCAAGACAAAGGATCATGGGGTCCAATTCCACCACCTGCAATCAGATTATTTATCAAACCCATTATCAAGTAAAAACAATCTCAAAGAATGATGTATATTGTTCCCCTTTGTTTCTTTAGCATCAATGTGCATGTTTTTAAAGTATAACATTACCTCAATATGCAAAAATGGCATGCATCGATGGAGAAACATAGGAAGTACACCTGCTCCAAGACCCACTACAACTGTGTTGACCTGAAAATAGTGACTGATAAGCTCAAGAGTATCAAGGAAAATCATGAGAACCACAAGTTAAAACAGAATAAAGAGCGTGCAGCGAATAAGAGAATAGGAACACATACTGTTCTTCCAACTGTTATCATTCGCTCCAAATGGGAAGAAATCAACATAAAGCCAGAGATGATCGCAGTATGATAAGAACTAGCCAGATAATCATGATATACCTTCAGCTGATTGCTTGATTCTACAATACCAAGGAAAATAATAAAAGGATCAAAAGACAATTCTGCTTAATCAGGCTCATAAAAGTTCATAAAAATAGATGCAAATTAGTTAATAGGTAAATAACAACTGCAGCCAAGAGAGCCAAATAAAGAAGGTTCTTGAATGATAACAAGCAATCAGCACATGGATGGTTACCCTTTCTCCCTTGCTGGCTTCCCCTTTTCTTGGACTTGGAAGATGAATTGGTTTTCTTCCTCTGTCCCTCAACGGTTTCATGAGAAGATTCAACACTTGTCAGAATAGCTTCAGACTGCACCAGATTCTCTGTTCTTTGAAAAACAAGGCGCCGAAATATCAAATCTCTAGATGGGAAAAGGCGACTGACATCATCATCAACATTTTCAGATACCACGTCTTCCACACTTATTGGCCCAGTTAATGAAGAAGTAACCTACAGAAAGCAATCTATCATATAGAGATGAAAGAGAAGAAATAAACAAAAGGACATTTATTTCAACAACTTTTTCTTTGAACAAACTGAAAGAAACAAAGAGAGTTTAAATTTGTGACAACCAATCAAACGAGGGTAACTGTATTGAACCTGGTGAACAATATCTCGTTGTTTGATCCCATCACTTGCCATCAAGAAACTGTAGAAAACCAAATTACTGTAAGGCCACAGGTAATCATGAAACAAGCGATAAAGAAATGCCAAATATGTTGTGTATAAAGAGATGACTTCTTTAACTTCTGACATTAGAATAACACATTTCCTTTTGATACTGAAAACAAGGATGAGGTCTGCTTTATTATGATGGCAAGGAGATTAAAAGGGGAATTACGAGCAACATACGGAATTTGAGCTCCATTGTCATCTTTTCCAGGTTCCAATTGTTTAACCAGAGGAGACAGGTCCTTCTGAACAAGACATTAGTATTAGATATCCGTACTCGAAAACTACAACAAATAACACTGGCCATCCCACACTGATGTGCCTCTTAAGAAAGGAGGCAAAAAAGTATCACCTGAATATCATCCATGCTGGCAATAGTGTGGCTGCTGTCCAATATAACCTAGATGAATGTACAATAATATTAATATTAATAACGACAACAACATTCAAGGAAGACAATTGAAATAATGATGTTCTTTGCGTAAAAGTACCATTATAAGACGAGCTGCCTTTGAGCTTTCAACTATTGTCCACTGTCCTTCTTCTGAGGAGAAGAGCCATTCGTGAGCTCGAGTCTGAAATTTTATATCCAGTTAAGCATTTCAAACAGGTGAACTATTGAGCAGATTAATCACTGTTGAAAAGCTGAAACAACATAGATCTTAAAACTAATTCCATCCTATTAGCACGTATTGAGTTAGTAACCCTTTCCTAACTGTTCTTTGTTTTAGAGGCTATATAATTTTCACTGGAGAAGCAACCAAAAAGGGCATTTCCTTTAATAAGCAATAATAAATGCTGAAATATGCAATGCATTGGAAAAAGTATTATATATTAGGTAGGAATACCTTTGGCACAATGAAAACCCCACAATGATAGGAGAATGGCCCAGACTCTTCCTTGGCATCAAGAAGTATGGCTTTGTAACTGAAACACGAGCTTCCGTTTTCACCCAATGTAAGATGAAATCGACGACCTTGCATAAGCTTTGACAAGTCCCCTTCAGCTCCTAGTTGCAGCTCCTCAAGAGAGTACAATATGTCACTACCAGTGGAGTACTCTCTGCGAAACCGGTTCTCCTTTGCAAGGGCTTCATGGAGACCAAGAGCCTAAAAGTGCACCCAGCAAAAATCATCAAACAATTACAGCAATCTTCATGTAAATCTCGAGTATTTTAGTGCATCCAGAGATACTCAATGCAGTTTGTGGCTTGAAAAAATTTAATATGTTCTACACTATCCTCATTGAAACATCTTATTTTTATAAACATTGTGGTACCTGATTTCCACTGCAATCATGAGAAGAACGATTAAATGAAGATGTAATCTGGTGCAAAAGGGTTGAATTGTCCTTCTTGGCAACAATCATGAAGGTGCGAAGGTTAGGCTTACTAGATGACTTCTGTGGAATAGCATGAACACTAATTTTCCATCCAATCCTAAATCTAGAGAACAGCAAAGCTGAAAGCAAAAAAAAAGGGGAAAGAAAAGAGAGAGATTAAAAGAGTAGCAAAACTGCAGGACAAGCAAAACACTTAAATGGCACGCAGCAACCCATCACAGATAAAAAAGAATTCACATACAAAGCTGAAAGCGTACCTAGGACATGAGATTCCGCCAATGTAAGACAAATAAACTTCGCCTTAAATTTCAATACCCTTTTCACCTGCCAACATTAATCACCAGTGAGTTTTCTTATGTGAACAAACCAAACCCATATAGTTAATAAAATATTACTTGTATGTGCAAGGTTCAAGTAGTAAGCATCCGAACCTCAGACAAGTATAGGTTTCCCAGCTTAGGCCCAAGTTCTGGCTCCATCAAAGCATCCAATCCACCTTTGTCAACGACAGCATCAAATGTTTCATCTGCAAACTGGAAGACACGATTAATTAAACTCAGTGAAAGAAAAGAATAGGTCCTCTGAACACCTGGACGGCGTTTGCCTTATACGTTAAGAACAAAGTAAGAACGAGTGACATAAATGGACAGTCGTATGAAACAATTAATCATATGTCAATATTGAAACAAACGACACGGCAGATGACACATTGTAACTTTACCAGAAATAACTGAAAATGAAATAAGAGAAAGAAAAAGGGCGGGCGTTCAGTAATCACCTGCATGCTAGTCATATCCATTACGCGCCACCGCATGCCAGGCCGGTCTCTGACGTTCCTCCTCAGCATATCAGAAATGACGACTTTGGAGAAATCAATATTCGTAATATCAGGAAACCCGGCATCATACAAATGCTCCGATAACCGAGAATTCCCGCAGCCCGGCACCAGAATTTGCGGGGTCTTAGACGGCGGCGGGCTGTCATTTTCTGAGGCAAGTAGGGAAAGAAGAGGGGGGCGTAGTTCAGGCCACTCGGCGTACCACTCGAAGGAGTCATCGGTGCCGCGAATGGTGAAGAAATTATCCCAGTTTTCCTTGCTAGTGAAGTCTCCTAGGGTCTGCAGTAGCTGCTCCGAAGATGCTGATGATGCTCGTTTGTCTTTCTTCCCCATTTTTTTCTGTTTTTTTCTTTCTTCGTTTTTGGTTTACGGGGTTTTTCGTTGGGAGGGCTCAGGGTTTATGGTCATCGGCTAGTTTAATAATTGGTGGCTACCAAAGCCTGCTTCAAAAACGCAGAAAATTATATGGGGCCTTAAGGGTTGAGCTCGGTCCATCGTTGAAGCCCATTGGCTCTAATAGAGAATTTTATGGGGCCTTAAGGGTTGAGTTCAGTCCATCGTTGAAGCCCATTGGCTCTAACGGTAATAGAGTTGTGTTGCTTTGTTAAAGCTACTGTAAATGTTTGGGCCATACGCAATTGACTTTCTTTCCTTCCCGCGGGTAGTACTGTAGTGGACTAGTTGTTTTGTAGTACTAGTACACATTTTTTTTTAAAATTCTTCTATTATTTATTTAGTGACGTAAAAGGAAAATTATAAATTCAGAGATTAAAACTAGTGATAGTTAATTAATAACCTGAAATACCAATGCCTGTGAGCCGTTGAATAATGAAGTTCGGCCACGAATTAGATATATGGATGGGATGCTTCTCCTTCTTTTTTACTTTCCAAAACATAAGTAAATAGGAAACTCGTGAATGGGGCGAACCACTTTACTGTCACTTTTCCTAATTTGCTATATAATTAAGGAGTTTGAGGTAGATCGATTGGTAGCTAACTAGGGAGTTGTTCTAGTTTATAAGTTAGAAATTTTAGATTCGTATATGCACTTGTATAAGTTATAAGTTATGAGAGAAAATTTTACCGTCTTTTCAGATCCTTCTTAATAACCAACGTTTAATGTGGTGATTGATTTAAGTAATGATCTTTAAAAAAAAAAGAGTAAAAAAAAAGGAGCTTTAGCTACTTTGAATGAAATGAGAAGGCGAAGTAACTTGCATAAGCTATCTTTCTTGCACTACACTCTAGGAGATTCTTTTTTGGCTCGTTATACTTATAGGCATGCATTATTCTAAAAGAAAAAGGGAAATGTACATGTACTTGTACACATATAACGTTAGACTAGCTGTTTAAAAGCACTAACAATAACTTTTTGCCATTTTTTTAATTAAATGTACATGTCACTATTAGTTTTATATTTATGTAATTAAATAATTAGATAAAAGATGAGATAAATCTCAATTATTTCTGTACAATATTATGTTAATATCTCTAATATTATTTATAATAAAAAGTATAAAGTGAAGTGTTAAGTGCAGAGTGAGATTATTAAAATTTAAAAGGACGTCCTTCTTCATTTTTCCACCAAAATGAAATCAACAGAAGGAAGCATCTGATGAGAAGGACAATGAATGGCCTATTGGGTATTGCATAGACGACGACACTAGTACAAATAAATTTCCCGATGGAGTGCTGAAAACCGAAAAGTCATGAATCGCCAAATTAAAGAATGCTGAGAATGACACCCATGTGAACGTGGGATGGAGATTCGAGTCCTTTGCTTGCAAATATATACATGCATGCGGGGACGGATCCTGCCCAAAACCAGGGTGGGCGTCAAAAAAAAATTTTTACCTTCAATTTAATGTTAAAGTAAATTTTACCTTTTTATTATTCAATAGGATCCATGGCGTAATGGTAGCGTGTTTGACTCCAAATCCAAAGGTCTTGTGTTCGATTAAGCCCAAACCCTTATTTTTTACTTTTTTGAGCCATCCTTTCCTCATTTCCCAAATCCCCGGCTGCATTTCAAATTTTAAATCTCTAAATCTCTTTTTAATTTTTTTGAGCCTTTATCTTCATCGTCGAGCCCAATCAACAAAATCTTCCTGCTAGAATTTTAGCATATCATCCTAATAATCGGGATCAAATTCATAGAGCTTATATGTTGAAAGGTTTTTGTCAACCACGAGACGTAGAGTTTCCTAAAACATTAGTTGGAGGTATTCAACGACGTTTTAATCCTAAATGGTATGAAAATTTTGATAGTATAGAGAATAAGAGAATCATACAAGGATATCAAAAAATTAAAACTCGTTGAGAACAATTGTAAAAAGTACGTATATTATATGAATTCTAATGTATAATTAATTTTTTTCTATATTGTCTTCTTATTTATTTTTTTGTTAAATTTATCTAAATATTTATTATTTAGTAACGGATATAAATACTAAAAAAAAAAAATTTGGAGGCCCACCCCTGCCCCTGAAATTAATTTCTGGATCCGTCACTGCATGCATGTAGCTAGCTTCTCGTCAGTAACTCTCTCAACAGCTTCTCATGTAGTCATGGAACCGAAAATGACAACAATTATTGGTTCTTGTCTACTTTCATTCTTTTGTTGGGACATGCAGTGCAGATCTTGTTTGCATCCGAGAAAATAAATAAATTAACGTCGACCAAAGCAAGGAGTCCAAGTATGGAAAGCTACTTGTGTGAAAAGAAGGATGATGCTATGAAGATAAAAAGTCGATTGATTATGTTAGCACAAAGAGGGATGATGGTTCGCTGCCACAGACTTGCGCATCAAAACTTGAGGTATATATCTCGAATATGTTCTTTAGATGCCATCATATTATTCATATTAGCTCAAATCACCACACACACAGCTGATGAGTACATGATATTGTGGGAGCATACAATAAAATCAGCTATTGAATTGTCATTGGAAGACAAATATTGCAGTGCATATAATATATTCTATTCTCTTCACGTTGACAAGATCAGTACAAAATTAAGATTAAAGAATACGCTGCATTACCCCGTTAAAAGAAAAGGACTCGATGGCATCAAACTATAAACTCCACCGCCCAACAGTTTGTTTAGAATTTTTAAAAAATACCAACAATAAATTAATCATTTAAAAAGTTTAATTATAAATCTTTTATAAATACAATATCCACATTAATTATATGATCCATATAGGAATTTGATTGAATTTCTTTTTATAAACATATAAACTAAATTATACATGAGGTTGGGTTTGATTGAAAATATATATTTTATGAATATGAAGATTAAATTAAGGTAAAAAAAATTTAAAAAAAAACTCAAGACTTTAATGTTTTAATTACTATTTATTTAATGACCCTTTCTATATTTGTATATTTTTATTTAATTATTCCCACCGTTAAAAATATTCTACGTTTCATAAACTCCTTTAAAATAAGTTGTCACGTCGGATTCACTCCCTTTGTTGAAAATAATGACGGGGCCCACCTATTTTTCCCTCTTGCTTTTCACCAACGTGCGTAAATTCGACGTGATAATTTTTTTTAACGGAGTACATGACACGTAAGCTATTTTTAACAGTTGAGGGATAATTAAACAAAAATATACAAGTGTAGGGTGGTCATTAATTAAACAAACAAAATTTTAATGGGCGATTAATTAAAACATTAAAGTCTAGGGTTTTTTTTAAAAACTTTTTTACCCATTAAATTAATCACTTAGGGGTTTAATTGAAAATCGATCTCTTACGAATACATGGAATCATATATGAGTTTGATTGAAAATATTTTACGAAAACATGGACTAAATTAAACGCGAGGCTAAGTTTGATTGAAATATTTATGAACATAATGATTAAATTAATTATTTATGAATTTAAGTTAGATTTTTTTTATAAAATTAATTATAAGGGTTGCAATTTTTTTACTGGATTAAATTAATTAATATATATTTTTTTTTTTAAAACGAGCTCACATCGACATGTAGCCAAATCTACAGTTAGTTTAGAAAGTTTAGTAATATTCGGGTTATTATTAAGGCAAAAAAAATTACATGTTTGCAAATTAGCAGCTAATTAACCAGTTCTACTTTAAAAAAAAAAAACTAATTAAACAGCGCAAAGAAGCAAACACGAGGAGGCGAGGAAGTAATTAACATGCATGGATTAAGAAAAAAAAGTAAGAAAAGCATTCTTGACTAGGACGATTGGATTTGGAAGAGGTGGGAGACGACGAGACGGCGAGACGACGAGCGAAGGCGGTAAGCTCGCATCGGGAAGCGGACAACCTCGGAGAGATACACACAAACTTACAAACTTACGTGGGTACCCAATCACTCCTCCTCCACACCTTCACAGGTGGCAAACTACTCACGCACAACATATCCTCGCTACACGTGTCCCCTTCTCCCTCACCTCACCCCACCCTTGGGTCCCTCACACCTCCCTTTTCTCCATTCTTCACAGTCCTCCGCCTCCACACCTCTATGCAATCCTACCATATACCAAACCTCTCAAATATCCTTCAACTCTACCGCTAACACACACATACGCACAGACAATTCTGTTCTCTCCCTTTTTCTTTTCTTTTTTAAAAACAGCAGAAACCTTAAAGGAAAAAAATACGAAAAAACCATGGGAAATTGCATATATACCTGCTAATCAGCTTTCAATCCTTGTCTTCCAAAACGCATTTTCTTTAATTTGTCCAAATATTCTTATTTATCGCTCTCTTGGTATTGGAAAACCCAAAACGGGAACCAAAAAAAAATTGTCAGCGTAATTTTGGTTATGAGTGTACCTGTGCTACCTATGATATTTTTTGTTTCTTGTTAATGTTGTTTGATTTTTTAATTCCCCTCTGCTTTGGGAGGGAGCTAGGGGAGTGTTAATTCGTTCAATTAATTAGGTCCTAGTTGAAATTAAAGGTGAAAAAGAGAGTACTGGTTTGTTTTGAATTTGTGTGGGTGAACTGATGGCGGGGAATGAGTGGATAAATGGATACTTGGAAGCGATATTGCACAGTAGAGGGGATCAGGTAGTGCAAAAGGCGGCGGGAAGGGAGAGTCGTCTGAGTCTCAGGGAGGAAGCTGCAGGAGGAGGAGGAGAAGGAGGGGTGCATTTTAATCCGACAAATTATTTTGTGGAGGAGGTGGTGACCGGAGTTGATGAGACTGATCTGCACAGGACATGGATCAAAGTGGTTGCCACCAGGAACACTCGTGAACGCAGCTCCAGGCTCGAGAACATGTGCTGGCGTATTTGGCATCTCGCTCGCAAGAAGAAGCAGGTTTTAATTTGAATGATACTGACCAATTAATGGGACTTTCTTCCTGTTTAATTAGCTCAATCCTAATTTTGATGACTCGCATGTTTAATTTATATCATGGTATTGAATTAACAGGTGGAATGGGAGCAATTTCAAAGGGTGTCAAATCGAAGATGGGAACGGGAATTAGGACGCAGGGATGCGACGGAGGACATGTCCGAGGACTTGTCAGAAGGAGAGAAGGGGGATGTTATGGGGGAGACCCCACGGAAAAAAAACCAGGGGAACTCTTCCATCCTCGAAGTTTGGTCGGATGATAAAAAGGAAAAGAAGCTCTATATTGTCCTCATCAGGTATCTTATCGTGCTCTCTTTCTTTTTCTTGTGCGCATTTTAGATGATTGGTGTGCAGGTTTTCAGAAAGTTTAGCTGTTAATCTTGTGTGCTGGAGTTGCTAATGATAGCCATCATTTCCTGCTTATAACTGCAAACTTTTGTCAATTTTTTGTTCATGGAGCAATCATTATTGAACTCTTCCTTTATGGAGTAACCAAATAGATGCCAGATTTATAATTCGTTGTTTTTTTCTTGTGTCTATGTTCAGCTTACATGGTTTGATCCGTGGGGATAACATGGAGCTTGGTCGAGACTCTGACACTGGTGGACAGGTAATTTCTGCTCTCTAGCACCGTTGAAGTTTTACCACTTTTTATGTCATTTCATTTATTCCCTTGCTTTGCCATAAATTAATTTTTCAGGTCAAATATGTGGTAGAACTTGCTAGAGCACTTGCTAGGATGCCTGGAGTGTACAGGGTAGACCTTTTAACTCGCCAGGTTTCCTCTCCGGATGTTGATTGGAGCTATGGTGAGCCAACTGAAATGCTTACAGCAGGCCCTGAAGATGAAGATGCGGGAGAGAGCAGTGGGGCATACATCGTAAGGATCCCTTTTGGTCCACGCAACAAGTACCTTTGGAAAGAGTCGCTATGGCCCTATATTCAGGAATTTGTTGATGGAGCTCTTTCTCACATTCTTAACATGTCAAAAGCTTTGGGTGAACAAATTGGAGGTGGCAAACCTGTGTGGCCATATGTTATCCACGGCCATTATGCTGATGCAGGAGACAGTGCTGCTCTTTTGTCAGGTGCTTTGAATGTTCCGATGGTGTTAACTGGGCACTCTCTTGGGAGAAACAAACTCGAACAACTTCTCAAGCAGGGACGACAATCAAAGGAAGATATCAATTCAACATACAAAATAACCAGGCGCATAGAAGGAGAAGAGCTTTCCCTTGATACTGCAGAACTTGTAATCACAAGTACCAGACAGGAAATTGATGAACAATGGGGACTTTATGATGGATTTGATGTAAAACTTGAGAAAGTCTTACGTGCTCGTGCTAGACGTGGGGTCAACTGCCATGGACGTTACATGCCAAGGATGGCGGTGAGAGTTCGGCTTCTTCTACTAATGAATGTTTTTGGACATTATTATTGAATACTGAAACAAAAGTTTCTATAGGTTATTCCTCCTGGCATGGACTTTAGCAATGTTGTGGTGCAAGAAGATGCCCCTGAAGCTGATGGAGAACTTGCCTCTCTTATTCGTGGTACTACTGATGGATCCTCACCAAAATCAATTCCGCCAATATGGTCCGAAGTAAGTGTTCATGGAATGTTTCCTTGTTATTCCACATGATTAGGAAAACAACTATGGTTGCCTCATGGCTAAATCTTTTGCCAGGTCATGCGGTTCCTCACGAATCCCCACAAGCCTATGATTTTGGCCTTGTCAAGACCTGATCCAAAGAAGAATATTACCACTCTTTTGAAAGCTTTTGGAGAGTGTCGTCCCTTGAGAGATCTTGCCAACCTTGTAAGTGTTTTGCCTAACTACTCTACTGATTACTTCATAATGTGACAGCAACTAATATCCTGTCAATATAGACGCTGATAATGGGGAATAGGGATGATATAGATGAGATGTCCGGTGGAAGTGCAAGTGTGCTTACAACAGTCCTAAAAATGATTGACAAATATGATCTTTACGGCCTTGTGGCCTACCCAAAGCATCACAAGCAAAATGATGTCCCAGATATCTATCGGCTTGCTGCAAAAACAAAGGTTTGTGGAAGTGCAATCTCTTTTGTTTTTTACCTCGCTCATCAACTAAAAGTGTTAAATATATTGCAGGGGGTCTTTATAAACCCAGCATTGGTTGAACCATTTGGGCTTACCTTAATTGAGGTCAGTTTTACTGGTTAGATAGCATTCTTTATTTTCCAATTTTTAGTCAAAGAATGAAGTTTTGATCTGTGTGTTTGTTTGTTTGTTTTTCTCTATTGACACAGGCAGCAGCACATGGACTCCCTATGGTGGCTACTAAAAATGGTGGGCCGGTTGACATTCATCGGGTAAGGATAACATTTAGTTATTTCAGTGTTATCGGCTTTTGCCAATGTGTTTCAATCCACCACTCTTGAAGCCTTCTGCTCACAATGAATGAGAGGAAAACAAACAACTTGGCAGCTACCACTGTTTAAGAATCTCAATAGAGTTTTAGATTCCTCTCCCTTCATATTCTTGTGCTATAAAGTTAATAACTTTTTTTCCCTTGTCTTTTTGGGTTAGGCTCATATAATTTGTTGTTTTGAGGGTAGGCATTGAACAACGGTCTTCTCGTGGACCCTCATGACCAACAAGCCATTGCTGATGCATTACTTAAGCTGGTGTCAGAGAAGAACAAATGGCTTGAGTGCAGAAATAATGGTTTGAAGAACATCCACCTTTTCTCATGGCCTGAGCACTGCCGGACATACTTGACCAGGGTAGCAGCCTGCCGGATGAGACACCCACAATGGCAAACTGATACCCCAGGGGATGATATGCCTGCAGAAGAATCATCTCTCAATGATTCCCTGAAAGATGTGCAAGATATGTCACTTAGGCTCTCAATTGATGGAGAAAAATCTTCTATAAATGAATCTCTTGACTATCCTTTTCCTGCTTCTGCTGGCGATCCTGAGCTACAAGATCAAGTAAAACGTGTTCTTAGCAAAATAAAGAAACCAGAATCTAGCCCAAAAGATACTGAAAGTGGAAAGCCTGAGGCAGGGATAAGCAAGTTTCCTATGTTGAGGAGGCGGCGTAGATTGATTGTTATAGCTCTTGATTGCTATGATGATGCTGGGGCTCCTGATAAGAAGATGATTCAAATTGTGCAAGATATATTTAAGGCTATCAGGTCAGACTCACTGTTTTCTAGGGTATCAGGGATTGCTCTATCGACAGCAATGCCATTGTCAGAAACAACACAGTTCCTAACATCAGCGAGGATTCAAGTAAATGAATTTGATGCATTGATCTGTAGCAGTGGGAGTGAGTTATATTACCCCGGTACTTACACTGAAGGTGGAAAGCTTGTTCCGGATCCTGACTATGCATCTCATATTAATTATCGTTGGGGTTGCGAAGGTCTAAAGAAAACCATTTGGAAGCTAATGAATACAACTGAAGGTGACAAAGAATCCAAAGGATCCTCTAGTCCTATCCAAGAGGATATGAAGTCATCAAATGCCCATTGCATTGCATACTCTGTAAAGGATTGCAGTAAGGTAATTGTACATACTGATGCCGTTTCCTGGAATGCTACAGGGGTATTTCATTTTGGTCCTTATGGCCATGCTTTTGTTCTCATTTGGTTTTCAGGTAAAGAAGGTGGATGATTTGAGGCAGAAGCTCAGGATGCGAGGTCTCCGTTGCCATCCAATGTATTGCAGGAATGCAACAAGAATGCAAATCATTCCTCTCCTTGCTTCTCGATCACAAGCTCTTAGGTACGGCCACACATAGTTTGTGATCATGTATATTCTTCCTTCAGCTGCCATTTTTCAGATTTGCTGGGCATTCACACAAATTATAACAAGACAGCCTAATACTTCAACGGATATTGATTTCCTTGTCCCCTTGTTTTTGTCCTGACTATTAGGTACCTCTATGTCCGCTGGAGATTAAACGTTGCAGACATGTACGTAATCCTTGGGGAACACGGAGATACAGATCATGAGGAGATGATGGCTGGGGCTCATAAGACCATCATTATGAAAGATGTGGTGACAAAGGGTTCGGAAGAATTGCTTAGGACCACAGACATGAGGGATGACATGGTTCCAAAGGAGAGCCCCTTGGTTGCATACTTAAGGGGGAAAGTAACAGCAAGCGAGATTGCCGACGCTTTGAAGCAAGTGTCAAAAGCTTCTACTGGAATGTAATCTAATAATGGTTACTAAGTAAATTAGCTCCAGTAGTATAAAATATGTAATGATGATGACACTCGAATGCAGTTTAGTCCTTTCCATTGTTGCTGTAATGGAACATACTTTTCTAGAGTTGGTTTTGGTCGCAGATGTAACCATAGCTGACGACTCCAACTGCAGCAAAATGCTTTACTTTTTCTTCGTAGACGATTTGGCCTATGGTGACAAACTGACCAGTTACACTCCTGTCTCTCATTACTGGCAGAATATAAGTAAATAAAATGCAAATTCTTGTTTCAAAACTTTCCCCATTTCCAATCTATAAGCTCTCATTTTGTTACTGTTTTTCCAACAATATCTCCAACCTCCTCCTCTCGCCACCGCTGACAATTTTTCTTGAAAAAACTGAGATACGAAGAAATTTTCTTTACGAAAATCAGAAACAATCCTTTGCTTTTCCTCCTTCATCTCAACTACATCGGATGGTGGTTAAACACGACGATCGCGGTGACAGCTTCTGGGATTTTTTAGCATGGAAGAAGTGATTGAGTTTTCAGCGTGAAACAACGGGTATTACCCAAACCATTCAGGCATGGCCGTTCGGGTTTTACAGGTATTAGGTTATTTTTGCACGTGACGTTGTACGTGCGGAATTTATTTAAAAATATTAAAATATAATATTTATGTAAAAAAAAATATTTCACACAAATATTTTTTTGGTATAATATAATTTTTTTCATAATATCTCCAAAAATAGGATTAATTTTTTTTTACTATGGTGTTTAAACTATATTGTAGGCGATATATTAGTATTATTATTAATGTTCTAAAGCAGGTGTCCACAGAAAAATTTTATATTAATTCTGAAATAATTAATTTTAAAATCTTAGAATTAAAACAATTTTAACTCAATTAAATAAATTACTTTTTTAAATTATTTTTATTTCAGTTCTCCAAATATTGTAAATAATTATGTAATTATTTAAAAACAACCACTAATGAATTTTTCTTTAAAGATTCAAACTCAATAAAAAATTAATTTAATATTTAATTAAAAATTATGATTTAAGTAAATGTACAAACTATTTTTCTTTATGTATGAAAAAAAATCACATAATTAGCTAAGGAAAAATAATTCCTTATCATTACAAATTTTACTAATTTAATATTTATGTATATATATTTTTTAAGAATAATACGTTATAAAAAGAATTTCATAGTTTTTTTTATTTTTTATTGAAAATTAGTTTATTGAGGCAAGATAATTTCTTATTTATTTTACATATTTTTTTATAGATTTTTTATTTTTAACTAAAAAGAATTATCACTTTACACTTCTTTTTTTCTCTCTCATATTTCTTTCTTTCTAGTTCTTATTCTAATAATGATAATGCATGAAATAGAAAATAACAACAACAATAATAATTAAAAAATAGTCTAAAAATAATTGTGATTATAATTTAATAAAAGGGAGAATTTTGTTACTGTATTTGTCCTTTATTTTTTTTTCTTTTCGTAATAATATCATATTTTGTTATCTTTTTAAAAAAAAATACTTTCTTAATATGTTGGATTAGAATAATAATAGCAGTAATAGTTATTAGTCATGAAACTATTATTACTATTATAAATATATAAACTATTACAATTTTAAGATATTTTTTATTAGATTAAGATGATAATAACGTTAGGATATTTATGTATCTCATCTAATCCATAACTTTTGGCTTTTTTTTTTTGCTATAACTTATGGCTTAGAACATGATTTCTTATTTAATTTTCTTATAAACCAACTTTATCAACATTCGTCACTCGCATTAAGAATCTATGAGTGAGATCTTCTATATACTTTTACAGTAGTCTATTAGGTTACACAAATTTACTCTCATCCATTTGTTATTGATTGAAAAACTAATTTAACTTTAAGGTTTTAAGGACTTTAAGTTTACGATAAATATTTATTTAATTATTTTAGGTATAATGATAACTTATAAATTAGTAACTACCTATTAATCAATTTATTTTATTGTTGTTTTTTTATATATGACTCATGCATATTGAGTTGCATTTTTTTTTTATGATAAATAGAGGTGAGATTCAGACTTGTGTCATTTAATTTTTAATTTTTAATTTAAAGATTCAAAAGGTTACTCATTGTAACGATATCTTATCTTAAAGTTAATTTAACTTTAACGTTCTAACGACTTTAAGTTTTCAATAAATATTTATTTAATATATTTTATGTACCTATCGCATGTTATCTTGATGAAGTAAATCATGCGTTCGATCCATGATATTATAATGATAACTAATAATATAATCAATTTTTTTTAAAAAAAAATCTTATTACTTTCCATTTTAGGGTAAACTACATAAATTTTTTTATAGTTTCAAAAATCTTTCACTTGAGACACTATAGTTTTAAGACTTGCATTAGAAACCCTACAATATCCTTAAACGTTTTTATATAAACATTATAAGTGGTTAAGAAATAAAAATAAATGGTAAAAAGTTGAAACAACTCATAAATATTGGAGGAAAATATATAACCATAACTATTTGATGATTAGATTATAAAATATTAATTTTTAGTATCTCTTTTTTAATTATCTAACTTAATCCTTTTATATTATTCAAACTCATTAATCAAATTTTGTCAGTGAATTAATTTTAGGAAAAATATCACTTATAGTTTTTTTATGATTTTCTTAACTTTAAAAACATTTTTTTTTTAAAAATAAACTATGTACTACTTTGAAATTATATTTAAATAATTAAAATAAAATAAATACTATTAACCCATGTAGAAATTATTTTATGTACAATATAAAATATTTCTTTAATAAAAATAAAATTAATGTAAATTATTTTGATAATATATGGATAATATTGTCAATACTTGTAAATAAACTTCTCAATTATTCTCATAAAGATTGTTCTTTATTTTACCATATAATTTATGTTAAAAAAAGTATAAATATTACCATTTATTTGTCACTTTTATCTAGTTTATGTTTCTTTAACTCTCTTAAAATTAATCCTTTTACTAAATTAAAAAAAAATTATATATTAACTAGAATAAAAAATATTATTTTTAAAATAATATAATAATACTTAAAATAATTTACATTTAAAAATAGATTAAGATGTATTTTTTATATTTAACAAATAATTTACATTAAAAATAAATTAACTAATATTCTCACATTATGGCTCCACCAGTACATTATATAGATTGATCTCCCACAACCTTTTTGAATATAGTGAGTAACTTGTTGGTAATCAACCAAGTAAATATTTTTATCACCCATGCCAATTTCACAAAGAATGATAAATTTTAAAAATATATAAAAGTAAAAGTTTACAAGGATAATTTCTTAAGAAAATAGTTTCAGAATTTAACATATTTTGGTTCTTCAATAAATTATCTGTCTCTTTTGTATTTTAGCATTTCAATTATTAAATTATTTAAATATATTTTTAAAATTGTAATTTAATATTATTATGTGAATATTTCATAATAAAAAATCACTTTCTTTCATTTTTCATACTATCAAAACAATATTTAATATAAATCTAAAGTCTAAAGAATTAATTTAATATACACTCATTATTCATAACTTTAATATTAAGTCATTTAAAATATATATATATATATATATATATATATAGTTTATACAAATATAATTTATTTTTGCTAACTTTTTTAACTCACAATAATAAGTATATTTTTCTATGATAAAGTATTTAATAATTTCAAATTCTTATTAAAAGTTACGTATATAATAATTCTTTATTAATTAAATAAATGGTCATTTAATAATAGAAATAAAAGTGTATTACTTAATTGAAATATTAATTTATAAATTTGTTCACTTTCTAATTTACTATTATTGTGTTATTTTAAAATATTATTATAAGCTACTCCCATGTGATTTTCTAAGAGACTAATGAATATAGCATGATTTTTTTCCACTTTTGCCATACAGGAAAGATAATTTTTTATTTATTTTAAAGTCTATGTTATGTTGTTTAGCTTGAAATTGAAAACATCATCTAATTTTTATCTAAAAAATATATAAAAATCTCAAGAAAATACATTTACGTAATCATTAAACATATACTCAAAATATTTATTTCGTAACATTTTATTTATTTATTATATAATAAAAAAAAATTATTAACTTTATTGATTAAAAAATTAAATGTAGTTTTAGGTAAACTATATAAAGAAACCCTAAAGCTTACAAAATCTCCCACTTTGATTATAAAATATTAATTTTCAGTATCTATTTTTAATTATCTAACTTAATCCTTTTATATTATTCAAACTCATTAATCAACTTTTGTCACTGAAAAATTATAAATTCTCTTTTTATTTGTCACTTATAGTTATAAAAATATTTTTTTCTTAAAAAACAAATCATGTAGTGCTTTCAAATTATAGTTAAATAATTAAAATAAAATATTAATACTATTAACCCATGTAGAAAATATTTTATGTACAATATATAATATTTATTTCATAAAAATAAAACTAATGTAAATTATTTTGATGATATATGAATAATATTGTTATAAATAAACTTCTCAATTATTCTCATAAAGATTGACCGGGTAATTATTGTCAATATTGTTAAATAATTACCCGTTTGACCGGGTGTGGATACAGGCGGGTGTCGTGAACTATGGGTGGGTATTGCCATCCCTACCGGCCCGTTCGGGTTATAAAATGCGCGTGTATATTCATAACAGCAATAAACGAACCCTACAGCGTACATTTGCAGCGCCACTTTCTTGTGTTCATTCTAAAACTCCATACCAGCAGCTAATCATGGGAGATTTCTCCTCCTCATCGTCGTCTACCGATGCCAATCGGACGGCGCCGAAGCTCCCAATCCCTGGCAAGCGCAACATCCTCATCACTAGCGCCTTGCCTTATGTGAACAACGTCCCTCATCTGGGCAACATCATCGGCTGTAATTCTCTATCCTTATCCTTGTATTTCCATTGCAGCTGCTTGTATGCTTGTAGGCACGCATGTACTTCTTTTTGGGTCTGTTTTCTCTAAAATTGTTAAAATTGAAGTGTGCGGTAAGATGCTCAATCTTATGCGATTCTTGACTTTAGTTGGGCACTTGTTACTTTTCCAGGTGTGTTGAGTGCTGACGTCTTCGCTAGATACTGTCGTCTCAGAGGTTACAATACTATATACATTTGTGGCACGGATGAGTATGGAACTGCCACGGAAACTAAAGCCATGGAGGAAAATTGCACTCCTAAACAAATTTGTGACAAGTAATTTGCTTCTTCTTCTTTTTCAATCTATTTTTTTTCTTCTTTTGATTGCACTTCAGATAATACTTAGCTATGTACTTTTTATTTGTTGGTGTTAGGTATCATGCGATTCATAGAGATGTCTACAAATGGTTCAATATTAGTTTTGATGAGTTTGGACGTACATCAAGTCCACAACAGACGGAAGTTTGCCATGAAATCTTTAAGAAGTTGTTAGAGAACAATTGGCTTACAGAGGACACAATGCAGCAGGTGATAAATCAGATCTCTACCAATTGGTTAAAATATTATAAATAATTTGCTTGATTTTTCCCTCCGGTTTTGATGTTGAATTGTGGTACTGTTTCGTTAACAATGGCTGTTGTTCTTCAGCTTTATTGCGACAAGTGTGAGAGGTTCCTGGCCGATCGACTTGTGGAGGGTACTTGTCCCACTGAAGGCTGTAATTATGACTCTGCCCGAGGAGATCAATGTGAGAATTGTGGAAAGCTTTTGAATCCAACAGAGCTAAGAGATCCCAAGTGCAAGGTATGTTCATTGTTATTTGAGTAAATTAGCTTGTAAATAACAGATATTGAGATTATCAGTTTTCAATACATGTGAATTAGTATTACAATAATGCACTGATTTGTGGGGCTGTTTTTAAATTGATTGTGAGTTTGAATAGGTATGCCGCAACACTCCGCGTATCCGTGATACTAACCACCTGTTTCTTGAGCTTCCTTTGCTAAAGGATAAGCTGGTAAGCTACATTGAGAACATGTCAGTAGCAGGTTCTTGGAGCCAGAATGCCATTCAAGCAACAAATGCATGGCTTAAAGAAGGACTAAGAAACAGGTGCATTACGAGGGACCTGAAATGGGGGGTTCCAGTTCCACACAAGAACTTCAAGGACAAGGTTGAAACCCACATATAGCATGCTTTAACCTATCTTGTTTAGACACTTCTTGTTGATGTTTGTTTTTTTTTATAACGATCCAGTATACATCCATTCCCTGCATTCCTACACTTGTAAAATGCATGTGTATGTCTGTAAGCGCATTTCACTAGGCCCAAATGAGTTCATAATCTTTGCAACTTCCTTTCATGCTATTGGCAGGTTTTCTATGTTTGGTTTGATGCGCCTATTGGGTATGTCTCAATCACAGCATGCTATACTCCCGATTGGGAGAAGTGGTGGAAGAATCCTGAAAATGTTGAGCTGTATCAATTTATGGGAAAGGACAATGTACCATTTCACACAGTAAGTCTTCTCTCTTTGTTGTTGATATGTAGATCGGGGAAGGCTATAAAGAAATTCAAACATCTTAGTCTTGCAGTTTTTTTTGCATTTATAAAAATACATAAACCATATAGGACTTATTGAGGCATATACTGAAATTCCATTGTTTTGTTTGAACATGCTGTATTATGTCGGTTTTTGGGTGCTTGCCATGAGATTTTTCATATTCATTTCTTCATCTCTTACATATCTACAACTTTGGGCTCTACATTTGTGTTGCATCCCAAAGTCACTGCTTGTACTTCTATCTTATGCGACAACATTAGTACATGGATTGCATTATGCTGACGACTTCATATTTTACTTTTTTCAAACATAATTTTTTTATTCCAGGTGATGTTTCCATCGACACTTCTTGGAACAAGTGAAAAGTGGACCATGATGAAGACTATCAGTGTCACAGAATATTTGAACTATGAAGCAGGTTGGTTCATTGATTATTTCTTGTTTTGCCTGTTCTTTAGTTGTTGGTAAACTATGAGGTGCACAAGTAAGAGCTGATGCGATAACTTTACATGTTAAATTGGATCATTTTGCCTCTTTTCCTCCTTTAATTTATTGAGTTAATATGAATGGCTGGCTGACAGGAAAATTTTCAAAGAGTAAGGGAATAGGGGTTTTTGGCAACGATGCTAAAGATACTAACATTCCTGTTGAAGTATGGAGATATTATTTGCTAACTAACAGGCCAGAGGTAATGTTGTGGTTGCTGATGCTGGCTATGGTGCACTGTGTAAACTGCTAATTTTAATGCTTGTGTTTGAATAGGTTTCGGACACGCTATTTACATGGGTTGATTTGCAAGCAAAGCTTAACAGCGAGTTGCTTAAAAATTTGGGGAACTTTGTTAATAGAGTTTTGAGCTTTATTGCTAAGACTCAAGGTATGTGTCCTAAAGTACGTTCAATATCTCTATTTGATCAGCATGCAAACCAAGGTACTGCTGGCCACTTGCGCTGTGGTGTCAAGCATTCCTTAGACTTTTGCTTGATTGTAAAATCTAGGAGAGTTTCTTATGTTCTACCGCCATGTGTGTTCACTTATTATGTATTTTTCCAGTGTTGTAAGGAGTAATGGCTTTGCAGACTCAGATGATAAGCTGAAAATTTTGATCTGCAGGTGATGGATATTGTTCAATTATTCCAGATGCTCCTGGTGCAGACTCACATCCACTGACAAAGAAATTGGCTGAAGAAGTTGGTAAAAATGTGGATCATTATATGGAAGCCATGGAGAAGGTATAATGGTATTAACTGTTTTACATGATTATTGCATATAACTAGTAATTTTGATCTATCTGTTTGCAATGTTTTTAGGTTAAGCTAAAACAAGGTCTAAAAATTGCGATGAGCATTTCTAGCGAGGGCAATGCATATCTGCAAGTAAGTCTGAAGTGCTTATAATCACTCTGATAAGAAGCTCAAGTATACTTGTTATTTTTGTTCATTCTATTGTTTGGGGATATGGCTTTGAACCTTCATCTGTTCATTATAGGAAAGCCAATTCTGGAAGCTTTACAAGGAGGACCTTCCTTCATGTTCCATTGTTATGAAGACTGCAACAGGCCTTGTATACCTGCTTGCATGCTTATTGGAGCCATTTATGCCGTCTTTCTCTCTTAAGGTAATTTAGCTACCATATTGGTTTTCACGTGCTATCTTGATAACATTTTTCACATATCTGACTGTACATGTTCAGGCAAGTTGACCTGAACAAAGCATCACAACACTAAATTTGCCTTCACATTGCTTTTCTTTGGTGTATAGGTCTGGAAGCAACTTAATATGCCACCTGAACAAGCCTCACTTGATGAGGAAAAAGGCAATATTGATAGGGCCAAGCGTCCTTGGGATTTCCTACCTGCTGGACACAAAATTGGGGTACCAGAGCCCTTGTTCACGGAATTGGTATTATTTGCTACTCCATGAAAATGAATACTTACATTTGGGTCTTTGTATTTGCACGTGGGGATATGGGTGAATGATCACGACTGATGTTACATTTCTCTTTTAATTCACTGCCTTTTTTGGGGTAAGCTCATATACTGCAAGACTTTGTTGATGTACAGGGAGACAAAGAAGTGGAGTTCTTTAGGAACAAATTTGCTGGTAGTCAGGCTGACAGGAAAGAGAGGGCTGAAGCAGAAGCAGAAGCAGCAAAAACTGCTGAGCAATTAAAAAAGACAAAAATCTCAGGTTATAGATGTTCATTTTCTCTTATCTTCTGCATTGCTAATTTAGGTGTTTGACATATTTTTCAGAGTTATGTACATAACAGCAGTTGGTAAATAATTTCTGTATAGTTGCTTACTTGTTTTCCTCTTTATTGTAACAGATGGCAAGAAGCAACAGACCAAGAAGCCTGCTGCTGCAGCCAAATCGAAGACCACTGTTGAACAAGAAATCTCCATCTCAAGGCTTGATATCCGTGTTGGCCTGATTAAGAAAGCCCAGAAACATCCTGATGCTGATTCGCTGTATGTGGAAGAGATCGATGTGGGTGAAGGAGAGACTAGAACGGTTGTTAGTGGACTTGTCAAGTATATTCCAGTTGAAGAGATGCAGGTTTATTTTTTTTGCTCTCTTACCAATCATATTTTTACTATGGATTTGTTTCTTTCATACCCTCCTATTTGCCTTTTCATTCTACCATCTTCTAAATACCTACATGATGATTTGGCAGAATCGTAAGGTCTGTGTACTTTGCAACCTAAAGCCAGCTACCATGAGGGGTATTAAATCGCAAGCTATGGTTCTTGCTGCTTCTAATGGTGACCACACCAAGGTAAGGCTAAATCATTATGGTAAACTTATGCTCATCTTTGCACTTTTGTCAGAGATTGAGTCACATTTCAGTGAAGACATGAAAGGTTAGATGGCTGATGACTAATTTTATATGAATGGTGTGATTCTTGTAGGTTGAATTAGTTGAGCCACCAGAAGAAGCAGTGGTTGGGGAAAGAGTTACCTTCCCAGGGTTTGAAGGAGAGGCTGATGATGTCTTAAACCCTAAGAAGAAGGTCTGGGAGACACTACAAGTGGATCTTGCTACCAACACGGATCTGGTAGCTTGCTACAAAGATATTCCATTAGCCACGTCTGCAGGAGTGTGCAAGGTTGCATCCATCAGCAATGGGTCGATAAGGTAGACCAACCAACAAGAGTAGAGGATAGTCCCCAGTTTTTGACTCATTGTTTTCCTTTTTAACCCTTGCACTTTAGATTTTGTTTGTAAAAACGGTGTTAAAGTTGCTAATAGGAGGAGGCACAGAAAGTGCTATAGTTGCTTGCTTATTGATGGTTGTTACCAGCTGCTCGGCAGAAACTCCTGAATTCTACCTCTTAGTCTGTTACAAATCCTACCAGACGACTCAGCTGGGTTGATTATTTTGATTATTTTGATTTTGTAAAGTTTCTTATTCGATTTTTTCATTTGAGGAAAGTTCAGCTCAAGGACCAGGTGAGGCTGGCTGGCGTGTTTTGTAGTTATGACGTAGTATCTGGACGTGATTGTTGGTTGGTGGCTTCATAAGCGAACGAAAGAGTGGAAGACCCGAAAAGTTCAAAATTAATCAATGGGCACCTTGGAACCTTGTTCAAACTCCTCAAACTCCAACTGCAAAAATCTTTATAGCAAGCTATAGAAATGAAGAATAGAACTTGAAAGATGAGAATCAATCATCGCGATTAAAAGTCACGTGCCACTCGCACGATATACGATCGCATCACCGTCAGTCACAATTTATTTTTGAAAAAGTAAAGGAGATCCTAAATTTAAACAAAGGCTCTCCATATAATAAAAGCCAGTAGTAGCTGTGGCGGTACTACTAGCCACCTTTTTTTATCGAACGAAACTTCCCGTTAAAACGATGCCGTTCACGCACCCCATCCAACTGAACTGGAAGAAGAAATCCTTTAGCACGTGACACTTAAAAAGCACCCGAATCCTCCTGCCCTTCCGCTTCCCTTCTCGAGTCAGCCCTTCGTTCTCCGTTCTCCTCCTCCGCTGCCTCTGCCTGTCTTTTCCGTTGCATCGGGCTGAAACACCAACGAAAAAGATCTGGCTCCGGAGATACAAGGTCATTTCCCCATTCACTTTCCACACTTTGTTTTCTCCTTTCCCTTCCAGTGTGCCTATATGGAGCATTCGTTTAAATAAAAGATAAAATGTTTTTGAATAGTGTAGTTATCTTACTCATATGGTAGTTTTTCTCATGTTGAGGTTGAATTAATTAGTGCGCCAGCACTGCCCAAGTTCCTCAGCCAACAGTTTCTAGGGTCAAAGTCTTTAGGCAAACTTTAAGTCACAAAGGGATCTCCGTTTAATGTAGACGGCCCCAAGCGAAGAGTACTATCAATTGCTTTTGAGTGCGTGATCAAGGAGAATTTTGATTAGAAGTATGATTCTTGAAAGAGTGTTTTTCAGTTTTAGGCTCTCTTGCTTTCAAGCTTCTGAAATATTAATGCGATCCAGATTACAGAAAGGTTTCATGAACGTTTCATGCATTAGGTTATGAGTGATTGTAGTAATAGGAGAGTGGGTTTTGATGCCTGTATAAGAGACTTGAACTTTGCCATTCTGACCTTAGAAATCTTTTACCCACATGACATTTGTTTTAGTTGGCATCTTTGCCTTCTTTGAAGGTTTCCATATATTTGTTAGCATATATACCCTGAGACTACTTCCTAGCACAATGAGCAATTCTTAACGTTTACAATGGCCGTTTGCACGTAATGAATGGTTAATACTTCATTCTTCGTTTATTATTTTGGCTCTTGTTTAGGCTCATTTCCGTGCATTTGTATTCTCAGGATGAAGTCCCTGTTTGGGAGATGGGCGGTCTTCTCTCCTGCCCTGATGTACATCTTTCTTCGAGTTTTATATATCATTTCATCCAAAAATGATGAAGCTCTGCTCTGTTTAAATATTTCTTCCTCTTACTTTTAAAGAAGCCTGAAAATCTTTTATATGTATGTGTGTCAATGCACGTGTTTCATTTTGGAAAATGATAGATTATTTGGGGAAGATCCCACTGTTTGTTTCCACTGCTGTAAGTCTGGTATCTCAAATAATGGCTTTGCAGGTTATAATCTCTACAACATCCTATGAAGCAGCAATAATTGAATTATCATAACTCTGCTTATACATTGAAGAAATGGCGCAAAGGGTATCAAGCTTTTGGGGTCCAATAACATACCCTGACTGGTGTGAGAAAAATTATGCATATGTTCCTTATATTGCTGAATTTTTCAACACAATATCAAACACCCCGTGCATTCTTCTCGCACTCATTGGCCTTTCTAATGCCTTGAGACAACAGTTTGAGAAGAGGTTCAGTGTGCTTCACCTATCTAATATGGTACTAGCCATTGGAAGTATGCTATACCATGCCACGTTGCAAGACATGTAAGTACTCTTCTGCGCTGTTCAAGAAAGCATGTTTGGGTATCATCGTTATACCTGGTTCATTTTATTCTTATTGTTTTATCTTAGCTTATGAGTTCTTTTGATGTTGGCAGAACTGATCTGCTACCTCTAGAAACCTGTGTGTAACCCAATGTAAGGAAACTTGTGTATTCATCTGGAGCTTCGGAATTTCTTTGAAGTACTGTCTCCAAAACCTTGCATTTCACTTAGACCATCAAAGCTGTGGAACATGTCCATACAGTTAAATGAATTGATTTTAGGTCTATACTTGCTATTAGCTTTTTGGATGTTGCAAAAGGATTTGCGAATTCCGATGAAATGTCCATAATTTTTTGTACGTTAGAACTCAACTCAGAAGGTGTATTGTTCTATATTGAAGTGATCCTTGTGTTATGTTAACTTGTATGTTATTATGACTCTTTTATCTTTTGCAGCTTATTCGTCTACTTAAGGTTTTGACACATTTCAGTTTTCCTTCAGGCGGCAGCTAGGTGATGAAACACCAATGGTATGGGAAATCCTTTTGTATTTCTACAGCCTTTATTCACCAGATTGGCACTACCGAAGTACAATGCCTACCTTCTTGTTTATGTATGGAGCTGCTTTTGCATTTTTCCATGCCTTGTTTCGGTTTGGAATCGGTTTCAAGATACACTATGTGATCCTTTCTCTCTTATGCCTCCCTCGGATGTACAAATATTACATCTACACAAAGGACAAGTCAGCAAAGCGGCTTGCAAAACTGTATTTGGGTACTATGTTTCTGGGGAGCCTTTGTTGGATTCTTGATCGCTTGTTCTGTGAGAGAGTTTCTCAGTGGCATTTTAATCCCCAGGGTCATGCGCTATGCCACATCTTAATGGGGCTGAATTCATGTTTTGCTAATACATTCCTGATGTTTTGTCGTGCCGAGCAATTAGGATGGAATCCAAAGGTCGTCTGCTTCATGGGATTTTTCCCTTATGTGAAGATTCAAAAACCGAAGACCCAGTGAAAGATGCATGTTCTTCAAGCACATGAGGACTCCCTTCTCTTTGTCAACTGCTCATTTGGAGGCGGGACTGTGGTTTTGACATACAGCAGACTAGCAATTACAATTCTTTTTCAACTATTGGTTGGCTGAACAAAAAGAAAAAAAAAAGCTATCACGACTTGGTTTTTAGTTAAAGCTGTGTAACTAGTGCTGTTCTGAGGAATTTCTTGGTCAGTGTAGAATACTATTATTTTTTCTCGTCAAACAGGTGCGAATTACTTTGAAATGTAAATCACTAGTTGTTGTCTTACTAGCATATGAATTAATTTTGAGAAGATTTAGCAGGAAGAGGGTCACTTGATGTTGCTTTTGTTTAACATGTGAATTTAATCCATCTGTTCAAAACTTCAAATGATTTGAATTCCCTGTTGCAGCCTAAGCAGAGATTTAGCAGGAAGCCTTGACTTTACTAACCTGACAAGTCTACACTCTCCAACAGACCTCTACGGAAATAACACTTAGTTACAGCAATGCGCTGGTAGCCATAATGCATATTCTGCAGAATGTAAATCCCTATCAATAAATGTCGAAGATTACACCCAAGAAAAAAACTCTTATCAAGATAAGAAACTGATAATGCATCTTCTCCCGGAATGCAATTCTCCTACCAATATATTCCCAATTGCGGATCACAACAAGCTAAGGCAATAGACTATAGAGAACAAACACAAACTACAGAGAAGTAATCAAGTGACACAGCAAAATTGCCAACAGATTCACCAAGCTCTTATTATTTTTATGCCAAATTGGAGCATCAGGCTTTCTCCCTAAGAATAGGATAATGCAACTTGAAACAGTTGAAGAAATCAGAGCGCTGTAGTATGATGTGTGGCAATCAATATCTCCCTCTCCAATTTACTTTCATCAACCCACAGGGAGCTCTGTCGGCGTAAGAGTTCACGCTGTTCTTTCTTCTTCTCTTCCCTCTTTTGTTCTTTGATTCTCCAGTTCTCAAGCTTCTCTGTCCTTTCTTTCAACTACATTGTTGGACAGCAGCCATATCAATAATGTGATAAATTCAAGCAAAAAACACAATTACACAAGCGTGAACCTCTACAGAATTTAACTGTCTACGTTTCCTATGCAATGCATCCACAAGCAGGCGCAGGAAAGCAGAGGGAGATGGGAACATTCAGAAAGAAAGCAGCAGCAGACACATCAAAAGAAATGGCAGAAGAACATGACAAATGGGATCCCATCCAATTCCTTTAAAGTTCACACTCCTCATAATATTAGGTATGCATTCTAGCTATCTCATCCAAACAATTTGCAGAACCTTCAAATTTTACCAAAGAAAAGTTCACAGATGGGGTTTCAACTTTCAGGGCTATAGTAACATTCAACAGAAACAAAAAAAATCCTTATACAAGGTTGAAATTAGCTACAAACTTCCATGTTACAACGGTTTATGGTTTCCACATGCTAATCGAAACACTTTTGTATAAATGACTCATTGCCTAAACCGAAGCTCTGATTCTAGTATTTCTCCATATTTAATGGCTTTTAACATCCAAAAGCACACCAATCCTCATAATTAATCAAAAGAAAACTATCCAGGGCACCAAAAAATGGATAACCGTCGTTGAAAGAGATTATGTGACCGAGCAAAAACTTAAAACAAGATCAATAATAACTTTTCTAGACTAAGTCGTAACTAGAAGGTCAGAAACAACCAAAGTAACAAAATTAACCAAAAGCGAATAGGATTAAAAAATCGAAACAGAATATTACCAAGGTTTTCTGAAACTCTTCTTGAGCAATCTTCCTTTCTTCTGCTCTAACTTTAGCAGCTTCCGCTTTCAATTTTCTCTTTTTTTCATTGGCAACTCTTAAAGCTTCTTTCCTTGCCTCTTCTTTCCTCTGCTTCTCCAGTCTCATTGTTTCCATTTCCGCTATGTATTCCTTCCTCAGTTCCTTCACCTGCTTTGCGTACTCTCTCCTTAGCTTTTGTAACTTGGTTTCGGCCTCTCTAGGGGTTTTAGGCACCTCCCAGCTGCCTACGTAGGAGTTTGGATCCAAAAACTTGTGGGTCTGCGGATGGTTGTTGCGGTGGTTTCCGGCGGTGGATGAGAATAAGCGGTTGGCTGTACGGAGACCAGAACGACTTCTGGTGGTGGCCATTTTTTCCCCTCGTATTTGGTATCGCTTTGGAGAGCGAGAGAGGAGTAGATCTTCACAGAGGTGTACTGGTAACTGGCTAGGGTTTTTTCCATGTTTTGTTTAAAACTGGTTAGGGATTTCTGTTTATGGGATTGTTTGATTAGATAATTGGGCTGAACTTAATTTATTTTGGGCTTGGGCTTAAAATAGCCTGTTAAAAGTTTAAATCACAACTGGCTGTCCCTCGGGATGTCACCGAGTGAGTAAAAATCAGTAACCCAGCGGATGACCACACTCGACAAAATGAAAATTATCATTTCGCCAAAATAGTTGAAGAGCAAACTACAAGAAACAATGAAATAATGCTCACATTTGAACAATATTTTTTGGAAAAAAAAAAAAAACGTCTGCCATGACTCATGACAACAATTTCTATGATAAACTTGGTCTATAATTTGTATTGGTTTCATCTGTACGGACATTCTCCTTGACAAATGACCCATTTGAAGCCCATGATGGAAATCAGTTACAGTCTTCAATTAGTACAAAACAAAGCTGGCCAATGCATTATTGCTCTAAAACGCGTCTGTGCACAGTTTCCTTTGTCATCCTTCCTACGGCAAATCATTCCGCCATCAAGGACTTTTCCTCCCAACAACTCTATTTTAGCAGAGTTCAATTCGCCGACAAAACAATGAAGCTTTCGATTTGGCCTTCCAAGACTCACTTTTGTGCCCCAACTATGTATGTAACCACAGGACTCTATAGACCACTACGTTAAAGCCGACATGAAGCATGAAGACAGGTCAAATTTCTTCTTCATCGGCAGGAGAGTCCACCACATCTCCCAGTTTCACAAGGCAAATCCAAGAACCCAAATACACAACTACAGCAAAGGAGGTCTGGAGAGAGATCTCTCGATGCCCATTGGGAGATCACACAGGTTTCATTTCAACAATCCTTTAACTATGTTAGCATCTTGAGAACCAATTTCAGGTTCCCTGACTGACATTGTTTCACTAGATTTTTTAGTGTTGTGACCCTTGCAAGTGCATTACCTAAAAGCACATGAACAACGCTAAAAGAATCACCTTTTTCAACTGCAAATTGCCACTCTCTTGTCGAAATAGTGAACCAGTCCTTCCTTGGCGATATTGTTGCTTTTACTTCAACGTACTCCCTAGTACTTTCACCTCCCTCTATAACAATGTCATAAGGTAACCCAGTCTCATTATCTTTATTAACCCAGTTCACAACTTCTGCACCAAATTTCCCAGCTAAATACTGGTAAGCAACACGCTCTCCCACTCTCCCAGTAAGCAAGGCCAGTAATGCATTTGGTGTCCCAGGATTATGCTGATATCCCCTGAAAAAACTTAACAATGAATCCAATTCGGGAGAATCAGAAACGAGACACAAGTCAATATCATCAATTTCAACATTTGAATTAGGAGTCTGATTGGAAGTACGAGGCTTTGCAGTAGGAGTCAAATTGAAGGTATTAAGGTTCACAGCGTGCGTCTGATTGAACATTTCAGGGACCGCAACAGGAATCTGATTGGAAGGATTATGGTCAGTAATAGGAGTCTGTTTGGAAGTACTAGCAAAACGTTCTCCCACGTTTTCAGAATCCAGCCAGTTCAATGCCACCTTATCAGCTTCAACTTCCATAGACCAATCAGTGTCCAGCATAATTGGCACCTTGCTGTTTGATGCTGGCACAACATCTGAGCAATTATCCTTGTTTATCTCATCTGAGGTGCTGGGACACAAAACTCCTGCTTGGGTCTTCATACCATAATTAAAAACTGGTGCAGTTTTCCAGTCAGTAGGTGGCCAATTCGAGCTGATATCTGAGGTGCTGGGACACAAAACTCCTGCTTGGGTCTTCATACCATAATTAAAACCTGGTGCAGTTTTCCAGTCAGTAGGTGGCCAATTCGAGCTGATACCTGCTCTAAACTTGGGTTTTGAGGCTTTCTGGTCCTTTATCGCCATTGGAGCAGTGCCAGGTTGAATTGATCTATCATTCTCTGTGAAAGGTGGCATTGAGGGAAGTTGCCAGACAGACTCTTCATCAGGAAGTTTAGGCATCTTTTGGGTGTTGATGATGAAGACCTCTATTTGCTCCTCTCTAGATCCATTTTCAGCCTTGGTTGTGATCACATGAAGGAAATTCGCAAATGGTAACTCTGGAATGCCGTCAAAGAATAAACGAGACAGTTCCAAAAATAAATCATGCGAATCAGATTCCAATGTCGTATACAAAGTGTCACCCTGCAAACAAAAAAGATAAACATAAGAGCTATGTTGTTGCTTCAAATAAATAAATAGATAACGAGATGGCATAAGAGCCAATATGCTTGTCATAAATACCAGAGGGCATTATTTCAACCCATTCCAAATGCAACCAAAAGATAAGGATCTAGCCAGAGGCATAGTCATCAAGAAAATCAGACTGGACATCTAACAGCTCGATGTTTTGGGTCAATGGTTTGACCAGGTCCAACAAGATTTGACCGCTAGGTTAATAAAATATAAAACATACATATTCCTAAATTAAAAATATGAAGAAAAAAATAGAAATTTAGTGTCAAACAAGCTCAACCAAGGGTGACTGGTGTTTTCTGGGTCAACTACATTTTCAATCCAATACACCAGACCAGTTTGGGGTCCAGGTCACCTGTTTACTGGTCCAACTGCCTGGTCTGTTCAGTTCTTATAATTGAGGATGGAATTTAGTTTTCCGGCAGTGTGCTTTATTGGGTGCCAAAAAAGAAGTGGAGTCAGGGATCCCTCTACATACCTGCAGAAGACAGCTACATTCATCCCGGTGATTAGATGAAATGCCCAATTGCTTAATAACATTCTTGTAGAATAACTTTTCAACAACAATAATTTGAAGCTTCTCTAAACAATTGAACTCAGACTGTTTAAATGGCAAATATTTATCTGGGTGTTTTGTGTAGATGTATCGCTGAGCATAGGGAAGGGCCCAATTTAGTAATGATGCTTTGAGGCTACAGTCTGCTGGACCATAGTATATTGCTTCACGTGTTACAACCTGCAGGAAGAACAAACCTGAAGAATGGAAGCAAGAAGAAAAGAAGAAAAAAGCTACTTTGTTGAGTACTTCGTTAAGGAATGTATGACACATTGCATCCTGCTATTGATTTTGGTAAGAACAACAGAATCTTAAAATGCATTGGTTAGATCATGAACCATGTTAAACACCTGAACTATTGACAGGGAGAAACAAAAAAGAAATATTTTCCAACTGTTAACCCACAGGTTGAGAATTCCTTTTCCTACAGATAACATGAATTCTTTTCCAAAGGAGTCTTATCCCATCATGTTAGGATGCATGCTAGTCTTAATATATAAATGGGAACTTATTAGGTTGCTTAATGTGCTTAATTTAGTTTAGACATAATGCAATTAAATAGGTTTAAGATGTAATGGGTAATGGCGGATCAAAGTTAATGACTTTCAGTGCAAATAGTCACAAGGAAAGAAAATGGCAGGGGCTAACCTGTGAGAGAGCAGGAATCCCCAAAATTTGCAAGAGGGGAGACACCTTTGTCTGTAGTATCTCTTGTTTGTTGTCTTTAAGATCGCCAAAATTCAGGAAATCAATATTTTTCAGAGCTTTGAATCTTCTCTTTAATTCCTTATCATCGCACCAACACACTAGACCAAACGAAGGATGTAAGGAAACCCATTTATCTAGTGCAGAGGGAAGTACTTTGTATTCTAATTTTGCAAGACACTCTTTCAAGTAACTGATATCTTCTGAACTTAGGAATCCACATTTCAGAGCTTCAGCCCATTTAATGAAAACTTGGAAAACCTATGACATGAAAGGAAAATGATAAGAATATAGTATAAACTCATGAGTTCAAAATCTTATCTCCATACAGGATGGTTACTCACTGAGCTGGCCACTTGTGAAGGCAAAGCAGTAGCAGATAATTGCTGCAAGATATGTAGATAGCTACGGCAAGATGGAATTTCACATACTCCACACTCTCTAACAAAAAAATCGTGAAGACCTCGATAGACATTGACTAATGTCTTCCGTAACGGATGTTCAACAATACTTGATGAGCTGCACTCAGGATGGAACCCCTTCATTAGGTCCATAGAGCCTGTTGGATCATCCCAACATACCTCTTCAACAGACAAAAATTCACCAGGAACCACATCTCCATGTCTATAGCCATATTCATATGGAACAAATATAAATGGTGCTCCATGAAAGGCGTCCAAAATTTTGTTCTTTGAAGTGACCATTTCATCCCAGATGAAAGTGTATAATTTGTGCATATCAGCAATGCTGTCCAGGAAAAAGTACAACGGCATTTAAAGTGGTAAAACATTTTAGAAAACAATAAGAAACACTAGCAAATAATGGAAGGATGAGGGATCACTAACGCAGCATGCATTTATTTTTTAGAAAAAAAAAGAGAAAAAAACAGCACAAGCTTAAACAGGAACATAAGAATTGACTTCACAAAAGTTACACGGACTACAGAAGAACAGCTCAAAAGTCATGATGGTTATTCAACTAGTTTAAGTTGAGGATTACACGAGTTGATGTCAAGTAGAACAGGATTTCATGCCTGCATGATTACATCCCTAAAACATTCGTACCGTGCATTATGAGGTTTTCCAACTAGTTTAAATTGAGGGTTGCATGAGGTGATATAACATAAAGCACATTCTCTACGCATGGTTACATCCCTAAAACACTTATCCTCAGCGCCATAACAAAAAGATAAAGATACAAATACATTCTGTATTATGCCTTCCTAAGCTCCATTTGCACATCACTTACTATTATAAGAGAGTGAACTAATATACCTGGACTTAAAAGGTATCTCAGACTTCCTCCATAAGCTCAAAATTTTCAGAGCATCATCAACAGTAACTTCAGTCTTAAAGCCAATATCAGCAACTAAATTTCTGCTTTTCACCTGTTTTAAAAAAAAATCCGAAGAATAAAGAATAAGATACAACCCCAACATTTAATGTATTGGCTCCGTCATGCTAACCAAGTTTCATTAAACTATAGCTCTAGTATTCAAATCAATTCTCTGTGCATTCCTAGTGATGAAATTCTACTTTAGAATAATCTGGCAAAAAATTCAATACAAAGACGAATAAAAGATACCATTAGCAACATCAACATATTAGCTACTTCATAAAACAGGTCAGAATCTCATGGAATCTAATTTGTGAAAACTAGACGTTCATGTTCTCCAAAGTCAGTTATATCACAATTTAACAAGTCAAGAAAACTGAACTAACCTTTGGAAGTGCATACGGAGCAGAAGCACCCAGGATAGAGCGTACTTCATCACAATCATAGAATAGATCTCTAGGATAGTGAAGCTTACTATCTAAGTTCGAGGTAACCCACCTAACATCATGGATTTTGGTTATAAATGAAGACTTGAAGGCTTTGCCATCACCACTGAATTTAAAATTGATGTGGCAAGTAGTTTTGTTACTAAAGCTATCATCCCATAAGATGTCGAATACCTCCAACAGATACTTACTGCACTCTCCATCACCATTCATGGACAATAGTGACAATAGATCTACCAACTCAGGAGATTCCCAATCTTTGACTGTTGATCCTGGTAGAATTAAGTCCGCATTCCACATCATATTCTTGAAAACAGTAGGAGACAATTCAGCAATGCTCTTCTCAATTTGAAACACTTGTACAAAATCCGTGACACCAATTTCTTGGAAAAATTCCCTCCACTTATTCAGGCCAGTTGTGAGTGATTTACTTGCAGGATGCTTCAGATAGTCGCTGTCGACCTCATGCCATCTCATACCACCAGCATTAATCAACTTATTGACATTGACAGGATTCCCATATTCTTTATTAAAATGAATTGACGTCTCAATTGACCTTTTAAATCCATGATTTGTCAATATATAAGCCTTATTTTGTAACTCGGATAAAATGTGCTTCCTCTCAACACAGCAACTAATGCAGCCAGATTGTAGGTGGGTCATCACAAAGCAGAGGTAGTCTATCATTAAATCCTTGTCCCTATCTGTGACTTGGTCATCACATATAGATTGCATAACATGAACCTTCATAATTTCATGTGCAGACAGCTGTTGGACACCTATCCTCTGAAGCATCCTGGTAACATTATCTGCTGAAGCACCATTGCTAGCAGATGCAGAAAGGAGAACAGGATTTACTGTCCGAAGTTTAGCATACAATTTTGGAAAAGCCTCCAGTCCTTGTGCAGCACCAGATTCAGTGGTCAAGGCATCAGAATGTAACCAAATGGTGCCTACATCCACTGAGCTGTATGTCCCATCTGAAAGGGGAATAAATGGAATATGTCGAAGGTTATCCAGGACGTTAATTTGACCAGAATAGAGAGATAACATGGTATAAATGGTATTTAACCATAAAGATAACCAAGCAAGGCCCATTGACGTTAGGGCATTTTCTGTGCAACATAAACACTTCATAAATTTAACTAGAATTTCTGGACCATATTCTCTAATGCCAAGTGCCCTAGCAAGTGAATCAGACAAAACAATGTTCTTGTCCAGGAACCCAAGGCCAAAGTGCTCTTGCAGCAAGTCCTCTCGTAGAAGACAACGGGTTGCTTCATCCCAGCCTCTAAGAACATTACATGGTGGAACCATTTTACTATTGTCTCCTTCCAGAAGTAGGCAGCTTGTCTGTCGTAATTCTTGTATAATCGCTTTAGGGAGCCCAGAGAAAAACCCTTGCACCTCTCCAACAATTGGAACAAAGCTCATATAAGCTGCAACAGCTTTTCCTGGATTATCTTTAAAACAAGAAAGAGCGCAAAAGGATCTCTCAGCACTAACAAACAAACCAGGAACCTTTGTCAACAACAACTCATTCCAGGGATTATTCCTGTCCACTTCCTCTCTAGATGACGGCAGAATAAAATCACCCTGGAGAATAAATTTCAGTCCATAAGTTCTTAAGGGAAGAAAAGCGAAGACCGGTTGTTGCTCCAAATGTGGACTGTACACCCCATTATCTGACTCCTCAAGTGTAAATGCTATGGCAATTTCAGTTGTTTGCACTCTCGGACTACTGGCATCTGCCTGCAACTTCTGTGATGCCACAAGCCAGGACATTTTCTCATTTCCACATGACACTTTTACAATACCATCGTCACGAATTTCTTTCCTCATGACAATGAGCGAATCATTATGTACGTTCCGAAACATGATACACTGAAGGCGATGAAGAAAGAGTAGTAAAGAAGGGTGGAGATCTGAAAACATTGTCATTGCAGTTTCTTCTGATAATTTTGACCGGAATGGAAGCACAATACAGGTGTTCCAACATTTATTATCCGCTTGATCAAGATGCCTAGATAACAGCCCACTGAAGAGGCTAATGTTGCAAGGAGGTAGAGCTGTTGGCAAAACAAAGCCAATCTGACCCTCACTTATGTCAAACTTAATATGAAATCCATTGGAATGAATCTCGGGAGCATCGGTGATCTGCAAAAGGAACAAGTTAGTTCAAGCTGATTACTATTTAATTCAATGAATTCTCAAGCAGATAAAATTCTGAATTAAATGGCATGGAATAAAATTATAGATTGTAAAGAACTTGAAGTTAATTTTGTGAAACAAATATCAAGAAACCTAGTGCGACAGGGAAACACACCCGGAATACTGATTTGAAACCAATCCCTTTCTGCCCTATATATCCACCTCCAGATCCCTTCTTAGTTGAATTTCCAACATCACAAAGAGCTCTGATATTTTCCGCTGAGAAGCCTTGCTCATTATTCAATATAATGACACCTGATTCTTGAAGAATAAATGCAAGAGTTGGTTCAATATTTTCTGGATAGATATTATCATCAGCATTTTGTACCTGAAGTATGCACAAATGACAACAAAATTTGTAAATACAAGTAACGTCATCACATGGGGGGGGGAATACCACTGTAACATCTAAGAAGTTGAAGCATGGATTTGAACAAACATGTGCAAATGGGCACTTACCAGCTCAAGAAGAAAATGTGAATCCTGGGAATATAATTCCTGTGAAAGACAATGAAGAGCTCTTCCTAAACGAGCATGCTGCTTCTTCAACATGAAACTCTCTGTATTTGAAAGATCATGATCCAGCCCAAATTCTTCTTTCCTGATAGATTCAATTACCATGACTGCATCATTCCGTTTGTCAGCATCAGATAGTTGTTCCATGCAGTCATGGCCACTCCCACCACTGGAGGCTACATCATTTGTGCAACTGAGTTGAGTGCATTCTTTATTGTCCTCATGTTCTGTGATTGTTCTAGTCATTGTTCCAACAGCACATGATAAGTCAGACCTAGCTGCTTCCACGTATGATGGACCAGAAGATGTAGCCAAGTCAGTCATACTAGTGGAACAAAATGCACGGTGATCATCAATCCACTCCAGTATGCCAATAGATAATCCTATTTCATGAAGCATAAGACGTTCTTCTTGATTGCATTGACACAACATAGCCAAAGGAGCTTTTTTAGCTACCAGCTTCATCCCAGAAAGCAACACATCAGCTGCAAAACCATGAAACTCTGAGGGCAACCAACAGAGACAATCAAGAACAAACCTTGAAGCAACTACACTTTCAGAATGATCCTTCATAATTACTTCAAAAGCACGGCGTGAATAGCATTTCAAAAGGGACAACGGAACATGACTTCCACCACCAGCTAATGAGAACAGGGATAGCAGTTTCACTGCTGTTTGGAAAGGCGATCTCTGAAGTGCAGCTTCCAAGAATGAATCTGCAGTAGCAGATTGATCAATTCGCATCACTTTTCCATCTGTTGTCACCAAACATAGCAACTCTCCAGCAATGACTTCTCCCGACAACCATTCTACCAGAGGCCCGAGAGAGGGAGTGAATTTAAGGTCCCAATGTGACCATAAGTTCAAATCAGATAACATCGGTGCCTTGAGCAAAAGTTCAATTGCATCCTTGGATGTATCAGACTTCAAGTTAATTTGTTGGTCAGTACTGTTCCTTCCTAATATAGTGTCTTCATTAAGAGGGGAAGAGTTTTCAATATGATGTGCATCTAACAATGCTGCAGCAAATACAACAGATTTTGGCATCACATTGCTCTTGTAATTCCCTATGGTTTGAAGAAACTCTTCCATGGAACCATTTTCCATAATTTTAAAACTAAGCACTGGGAATTGTCTTTTAAGCAAACCATAAATCTTCTGTTTGGTAATAGTTTCATTCTCCAACGAACCATTCAAAGCCTGTGACACTAATACGTTCAATTGATGCAAATCCATGTGCACCTCCACAGGAGCCTTCTCAGAGATGTCAATAGCAAAGAGCTTCTGTAATTCAATGGGTAATTCAGAAGTGTGTGCCTCCAGAAAAGCAAAGAACCCCCCAAAACCAAGGGACTTGAATTCCTCAACACCAAATTGGTTAGCCAGCCACAACTCACAGCTGCAAAGCCTCATTAAGGACATAAATTTCTTTTCCAGATGGGAGTTACCACTGCTCTGACCCTTTATATCAAGTTTATAATACCCACCAACCTTCCCAATTATTTCTTCAACAGTGACACCTGCAAAAATGTCAAATTTATACTTGATTATGAGGGGAGAGTTTCAAGAAAACAAACAAAAGACAGTCAGAGAAAGCAAATCAAGAGCAGCTAAGTATAATAAGGCTCACTCCTGAACCCTTCCAACAAGTGATTGCCCCGCAAAAAGTTTAGCACTCATTCCCATAATTTCTACTCTTCCATCCAAATTTTCTCTCCAAAACCTTGCTACTATTTAATAAATCAGTTTTGGTGTTTGCACTTAAAATCATGAAAGAATAGCACCAAAGCTGACACAACAACAAAAGAAAATAACAAGACCAAAACTTGGTAAAGAATTTGCAACAGGACTACATTATAACAATAATTACAACTCACTCTGTCTTTGCTGCACATTGTGCTCCGTGACAGCAACTGCATTCTTCTCTCCTGGCTCAACATCAATGGTTTCATATTCAGAGCATTTAGGAGAAAGGGTGTTGGTTAATTCAAACTGATTGACTGCTTGGATGGCATCATATATGCTATCCCACATTCCAAGTTTTATGGATTTCAGCTGCAAAATAGGCACACTAACTTTGTTCATAATCTGAGATCTCAGATAATAGCATAAAGTAAGTAAGAAGGGGTTAAAATCAACTATTAAGTGCCCAAACAGAAGAAGATTAAGTAGCAATAAGAAATATAATTATTGAACTGGCTCTAAGAAGGCAACAATAAGGCGGAGCTATCAGCAAGCAATTTACCCAGCATTAAAAAACATTGAAATTCAACATAAACCAAAAGTTTAAAAAGTGGGAACTGGAGATAGAAAATCACAACTTCTTTAAGGTTTCAAAATAAGAGCTTTAAACAGAAACCAGAGTACAAGCCATGCAAGAAAAGAAAATGAAAAAGGAAAATTATACTAAGCACTAGTATATGTGAATCTCAAAAAAGGCCTATCAGCACCAGCTACAACTTCCCCCAAGCACATAAAACAAGAGGAGGGGGGATATATTTTAACTAGAACCCTCAGCACAAACATTGAACAGCATGCGTCTTGAATGTAATGAAGAAATTGGAGCATAACTTACAGCAACATTGAGCAATCCAATAAAGGGATATGAAGAAAACATCAACGTGACTTTTGCTTTGTGACGAGCAGCTGCTCTAGCATCTGACGGATTATATAACTCCAGCATTTGTTCCAGAATCTACAAGTAGCAAAAGAAATCTGCTTAACCCAACTATATCATCCAGAATTTTAACACCCATAGCTATTTCAAAAACAACTAAAGCACCAGTGTAGGTAAAAATGGTTGTTTCTTAATAAGCAATTTTTTTTACCATTTTCTGATAAACATCGAAGTAGGTAAAACAATGGTCATAGTCTATGACTCATAGGACAGTAATTAACAGGCCCAGTAATAGAGGCATGCGTACTTCAACATGAAGGAAAACACTGTTTAGCACGAAACGACTACCAGAAACAACAGAATTGCAAAAACAAATTCAACAATCGAACAACATACTGACTGGAAACCCAACTGTATTGAAACTATAAATCAGAACAGATAATGAAACAGCAAATGTAACAGTCATGGATCGTCAACACTTTCCCAAATAAATATAAAGACAATTTTTTTGTGAAAATGGATTGGCAAGGATTTTATCAATTGTGCAATGATCATTTATAATACCCATATCGCAATATACCCACAAGATCTCAATGTTGAAGAAAAAATCATTGTAAGTCGTATGATTACAATGGCTTGCAAAGACTAAATGAAGTACCTCAGAAAGACTGTATTCCTTGCAGGCTTCCTTCCAGCGTGAGACAAATGTGCTGATTGAGTCAACAGAAAGTGTAAGATCAACATTACTTGTAGCACCACCATCCTTCCAGTTCAGGGGACGTTTGTGTGTCCATTCATCACCTTTATCCAATTTGGAGGCCAGAGAGATGTTGCAACTTGCATCATCATGCTTTCTTTTCTTTTTCAATGGTCCACTTCTCTCATTTTTTCTTGTGCCACAGCTAGCAGAGGAAGATGGACCACCAACTCCACCTATCAACCCTAGACGTGACATCTCTTCAGTTGCAGATGGGTAAGGACAACTACTGACCTGATCAGATCTACTGACATTCTGCGAGGAAATCAGTGAATGGTTTCCTGCATCATGGGGAGGCACTTTATCTTCCAATGTACTAGCATCACTTTCTTCATCCTCGGAGCTTGATGAAACAAACCTTATATGCTTGCCACCGAACTCTGTGTTTTCTGATGCAAATGATTCCATGCGCTGACGTACTGCCAAAAAGCGTCTTTCCAAGCCCTTTTTCTGCAAGGAAAAAAGAGGACGCTTTGAACCTTTACCATTAGATTTCTTAGCAGCTGCATCTTGGCATTTCTTTAGTATCTCATCTTCAGATCCTTCGGGATTTTTATCTTCATTATCATATTTCCTTGCTAATTCCTTTCGGCATTTCCCCATTGCTACATTTTCAGATCTCCTGGCTTCTTGAATAAAAGAAATGTGCATCCTGCAACCAAGTAAACAGTAAGAATTATCTTCTTTTTTATCAAGTAAACACACATTTGTATAAGAGAAGGAACTCTGGATGGGCCACCCATGCAGAGTTAGCAAGGTCATTGAAAGGTCATTGAATTTGTTTCAGTTTCGTGAATAATAGATTCTTTAGTAGCCAAACATGCAGGGAATCAGACTTAAAGTTTAATATAATAAAAGAATACACACCCAATGCTTTGCATACGCACACCAAGCATGTCCTTCCCCTTGACAGAGAGCTTCTTAGCAAGAAAATGTAGGAACTCATCAACTACAACAGCCCGTTTCTTGCAAGTATCCATAAACTGACTAAGTGCAAGAATCACATCCTCACTAGTTATCTTAAACACTTCAGTAACATCAGCATCCACTGAAAAATAATGTGATACAAGCGGGTGTCGTAGCAAAGGCCCCAATTCCAGCTCCTCAAAATGCCCAATTCCCTCATTCTCACAAATTGCTACGTCCAAATCATACACCGATGTAATCCTCCTCACCCCAACAAAGCAATGAATAAATGCATTTATCTAAACCAAAAGCGGAAAAAGAAGAAGCGTATATTAATACATAAAGTGTGAATAGTAGTATTTGTCATGAATAAAGACGGTGAATAAACTAATAATTACAATACCAAAGCAATGAATTACCTACATATGCTTGCAAGTTACACAAATGCACAATTCCCCAAAATTTCTAAATGACAATTTACGGCTAGTTACCTTGCTTTCCATTACCATAAGCCCATGAAGTGAATGAACTTCTTGCATTTTAACCCCTAACAATTCCCACGAATCAACCTGAAGTGCCACTAGCACAGCTTGGGAAACTTTCCAGGCGGAAACACTCTCTTTAGCTGCCAGAAGGTCCAGGCGAGCCTTCTCCACGGCTGCCTCTATTTGCTCCAGTTTCTCTTTTGCTGCAGCATTATGTTTTCCCTTTCTTATGTGGGACACTGCTTCACCCTGGTTTTGCTGCGTTTTCAGTTTTTTCAAGGACACGGAAGAAGCAGCTGCGCACTGTTCTTGTTTTTGTGGCGGCTGTCTCTGCTGCGCCGGCCTTGCAGGTGGCTCTTGCGTCTGCGGTTGAGTCTGTTGTTTTGGTTGTTTCTGGGGCGGCGGAGGCAGTGCTGCTTGTTGCTGTGGCTGTGTCTGGGGTAGTAAAGGCTGTTGCGGCGGATGGAAATTAGGATTCCAGAACGGGAAGTTAAGGTCGGGTTGGAAGGGGAAGTTAGGGTTTTGTTGTTGCTGGAGAAGGTGGGTGTTGAGGAGAAGAGCAGAGGAGAGGTTCTGCATGTAATAATTGGTGTTTTGAGGAGCACCACTGGAATCTAGATTTAAATACGGCGGCGCTGGTGGTTGCCCTTGGCCGCCCCAGCCGTTGGGCGGAAGAGGCCACATAACGTAATTTTGTTTGGAGGGAAAGAGAGAGAACTAGAAGAGGGACAGTGAGCTTGGTGAAGCAAAGGGCTATTCGCTTTAACCACTTATATAGCTCACGTGTTTTTTTTTTTTTTTTTTTTGTGCGCCGCTGATGAGAGGGTACAGAAAACAACGTGTAGTTTAAGCGGCATGTATTTTCTTTTTTTTATCACAATGAACAATTTTCTGAAATTTTTTCCAAAAATCTGTTTTACGGCCAACATAATATTTTCCAGATTTTCAAAATTAACACTAAAAATTTAAAAAATTCTGAAAACACCATATTTAAAGTTTTTCAAATTTTTCCAAAAAATTTTTTCCAATGGATTTGTTTATCTTTTCATTAATTTGTATATAATTAATTTTCACTTATAATTAACCTATTAATTAAATGAAATTTCCCCAAAAAAATTCCAATGGATTTGTTTATCTTTTCATTAATTTGTATATATCAATTAATTTTCACTTATAATTAACTTATTAATTAACTGATCAAGTATTTGATGTTTGAACTTTACTTCGTAACTCTAAAAAATATTTTCTCTATCCAATTCATTAAGATATCAACTGGTTATAAAAAATGCATATTAATTATTCGAATTATAATTAAATTATAAATTAATATATTAATAAGTTTATAATTATATAAAGATAATTAGTAAAGTATCATAGATATGCAAGATTTCTTTTGCAAACATAGAAAATGCCAAATTTTGGAAAATTTTGGGAAAATTTTTCGTTGTGATAGAGCCCCTAACCTCTCAAACCAATACCAACGAAAACAAAAAATGAGAAAATAAAGATAAAAAGTAAAAAAGATTAAAAATTGAAGAAGAAAGAAAAGACATTGATTTATTAATAAGCCGTCCCTGTTCTGTCTATGTGCTTTGCTTAAAAGGATATATGGAATTGGAAAAGAATTGAAAACAAACACTCTTTGCTCCTACTTGTTTGAAAATGATGAATGATGAATGATGAATGATGAATGATGAATGTTAAATTGATAGTTAATATTTGCCATGAATTTAGGAATACATGATGAATATCACCTCTTAAATTATAATGATTGATGATTTAAATGGGAAGAAGAAACGATGGAGAAGATGATGGTAAATGGTCCAATGCAACTGAAGCGAATTTTTTTTATCAATATTGTATGAGAGAGTTAAGGTAGATCAAAATGATACTCCTAGTTTTAAAGCTACGGATTGGCAAGACATGGATAACGAATTATACTTAGCTTTCGGTGAACGATTTGGACCAGTCAAGTTGTTAGGCAAATACAATCGACTGCGATAAAAACATCGGCAATTTTCAGATTTGTTAGACCATACAGGAGTCACCTATCAATCAAGTTTAAACACTGTGAATGCACCTGAAGCTGTGTGGCAAATATTTTTCATGGTATGTTACGTTTCCTTACAAGTTTTTTTAGTAATTCATATCATAAATTGTCTGAATTTTGATTAAATTCAATGTTGTTTATTTACTTTGCAGAAAAATAAGAACTACAAGACATTTAGAAATAAAGGATGTCAGAACTATGAGCTCCTTGGTCAAGTGTTTAACAAATCTACCGCTACTGAACATCTCCATCATGCTTCTTCACAATTGCCACCAACCTCAGATGAAGAATGCCAAAATGAAGAAGACTTTCTGAACTATGGTGTTCATGTACCTGAAGATGATCATGAAATTGAAGGTGACAGGTCTGGTGGTGGGAGCTCAAAAGGAAAACGTGTTTGCGGAGAATGTTGTAGGTACTAGGCGTTATAAGAAAGGAGGTTCTACGAAGTGGGACTCTTGTATGGAGATACTTGCATCATCTGCAAGTGCTAGGGCTGATTATTTTATAGAAAAAATAAAGAAGTGTAAAGGAGAGCAGTCTGAAGTTACAACTCCATCGCGAGATGCATACTCTATTCATGCGTGCATAGATGCGTTAGAGAGTTTAGATAATATTTCGGATGCCTCTTATAACAATGCAATTGTGCAGTTCAAAGAATCTCATTAGAGGAAAGTGTTCATGAAGATGTCCATTGCGAGGAGGAAGTCCTGGTTGAGGGCTTTAGAATGATTGTGGCTTGTTTTAAAATCCTGTAAACTTGTTTTGTGAGTTTTCTTCGGAGGTTGTTTTCAAATATTTATGACTTGGTTGTTTTGTATGCTGGCACAACTCTATGACATTTATGTTAAGTATTATTATCAATTAATTTTATTTATCTTTGGCAGACTACAATTATGCAGTTGATGTTGGTTATCCAAATATTCCCGGATTTTTAGCTCCTTATCGTGGTGAACGGTATCACTTAAATGATTTTTCGTGGACGAGAAAGGATAATAAGAAAATATGCATTGTTTAACTATCAACATTCGTCATTGAGAAATGTGATTGAAAGGGCTTTTGGCGTTCTGAAGGCTAGATTTTCAATCTTAAAGTCCATTCCAAATTATCCTTTTCATCGTTAAAGGCAAAATACCTCTAACTTGTTGTACACTACACAATTTTATTCGAATGAAAGATAGAACTGATCGACTATATTGGGGTGTGCGAACTAAAGTCCCACATCGGAAAGATGAGAGAAATAAAGACTAAATATAAGAGGAGTGAATGTTCTTAATGGAATGAGGCCTTTTGTGAAAACCGTGCGGGCTTAGGCCCAAAACGGACAGTATCATTCCATTAAAAGAGACTTGAGTGAGTCTTTATTTCTCTAACAAATGGTAGCGGAGCCGAAGGTTCGGCTGGGCCTGAGTAATGGGCTTTGATGTGGGTGACACGCTATGAATCTCCGGGCCGAACTGGAAAAAGTACGGTGAATCTCCGAGAGGAACTTGAAGTCGGTGGGTCCTGTTGAGGACTATGTAGGGCTTCGTTCGAGAGGGAGATTGTCAAACTCAGATGGTGGGTTTGGTGGTACTTAGTTCGAGGGGGAGATTGTTGGGTGTGTGAACTAAAGTCCCACATCGGAAAGATGAGAGAAATAAAGACTAAATATAAGAGAAGTGAATCTTCTTAATGGAATGAGGCTTTTTGTGAAAACCGTGCAGACTTAGGCCCAAAGCGGACAGTATCATTCCATTAAGAGAGACTCGAGTGAGTCTTTATTTCTCTAACAAATCTCTAACAGACTATTCACAATTTAGCATATCAAAATTACGAAGGTAGACATGTCTAAAATAACATTGTTTATTTTTTTTGGAAATTTTGGAAAACTTCAAATATAGCGTTTGTAGAATTTTCTAAACTTGTAGTGTTAATTATGAAAAACTGTTTTCCAATTGAAAAAATGAAATTTTCCATTTTGAAAATGTTGCTGTGAAATAGATTTTGGAATGGAAAAATTTCCAAAATTAAACAACTCCTAAATTGCTTGTGCTTTTAAATTTAGACATGAATATATTTAGCATATTTATATTTGATCTTTAACAAACTTAAAATGAGTTACTATTTAGTTTATTAATCTTAAAAAAACATTAGCATTGTGTTTTAATTAAAATCAAATTGATTTAACAAAAGTAGTAGTTTTTTTTTTCAAAAAAATAAGAAATAGTTGTTAGGTGAATACGATTTCGAGTTTTCTAAGGCTGAAAAATGAAAGCTGGAAAACAGAAAACGTATTGTAGCAGTAAAACAAAATTACCATTTTCAAAAAAATTTCTACTGTTTTCTAAAAACAGAAAATTTTGGAGAAACATAATCAGAAAAAACAAAACATTTTTCATTTTGAAACGCAGGCTAAACATTTTCAGCCTCATTACGACAAATGAAAATCTGCAACAAAAGTCACATTCTACAAATCAAATGTGAATCACACATTAACAGATCATACATTCACATATAGAAAAAAACACCATAACTCTTACAGGATTTAGCAAAAGCTCCGGACTCGTCCTGCAAACCACACAAAATGACGCATAACGCAGTAATTGGTAAATAAAGTTTAAAATGGGAGCAAAATTAGGTGGGTAAAAAAGGAAAAGAGAAGAAAATACTTGAGTTCAACTTCTGGCTTGTTGTGTCTTTCAACTTCTTGACAAGGGAAACTCTGCAGGCACATGGCTGCCTCTAGGGTATTGCGAATGCAAGTCAAGTACAAACGCAACGTGCTTGCCTAAACAAACACAAACACAATCAAAATCAAAACCATACGCAAAATACTAACTACATTAAGGATTCAGGGGTAGGTGAGATCCAAGACAAGTAAGAAGGAAAGGGTGCGGCATACTCTTGCCATGTAAACTAATCTATGAGTTCCTGCAATTAAGGTGGGTTTGTGTGGAACTGGTGTTAAACTGTTGATACTTTGACACGAGCTTCGTCAGATCCTCCGGTGTGTACTGTGTAGATTAAGAAAATGCTAAGTTGCGCCTTTATACGGAAAAAAAGAAATGACGACGAGTCACATATGATAAAAGCAGTCGTCAAAGAGTTTTCAGTTTTCCAATTAAGTACTCGTTTAAAAAAATTATAATCGTTTTTATTATTTGGTTAAACTATATAAAAAGCCCCTCCGGTTAATCTCATAGTCTAAAAATTTGCAATATAAACACTATAATTTTTTTAAAATTGCACTTTTAACTTTTCTAATAGTTAAAAAATTCAAAGTAAATGGTAAAATAATTTTAAAAGTCAATTTTGAGGGACAATGTAATAAATATGGGAGATTTCATTCTAAAGAAATTGAAAAAATAACGAGAATTGTTTTTTAAAATATTTAAAAAGGAATAAATTAAAAAATTATAAATAAAATTTATTTTATTAAATTCTACCATATTAATTACATTCAAATTTCATAATAATTTTTTTTCAATTTTTAAACATTTAAAAGATTAAGATTACGAGTTTTAAGAAACTATAAAGTTTATATTGCATGTTTTTAAACTATAATTGGATAATTATAATTTTTTTTAGGCAATTTACCGTATCATTATTAAATCGCTTTTTAATTTTTGTTTGGTACAATAAGAGGAAAATATTTGCTTTGAGGAAGAAAAAAAAACTTTTCTTACCCTTTTTTAGCAGTAAAGGTAGTCCTCCTCCCATTTGGTGAAAGGCAGGTCCTTCCTAAAATTCACAATGCAGCTGTTGGCTTTAAGTTAGCTTTGTGCCTCTGTTAACAAAAATGATGATGTACACCATACGATACGAGTCTATATCCTAAGAAGAAGAAAATTCCAGATTAAGGTTGAGAATTTATTTTAAAGACAAAGGTTGACTTTTGGTAGTTATGATTTCTTGAATCTTGATCTTGTAGCATTTCCCCTCCTGAAAGATTACGTTCAGGGATAAGTTGGTCGACTCAAGTGGATAGGATTTCATGAGCCATTTCCTTGCCCAACTTAGCTGTGTCATCTAGTCCACCAGCAAATATATAGACTCGAAATGCAAACTGGAAACCCGTCCAAAGCATTATGCTCTTTCTGTTTTTTATCAGTTTTTGCCGCCCCAGTAGTTTCTTCACTGCCCTTCTCTGCTTTTGATCTTGATTCTCTCCTTTCCTACAACAGCAGCCGCATCAGTTCCTTGAGAATCAAACAATTAATCCGTGTTCTATCAATAATTAGTTCCTCATCAGATTAATTGGTTTAACAAAATATAGAATTGCAAGGCCAATTACCTGCAGTGCCTAGCTCCATGCAGCTGGAGGAAAGATCACCATCGCTTCTTTAATCTTAGTAACAATATGGAAATCAAAGATGATGTTATGGGCCTTAAATTTTGTCGATTCCTTGTCTTTGTTCCACTCAAATGCATCCAGTTCTAGTTTGATCTTTGATCAGGAGAAAAGAAAATAGAAAAACCAAACGATGAAGATGATGTTATCCAATCTTATCTTGTATATACTTACAATATTTTAAATTCTGGATACAAATATTACCTTGGCGAAGTAGCTCTCAATCTTTACCAAAAGATTTCCTAGTGGTGGCACAATCTCCCAATTCTTCAAGGCCATAAGTATTGAGTTCAATTTTGAGTATTGTGCGGCTGCTTCCCTCAATGTTTCCAACTTCTTTGTGGGGAAACCTTCAACCCTTGCTAGCACCTCCGGTGAGATTGTTGACATATAACAACAAAATTAGTTCTCTTGACTGGGAAACAAAATGGTCTATAAGCCAGTGATGACCTGCTAACTTGTGATTCATTAGTTAGGAGTCCTAGAAGGGATTCTGCATTGTTTTGAAACTTCAGAAGCATCACCATATCCTTTGGTTGAAAACAATTGATGGACACCTTCAATTCCAAGATTGCTTTGTGTATTTCTGCACATCTTATTCAATTTGCTGAAAGTATGATGATCTAAGCTAACAAAAGGGAAAAGGAAAAACAGGAATATGTATTGCTTTGGATTTATGTTGTCCTAATGGAATATCTGAGATTTCAAGCAGACCTTTTTGATAATTCTGCAAGTGAAGCAGCTAATCCTGCTTTTCCATCATTCGAACCTTCAAGCTGCAACTTTCTAACGCGAGTGGATTTGACAGTTCTGCCAGATTCTTCCATCTTACCTTTGAGTTCATGAAGTAGTTTTGGCATTTGGAGAGACCTCTTCAATTTAGGGTGGCTTGCTTCTGAAGCAGGGAATTACCGGGACTTGACAGGGGTGGTGCTTACCCGGAGGCATTGGGGCTGGAATTGATCCTTTGGAAGGTATTGCAGGAGGTGGAGGTGGGCCAGGACCCTTGGCAAGAGGCGTCGGAGTTGGAATTGATCCTTTTGAAAGCATTCTCGGAGGTGGACCAGGAACGTTTCCAAGGGGCATTATTGCAATTGGAGTTGATCCTTTTGAAGGCATTGCAGTTGGATTTGATCCGTTCTTAGGAGGTGATGGTGGCGGGCCAGGAACCTTTGCAAGGGGCAATGCAGTTGGAATATATCCTCTATGAGGCAGAGGCGGAGGTGGAGGTGGAACCTTTTCGAGGGGCATTATCGTAGTGGGAGATGATCCTTTCAAACGCATTACAGGAGGTGGAGGCGGGGGAGGAACCTTTCGTAGAGACGCTGTGGTTGGAACTAGTCCTTCTGAAGATCTTAAAGGGGGTGGAGGTACCAGGATCCTTTCTGAATGGTGTTGGGGTTGTGTTTGGAGGCATTGCAAGTTCATTACTACTTTCTAGCACATCAAGCAGCTCTCCTGCTGCCTTCATCACGCAATCAAGTGTTGCCAGAATTGAATCAACTTCACCAGAGTAGAATCATAATTACAAACATCAGTTCTAATTCCAGAAATTAATGCACAAATGAAATTAGATTTATGAGAAAACATATAGTACCAAGTTGCTCCATGTTTACACTTGAGTCTTGTCTGAAATTAGCCATCCAAATATAAGTCTTAGACCATGATTCTCTGACAGATTTCAATGCCTTGAAGAAGCTATCTACCTTAAGGTCTAGGGGATCGAAAAACATCAATGTTACTCACTCATTATTAATTAATTGGACTAGCTATATAAAATACAAAAAGTAGCGCATCATCTCATCTATGAACAAGTCAAAAACAAAGTTTTTTGGCAGCAGAGATTAAGATTAGAGATTATAGAAGAAAAAAGGCAAACCTTATCAGCTCTTAACAAGTACTCTCCATCCATTCTAGAAATCAGAATGTTTGGCAAGGCTTCACTTTCAGGATAGTAGAGCTTGTCAAGATCCTCCATTACAATCCCCAATTTCATGGAGTAACTTATAGTCCTAAGCTATAGCAGAAGCAGAAGCAATTGGCTAGTTGAATAGAACGAAAAAGATCCCCACGCCACCACAAGCTTGCACTTGCAAATATTGAGGAACAGGAGCTGTGATTTGTAAGATGTATGTTTTGTTTTGTGCACTGTCGTTGGCTTGTCAAGAAAGAAAGGATACTAGTCAGGCAGGAGAAGGAGAAGCAAGGTTAATTAGGAGTAGAAGAAAACTATGATATTAAACCCTATTATATTTATAGTCATCTGAAGACAAGATGACGCGGTAGACACGGAATTTCAATAGATGAACCAAATACAAAAATAAATTAGCGTTGTGTTTAGACTTTAGACAACAGATGAATGGTAAAATGCAATATTTCAGATTCTTCTCCTTTTTTGGCCCAGCCAAAAGCCCAAAACCAGATTTTTGGTTTGGTTAGTCTTTTCATCTTTTGTTGGCAAGTCAATTTTAAGCTAATCCTCTCCTCCTCCTAATCGCCCGATTACATTTCCATTACATCACAGTGCTATCCTGCACTGTCTCCTTCCGTTCCGTAAAATGAAAATCTTGTGATGCCATCACGCGCGAAACATACGACCACCACTACAGTACTGCTGCTACTACTGCCGCTTTTCCCCCGATTCTCTAATAAGAAGCACATAACTTCATCTTCTTCTCCCGATAAACCATGAGAAGGTACAGCACACAGCGCTTCAGCTTCACTGTCATTATCGTTATGAATAATATTGATTTGGGTTTTTGCATTCCCCCCCCCATAGGCTCGGGCATCACCGGCAGCACGTCAAGCAAGTCGGACTCAAAGGAATTTTGGGGAAGCTGTCTATTGCGGTTTTGGTCCTCTTGATCTGTACCATTTCTTTGCTCTTCTCCGCCACCATTTCCGGTAATCGTGGATCCACTGCCTCTTCTCAGGTTAGCTAATCAATTTGATTTCAGATTTTTCGCGGAATGCTCTTGTTTTGTTTAGGGTTTTATCATTTATGTGTTTGGTAAATATGCTCGTGCTATTTTTTCAAGATTAATGTGGAGGAGCTGTGGGAAAGTGCAAATTCCGGAGTATGGAGACCATCATCTGCGCCCAGATCTGATTGGCCACGTATGGACTCTCATTTTGCTTCAAAGATCTACAAGTATATGTTTATATATGATTATTTCTGAAACTTGCTTCTGCTCCCTTTTTGTGGCAGCTCCTCCCAAAGAGACTAATGGATATCTGCGGGTTCGTTGTAATGGTGGTTTGAATCAGCAGCGTAGTGCGGTTTGTTCTCCATGACCCTTTTTCCATCTCTGCTGTCTTAGTGTTTTTTGTTTGTATTTTTTTCTGACATTATGCCAGGTTTAGTAAAATTTTGGTCTGATTTAAATATGGCTATGATGGCTGTTGCTAGGATTTGATGTTTATTTGAATAGATTAACTAAAATGAATTAGTTTGCTGTTTTCTGGATGCTGTAGATATGCAATGCGGTTCTTGCTGCTAGAATCATGAATGCCACTCTCGTGTTACCTGAGCTGGATGCAAACTCCTTCTGGCGCGACGACAGGTATATATTTCTTCTCCTTCTTCTTTTTATGTGTGTCTATTTTCATTCCCTTAAGTTTGATTGGCAGTCTTTTGTTCTTGTTTTTGAAAAAAGAATAATTTTAACAGCTTTAGAATAAATGGTTAGCTTTCAGTGGACCTGGTTGGTGCCCATTGAATTAAAAATGTTTTCATGAAAAAACAGCTTAACTTTTATTAAGTTGTTTGGGTGCCTTTTCCATACGTCACATATCCTATATTAGAGAGGACTGAATTTTAACACTGGACAGTGTTCTATGTTTATTGCTAGTCATATATATATATATGATGTATCCAATTGCACTGAGAGGTGCTGCCTTATTTTATTGTAGTGGCTTCCACGGCATCTACGATGTTGAGCATTTTATTGAGTCACTGAGATTTGATGTTCGAATTGTGGAAAGGATACCAGAAATTCATAAAAATGGGAAACCAAAGAAGATAAAAGCCTTTCAGGTAGATACAGACATTTTTCATCTCACGTGCAATTAATTGTTCTGGAAATCTTGAATTCTTGAACAATTCAAGATGTTAACTTCATAGTTTTCTTTTTTATTCCATTGCCTTTACATGCAGCTGAGGCCACCTAGAGATGCTCCAGAAAGTTGGTACACAACAGAAGCTCTAGCAAAAATGAAGGAGCATGGAGCGATTTATTTAACTCCATTTTCCCATCGTTTGGCCGAAGAAATTGACAATCCTGAGTATCAGCGGTTGAGGTGCAGGGTCAACTATCATGCTTTAAGATTTAAGCCACATATTATGAAGTTAAGCGAGTCAATAGTGAATAAACTACGTGCACAAGGTCACTTCATGGCGATACACCTTCGTTTTGAGATGGATATGCTGGCTTTTGCAGGGTAAACTCTTTCCTGTGATCTTCCTCTGTTTTTAGAAACTTAGTTGATTTGTGCTTGTACAAGGGGTCGAGGGTTGGGTAAAAGTAACGAATCTGACTACTGTAACTTAAGATGACATTTAAGGGAAAGGAAGGGGACTTTCAGATGGTGAGATCCTTTGTAACACTTCTTTCATGTCTACTTTTGTGGGGGCTTGTCCATATGTTTATGGTTTGGTAAACTCTCCATTTGTCTAAGAAACCTTTAACGTTTAAAGTCCCTTGAAGGTTCCTTGCCTGCCTATTATTCTGGGATGATGCTTATTTATTTATTTGAAAAGTAGGAATGAGAACAATGTCATTCTGATAACACCAGTATCAACGTTTTGCAGGTGCTTGGACATATTTACCCCTGAAGAGCAAAAAATATTAATGAAGTACCGGAAGGAAAATTTTGCTCCAAAAAAACTTGTTTATGATGAAAGAAGGGCCATTGGGAAATGCCCATTAACTCCAGAAGAGGTAATCTCTTGCTTTTTCTTTAACATCCATGCATGTGGTTGGGGGCATGAGTTTTATTGGCACCGTACAGGTGAACTTGTGATTATATGATTAAGATTATAATACATTTTATACTTCAGGTTGGCCTTGTCTTGCATGCAATGGGCTTTGACAATTCCACCCGCATATACCTAGCAGCTGGTGACTTATTTGGTGGAGAGCGATTTATGAAACCATTTCGGGCTTTATTTCCTCGTCTGGAGAATCATAGTTCTGTGGATGCCTCAGAGGAGCTTGCTACAAACAGCCAGGGACTGTTAGGTTCTGCTGTGGATTACATGGTCTGTCTACTAGCTGATATTTTTATGCCAACCTATGATGGACCAAGCAATTTTGCCAACAACCTCTTGGGTCACCGCCTGTATTATGGATTTCGAACGACTATTAGACCTGACAGAAAAAACCTTGCCCCAATTTTCATTGATCGAGAGAAAGGGCAGACAGCTGGTTTTGAAGAATCTGTTAGACGTGTCATGCTCAAAACAAACTTTGGTGGACCTCACAAGCGTGTATCGCCAGAATCATTCTACACAAATTCTTGGCCTGAATGTTTCTGCAACACAGAAACCGAGAATCCTGCTGATAAATGCCCACCAGCAGATGTTATGCAAATTTTAAATAGGCAGTTAGAGAATGACATGACCAGCACAAATTCAACAGCATCTCTAGCAGAAAGATAAGTGTTTTGCTTATGCCTTTCGTAATTTGTGGCTGTCATCTCCCCACCGCAGACCAAAGTGGAGGAAGGGGTCATTGCAACCAGTGAGACTGTTTCAGGTACTTTAATCTCTGACTTGTGTCGTGTCAGATCAACGTTTTTCCTTGATACCCTTGGAAATGGTGAAAGTGTGTAGTTCTTTGTGGTTTTTTTTAGTATATTCATGTACTTCCACTAATTCATTTGTAACTGATTTTCCCTGACTTGTCCCTGTTGATTGTACTTTTTTGTCTTTGGGTTCATATTTCCTGTTTGGAACATCTCCCATTTTTCACAAACTAGGACAGTGTTCTTCCTGATTTGTTGTTTTGGATTCACATGACTCAAAGCTTTTCTCTACTATTCTCGTTAGCAGCGGCTCAATTATGTTCATTCTTGCAAATTTCACAATGTGATCTTTCCAGTTGCTACTGTGTCCTACGAGCTTAGCTCCTGCTAGAAATCAACTTACCAGCATGATTTGAAACTCTTCTCCAAAATTGATTTTCTAATTATTATTACTATTTTCTTTCAGTTGGAGATATAGCTCATCTTTTTTTAGAAAAATATTTTTTCTGAAAAGCCATTGGTGCTGCTGCAGGCTCATGTACACTGCGTTTCGTGTTGCATTGATATTTGCCCAAGTCATTAGGCAGGACGCACAGAACACGTGGACTTTCCCTCTGTATTAAAAATCTGAGAGTTGTGCCCATGCTATTTTATTGGACAGATACTCGAAGATGATTTGCTCCCCTCCCTCACTAACTCGTAGACTTGTAGTATTACCTATATTATATTTTTTTTCGCCCATAAGGAATATGATGTACATCAGCCATTTGCTATAAGACGGTTTTGTTAGGGTCCAGGATAACCATCACATACGCTTTTATGTGTTGGTAATCAATCCTTTAACATGGGGTTTAGTGTTAAGGGTAAAGAAATGATGAGAGGTTAAGTTTGGTAAAGATTGGGTAAAGAAATGATGAGAGGTTAAGTTTGGTAAAGATTGGGTAAAGAAATGATGAGAGGTTAAGTTTGGTAAAGATTGAAAAAAAAAAAAGTAGATAAAGAGTGGGTCTCTTGTATAATTTAATACTTCCTCTGGATTTCAATAATTGTCATTTTTGTACGGATTATTGTTCATAATATTTGTCATTTTATATATTCCGAAACATATATTTTATGCAAATAACAATTTTTTTTTATGCATCAACCCAATTTGATGATGATGTGGTAATTTGAGTGAATTAGAAGTAAAAATGAAATAATGTAGAATAAAATAAGATCAAAGATCATTGTACTATAAATTTTTATTATTTCAAAAAGTCAATCATTAGAGTCGGAATGGAGTAAAAGTTTAATTGTAATACTAATATAGATTCTGACAAGAAATGTTTATTATTAAAATTATAGTAAAAAAAGAATAAAAGAACACTGGTGTAAACTTTTTGGTTTGTGCTGTACCAAAAAATGGTCAGTAGAGGACCTCATAATCATTACCCTCCTTTTTTCCACCCGGTATCAGCCTTTTAAGTGTTCAGCTTCAGCTAGTCAAATAAGTAGCCAAACCCATTCATATTCTGCACCAGTAAACTTAACCCCTCTTCCACCCAAAACAAACACACCCTAAGCGTGAGGAGTGAAAAATAAGACCTAAAATATGGATAAATAACCATCTCTCAAATCAGCTCCAAAACCATCGGTTTAAGGGGTTTACAAAGTACAACTACTTTCACCTTAGCAATCAAAAGTAATGTCTAATAGAACCAAGTACGGAATAGTGGATTCAATCATTACAGAATGGTACAGCAAAGATCAGGCAAAAGAACCACACATCAGATCATAATCATACAACTGAACTGAAGCAGATGGTAAAACCTAGAAATGGCCAAGCTCAGAACCACAGTTCTTAACCACCGCTTCATGATAGAATAACAAAACAATTAACCAAAAATGCCTGCTCCAACATGACAATCAATGGAAAAGACAGGAGACACTCCTGTGTGCTAGTTGCTACTTTCCATCAACATTTACATCCACTAATCTACAAATGCTAAAATTTCAGATCCAAAATAAGGGGGGAAAAAGGAAAAAAAAAACTGTTATTGAAAAAAAACAAAATTAGATGGTGGGCTGAACACGCAGCTTGTTTGCCACATAGAGTAAATGACTAATATTTGTTGGGGGATAGTGCTGGAGTAGTTTGAGAATAGATGTGAAATCCCCTGCTAGTATTCGTCTCCGAATTAGTATCAGCATTGCACAGCATACCCGAAGCAAAGTCTCCTGAAGACATGAGAAGTCGTTAATTTGTAGCTTTCATGCTTTCCTCTTTCCTAAAAAATTGACACATACAGCACTTTCACACCATGGCTTTGCAGATTGGAATGTAACTGTAATGCCATGGCTTTGCAACATAATTGGTCCATAGAAACATACAAGCAAGTGTAATCTATCGGCAGCTCAGGTGCCATGTCACACAACTGTAAGAGTTTACACCACTATCTAAACAGATCAAAACACGCTTTAGTTGTACTCACACCGTCCATATCTGATTTGTGTTGTCTTACACACTTCAAGATATAAATTGCATACCACTGTTCAGCAAAGTGAGGGTTTAGGCATGCAGGAAGAAACTGGAACCATAAATATAAATTGCCTTTAACATGTGCCACCCTTGACTCATCATACAACAATCATACAGAAAAATTTGAGTCCATCACAAATAGAGAGCACTAAACCAACAAGAGATACAGAAACAATCAAGAAGGGAGAACTTGTTTAGGTTTCAAAGCTGAGAGGGAAGAATTTGCAGCTTCATTACTATATTTTGCCAACTGATACATATGGGATGCTTATCTGATTTAAAACTTTGCCTACGAGTAAAATAATACAGATGAAAATGAACTATACCTGAGGGCCTTCAGGGTCACTTAGAAGTGTGTCCCAAATATGAAGACTATCTGCGAAATTGAATTCCTGGGTTAAAAGAAGAGTAATCCACCGAAATGCATAAAACTGCGGATTCACCTGTCATAATCAAACAAAAAGACGAGTGAATTGAGGAATTATGTTGCAAGAGATAGTAAAGGTGTTAACTCCACAAAAGCACCTTAAGGTGCAAGTTTTATTGAAATGACATTTCTCACGTGGTTCAATATATTGCCTCAAATTCAGTTTATTATATATAGAATACAATGACTATTCAAGCATAACAAACCACTTAATACAGCAACACAACTCAATTAACATGGTAAAATCACTTCTTACTTTGGTTGTGAATTCAAGATGACGCCAAAGTTCTTCATCATGTTCCTTGAGGAGCTTGGACAATCTTGTGATCGTTGACCGAATACCAACAACACTGTTGTCAAGTTGCTGACAGAAATGATCCCGGAATCCACTCAATAACTCTACAAAACAGAAGAATGTGTCTGCTTCAGCACAGGCCTGCACAACATAAACCCTAGAAGTGAATAATGAACTGAAGCAAGCTTAGACTAAAATCATAAACTCTATAATTAAAAGATATATATATATATATATATATATATATATATATATATATATATATATATATAGCATAGTACCGCCATTTCTGCATCAGGGTCATTTTTGAATACATAGAACAAAGGTGCCAAAATTTCATTCATTCCTTGCACATATCTGATACCCGGGTTTAACTTGGCGAAAATAATTAAAATTCTTCTCAAAGCCTCCTGAAGATATGAGGAGCATATACATGTAAGTTAAACAGCTAAACTTATATTAACTTTCAGACCAAAAATCAAAAAAGAAAGGCACACCTGATTAGATTTTGCAAAAGATGAGTCACCAGAGAAAAAGTGCATGTCTGGATGTGTGCGTTTTACATCACGGTCAATTTGCTCTATGATCTCTGTATCCTACAAAATGCCAATGATGTGCCCAACATTCCAGCCAATGTAATACATCAGGTGAAAAAAAAAAAAATTGAACAAAAAATCAACTGAGAATTCAAATTATCACACACATTACTCAATAAATTGATACCTTGAAGAACATATTCCAGATGCTGGTCTTCCCGAGGCTCAAAGGATGTTCTCCATGAGTTATTTCAGATCGCGAGAGCATCCCACTGCCTTCAGCTTTCACCTCATCGTCAAACCCCCCCACTGTAGTTTTCTCCAACCTCCGTGCAATTTCTGACTAACTACCCACAGAAACATTCAGAAAACCCGAGGAATGTACAGATTTATCTTTATCAGCAGGGCAGTTAAAAATAAAACTAGGAAAGAGAGACTTACAGGATTCATCAACAACTCATCTTTAAATTGCTTATACTGAGACCTCTTTTTAGTCAATTCTGATGACCACTGTGCCCGATCAGGTGGTAAATACCCCAGCAATAACTACCACCAATTCAACAAAAGAAACCATAAAGTTCCAACAAGTAAAATCCATGCATCTTATTTCTCATTTTCCCACCAATTCAATGCATTAAGACAACGGCAAAGAGTTATCAGAAAACGAGACAAAAGAGGAAAGTTTACCTTCCAAACAGTGGACCTAATGCCGGCACCATCTGGTATTCCTTGAGATGCAATCCTTCTCAGCTCCCTCATATTTATCGCCTTCCTAGATAACTAGCATTAACATCAAAAGTTTCAGCAAGATGACCAGAAAAATTGCCCAAATAAATGCAAAGTGAGCGAGGAATAGTAACCCTAACCTCGGTTAAGAGCTGAGCTTGGCGAGAAATATCCTCAGCCGAAGGACCAGTAACCGTACTAGAGGTACCATTGTCATCATCATCATCGGGATTATGATTATGATTGTCATTAACAATAACTCTATCAATGCTGGCGTGAGTGTTAACTTCACTAGTTCGTGAGTTTCTGTCGGTAATTTGGGGGATATGAGGAGGATCCGGAGGATGTTGATGCTGGGTGGGAGGCGGCGGCGGCGGCGGTGATGGGTCGCGGGTGGCGGAGGGAGGGATCGGATGTTTGACGGGAGATTCGGCAGAGGAGGATGAGGGATGGCGGTTGTGGAGACGATCGGCGTCGGAGGAGGGGGTGGACCAGAGAGAGCTGTTGAGCCAATCAGGGACCTTCTTCTTCACCATTATTAAGAGACACGTGTGCGGTTTCTGTGCGAGTATATGATTTCTGATGGAGTGTGTAAGATAGAAAGAAGAAGTTTCTATTCTTTGTTTCTTTTCCTTTCCTTGCGCTGTGTTGTTGTCGACTTGAGGAGAGAGGAGAGGAAGGGGGTGGCGTGTGGATCGAGTGACCGGATGGTTATGGAAGGCATGTGACGGATTCATTAGAGGACGACAAGTTTTAATTATTTAATGAAGGTCCTGATAAAAAAGAAGAAATTAATGAATAGTAGTATTATTATAAGGCGCGTGAATAACAATTACGGTTACTACTCAAAATTACCGTAACTATATTCTCTCTTTTTTAACTTTTCTTACAACCGTTTGCATATTTCCAAAAGAAAAAAATGAATAACTAATTTCGGTTTGTCTACTTGAAAAAGAACAATGGGTTCAAAAATTCAGACAATCAATTAATGATTGAAAAAAAAGAGACTTTCTTACAATGATTTTATACACATCATTCTCTGTTGGTTAATTGTTCACTCATGCAAGCCAAGGCAAACCACAAACTTGCGAGAACAGGATCCAAATACATTCGGACTTTAGCTTTTGTTTTGACTTTTAACGGATATGTGAGGCCCGTGTCCATGTGTGCTGCTGCTGCATAATTGATCTTGATCAATCAATGACAGATGCTAATGGTAGTAGTTCAGATCATGTGATGTGTGTGAGACATGGAAACCTGGACTTTGATTCCAATCCCATGTCATCATTTTGTGATGCCAGTTGAAAACACCACAATAGAGCATTGTAGGACCAGTACCTAAGCATATTTCTTGATTGAAACTCATCTTGCCATGTCTTTTGCTCTTGAATAATGATCAACTATCGGAACTCATTTACTAATGTTCTTGATTGAAACTCATCGCGCCATGCCTGCAGAACGGATATAATATTACGGTCGTTAATATGCATGAAATAGATAGATTGAGCTGATAGAACACACATGCTATCCTACACAACACAGAAATACTAAAAGAAACAGACATTAGTAACAGTAACCTAGAGAAAACAGAAAAAAGTTGCCACAGATAGAATGGAAATGATATGTCAGAGTAATAAGAAACGGAATGTCAGCAAAATTTACCACACGAGGCCAGCATCACGCATACCATATCACCAGAAATCTTTGCATGAGCAAATTCCGTCCTTGAAATGATGGAATCTCTTAATATCTCTCAACACAATCTCCCTGTCACTCGTCTTACTAGCATATTTCATCAAAGAATGGCAATCACCACAAACCCTAAGATTTTTCACAATCCTAATGGTTGTCCCAGGACCCGTATGAATGAGTGCAAAAGCAAGTGCCAACTTCTCACTATGACTTCCCAATGAATCTTCCTTCTCTTCTTCTTCAACATTATGCAGTACCCACTCTGTTCCAGGCATGTATCCCTGTTGCCTAGCACCTGTCGTTATTTCTTCTAATTTCCGGTATAGTTCTTGTGCTTCCTTGTGAGTCTGGTCACCAGCTACAAAACGATGCAGTCGGCCCTCTGCCTCTATGTAACTCCATCCTGGATCCTTCTCAACACCTCTTTCCTGCATCAAACCCCTTACCCTCTCTGCGTCTTCCCATCGACCTACCGCAGCATAAACATTTGACAGGAAGACATAGCCCCCGGCATGTGTAGGTTCAAGCTCCAGGAGCTTCTGTGAGGCTAATTCTGCCATTTTGGTGTTTTTGTGAGCCCTACAAGCACAAAAGAGTGCTCCCCATATGATGAAATCAGGATCTACTGGCATGCTTCGGATGAAACCGAGAGCTTCCTCTAACCGGCCAGCCCTACCCAGCAGATCAACAACCAACGTATAGTGTTTCATAGAGGGCTCAATGGAGTAATCGAGCTCCATGCTGTCAAGGAAATTAAGTCCAAGATCTACTTGGCCAGCATGTGCGCATGCAGTCAAAATGGCAAGAAAGACAACCTCGTCTGGTTTTAAACCTGCAGAAATCGTAACTTTTAGTTGGTTCAAGAAATAATCTAACAATTCAACAAAATCATGACCCTAAAAGTTAAACAGTCGCACCTGAATACATCATCTGTTTGAAGCATTGAATTGCCTGCTCAAAGTCTCCATGGATTGCCCAACCCCATATCATAACAGTCCATGTAAAGGAGTCCTTGTCTTTTATTTCCACAAATACTTGCCTTGCAGACTCAATATTCCCACATTTCGCATACATATCTACCAAGGCATTCCCTATTGGTCCATTCAACTGGAAACCATTCTCGTTAATGTAGGCGTGTATCCGCAATCCACCTTCCAGAGCTCCAAGATTTGCACAAGCAGAAAGAGCTGAAACAATAGTGAGATCATTTGGCCTCACACCCTCCTCCATCATCCTATAGAACGTGGACAATGCCTTTTGGTGCTCTCCATTGTGAGATAAACCATTAACCATGGTAGTCCAGGAGATTACATTCTTGTCTGGCATTCGGTCAAAAAGTTTCTTCGCTCGTTTTACCTGCCCAATCTTCAAAAACCCATTAATCAAACAGTTCCAAGAGGAAGTCTCTCTCTTCGGCATAGCCTCAAAGAGCTCCACAGCCTTACTCATATTCCCAACTTTACCACACCCATTGATCAAGACATTCCACAACAATGAACTCCCACCATCAAATCTTTGAGGAGTTTCATCAAACACATTCAGGGCCGATCCCAGGTCCTCAACTTTCACATACATATCAACCAAAGAGATCCTGACAAAGTTGTCAAACTCATTCCCACGCTTCAAAATCATACCATGAAGAGCTCCACCAAGCCCTTTCAGACACAAACCTGCGACAGATTTCAACACAAAAGGATAAGTTAGCACATCAGGTCTAATACTAGACCTGAGCATGTGAACAAAATAAGTGATTGCTTTGCTGTAATGGGCATTCTTCACAAGGCCGCGGATCAATGCGTTGAAAGTGAACAAATTGTTGGAGGAGCAGTGGTTGAAGATGGAGAGGGAATAATGGACCAATTTGTGGGAAGACAGGAGAGAAATTAATTGGGTTGTGATGCGGCTATTGGAAGAGAAGTCGCGGACAAGGACTTGGGCGTGGATTTGACGGAGCTGGAAGTTGGTTTTGGAGGCACGAGTGAGAGATACTAATTGGGTTTCTGTAGGAATTTGAGGAGGTGGTGACGGCGGTGGTGGGAGGGGGGCGGAAGCGGATTTTCTTGTTTTGGTGGTTTTGGCGGGAGAGGGAATTGCTTCAAAGATTGCATGGAGGGATCTTCTCTCCGGATGCCCAGTTGTCATTGCTCCGTCAACAGACTATCGGTGAACGCTTCGGCACATATAATACCGTCCTTTTCTCTCTATTTTTCACTTGGGTAGCATTTTGGAATATTTATTTTCGGTTCTGAAAAAAAAAACCATAGCCATCTGTAATTTATAAGTACACTTATGCCTTGTTTGTTTTAAGAAAGTAGTTTCATGTAAAACAATTTCTTTCACTTGTGTTTGTTGGTTGGAAAGTAAACTTTGGTAAGGAAAATGTTTTTCAAGTCATTGAAAAGTTCGTATGTTATTAGCAGAAAATAATTCCTTTTCTTGAAAAACAGATTCCACAAAAAATATTTTCCTCAAAAAAATTGTCTTTTTGAAACAAAAACTCACAGGTTATAATTCGGTATAGTAATAATAATTAATAGTAACATAAAATTCTCAATTCAAGGAGTGACCACACTTTCTTTTTTCTCTATAATCTTTTATAGATAGATAACATAATAATCACCAAAATATATGCACATCGGCCACAGCAGGGTGTAGCAATTTCCCATTGTACTGGCTGGGCTGTGCACTGGTTTTGTTGTATCGCAGCTTAGTGGAAGTTTGCTTACCATAATGAACGGAGATGATTAAATGGTGCAGTCACTGGCAAAGCATTTGAATCATTTCACAAAAACATGAACCTCCAAATATATAAATTCAGTGCGAAGATAAACCTAATCTCATTACCTTACAAATTCATTGCCAAATCCGATCACACCGTACAAACAATTCTAATTTTTTTTTACTTAAAGAACCCCAAAGAATGGATTATTGATTGCAGAGTTCAGCTCAGACCCAGCTGAATGCAGTACAGCCATGTCAACCTTGTCACTGGGTAAAAACAGGAATTCATCCCCTTCTGTTTTCTTGAACCCGCACAGTTCAAGAAACTGAATGCCACCTTGGAGAGAACCAACACGATCCTGTTCAACAAAGCGTACAATGGCAGCACAAAAGACATAAGATGACAAACTAAAAAGACTTTATTTTCTTAACACAAGGTGTGAAATTGAATGTGGACGGTTGGCCACATTCTGTGAGTGGGTGGGTGTTTGATCAAGCGGTTGACGAGTCCCCACCACGTGTTACAGTTCAAATACAACTTTACTAGAAAAACTACTCAAGCTATAGGAACCACCATATGTTAATCATGCACCATACCTACTTAGGTGCCAACTATAATCAATTAATCATGACCAATTGGTAGAACCAAAGTTGCCGTTTTGTGATCTAGTAAAACTAGAAATATTGTTGGCCTAAGAAATACCTGAAATGTTGCATTAGTAAGTCTTATTTTCCTGAACTTCTCCTCACTAGGATTTTTTGCAACATTAGCTGTGTATGTAAGGAGAGTCTGAAATGCTCTCTTCACCTTTGCATCATCCTCCTGGTCACATAACAGCAAAAGATGAGAATCATCATTGAATAAACTCAAAAATGCTATAAAATTTTAATATTGCTATTCTAAGCGGCCCAAACAATCATTACAATGTGTTAGAGCTGTGTTTACCTTGTGAGTCTGCTTAAGAGACCGCAAACACTCTCTCATTTGCTCTTGCTTTGTTGCAGGCCTGACGGGCAATGAAATCTACAAAAGATTTAACAAATATATAAAATATGATTCGAACACATTTTGATCTGCACTAAGCCCATAATTATACTCATACCTTCCTCTCCTCTGCAGGTGGGGCAGAAGGTCTTACTGTAGAAGGATCTTCTGCGGGCAATCCAAGTTTCTTTCTTCTTTCTGCCTGTGAAGCAGAGAATTTGGATTAAGTATAACCAAAACACAGTGGAGGACTAAATAATACTAGAGAGGAAAAAACAAAAAGAAAAAGAAAAAAGAGGAGCAACCTTATCTTCTTGCAACTTTTGACGAATTTTTTCCCTAGCTCTCTTCTCTTCCTCTTTCTCTGCCTTTCGCAGAGCCAATATACTGAGACAAACAACTTCTAGTCAAACATAAGAAGGCCAGAAGAGGGGGGGGGGGGGGGACGGAAGCAATTAACATCATACTCGAAATAATCAAAAGAAGCTAAACTAGATGAGACAAACCGTTTTCTTTCATTATCATCCTCAATTCGCTTTGCTTCTAGGAGTTCCTTGCCAATTCGAATCCTCTCCTGAAAAATATTTCAAAGTGATGTTGTGAAGATATGGCAAGTAGTCTATATCTGTAACGCTAAAGAGTTAAATAAAAAAGATATTGGAACTACTCAAAAAACTTATCAGGTGGCAGAGTTAAACAGGAATCCTATATGGCTATGTAAGTGACCATTTACTTGTATTGAGTGAAACACTTGCACAATACCAAAAAAAAAAATTGGAATTTTGGGACTGGGAGTCAATGTAAGAGCAAAATCACCTTTTCTTTTTCTCTTTCTGTCCTCCTCTCTTCCTCCTCTTTCTTCTTGCGAGCACGCTCCCTAAGACCGTCCACAGTATAGATAGAAGCTTAAATTACAAGGTGGTGAAGTAGCAATTATATGGAAAATACAATGTCAACCAAAAATCTCATAATACCTAAGTTCTTGTGCTTTGAGCTTCATTTCTTCTGGTGTCAGTGAAGGCTTGGGAGCCTCAACTTTGGTATTGGCAGGTACCTGATCGAAAAAGACATCAAGCATCTTAAGACATTGTCAAAGCAACTATAAAAGGAGACTTGATATCAGTTTAGGAAACAAATGATACCATGGGCACTTCATCTATGTCGGTGTCATTCTCATGATCAACTACCCAATCCGCGGCAGCAGCAAGACTAGCATTACCTGAATTGACACAGAATGAAACATTCAGATGAGCACAAAAAATCAATAATGTTCCATAATCAAAGTGAAACACACAAATACAGGCTTCACATCATCATTAGATGTGGCCAAAGCTAAAATGATAGCCTCACCAGAAAAATAGAGTGCCCGAGTAGCCCGTCCAGTTGAGAATCCCATAGCCTCCAATTCCTCAAGAAGCTTTTTGTCAACTTCTACAGGAACCAGTTCTAACAAACAAACATACAACAAATTAGACATTCACAGTGTAAATACTGAACACTGTAGCCCAAAATTGATTGACTCAACCACTCCCAAATTCAAAGCGCATCAATGGCATATAACACAGCATGAAAAAAAGGAACTACTAGAGAAATAAACATCATCGTCGTCGCATTGTGGTTACCTTCAGGCTGGCTACTAGAGCTGACGTCAGCAGACGGTCCATCCACATCCATCGGCGTTGTTGGGACCTCTAAGCTTATTGGTTTAACCGTCTCGGAGGTCTTATCTTCAAATTGCGTGTGCCCAGTCCTCTTAGTGTGCAGATCACATTCCTTCACGAAATTAAACGAAAACGACTTAGATAAAATAAAATTTGGGGAATGAGACTTTAAAAAGCATCAAATTGGATCTCCTGGAGGATTCCACATACTGTATTGGATCGGCAGGGTTTTCCGCAGGAGGTGCAGACAAGGTTAAGAACGGCTTCTGTGGATTCGGAGAAATTAGAGTGGGAGGTGACCTCGGCGTGATCCTGAACTTCTTTGACGGACTTCAAGAGGGCCCCACAGTCCCCGCACTGGAGCGACACTGCTGACATGATTGATTGGTTGAGAGATGATGAGAGGGCAGATTTGCTGCAATGGGGAATTTGTTCGGTGATGAGCTTTTGAGGAGAAGGGTGGGTTTTTCCCTTCTTCAACGGGGAAGGGAAGCTGAAACACCTTGTCCTTTATGTAACTTCTTCCGTAGACTTCTTCTACTAGTGAAAGGACTGTGGGCTTACGTTGCTAAAATTCATTCTATACAATGTCAATGACTGGCCCAATGTATGTATTTTTCTAGTGTGTATATATATTTCTTTATTATGCTGTTCATCTAATTTGGCCCCCTTTTAAAAAAAAAATTGTTCCTTTCAAATTGGACGGACGGATGAGATTAAAAATTTAAATCATTAATGAGTTGACCGGTTAATAAAATTCAACAAACGATCAACTCATTAATTACTTGAATTTTTAATCTCGCTCGTCCAATATTATTGAACGGTTCAGATTTTTCTAACATGACTGGTCATGTTCAAAAGAAAATTATAGGAACTCAATCCAATACTAATACGGACCATGGAGTACTGCTCCATTCTGGTTACAAATTATTTATTCTAAAATAATAAAATGTAATTAAAATTGTATATTTTTATATTTATAATAAAATGTAATTATTGTTTTCTTCTATAATTTAATCCAATCAAAATCAAGTTTTTTTCCTTTCACTGGTCAATTTAATAAAAGTAAGAGGAAACTGAATTAGAGGTAATGTGACAATTATTTCCTTAGTTTGTGTTTCTAAAACCATCATTTTCATAATAGATGGAGTAATAAATAAACCCAAGGGAAAAAAATGATCTTATTTATGAATCACAAACACCTCTAATTTATACCGTTTCTTGCATTATATTCATTTTTTTATATCATTATACTGTAGACACTGGCACTATATATGTTTGATTCAACATCTCCCGTGTTTTATTTTTTATCATTATTTTTACAAATTATTAGTCTAAAATAGTTTTTAAAAGAATTTATAAAAGTAGATTTAATTTGATATTGTCGTTTCAATTGCATTCATGCCTTTTATTGTTGAATAATATTAGTAGCAAGGGACAACTTCATATCTACCCCCAAATTATATTCTCTCTCAAATTTACCTAATGTTACTGTTTTGTACACTTAAAATTTACAAGTTATCTTTCATTAAATAAAATTAGATCAATTAATTAAAATTCTAGAAAGAATTTTCTCATGTTACATGAAAATACATCATATCGCATATGTGTCTCAATATTGTCTCACTTCTTTCATAATTTTTTTTCTATAAAAAAGTACTCTTAATATATGTAAATTTTTTCGATTTTACGCGAGCTGGTTCGGGACGGATGCGAGACAAAAATGGCTTATCTCACATAATGCAAATGATGTCGCCACCTTATTTATTCTAGGTTTAGGAAAACCTAAAATCATGGCATAAAATAAAAAAAACTAAGGCACAAAGGGTCTAAACCCGAGAACAACGGTTTGGGGTCGTATTATGGACTCGGGAAGGTGTTAGGCACCCGAGTCACATCCGAAAGGTTACCGGTAAAAAGAACGAGGTGTTTAAATAACAATTTAAAAAATACGTAATTAGCCCTCAGAGGAATCTCCGCTTTACTATTTCGTAGGGTCGGGCCTATTCGGGGCCGGTCGGGACAAATTTTTCCGTTTAACGGGATTGTTACCATTTTTTACTAAAGTGGCCGCCCCTTTTATTATCATCGGCCCATGCATGATTAAATTAATTACTACGTGATCTATCATGCATTGCTAACAAAGTACCGATTAATGAATGCGGCAAATAAACCGAGGTGTGGGATCGAAGCCACCAAAACACATGTATTGATGCACATGGAAATAAAAGCAATTAATCATGGCATTTAAAGTGAGTGATTAAACAAATTATTCATATGAATTGATTTTAATTCTAACGACTCTAAATGTCATGCATACGAGATGAGTTTTTAACATTTCTAAATAACATGCATACAAATAGGTATATATGTGCGGAAAGCATTAAATAAATAAAAGAGGGGTAAAAGTGTACTTACAAGCGGAGACTTGATTTTTTTACCTTTGGTTGTCGTGGATAGAGAGAGTGAGAAATGAGAGAGTGGGAGTGAATTTTTTGGTGCCCCTGGTGCCTTGCCTTGAGCTGGGTATTTATAGGCGAAGGTTTGGAGTCGGTTGTGAGCTGTGGCTGAGAATTGGTCGTCGGTTTGGAAGGAGATGACGAGGCTTGGTGATGATGATCATGGCCAGAGTAAGGGGCAAGCTTGAGCTTGTGTGGCCAAGAATGCTTGATGAGAGGTTTGTGATGATGAATTGATCATCGGCGAGGCTAGCTAGGGGAAAGGTGACAGAATTGAAGATGAGGATGCATTAATTGTGCATTAATGCATTAATTTGACACGGACAGGATATTTTCGGTTCGAGCTATGGCATGAGTGAACTCATTTGAAATGAAAACAAACCCGAACCGAAAGGACTAAAAGGTGTAGAAAAATGAGATAAAATAAATAGTAAACAGTAAATAAAGAAAATGTTCAGTTTAAGGTCCGAATTTACTCGTTCGAAATCGCTAGAAGTTCGGACGAAAAATAAATGCTATTGTGACGTAAATTGAACGAAACCAAACGAGATGACGCGAAAGAGAAAAATAGTAGATAATTTTCAATTAAAGAAATAAAGCGTTCGATCTACGGTCCGAGGACACTCGCTCGGGACCGATAGAAGTTCGAGCGGAAAGATAGTAAAAAATACGAAAAACTAAAAAAGACACGAAATGGAGTGAAATATTAAAATAAATAGCCAAAGATAAAAATCGATTGAAATTTGACTTAGACGGGCTAATAATGCGATAAGTGATAAAAATGTGAAAAAGTTGTGACGAAAATCAAAATTCAGGTAGCAATAATATGTATTATATTTGTAAGAATCGGATAGAGCTTAGAATCGATAAAGTGAGAGGTTTAAAATTTTAAGGTCCAACTGGAGTTGACCGTAGTCGGATTGGGATTTTAAAAATATACGAACTGTAAAAACTGGGACTATAATATAATATATTCTTAATTTTATACAGTATAGTATACACGTAATAATTCAATGCAAACATAAAATATTAAAATACTTCTGCTAAAAATGAGAGTATCAAGATATATTTGTCCTTATTTTATAGATATGTATAATTACTTTAGTTAAACCTTATTTTATTAATGTAAAATTAAAAAAATTAATAAGATAAACAAAACAATTCAATGAAGTAACACAATTGTTATGTTGGTGTGGTTATAAGGATGTGCAATCCTTCCCAAAAGAGTGTGGGCTCGATTTCCACACTCCATAATAATGGGGTGGCATGTGGAAACCCTTGCGGGCTATGTCACTTAACCAACTACTCTCTCCGTCCATAAATAATGGACGCGAGGGAGTGAATCACAGGTTTTAAGAAACCTGTGATTCTTGTCAGCTGGTGGGCCATGACCTCACCCTCCTCTCCTTTTCTTTCTTTCCCTTTTCTCTCTCTCTTTCTTTTACCCACGACCTCACCTTCCTCTCTCTTTCTTTCTTTCCCTTTTCTTTCTTTCTTCTTCTTCCCACGACCTCACCCTCACCCTCACCCTCCTCTCTCTTTCTTTCTTTCCCTTTTCTTTCTTTCTTTCTTCTTCCCACGACCTCACCCTCCTCAACAGCAGTGGTGGTCGGCGATTGGTGGTTTGAATTTGGGTTTTTTTTGCGGTGGAGGTGCGGCTGCTTGGAGGTTTGGGTGAGGTGGTGTGTGGTCTACGATTGGTGGTTTGGATTTGGATTTAGATTGAGTTTGCTAGGTTAATTAATTTTGAATTTGGATTTGGATTGAGTTTGCTGGGTTAATTAATTTTGGATTTGGATTTGCTGGGAATTTGTAATTATGGATTGAGTTTGCTGGGTTAATTAATTTTGGATTTGGATTTGCTGGGTTAATTTTGGATTTGGATTTGCTGGGAATTTGCTGGGAAAGGAGGAGGTGCGGTGGTGATGGGTTTCACGACTGGATTTGGCTATCGGGCTTCAATATTGGCGATATATATGTCATTTGAATCCTAAAATTCATCATGTTTGAACTTTGTGGATTTTAATTTTTTTTTTTAAGAAACAAGGATGAAAGCTTTGAAGAGAGAAGAAGATGATGGAGAAGAAGAGAGTGTCAGAGGCAACTGAATCGTTCTGATTCATGTCTCTGACCAAAAAGAAAAAAGGACCAGCTATTTTCACTTTCCTCCATTTTGCCCATGTGTGACGCGCATCTCAAGTGGGAAACGACGAGTCGTTTGAGGGTGAAATTGACAAAGCACAAAGAAACTGGACACAAATGCCAAAGGCGTCAATTAAAAATGGACAAGGTTTTTAGGCTAAAACGTCCATTAATTAAGGACAGAGGGAGTATTTTTAAACCCATATTTGGAGTCAATTGGTTCATGGTTAAATCAGACTAGTTTATAATTTTTCAGCCAATTTTTTTTTTAAAAAAGAATTTAAGAATCAAACCTATAATCGAGTCACAATTTTCCTAATCCGATTCGATTATTACAACCATATGTCTAAGCCACCATTTAGGTATCTTAATGTCTCATAGATAGCTAAAATTCTTAGAACTTCTTACACTTACAAAATAGCGAAAAGTACAAACAATAAAGAAGCATAGATAAGCTTTATGGTGTCTAATCTTAATTTCTTTTAAAGTTTTAAATGTGAAAGAATGTATGAAAAATATATACAAATAATAATAAAAAGTATAAATAACTTTTAAAGTGTTGTATATAACTATATTTTAAAGAATGCATAAAACAGATTTGTGTTACTAAAAATAAATTGCATCTCCATTTTAGGATGGAACAAAAGGACTTGTGTTGGCTAATTTTTTTCTTAAATTCTAACACAGGGATTGAAAAAATCTTTTAGGGATTTAATTGAAACTTTTTATGAATTTAGAAATTAAATTAATTATATAGAATTAATTTTTTTTATATAAATATAAAGATTAAATTAATCATTATAAGTTTTTTTTTTAAAAAAAAGAGTTGACATCAATTGTTTCGATATCTACCCAAATCTATAATGGTTGTCACATTGTAAATTTCCTGTCTTTTTTTTTTGAAAGGAAAATAGAATTGAATTAATTCATATTTGCAAGTACAAAAGGCGCGATCGACTCGGGGCATTCCCCTATCCATACATTTCCTAAATCGGAAATTAAAGCCAATTGGCCTAACTCATACGCTGGGACATTCGTGGATCGTCTTGTATGCATAAATGAACAACTATAGAAAGCAGAAGCCAGGCGTGCCACCTCATCTAGCACCAATCCCGCATAGCTTAACGGGAAATCTCCATTGGTCAGGGCTAGGATGTTCTATAAGTAGTCAAACTCAACTATAATCCTGTCACACCCCCATTGGCGAGCCTGCGTTATAGTGTCTCTTAGTGCTAGCGCCTCCGCTGTTTGCACCTCAGTTCTACGCGGAAGGTAAATTGCTCCTGAAAATACCGTCTCATCCCTCGCATCTCGAGCTATAAATCTCAAGCCAATTCCCGTAGCCTCTATCGTTGCATCTGTGTTCACCTTTACCACTCCTGTATTGGGAGGCTACCATTTCAGATCGAGAGGTTGGGTAATCGCGGCAGCGGGAATGTGCTGCAGACACCATGCCTTCTTGAAATCAGACAACAATTTTCCTCCTCGAATAACTACCTCTTGGATTGATTCATCGCACTGGCGGAAGATCCTGTTGTTCCTCGATGTCCATAGAGACCAAAGGATGGAGATGAGCTGCTCTATATCCAATTCATCCAATGATGTCTTTAGCCCTGCTAGCCAATCCACCCAATTGTCTCCTAGCAGCCCCGAAGCCCTATCCTAGAAAGTAAACTTTTCCCACACCCCCCTTGCAAACGGGCAAGACAACAACAGATGTGGAGTCGATTCAACCTCTTCATTGCAACAAGAACACACTGGGTCCACCGATATTCCTCTCCTCCCTAGGTTTACTCTAGATGGGAGAGAGCCACTACCCAACCTCCACATGAAGTTTTTAAACTTTGGAGGGATAGATAACCCCTACAAGAATTTCCATCAACCTCTACTTGAGTTCGGGCACTCGTGCGATGTTACCGATGTTAGGCAATGGTATCCACTTCGGACTGAATACTTCCCATTTGTAGTTCCTTTTCACATAAGAGTATCATTCACCTCACTCCGACTAAGCGGTAGACTTAATATTGCTGATATTTCTTGTGGTAGAAAGAGTTGCTTCACTAGGTCAGTCTTCCAGCACCGCCATTCCTATCAATAAGCTTAGCCACTGTTGCCTCCTCATCGAAGTCCGTAACCGGCGCTGAGATCATCCCATTAGCAACTGACGGAAACAACGGAACTTTCCATATCCTTATTCGTTCGCCATTCCCTACCCTCCAGAAGCATCCTTTATGGAGCATAGCTCTTTCTGCCAGAGTGCTATGCCAGACATAACTAGGGCGAGACCCCATACCTACCTCCAGGAAATCTGAGTGGGGAATGTACTAGACTTTCCAGATTTGGGAGAGCAAAGAGTTTGGGTATTTATGCAACCGCCATCCTTATTTGGCTAGAAGCGCAAGATTAAATTCCCTGACTTTCCTAAACCCCAATCCTCCCACCTCCTTAGATCTACAGAGTTTTTCCCAAAACACCTAGTGCATCTTACGCTCCTCAGAATTCCCCCCCACACTAGAATCTTCTTGTCGCATTTTCCACGTCCTCACAGATGGAGATTGGGATATCAAAACAACTCATCATATACGTTGGAATGGACTGGATGACTGATTTAATCAGAACTTCCCGCCCTGTTTGGGACAACTTTTTCTCTTTCCACCCCCTAGTCTCTTACAAATCCTATCCCGTATCGATGCGAACATCCCTTTCTTAGCCCGACCAAAAGACATTAGAAGCCCCAAATACCTGACATGAGATTCTGTCTCCACCATTCCTAATCTTGCTTTCACCTGAGTTCTAGCGTCTTGGCCTACGTTCTTGCTGAAACACACTTCCAATTTTTCTAGGTTTATCTTCTGGCCAGAGGCTTCCTCATATTCCTTCAAGATGGAGCTAATGACTTCTGCCTCATTTTCCTCCGCTTTAGCAAAAATGAGACTGTCATCCGCATAGAACAAGTGACTGACCTGTGGGCTGCCCGGACAGACCCTGTATCTATGTATCCTGTTAGTCGAGGTCGCAGTCTAAAGCATCTCTAAAAGGCCTTCAGCACAAAGCACAAATAGATATGGGGACAATAGATCCCCCTGCCGGAGACCCCTCTCTGGATAGAAAGTAGGTCCCGGGGCCCCATTTAGAAGGATGGCGTAGGAAATCGTTGAGACACATCGCATCACCAAAGATGTCCATCTAGACGAGAAACCCCATGCGGGTCATGATTGCCTCTAAAAAGTTTCACTCTAAACCGTTCAGACTTTTCTAACATATTTTCAGGGTGCAAATACCATTTTGCTCTTTCTACCATCTAAGACCATGGTCGTCGGAGTAAAAGGGTCGGAGTTTGTTGTTGGTCATGTTGGAGGTTGGATTTGGGTAGCTTAGTTCGGGTTTGGGGTGAGGAAGAGGGAGTTTGGTCATATCTGGGGATCTGGTGAGAGTTTTTATAGTGGGTGTTCGGATTTAGTTTTATTTTGATATAGGTTGAATTATTTCTGGCCAGAGTCGGTTTGACAACCTATTTATGGTGGGTGTTGGACATATCTGGAGTTTTATGGTTATGGTTGATTAGAAATGGTCAGTTTTTGGCTGAAGTTGCAGAGGTGGCTGGTGGTGGTGCGAGGAAAGGGAGATGACAGTGATGGTTGTTGGGAGTAGAGAGAATAAAATGCTCGTAAATTTGAAAAAGAATTAAGTGGAAGAAATATTACAAACAGTGTAAAGTCAGTTTTTTTTTTAATTTGTGTCCGAATTTAAAATAATATTTTTTTGGATCCGAAAAGAGTATTTTTTTTCTTTCTGTCTTCGGTATTTTGTATCAATGTGTGCTTCATAGTTCATAAACCATTTCGCAAAAAAGAAACATTGTCCTTTGACTGTAAAAAAATTCTAAATAATTCCTCGCGACGAGTTCGTTTTTGATAGGAGTGTACAAGAACCGGGCCGGGCTGGGAACCGAATTGGAACCGCCGGGTTTGGTCATGTCCGGTCCTTCTTTTTTTCTTTTTTTGACCCGGACCGGATAGTTCCGGTTCGGTCCGGTTCTCCAACCTTCAAAATTCGGGAACTGGCCCGGAGAATCGGTAGAACCGGATATATATATATATATATATGTACAATGATATCAAAGTTTCCATTTGGTTTAATGGTTAACTACTCACCTACTCCCTCCGTCCCCAAATAGATGTCGCCCGTACTGTAGATACGCATATCGAGGAGGCCGGATGACGCACTATTTGACCCAAAAAAAATTCGTACTTTTTTTCGAACGTACGTTAATCATTTTCCTACGTCCGAGAAAAAAATCGGAATTTTTTGGGGTCAAATAGTGCGTCATCCGGCCTCCTCGATATGCGTATCTACAGTGCGGGCGACATCTATTTGGGGACGGAGGGAGTATTATATTAAAGAGGTGAGGTTCAAATACTCTTAACTCTCACTTTCTTTTTTCCTTCTAAACTTAACTCCTCCTCTTTTTTTTTCCTTCTAAACTATATTAAAATTCCTCATGCATTTTTCTTTTTTTTTCTTTTAAACTCAATTAAAAGTCCTCATTTTTTATTTATGGGGTAATAGCTTAAAACACCCCTGTACTAACCGCGAAAAACAAATTCCTCCCCCGAACTTCAAAAACGCTAATACACCTCCCCTGAAATACTAAACCTAAACAAGAAATTATTTTAATATGGGGAACTTAAAAAATCGGTAATTCCTCCCCCGAACTTCAAAAACGTTAATACTAAACCTAAACAAGAAATTATTTTAAATATAATTTTTTTAAAAAAAATTCCGAGTTAGAACCGAAACCGGCCTAGTCCGACCCGGAAAAATTAGACCCGATCCGGACTGGACCGGAAGTGTTAAGGTCTAAGCTTGTCCAGGGCATTGTTCAGCCTATGGCCGCTTAATCTTAACTAGGGATTCGGTTGTAATCCTTGTATTCGGGTTAGGGGAGTGAGTAATCAGTCCCTTTGTGTCGTGGGCTCGGTTATTCATTGGAAGGGTCTTTGAGTTGGCCTTTGTGCGGGCGGCCCTCTTGTCTGCGACCTTTTTGGCCTGTGTCTGTAATGTCTTGCTTATTCAATGAAGTGATGTTTTTCATGATTGTATGCCCAACTGCCTATGTGTTTGCTCGATGTTATGCCTATGAGAAACTATAATGGCCTTTTGGTGGCCCTATTGTGTTTCTAACCTTATGTTCCCTGGTGATGCAGGTCTAAGGTGTGTGTGAAAGGCTGGTTCCGCAGAGAGAGTGCGTGAACGCCGCACGAACTCAATCCCTTTGGCTTCCAAAGGATTAGTCCGTGACAGTTGGTAGCGGAGCGATTTTGATTTTTTTGAGATGGCAAAGACTTCGAAAGTCAGGTGCACTGAACTAGAGAATCGCGTGAATGCGATTGATGCATGGATTCAGAGTCAGAGGACTCTAGGTGTTGGCTCCTCACAACCACAAGTAACATTGGAACAGATACTTGAGAGGGATAGACGCATTGAGATGCTAGAATCCCGTCTGACCCAATATGATAATTTGTTTAAAGGCGAGCGCCATAGGTGACCCTGCTGCAGAGGCAGACGAGGGGCCTTTCAGCCTCTTTGTTGAACGTGTGCGGCGCATTGAAGCGCTTAAGGCACAGTTGACAAAGAGACTCTCTGCTCTGGAAGGTCGATCCCCGAATAGGGTAGGCGATTTCCTGGGCAGTACCGGAGAACCTTCTACCCTGGAAGGCCAATCCCCGAATAGGGCAGGCGGTTTCCAGGGAAATCTTGAGGGCCTGCTGGAGAGAGCAGACCTTAGAGAATTGGCTGAAGCATTGACGATTACTAGTTCACGAGTGAACGACCTACAGGATAACTTGCAAGAAGCATGGAATACCTTTCACAATTCTGAAGGAAGAGTGGATGTGCTGAATAACTTAATTACTGAGTTGGAAACTAAGCTCAGTGAAATTGAACAAAGGGAACCTGCTAGACCATCTGGGTCAGTGTTTGCAGATCTAAATAGATGCAAGGGCTTCCAACCGAAACCCTATAATGGGGCGAGGAGTGCAAAAGAAATTGATAACTTCTTGTTCGATATGGAAAACTATTTTCAAATTGGCCAGGTGACATCGGATTCGTCCCGATTGTCGATCGTGGTAATGTTATTGTCTGAAGATGCCAAGGTGTGGTGGCGGTCGCGCCGGGGCGACGTCGCTTCTTGGGAAGAGTTCAAGGGAGAATTGCGAAAAGCTTTCTGCCCAGAGGATGTGGAATATGCCGCTCGTATAAGTTTGCGAAACCTAGTACAGACTGTCTCAATTCGGGAGTACGTGAACCAATACTCGACCCTCATGCTGGATATCAAGGACATGTCTGAAGCAGATCGGATGTTTAACTTCATACAAGGTCTCAAACCCTATTACAGAAGTGAAGTCCGTCGACAGAATCCTAAGAACTTGAGCGATGCAATCACGGTCGCGGAAAGAGTAGAGGATAGGTCAGACAACGGACTAAAAAGAAAGCTTGATATGACAGAAACCTCTGAACCTACACCAAACAAGAGCGGGAGGAACTTCACTGTGAACAATGAGAATAAATTACTCGCAAAGCCAGGAAATACTCAAGGATGGGGGCGGATATGTAAGCAACACCCCGAGACCTATTGCATGTTATATTTGTAAAGGACCCCACAGAGCTGCCGAATGCCCCACTAAGGCAGCCTTGAATGCCTTACAGAGTGTTAGAGAATCACTAAGCTCCTCGTCAGAAAGGGAAGCTGTAGAAGGCTCAACAAGTCCGAGCGGGAGAAGGTTCCTATCTGCTCTAAGGAAACAGTTAACTGAACAAGAGATGGTAAAAGGACTCATGTATGTCACAGTTCAGATATGGGAGTGGACTATGGAAGCTCTTATCGATACAGGAGCCACGGATAGTTCCCTCTCTGATACCTTTGCTAAGAAATTACAAGTGGATATTATCGCTGATGGAGGCAAGCTGAAGACCGTAAATTCCGAAGCAATAGAGACAGAGGGCGCTGCCAAAGACATCTCGATCAAGATGGGTTCTTGGAAAGGAACGTGTGACTTTGTGGTAGCAGCTTTGGACGACTTCGACATCGTCCTTGGACTAGATTTCCTAGTACTGGCCAAAGCAGTTCCCGTCCCTTCAGCTCGATGCTTGCTACTAATGGGCAAGGAGCCAACGGTCATTCCCGTGATGATCAGCCCGGCTAAAGAAAAGAAGTTATTGTCAGCGATGCAGCTAAAACACGAAACGAAGAAGAGCATAGCCCCCTCTAGGGAGACTCCGTTGGATGCTGGAAAAGTAGCCGAAGCAATCCTTGTGAAACGCGCAGTGGAAGTCAGAAGACAGATCCAACAACCGCAATGGGAAGACTTGGGCAGGGAAGATATTAATTGGAAAAGCACAACAGATCTGGCGAATGGACGAGACCCGATTGAAGGGTTCCTCGAAGACCAGTCGACGAGGGCGTCGACAGATTGGGTGGGGGAGAGTGTTAAGGTCTAAGCTTGTCCAGGGCATTGTTCAGCCTATGGCCGCTTAATCTTAACTAGGGCTTCGGTTGTAATCCTTGTATTCAGGTTGGGGGAGTGAGTAATCAGTCCCTTTGTGCCGTGGGCTCGATTATTCATTGGAAGGGTCTTTGAGTCGGCCTTTGTGCGGGCGACCCCCTTGTCTGCGACCTTTTTGGCCTGTGTCTGTAATGTCTTGCTTATTCAATGAAGTGATGTTTTTCATGATTGTATGCCCTACTGCCTATGTGTTTGCTCGATGTTATGCCTATGAGAAACTATAATGGCCCTTTGGTGGCCCTATTGTGTTTCTAACCTTATGTTCCCTGGTGATGCAGGTCTAAGGTGTGTGTGAAAGGCTGGTTCCGCAGAGAGAGTGCGTGAACGCCGCACGAACTCAATCCCTTTGGCTTCCAAAGGATTAGTCCGTGACAGAAAGTGTCCAGTCCAGTTCTATCTCGAACAAGAACCGGTAATTTCTGGTCCGATCCAGTTCTAGCCCAAGAACCGGACCGGATCGCCCGTGTACACCCTAGTTTTTGATATAAACTAATTACGACGTTGACACCCTGTACACGATTGACTCCTCCACCTGTCAGTCTTCCCCTCCGGTTGCACGCCAACAAACAAAAAAAGAAAAAGAGAAAATATTTACAATCACACCGTGTCTTCCATCACTTCCTTCATTCTCCTCTAATTTTCCTGGGAAAAACACATTTTCCCAAGAAAATCCGAAAACCCTAGCCCAAGCAAATGATCTCCAAACCCTAACGAATCATTCTCTCCACTACGATGCCACTTTCAATTATACATTTCAATGGAACCGCACTGCACTTCTTCACCCGACCCGACCAAACGAAACGAACCGGAGAAACTAAAGCGAATAGAATGGGAAGATTACCAGCAAGAAGCTGCTCGGTTGATAAGTCTTTCATCTGCCCTCGCCGAAGCTAAATCCAAGAAACAAACGATCGAAGACAAACTCGAGCCGCTTATCCAGGTAGCTTTTCTTTTTCCCCAGAGATTCACCACGTAAATTTTTGTAGTTGTTGCGCGTGGGTCAATTGATTGCCACGTGGATTAGCGGTTTCTGTGGTGCAGGTCAAAGCAGAGTCGTTGGGGAGATTGAATGAGTTAGAGCAAATGAGGCAAAAGGTGGAATCAAGAATGTCGGTGATGGAAAGCACGTCTTTCAATAGTAAAGTTGCAGCTGAAGACGTGAAGAAGGAAGAGGAACGGCTTAGTCTTGAACTCAGATCACTACTAGTTGCTGGCACCACACTTTCTGTAGTGAGAAAGCAACTAGAGGTAGTAATTAGTTTAGTAGCTCATTTGCTGTTGTTGCACTATTAGTCGGGTTTTGATTGTGTTGAGATTGTAGTTTCTTCCACTTGCATCTTTTATGCTAATTAATTCGAGCAGAGTTTCGTTTTTCAGAGAGTTATGTTACTATTTGAGTTTATTTTAGTTTCTGACGGTGATTAAGAAAAGTGGGACTGATTTGTTTCATAAATGTCCTTGTCGCTTGATAACATTTAGTTTGTACGTTTTTTTTTGGGTACAATAAATTGATTTGTGTGCATTGCAGGAATCAAGGAGGTTACTTTCTGAAGAAAGAGGTTGTGTGCATCTTAGAAGCTTGCAGAAGATGCTCAGACTAAGGCAACAATATATGGTCTCACAAGTTTCGTTGCTTTATCCTGTGAAGATATCAGCTGGACCTTTGGAAGAGCAAGAGCTTGAATCTTTTCCTAGTAGCAGTAGAACAGGTAACGTTGTAGTGAATTTACCTTGGAGTTTCATTTATTAGCTAAAGTTGAAATGATTGTATTGATACCTGCAGCAAGAAGATGTGCCTTTTTCTTTTGAATCACCCCAGATGGGATGCCTTTTTGTAAATTATGGGGAACAAATATGCTTAATCATTTAATTATGCTGCATATTTGTAGTATCAATTTTCAAGATTTTCAAAGCAAGCGTCCTTCTCATATGTTAACTTTAATGTTATGACTAAAGCTTGTAGCTTACTTGTTTGTCTATACTATTGGATATTATTACTACATGGATTAGTATCTAGGCTTTATCTGAGCAGAGGAAGTCTCTCTCTACACTGCTTTATTGAAGACACGGATACTGCATGACACTAATATCTGTTGCTTAGAACAAATAAACTCTATGCTTCATTATATTTGTTTGATATCCTTAAGCATCTGCTTTTTCTGATTTCCTACAGCATATTTGAGTAGTTGCGAAGCTGGTAGTACTTTCATGGAATGTGCCTTTATATGATTCATATCCTTATTGTTTGTTGATGGACCCCGATAATGTTTCCATGGACTCTAACGTTTCATAAATTATGCTTCCAGCCTTCTATTCTACACACTGCAAACCCTCATCCCAAGAGGTGATTTTGAGCTACTAATTTGTTTGACTTTCCCTTGTTTCTATTAGGGAACCACGCTGGATCTAAGCCTACAAATCAAGGATCCTTGACAATTTTAGATCTGCATTTGACCTTGCTTCCTTTTACAAAGATGAGTTTTTTCACTGATAAGAAGGAGGTCCAAAGGTCTGCAACGGCCCTGGGTTATGTTGCACACGTGAGTTCCTTCTTTTCCACATAATTTAGTGTCATTTTTTATTGTGATATAATTTTGTTTAACTTGGCCATGGATCTTTGATGGTTGCCTAATGGGCAGTTTGGGAAACTTTGTGAACAGCTGTTCGGCTAGCATTTTGTCCCATATTTTAAAGCATGCTTTCTTTACCCTGGGCTCATTGCAGGCTGTTTCACTTATTGCTTCTTATTTAGAAGTTCCTTTGCGTTACCCTCTGCGCTTGGGTGGCTCTCATTCATATGTTAATGACTATGCTCCTTCAATAGAACCTCCTTCATCTGATTCTTCATCAAGTATACTCTCTCATGCGAACACGAAGCAGGTTGAGTTTCCTCTCTTTTTAGATGGCCAGGACACAACACGCGCTGCTTATGCTGTATTCTTGTTAAACAAGGTAATTTATCCTAGCTATGCTTTCCCCCATCTTTCTCCTGGTTTGGTTCTGGCATTTCTTGTTTAGGTTTAGTATACCGTTTTCTAGTAGGCATACCTAGAAGGCTAGAACAGAGGCTCATCACAGTTCTTCTTTGTAGTCTCCCATTTCTTCTGCCTTTCTGATTTTGTTTTTATTTGAAATCATGGGTCAAAAAATCCCCCATGGTTGTAGGATTTGGAGCAGCTTTTGAACTACATTGGTGTTAAGAGCTTAGGGCCACGCAACCTATTGGCCAATTTAAAGGAGCTTACGAGGACGATTCAGTCTGCAGAATTTTTAGAAATGTGAAGTAAATTGGGATTTTCTATGCTGGAAGGGTAGCAAGTTTTTTGTTTAGATGGATTAATATTTCTTACACGGGTGCAAGTTTTTTATGCAGCACCTTACCATATTGCTTGGTGCCTTTTTGAGTGCTGATGAAGCAAGTAGAACTACTCCGTAGAACTAAAAGATTGACTCTTCTGATAAACTTTCACTTAATATTCTCAAAATGAAAACTAGCATATCTGCTCAAGTTTAGAACTCGAGCCCCATGCACTACATGTCATCGAAGTGGAAAAAACTAATGCTACTACTACTGGCTTGTGGGGGAATTTGAACCAGACTGGTTTCATCCTTGATTAAATGAGTTTCTAGTAGAACCGGTGGTTCAGTGCAGTGCGGTTTTAATAACCCGAACTGCTTTCCACCGTTTCTAGTTCGGACCAAATTCGTCTACTTAACTACTCCCTCTGTCTCTCAATGAATGTTTTCCTCGCATCCCAATATTCAGTAGGGAATGCATATCGAGGAGGCCGGATGAGGTACTATTTGACTCCAAAAAAATTCGATTTTTTATTAACGTACTTCCCAGAAAAAATTAGGGGCAAAATTGTCTCAAATAGGTCGTCTGCCAGCCGTTTTAAGATACGTGCTGAAACAGTAAAAATAAATACTAAAACGACAATCATTGAGGGACGGATGGATTTTTTGGAAGGCCACATTCAGAAGAAAAATAATAGCTTGAAACTATTCTGCTATGCCACGTCCGATCATTTCAATTAAGCTTAGGGATTGCGTTAATTAAGTATCGATGATTTTAGGATTGATTAAAGATTCTGGTGGCTGTCAACTAATTTTTTTTTTCTTTTCTCCACCAGATGAACAAACGCGATTCTAAAACAATAAACCTTGAAAGGGAGGCCTCGTTGGAGGTAGCGGTTGAGTGGCTTATTAAGGCATGGGCTTTCTGTCCTTTTCTTTCTCAGATCGGCAGAGGGAGGTTAGTTGGGTGGTGGGCCTGGTGCCCCCCGGATCTCCTCCCCCCCTCCCCCCCGAGAGCTTTTATTATTATTATTTAAAATTAATTATATTATTCCTTATTATTATAAATTAATTATAAAAAAGACGTATATGCTACAATTTCGTGTGCTCAATAACGCTTAAGGTTTGTTTTGTTTTATTGTAACGTTTTTTTCAGGTTAGTTTATATTTTTCTCTAATTTATTATTTAAAATATTCTAAAAATATTCTCGTTATTATCAATTAGTGTTTGGGAAGAAACTTAGTTTTTGTTAAATAAAATAGTGGTAGGACTCGAATTATGTAAAAAGAAAGTTAGAGGGAGTAATAGGTAATGGGTGTTGTTCAAACAACAAAAAAAAAGGTAATGGGTGAAGCACTAAGTAGGGAGAGTTATAGTTGTACTTAAAAAAAATATACTCAAAAATTGTATTTAGTTGATAGAAATATTATTTTTTTTCTTTTTGGAATGGAAAAGTGATAGTTAGGAGAGTGATTGAAAAAATGTTAATTTTTATGTTTAATTAATATTTAAAATTTTCAGGAAAATATTATTTTTATATTTATTTTTTATTTGAAAATTCTAAAAAAGTAAATATTCAAAATTTGCCCCTCCCCTTCTCCCCTCCTTACTTCTGTCTTTTTGGCACCTGTAGCTCTGGTGGATATGAGACCTTTTTTAGAGTAGTTAGTAGAAATTTGTTGTATTTTGTGCTTGATTTTAAATGCACTCCATAGAACAAGAGTAATTATGTTGCGACTAACTAAACAGCTGAGCAATTACTGTGTATTTGGTTTGTTAATTTTGTTTCAAGTGGTTAATTTTTTTCTGTATTCTTGCACACGCTGAAGGACGTGAGGCTAGTATCTATCTCATGACACTGCACCTCACTCCTTGATCTTGCATTAGCTTTGACAGGATTTGGAGTATATATATATATAATTTATGACAAAGGAGATGATAGATTATTAAACTCAAAAGACTATGAATTGATAGGAGTAGTATTTTTCTTTACTCTATGTCACTCAAAGTTTCTTTACCAGTGTGTTTCGTATTCTCATCCTCTAGAACAGTTTTGCCATATAGCTATTAATTATGATGACCTCAAGGCATGGCTTACAAGCTAATTTGTGCTATGATGCATGTGTAGAATGGAAATATTTCATTTATTCAACCATTTCATTTCACCAAGTTCAATTTGTTTACAGCCATGCTATGTTTAATTGCTGTGACGTGCTTTGTTTTTTATCACATTACAATTTTTGTGTCCTCCCACTGATGTTTTTGTTTATACCTATAGATGTATAGGAGGGGAAAGAGATGACTTAGGGTCAAGTTTCGTGCAAAGCTAGACAAGCTTCTGAAGTGTTATTGTGAGAAAAGGGAACTGGACTATCGTACTGTTCAGTTTGTGTACGAGGGCAAACGCGTTATCAGTAGATCAACACCTGCCGGGGTAAGTTATTTTTTACTCCGGGGCTTGATAATTGTTTAGACATAAACATCCTACTAAAATCTGCGTACTCAATTACTCTCTTATTCTCATTGCATTTTATGCTTGAAATTGCCTTCTCGTCATGTATTTAAATCTGCACAGTATCTCATTCTTTACATTATTTATGCCATGCGGCCTCCATATGATCTGATTTCTTTCAAATGTAAAATCTTGGTCATGTCTCCATTAGGGTGCTTCTCTTCTCAACTTTTTGTGTGTGGTTTCTTCCTTTACTTTGGTCACTTTCACATATGGCAAAGTTGTAGGTTTTGTTTCTAGTGGGTTTTCTCTAATTTGATGATTAATCTCTCTTTGATTTCCCCCCTCGATATGCAGCTTAACTTGAAGGAAGGTGACTGCAACTCGAAGCGATGATGCACATGCACGGAGGCAGCAGCTGCTTGGTTTAAGAAGGGAAGCAAATAGCTAGGTCTCTAACGGATGTCTGGAGTAGTTTTGTGTCAAAAGGTATGTAGTATGTGATATGCTTAACCTGACGACTAGATCATCTAACTTGCTTTATGCTTCTTTGATGAAGTGTAAAACCTAGAAAACTCATGACTTATGTTTCTTGGTATTGGTTTTCTAATGGTGTGTTGTTGACGGAGGTGTCTTTTGGAAATTCATTCATTGAACAATTTCTTTCTTCAACTGGTAAAATAGAAATGAAAAGAGAAGGGAGGAAAGCCTGCAAAGTTCTAAGAAATTAATAACAATGATGTAACATGCACTTTTAGTTTGTTGCATCTGATAGTTTTCTTATGTAATTTTTTTATTTATTTTTATCAATACCTTCTAACGGACCCTTGAGTTTCATTTCAAACCCAAAACGGCAGCTGAAACAGAGGAGAATTTTGCGTTGCGGGCCCATTCTTGCAAGAATCCAGATGTCTAAGGAAGGCCCAATTACGTACGCGCTCTTACCTTTTGAGTTGAGTCACGAGTGACGGCTAGAAGGAAATTATCAAAGCGAATATTCTTCGCTATCCTTTCCTTTCCCTCTCTCCATTATTATAAGTAATGCTAAATAGCACACTCATATAGCACACCGAAATAACACACTCAATTGAGAATTATAAAAATACCATTAATTGACCTGTTGTGCTATCTCAGTGTGCTATCTGGGTGTGCTGTTTACCATTACTCAAAGAAGCTTAATTTGTATTCTTCCTCTCTTTCTCTAGATTTGCTCGCTCCATACTAGTGGCTTCATGCTAGATGTTTATAACATAACACGAATTTATTCTTTCCTCCACTATAATTAATTAATTCGTTCAAGAAAATGGGTTCGGAGTCTGTGCTTAGAGCTCAGGCATTTTATTTTCCATCTCTGCTGCTCTTTCTGCTAAGCTGGTCCTGGTCGGGTCATGGAGTTGCTGAGGATGAAGGGAAAGGGATATCAACAACTTTAGAGGGACCCTTCAAGCCAGTGACTGTCCCTCTGGACCCGAGCTTTCGTGGGAATGCGGTGGACTTGCCTCCATCTGATCCTCGAGTCAGAAGGGAGGCTCGTGGGCTTCATCCAGAGCAAATCTCTGTGTCCCTTTCTTCTTCTCATCACTCTGTTTGGATCTCTTGGATTACAGGTCCGTTCTTTCCTTTCCACTTCTCTGTTATCCTTTCTTGTTAATATTTCTGCTGTTCTCATTTCTCCTAATTAGTTCAGTTTAGCTTTCTTGTGAATAATTCTCATGTTGATTGGATTGGAATTGAAATTGACAGGGGATTATCAAATTGGAGATAACATAAATCCTTTGAATCCCAAGACCGTAGCTAGCATTGTTCGATATGGGAGGTTAAGAGCTTCACTCACTCGTTCAGCTTCTGGATATTCCCTTGTTTACAGTCAACTCTATCCTTTTCAAGGCCTTAAAAACTACACTTCTGGCATCATACATCATGTTCGTCTCACAGGTATATAATACAACGCCTCAATCTTACAATGCTGTGCCAAGAAATTTTTTGTTGTAATTTGGTTCGATAGTTCCTACTTCGCGCTGATTCTTAAGTAAGACGCTTCAGTTTATTCTGAATTTGTGATTATGTGTTTTTTTTGCTAACTGTCTCATATTCCCTCAGCACCATTAACATTTCGGAACCTTTAAGGAAGCGCTTTACCGTTTACTTGTTATCTTTCTGCTCTGCAGGCTTGAAACCTAACACACGATATTACTATCAATGCGGTGATCCTTCCATATCAGCCATGAGTGATACATATCACTTCAAGACAATGCCAGCTTCAGGCCCAAAGAGTTACCCAAGCAGGATAGCAATTATAGGAGACCTAGGTCTTACATACAATTCTACTTCAACTGTTGATCATATGATCAGCAACCATCCTGATCTTATCTTATTGGTGGGAGACGTTACTTATGCGAACTTGTATCTCACCAATGGAACTGGGTCAGATTGTTACTCTTGCTCATTTGCACAAACTCCCATTCACGAAACCTATCAGCCTCGCTGGGATTACTGGGGAAGGTATAGACCTAATTTCTTGATTTATGGTGAAAGTTTGTTTTCCCCTTCTGCATCTCACTTTCCCTTGGGGAATTGTCTCTAGGTACATGCAACCTGTGATATCTAAAGTTCCGATAATGGTAGTGGAAGGGAACCATGAGATAGAACCACAGGCTGGAAACCAGACATTTGTTTCTTATAGTTCGCGATTTGCATTCCCATCCAAAGAGAGTGGATCATCTTCAACTTTCTATTATTCTTTCAACGCAGGCGGAATACACTTCATAATGCTAGGGGCCTATATTGCCTACAATAGATCATGTAAAGCTCTTTTGCACATAGGACCCTTCTAAGTTTTGAAATTTATCTCAAGAAAGGGAATACTCACTACATTTGAGCACATATAGGAACCCAAAGAAGACTCCTGTAGTTAATGTTTCACCTCTATTTTTTATCCTTTTTGCAGCTGATCAATACAAGTGGTTGGTGAGAGACCTTGCCAATGTTGACAGGAATGTGACTCCATGGCTGGTTGCTACATGGCACCCGCCTTGGTATAGCACCTACAAGGCACATTATAGAGAAGCAGAGTGCATGAAAGTAGCCATGGAAGAATTGCTATACAGTTATGGCGTTGACATGGTCTTCAATGGGCATGTAAGCATAGAGTTGTCTTGTGTTGCTTAAATATTGGTAACAGCAGCTATTTACTCTTGCTTCACAGCATTGTGGTCACTGTTTGCTCTCTTAATTATTTATCATTGGGGTGGGGATCATGCACAAGCTCCTCTAATAGTAAAAGGGAAGCATCAATTAGAGTGCTTCCACTTGGGATTTATTGTTTAATTATTATGACAATGCCCAGGTACATGCCTACGAGAGGTCAAACAGAGTGTACAAGTACAAATTGGATCCTTGTGGCCCGGTTTATATAACTGTTGGTGATGGAGGGAATCGAGAGAAGATGGCAGTGACACATGCTGATGAACCTGGTAATTGTCCAGAACCATCCACGACACCAGATGAGTATATGGGTGGTTTCTGTGCATTCAATTTTACTTCAGGGCCAGCAGCAGGGAAATTCTGTTGGGACCAGCAGCCTGAGTATAGTGCATACAGAGAAAGCAGCTTTGGCCATGGAATATTGGAGGTACTTTTTTTCCATCTTTGCCAGGCTATGCATGTTGTATTGGTAGGCTTTACTTAGGGATGCGATTAATGGTGAAATGTTTCTTGCATTGCAGGTAAAAAATGAGACTCATGCGCTGTGGACTTGGCACCGGAATCAGGACCTTTATGACAGTAGTGGTGATCAGATATACATAGTAAGGCAGCCTGAAAGATGCCCAATCGAACCAAAGGTAATTACGCTACGGAAACAGCTAAATGGAGCACGCAAATGAATTAACACAGACAAATAGCATCAAATGTGATGTGAGTTTATACAAACCAAAGAGCATTCTTAATTAGGAGAGGTATTATTTGATTGGGGGAAAAATGGGGGCATGTGTTGGGTACATAACTTAGCAGATTGTGAACTATTGACCAATTTGTATGCATTCTTCCTATGCTTGAGTTATGATGGATCCATTCTTGGAAGGCTCAGGAGTACAGGTATTTTGATGTTATCTGTTTTTATTGAAAAGGAGGATTGTTGGTAATCTATTTTTAGTGCAGTGATCACAGATAGAAACTTTATCTATTTTTAATTAAGGCTGTTCTTTTACCTTAATTAAGGATATTATCTCGTCATCTGTTATCTATGTTGGTGACTGAATAGTTTGGAACTTTATAAGTAAACAAACGACTCGTAGTTGGTAGACTTTGTGTCGTGTGGTGGTTGTGGGTGATAACTTCACGTTAAGGTCACCTCACCTCACCACCAATCCATGGCAATGGCATGATCAAAACCAGATAGCTATGTATTTAGGGTTAAAGCTTATACTGCAAAGTTTTTAGAACAAGGTCAACAATACATCAATCAATTTAATTGTATAGATTTGCAAATTAAACAATATTTTCTCTAATAATAAGTAGAAAAATAAAAAAATACGTCTGTCGACTTTCGTTTGGAAATCTTTTGATCTACGACGAGAAGAGGAATACACCGACACAAATAAAGACTGATAAAAGTAACAGTACACAGATTACTCCCCTTTTTCCACTTTTAATGAATTACAAAATTTCAATCAGATCGTCCATTGGCAATGAACGGCCGAGTAATAGAGTTCTGATCTAATTAATTTTCTCATGTTAACGAAAGAAAACGACTAGTCGCATGATAGGCACTGCTGACTCCTGCCTCGTGTGAGCCTTCTTCATTATGAATTTGCAGTCAACTTTATCCAGTGTCTCTCTCGCTTCAAATTCAACCGTCCTTGGCCCTGACTTCTACTTCCTTTTCATTAAGGTTTCAGTTTCACTCAAAAATAAGCAAAACAAATTAAATTAAATTAAAAAAAACAAATGGCCTTGGTGGTCTTAATGTTTCTGTTGTTCCTTGTTCGGCCTTCAAGCATTGTTGTTGGTGATTTTGGGACTACACTTGAAGGACCCTTTAAGCCCGTCACTTCCCCTAACAATAGACTTGCCAGACACTGACACTCGTCTCCAGAAGAATGTTGGAGATTTCTCACCTGAACAAGTCTCCGTCTCCCTCTCCTCTACCTATGAACTGTTTCCGTCTCTTGGATTACAGGTTCATCTTCTTCTCTTTCCCCTATATATTCTTTCTTTCTCTTCTTACGGAAAATGGAAGACAAATTAAGATTTTTTTCTTTTCGGTCTATAAAGAAAAAGCAAGTTTCCATCTTTACTTACCGGAACATAGGTGGGAGAATGCAAGCAAGTTAGTGGGTACTCTGCGCTCGTCAGCAACTGATGGTTTTTTCTGGGAGATTTGCGATCATGTAACAAAATTATTTGTCATGCATTCTAAGTCTTTGAGAATGTGTGATTTGTGCATGATGGAACTATGGATAGCCACAAGGAACATAGACATATAGCGTTCTCCTTGTTCAATTTTAACAGAGGAAACTTTGATTAGACTAAAATGAAAATTTCAAGGACTCGCTTTACGGTTTCCTGATTTTCTTGCCAAAAAAAATGCTGTTTCACTTGATTTGCAGGAGATTTCCAAATTGGTGATGACATAACACCATTAGATCTCGAGTCAGTTTCTAGTGTTGTTTGATATGGAATCATAGGGATCCCAATGAGCTACGAGGCTATTGGTTATTCCCTTGTTTACAATCAACTCTATCCTTTCACAGGCCTCCAAAACTACACATCAGGAATCATACATCATGTTCGCCTCACAGGTTGATCCACCATCTTCTATTCAATTGCTGCTGCCTGCATATTACTTTTCACACAACACCGAGTAATCCTTTATGTTGTCTCTCGGCAGGGTTGGAACCTGGGACACTATATCAGTATCAATGTGGTGATCCTTCGTTGTCACTAATGAGCGCTGTCTACTTCTTCAGAGCTATGCCAGTCTCCAGTCCCAGAAATTACCCCCCAAGAATAGCAGTGGTGGGGGATCTGGGCCTTACTTACAACATGAGTACAACATTGAGTCACTTGCTCAGCAACCATCCTGATCTTGTTCTTTTGGTTGGGGGTGTAAGTTATGCTGACATATCTCACCAATGGTACTGGCTCGGATTGTTTTTCTTGCTCATTTCCACAAACTCCTATCCATGAAACATATCAGTCTCGTTGGGATTATTGGGGAAGGTAAAGCTCACCCTTGGCTACTAGTTTTCCATCCTGTCTAGCTCTTTGAAGAAACAAATTTGAGAATTTAGATTTTGTAAAACTAGAAACATGACACTTCAGAACATGCAACAAACTTCTAAATCTTGAAATTTTAGATATATAGTTGGTTTTCCCTAACTGGTTGTAGCATTTCCTTTAGATGATCTTTTATGGCAAATGTCATGGAAGAAATGATCCTTTGCACTTCTTTGCTTGCTTGCATTCTATTTAATATAATAACAGGAAGGAACTGGAAAAGGAAAAAACACCAGTGAATTCATAACCTGTTTTGGCTGGGCAATAAAATTAGGAACAGGACACTTCAGAACATACTACAAACTTTTGAAACTAGAAAGAGTTTAGATATCTAGTCAATTCCCCCTAATTGGTATTGCATTTCCTTTAGATAATCTTTTATGCAATCTCATGGCAGAAATGATCCTTTGTACTTCTTTGAATTCCTTTTACTATAATAACAGGAAGAAACTGAAAAAGGAAAAAAACACCAGTGAATTGTTTGCTAATTGTTCCATCCTAAAACTGCAGTATTCCCATATATCGTTTCTGTGTTTTTTCTAATTTTATGTTTGATGAACGCTAGTAGATTAATAGCTTAAGGAACTATGTAATCATTTACCAGGTTTATGCAACCTCTTACGGCTAATGTCCCAACAATGGTGGTTGGAGGGAAGCATGAGATTGAACCACAGGTTGAAGATCACATATTTGTTGCTTACAGCTATCGCTTTGCATTCCCATCTGAAGAAAGTGGGTCTCCATCAACAGTGTACTACTCTTTCAATGCAGGAGGGATACACTTTGTGATACTTAGTGCTTACGTTCCTTATGACAGATCATGTAAAGTCATCATCTCCAACTCTTCCTACCTACTATGATACTGTTACTCCTGATATGGAATACCCCTGCTTATCTGATATGCAGTCGCTTTCTATACATTTGTCTTGTTAATGACATTCACGGTTTTCCATTCTTGCACAGCGGATCAATACGATTGGTTGGAACGTGACTTGTATAGTGTCAACAGGGATGTGACTCCATGGTTGGTTGCTTCTTGGTATCCCCCTTGGTATAGCACCTTCAAGGCACAATACAGAGAAGCAGAGTGTATGAGAGTGGAGATGGAGGAGTTGCTGCACGAGTATGGTGTTGACATAGTCCTCAATGGGAATGTAAGTGGACTCCATATCTTGTATTGACATTGAACCTTTTGTAGATACGTGGACCTACATTTATTCGTTTTTCATTTTTGTGCATTATATGAGAAACAGTTGAATTAAGACATGGGAGCAGGGATGGTAATGGTGAAGTGATAAAGCAATGTTTATCAATTAAAGTCACAAAATTCTACAGGTTCATGCATACGAGAGGTCAAACAGAGTGTTTTACACCTTGGATCCATGCGGTCCAGTTTATATCACAGTTGGTACTTTTGGCAGTTCTCCATGCTGATGACCCTGGCAACTGTCCAGAGCCATTCACCACGCCATATGAAGACATAGGGGGTTTCTGTGCTTTCAACTTTACATCAGGCCCAGCGGCAGGCGACTTCTGCTGGGACCAGCAGCCTGAGCACAGTGCTTACAGAGAGAGTAGCTTTGGTCATGGCATGCTATAGGTCTCCCTCAGTCCCTCTCTTACTCTCTTATATATGATGATGCCCTGAACTAGAGGTGCTTGCATTTGCATACAGAAATACTAATAATGATAGACCAACTGAATGGAACACAGACAATGAGGCATTATGTAACAGTTTATTAGTTCTCTGGATGTTGCACAAAGCTAAATTGAATATCTGGATCTTGGTTTACTTTAGACTAGTTTCGATTGATGTATATATGTGTAGTCGACAATTCAATTGATAAGTTACTTTGTTAGTATTGTTTGAGAGCTCAGACAGAACTGATTTGTGGGCATGTATCATTATTGATGCAGGTGAAGAAAGAGACTCATGCTTTATGGAGTTGGCACCGCAATGGGGACTTTTATGGAACTGCTGGTGATGTTATCTACATTGTAAGGGAACCTGATAGGTGCCTGGCCGGCCAAAGGTAGGAAACCATTATTGTTTTTATTCTTATTTTTATTTCCCTAGTGAAAGAAAAAGGAACCAATTCCTCAGTGTAGCAGTTATCGTTAACTTTATTGGAATCCCATGTGTTCCACTAGGCCACAAAATGAAGAGAATCCATTACAAGTAGCCGTAGGCATCATCCTCTTGATAACAATTCACATGTATATTCCAAGTATTGAAACAGGAAAAAAGAAAGATTGAAGGATTGAATTGAATTAGAGTTGTCCAAATCTCCAAAAAAAGATTGGACTTTACAATATTAGCGGTATGCATAGGCTACTACTACACAAGACTCCTCCTGGAATAAGAATGATCGCTACATGATAATAAGTAGAGCTAACAAAAATGTGCAAGCCTTTGCTTACAGACCTAATTAATAGATAAATCATAAATGGAGATGAGCAGCAGCACTACACTAGTAGTAGCAAACAGAAGGCGGTGAAGGTTGCTGGGACCCCAAACACAAACCAAAACCCCATGAATGTAGTAGTAGCTTCAGAATTGGAATTGTCTGTAGGTATTGAAGGGGTTCCAGTTCCAGTTCCAGGGGTGCCAACTCCACCTACAAAAGGCGGTGCTGGTACTGTATAAGGGTTGTTTGCACCTGAACTTGACCCGCCTGTGCCTGTGCCTGTGGCTGCCCCTCCAGCAGTTCTACATACAATTGAAGATATCATTACATAAATTCGATAGGGTTATTAAAGAGGATCAAACGGAGTTGAAAGCACATACAAAACAAACAAGCGCAATATGCAATAAAATTCAAAGTTAGCATTAGATAGACCATAGAGCGATTCCTCAACTACCCACACCCGACCCACCGACCCGGGAGGCGAGGACAAATTATAAAGCTGACGAATCACTGCATTCCTACTACGCTTAACGCAGTAATTTGGATGGTTTTGGAGATTGGGGTCATCCAGCGGTCAAAAATATAAAACTGAGGGCGGCAGGAGCCGGGGAGCAATGCCATGTCTGTCACATATCAGCACCAACAAAGGCACACTTAACAAGCAAAGGAAAGGACAAGTAGCTCGAGCCTCAAAGAATGCCTCGAGAATGATATACTACTCAAAAGAGAGTAGCAAGACTAAGACAGACATCTATAAACTCAAATTGTGACGTGACAAAATAAAAGAAAAAAATGACACTTTTAGTCAAATCTATACGATATAAATTTATTTAATATAATCTTAAAGTATAATATTTTGTTCAAATTAATCCTTTTATTACTTATAATAAAGGAGGTTGGTGACATGCTAGATTTGAGCTATATGTCATGCAACTAACATGGATTGCTAAGTTAAATTAGTTTAATTTGATCATTAAAATATAACACTTTATTAATTTGATCCCTAAAATATTATTATTTTGTTTAATTTAGTTCTTCAAATTTACACGTAAACATTTTAAATCAGTAAAAAACTTTAAAGAGATCAAATTAAATAAAATGTTATATTATGATCGGAATTGAAACATAGCTCCTTTCTTCTTTTTTTCCATCAGGGAAACAAACTACTACTGTCATTCATTCCATGAAAATCCAAAAGAAAAAGAAAAAGTTAATACTAATGTACTACTAGTATTTAATATTAATATTATTATAGTTTATCTTTCTTTTTTCACACTGGACAACGAAAGGAAGTTAAAGAGAACAAAGAAGACTTAAAAGAAAAAGATAAGGAAAAAGAAAAAGGATGGATGGATGGATGGAAGAAGCATACCTGAGAGAAGATGGATAGACGCAAGATCCGTAGCCTACACCAAAGCGGAAAAAGAAAGAACAAGATTAATTAAAATTTGGATAATAGAAGTCACAAGATAGATAGAATTTAAAGTAGAATGAAATGTGGTCCATACTGGGGTCAGTGGTGGCAACAGTGGCAGTGGAAGAGAAGTCACAAGAGCCAGGGGCCATGGACCTGCGCTGGAAATAGCTGTTGAAGGCGTAGGATGCGTGAGCGTAGATTGTGTTTGGGAGGAAGCAGAGTCCGTTGGTCTGGATTGGTGTGCAGTCTGCTCCGGCACCGCATGCGTAGTCCAGCGCTGTCTGAAGGGATTTGATGCTGGCATCACTCCTCGCCACGCACCAGTTCCCTTCCACCACCACCACCGCAACATCAACTAACACAATCATCATCATCATCAGAACAAGTACTCTACTAATTGATGCCATGGAACTACTCATCGTCTGATCTGATCATCCAAACATGTACAGATCGATCGATCAATCCCTACCTGCATTTAAACATACATGTATGAGTAATTCTCATCTCTGTGCGTGTGTGGAGAAATTAAGCAGAGAGAGAGAGCGCAAGTGGTGTACTAACCCAACCAAGCAGTTTGGTTGGGCTCTCCTCCTGCTTAGAGAGACACACAGACAGAGAGGAGATACCCCCTCACTTTCGCTTTTTACTGCTTTTAGTGCCCTTCCCTCTCTTTCTCTTTTTTCATTCCTGTTATCTATTTCAAATTTTATTCCTCCGGTGCTTCTACTTTGTTCTCTTGAAGCCCAAAAGAAATAAATTAAAAACCCAAATAGAGAAAAAAGGACGTCGCCTGAGAGATTCGAACTCTCGCGGGGAAACCCCATGTACTTAGCAGGCACACGCCTTAACCACTCGGCCAAAGCGACTTCGTTGTTAAGTTCAAATGTCATTATTATTTCTACTCTTTTACTACGCTAGTGCTGTCAGAAAATAGGAAAATGTCAACTTGTTAGGAATGCTACCGCTCCACTCAGAGAGACTGCCAGACAAGATGATAAAACATCCCTCAGTTTTTCATCCCTGATCCAACCACACAGACCAAGGTCTGTACATAATTGTAATCCACGTTAGAACTTGGAAGCAGAAACCAGCCACCAAACACTTTACAGCTATAAGCATCCCTCAAATCCAACACCTTCAGTTTAACTAAAAATAATCATCCATGGGCCATGGGCATAATAGCATAGGGATTTGGGAATATGGGTGTGCCAGCCAGAGCCAGCCATTCAAAGTTTATTATACTCGCAAGTCGCAGACTGCAAACACAGGTTCATGTAAAAGTAAAACCCAATCGATCAGAGACATTGAATATCCGAAACCATGTCTTTCAAGAACATCCCCCACCCTTGTTCTATTTTCTTTCCCAGAGACAATAAATGTATAACACCACATTACAATAAACCTTTAGCTGCCTGTCATTTTCAAGCCCTGTAATATAATAAAGGTTGTCAACACAAATTATCTGCCCAATTGCATCCCTTCCCTTCACAAAGCAGTAAGCATCACATACAGCCTTCAATACTCAGGCTGGAAAAATAGGGCCTAAAATTCCATCGGAGGAAAGAAATTGATTCCCATGATATATAATTCCAGAATGTTCCTAACGCTCTCAAAAGATACTATAAAAAACATATGGTACTACTAATGGGTCTTGTACACTCACCTCTTCTATCGTATCTCTTTACCCTTTGGGGTTGATTGCTTACCCCCACAATGCCTCAAAAAAGAATTGTATGTATCCAAAATGAATTTAGTCAACGATTCTCTCATAGAATAAAATGTATGCCTCACACCTAAGAACTTCTTCCAACGAAACCTCACGCACGTACGCATCGCTTGCATGATACCATACAGCATATCCATCCTCTCCATCTCCCTTACCTTTGCTGCTCCTCTCACCTCCTCTCACATATGCAACATAGTGACCTCCTCTCATTGTTCCTGAATGCTCCACCACCCCCAGCAACCGATACTCGTACTTCTCTATGTCTGGACACCTGTAAATCTCAGCAATGAAGCAACCGCAATTTATAATTTATCATGGTGACATGACAGATCAAAGTCCAAGTAGAAGTCAACCCTAAATTCTGATTCTGAAAAGAAAATGAGATATGAACAGCAATAAAACAAATAGAACAGCATATGAACCACTCTTTCTTCAAGTGGAGAAAGGAAAGGTCTAAGGACATTAACTTTAGCAACTTCAAGCATACAGATACCAATAGAAACAGTCATTAATGAGCATCAATGAAGACCATGGAGAATTCGACTTGACTATGGATATCATATCATGCAACTTCTAATAACATTAAATTTAGCTTAGGTTGACTCCAAAAATCCAGGCAAGCAATGGAAATTAGCTCCAGTAAAGTGGTATCAAATCATGAAAGGCTAAATCTTGGGCTCAGGCCTACATAGCATTCCTAACGACAGAAGAATTATTAAGTCATAAATTATTGCATTTTGTGCTGCTTCAGGAACAGAATTATTAAGTCATAAATTATTGCATTTTGTGCTGCTTCAGGAACACTATATGCCAGAATTGCTGCAATAACCTTATAAAAGGAGGGGGGCAAAGAATGACAGATCTAAAACTAAAAAAGGAAAAAATATTCAATATTTCTCTCTAATGGAAATCGTTCATAATGAAAAATCAAGAATGGTACCTGGGATCCATATAAGGTCTAAGGTCAAATCTCTCTCTAAAATTGACATGGCCACTCAATTTATTAAACCGACCACGAGCATCTTGGCTAAACCTCTTTAGATGAATGGTCAGTATAGGGGGGGCCTTATCAATGAGGAACTTCTTAGTAGCATCCCTCTTCACTTTCAAATTTTTGGAAGCTTTATCCTCATCTTCATCTAACTCTGATTCACAATTTTCAGAAGCGGGGGAGTCACCCGGAAGATCTTTAGCAATGGTGTATCCAGTAATACTGTTGCCATCAACACAAGAATCAACAGCAGGACCACTCAAACTTTTTCCAATATATGATTCGCATAGACCAGAACTATTTGGTTGCTCAAGAAACACAGCACCCATCTCTCCTTTCAAATCTTCGCCTTGAGAAACAAATGGTTTCAACTTGTCCACCTGTCCACTTTCAGCTTTCATATAAATCTGATTTGAGGAATCAATTCTTTCATCTGAAACCACATTTTCACCTCCAGAGTTGACAACATTATCGGTACTAACATCTCCATTGCAAAAAATTCTGACTTCAGTAGGGTATGAGATGCTTTTGCATAAACTTGTCATATCACTTTGTGTTTGTTTCTCATCCCCACTCACCAAAGCTTCAGATAGAGCTTTAGCTCGCCTCTTCTTTGCCTCTAACCTTTGTCGTAGTAGGGTTTTCAAACAGTTCTCACAGTCCCAAGCATTATCATCAGAGAGAAGCTCTGTCTTCACAAAATGTGCCAAACAACTCTCAACAGATACTGGAGACCCAGTATTGTCAACTTCATCTGGATCAGACTCACTGTTAACCCCAACCATAAGGCCAGTACGCAAAGAAGGCCCAGCAACAGGCCCTGCAGAAACCTCAGGCTCATTGAACAAGTCACCAAAGCCGTCAAAGTCAGCTTCACCCTGGCCCACAACTGACGAGGAGGCCTCAGATTCGCCTTTAACAAGCTGCTTATCATTAGGACTCTCTTCTTTGTACGGAAGCAACAAAACCTCTGAGCGTTGAACCTGTAAAAGGACATCCTCTTCCCATGGATTCACAGAAGAATCTAATTTCAGAATTGGCTCAGGATCAACCGCACTTACTTGCGAGGTCACAGTTAACTCATCACTTGAAACAATAACTTTGTCCTCAGAATGCTGACTTGAGGATATTTCTTTACTCTGGGAAAAGCAATCAGGAACATTTGACGTAATTTCTGGTCCAAGATACTCCAACCAGGAATCAGCACAGGAGGCTTCAATTTGCGTCGTCACAGCATCAACAGCTTTCTTACTCTCAGACTCTTGAACATCTGAGAAATTTTGTGGAAGCAAGTCACTTGTGTCAGCAACAGAAGTTGCGCCAGATGAATCTGATATTGGAGTATCACCTGAAGAAGCAAACATGTTTCCATCAACTGAAGAACTTGGAGCGCTTAGAGCAGGTGCAGCCTCAGCGTCTTTGTTACCTTTTGGTAGAATCCTCCCAGCTCTTTTTGGAGGCAGTTTTGTTTTCTTAGCTCGAGAAACCGGTTGGAATTTCTTAGTTGGAGGCTTCTTCGTTGGAAGTGGAAGAGAGAGATCTAGAAAGGGCTCATACATGGTCGATGAATGCCCACATTCAACACAACAAACAGTACTAGAAATTCGGCCCCCAAATGAAGCATCCACAAAGGTGGGACCAGGTTTTGGAAGAACACCATCTTTTTCAGAGGCATTTACTTGTTTTCTCACAGCCAACTCTTCAGTAGATAACCCGTCAAGCAAGAAACGCAGCAATTCATGACTGTCTTGCTGCTGATACCCCTTGAATTGAGGAGCCCTGGCACAGATACTCCCAAAACACGATCTTGGATTAATCACATTCTTCAAGCCTGTCTGAGGCTTTGTTTCCGCATAGAGCTTCTGCAAAGAAATAGATAGAACTCCAAAAGATGCATCCTCATTGAAAAAGTAATTGCGTAATCTATCCATAGCTAGAAGGTTCTGCATGACTGAATTAAAGAAGCAGGTGTTCCCAAGATTATTCAAGCCTCTTACGAAGTAGCCACTCCTTCCCTCTAAGCTGTTTGATGCAGTGCCTTCTGCCTTGATTTCACTTACAACACTACCACTTCCAAACCAAACATCCTCAACATTCACCACTGAACGTTCTGAGGACTGCATCTTGATCAACTTTACAACATCCCATAATGCGCCTTTTGTTTCACCATTTTCTTCTGTTTTTTCAACTCGAAGTAGCATATTACATGGGAAACACCAACAGAGATGAGAGTTTCTCCATTGGACCACCAAGGGATGGCGGGTTTGTCTATAATGCCGAACTGCATGGCTATTTTGGGTTGTTGGCATACCAACCCCACCACAAGCATAATGTCCACATTCTAAACAAAACCAAATGGCTTTCGTCTCAGATTTTGAATCCTTTTCCCCTTGTTTTCCCTTTCCTTTAGACCCTCTCCTATCAGCCCCACCTTCTCGGCAATCCTCACACCTAGAAGAATCTGAAGACCCAACTTTTTCAGCCAATTTGTTCAGGTCAAAACCCTTTTCAATGTGGGCACACAATTTTCTCTCCTTCAACAGCGTAACTCCCTGATCAACGGAATCAACACTGAGACTGCTTTGTTCAGGTAGAGCTTTAGGAGATTGGCCCACCTTTTGTGGTGCACGGTTGCTCTTCTTCTTAGCTCTTTTCCCCATCAGTCCCTAACAGGGATCCATAAAAAGACAAGCAACATCAAACAGTAACAAAAGATGACCAAAACTCAGAGCGAAAAGTCAATCAACATGCAAATCAAATGAAACCAGCAATGTACTAAAAGCAATCAATCAGCAGCACATGACTATCAAAAGAAAGCAGCAATCAAATAAGAGTTTAGAACAAGTTGAATAATAACAACCCAGAGCGCCATCAACAGCTAGCACTCATAAGGACAGATATTGACAAACCAGAAGAAGACTTGAAACAAATACCCAGATGGTGATTTGGATTCAGGAATGCAAACAAGTGGTGGTGTACCAAACATAACATATAAAGCCAAGTTCGATTGTGATGGCAAAGAAGAAGGAAATGAATACCTGAAAAATCCAGTAATGAGAGGATTGAAGGAGAGAGCGAGTTAAGTTACATGGAAGCGCTGGTGGGGAAGCGAGAGAAGGATTAGAGGCAGAAGGGATGTTAGAGATGAAGAGAGAGAAAAGAGGGGTTATGTAATTATTGTCTGTCTATATTGTTTATAATAGGTATATTACGTGCGATTCTTCTCTCCCTTTGCTGCTGCTAGAGAAATATTTTTCTTCTTCCTGCTGTTGCTGCGTTGTATTTGTGTGTGCAGAGAGGACAGATGCTACTACACAGGTTAGAGGTTAGTGGAGGAGACTGTGGAGAGAGGACGACTAATCAAAACCAGTAACAGCGGTAGTAAGTAATAAATGGGGAAAACAAAGAGATAGGGTTTTCAGGAGTACTCTGTTTTATTTATTTATTTATTTTGTTAATTTCAATGTTCTGCTGCCAATTATTTTACAATCGACTGGTAATTGTAATTTTTTTATATCCAAAGATAAAATTTGAATTCGAAATTAGTATATTATGAATTATCTCAAACAGTGAATCATTCGATTTTTTTAATATACATGCTCAAAATCAAAGCGATAGTTAATAAAACTAAAAAAGAGTAATAAACTAATAAAATATATAATTGTAATTAGTAATTTTCCTCCTCTTTTCAGTTAAATATATATATATATATATATATATATATATATATATATATATATATATATATATATAGAATTTTCTTTTTCTTTTTTTTTATTTCTTAAAAGAAATGAATAATCATGGTAGTAATTCATAATTATTCTTTAAATAAAAAAATAAAAAAAGGTGGGGAGGAGAGGAGACGGTTAGTGGCTTCTTCTAACTGTCTAAACATCTCCCTTCTCCGCCTACATTTTGGATTAACAATAATCCAATTCCACAACTGCTTTCTTAACCACAAAAATGGTGGCTTATTATCTAAACCACAAGAAGTAGTTATTTTGAAAACTTCTTCACTCAACTGATCCAATTTTACTGTACCAAATGAAAGAATCAATTTACTTTGGAGGAAAAAGGAGAATAATAATGGTTAAAAAGAGATTTATTAGTCAGTGCCAAAAACAAAAGTTGATGGATCCGTTCCAAGCCATTCTCTGTTCCGAGTGGCCCAGACCTTAGGCCCAGCTTGAATCCAGTCAAGTCTCACCCTTAGAGGCTTAGACTAGAGGCATTAGGCCATAGCGTATTGCCAATTCCCCATCCAGGGCCCAGGCCGAGCAAGGAATAACGATAATTCCTGTTCCTAAATTAGAATACTTGCACCACCAAACAGACAGTCTTTGACCACAAAAAATAAAGCAGACACTCAATTGGAAAAAATAAACTCAAAAAAAGTACTACAACTAAATCCTTGAACTCTTACCTCTGTCTCTCTCTCTCCCTCCCCCGTCCACGCTTTTGACTTCGCCGTTTATCGCCTCAGCTTCCGTCGCCGATTAGCCACACTCTCCTTATTTCATGACTCATATCCCTTCCTTATTGTTGCTTTTTGTTACGATGATTATCCCTTTTTTTCTTCTTCAGATCTTCATTCCTGCTATTTAATTTAATTTAGTTTAGTTTAATCTAATTTAATTCTTCTCTTTCGCGTAATCGAATCTTGTATGTGATTACGATATTTTTCCTTGATTCAAATCGCCACGCGGCAATCAGAGAGAGAAGGACCGCGAACGAGCTCAAGCTCGCTCCGGCAAAGGCGGCAAGGGTAAAGACGATGGCTTGACCCCGGAGCAGCGCCGCGAAAGGTTCGATTCCGTTATGATTGTTGGGTTTTTTTCTTTCTTCTAACATCAATATTTCTTCCGTGATATTTTTCGTTAATACGTTCTTCTCTTGGGTTTTGTGTAGGGATGCAAAGGCGTTGCAGGAGAAGACGGCGAAGAAGGCAGGACAGGCGGCCGCTGGAGGAGGGCAAACTTCGGGAGGCAAAGGGAATGATAAGAAATAAGGAGAGTAGGTGGAGCTTACTTTTCCTTTTGGCGTTTTCTTTTGATGTTTGTGAGATTGAGGATTTTGAATAAGAGATGATGCATTGTTTATGTATTGGTAATGCTTGTGTTATTTGATAATAAGAGCTTTGTGTTTGAAGTTTACTTGAAGATAGCGCGTAATGCCTTTGTTAGTTGGAATTAGTGGGTGACTCGATATTGTTTTGATTCTGATTTATGTGGGATTGTTGCTGCTTGATAACTTCCCCCGTGCTTGCTACTTGCTGCCATGTGGGCATTCAATAAGATTAGGGTTCCTTGTTTGTTCACTCCTGAGTCCTGACTTTTGAGCACACGACCATTTTAGTTATTGAGACTGGTTTTTAATACTGTTGGGCAGGGATTGCTGAGTTTTTCTTTTTGTTATTCCGCGGGAGTTCTTTGAAACTTTGATTTGTTCCAAGGAGTTTTAGCTGTTTCCGAAGCTGTATCTGTTGTGTTTGTCTCAAGTAATTCTAACATTCTTGTAAATCTCTTTGGATGCTTTGAACCTTTTTAATTAAATATTCTGATTATAAAAAAAACAAGCGGTGCTTTATTTAAGATGCATGTTGTTCCTAGCAAAAAAAATAGATGTATGTTGTTAACATATGTTGTGTGCTTAGTTGTCTTTTGAATTTGGGGAACTCAATCATTCCATGTTTTGGTTATTTCTTACAATTAACATGAGATTCTACTATTTGACGGATGATGCTCCAACTCTTGCGGAACCTTGACTTTAAGTGCATAATGTGGATGGTTATGAGACATAGTTTGGGTTGTAAAGTCTGGTGTTGTGTTTTGGGACTAATCCATCTCATTCACAGGACATGAGACCAACATCATGAAACTAACATATCTATGCGGTATTAAGTCTGTATTTCCTTCTGTTCATGGGTGCACAACTAGGGACTTGAACTTAAGATTTAGTTCTCATCTCATCGCATTGCAAAATGAGTTACTGGTAGAGGGGTGTATAGTTTATGTGCAATGCTCAGGCCAGTGAGGCATCCGGTTCTCATTATATAGGGCAGTTTGAGGAGTAAGAATATGATGTTATCGTTTCTGACTCTTTTGACGTTTGAGCCAGCATGCCAAGGCCAAGTTACAAGTTAAGTTACTATTGATTGTTCGTGTTGATGTTTGTGTGTTGAGATCTGCTGTGCTGGTTGTTCAGACTAACAGGTTCACTAATCCATTTATTATGGATAACACAGGTGATTGACATTAATAAGGCTTTCTTGTTTTATTGGTATTATAACCTTGATTGGATGATGCATTGCATGATTTAGGCTGCTACTGTGTCTGCTTTCTCAATTCTCATTGATATTTGAAACCTTGATTAGTGACAGTCGTGTAGTTGTTTATGCTCTGCCGACAAGGTCACAGGCTCACAGCTGTGACGAACTAGTTGTCCAGAATAAATGAACTAATTTTCGTTTTGGAAATGTCAAATCTCCTGTTTTCCATCTGGACGGAGATTCTGCCTTGATGCACTCCATTTTCTAGCCTATTTGTGTCACACACTAAGGTCCTGTCTTGTCTCATGGATGTAGTAGCAAACCGTAATTTTGGCCAAAAACAACATCGAAAGATGCTTGGTAGACACTATGTGGTAGATCTCTTCAACAATCAACAATGTGGGTTTTGAAAGATAACGTGGAAGGCTCCTTTGTTTAAAGCATAGTTTGAAATACACCTCATGCATGTTGAAATGACAAGTATGTTAGTAATTAGAACGAGAGCTATGTAAAAAGGAATTGCCGATTTTGTTTCTAACATATGGAAAAAAATGAAGGGACCAATTCCGATGAAATACCAATAAGCACAACAGTTCAACGGGTCGGCGGCGGGCATTGATGAGAGGATGAAACAAAGAGAGGCCTTTGTCACGCGCCGGGTGATGGTCGGGCCGTGACCTGGGAGACATGGCCACAAAGGCCCACGTCCGCTTACAAGCATTCTAATTCGAGTAGGACTTGTATTTCATGCGTTAGAAGTTGGAATCCGGGTGAGAGTCTATTAGACTTGTCATGCAAATATTAAAAGTCTATAGCCGAGTAGGACTAGAACTTTGTATCCGAGTAGGATTAGAATACTCCCATGAGGAAGCGATTGTGTATAAATAAGGGCAGAGACACTTGTCTGTATATTTCGTCAAGCAAATTACAGTGTTAATATATAAGTCCTCCTGCCACACGTTCTCTTGAATCTTCCTTTCTGAGTTCTTTATTATTTTGCTTTATTTGTGCTAACGCATTTAGAGGCTGACTTAGCAAGCAAGCTAAGTGTCGCACGGGTCAATCGTTGTGCATATTTTTGTCCGTGACAAGTGGTAGAGGAGCAAGAGTTCAAGAGGAATGCATGGCTGACAATTCGATCTCGACCAACACCGAAGAGGTTAGGGGCAACAGGGCGAGAAGTCCGAAGACGTTCTACACACAATACAGGTTGAGGTGGCACGGTTGAAGTTAACCGTGGCCGATGACAGGGATAGGTTCTAGGACCTGAACCAACGAATTAAGGAACTCTCCATGGGGAAGGAAGAGTTCCAAGCGGAGATGTAAGGTATCCTCAACACTATGGCCGAATTGAGCGAGAAACTTAACGAAGACCAGATCGCAACCAAGACCAGATCACGGTGAGCCAAACCCTCCAAGCGCAAGTTGCCTTGATGGAACAGGTGCAAAAGTTGAAAGGAGAATTGATCCTTTGCAAGTAGGTCGTCATCAAGGAGGAGCACCTGCAAGGTCGAGGGTCAATGCACCAAGACCTAGGGATGTCAATTCGGGTTGGGACTGGTGGTCCCGGAACCTATAGACCCGAGTCCCTTCGGGTCGGGAATGTTTCCGGGACCGGGACCAGACCTGGAAAAAATGGTCCCGTGTTTTTTTTTTTTCAAAACAAAAAAAAATTCTGCAAAATATATTTCCTCTACCTAAACATGGTCCAGAAATTCAAGACAGTATACTAAAATGGAACGAGAAAATGAAAGTATTTTTCAAAATACAAGAACATGGTCTAGAAAACAATCTAGATATGAGCTCTAATTCTCTCCATTGCTGCCTCCATTGTCGTCTTCATCTTCGAGCTCTAATTCCATCACATTTAAACAAAGATCATCGGATACATTTTTTATTGTTGCATGATTATGTCCCAAACACATAATTACAAATGAATAATACACAAACGGATGATTAACTTAAACATATTAAAACAATATTAATGAGATGTGAATATAGAAAAAGATTACCTTCAGATCCATACAACCAATCCCTAGTGCAAATTAGAGCCTCAAAAAATTTCGGTAAAAGCGCACTTCTATACTAATCAAGCACTCTACCACCAATGCTAAATGCACTCTCAGAAGCTACTGTTGAAATCGGAATGGTAAGAATATCACTAGCCATCGCAGGAACTCCAGGATATCGAAATTGACTAGTCTTCCAAAACTCTAGAATATCTAACGGAGTTCTCCTCTCAATCCTTTGATCTCCACACTTTTTGCATTGGGACCATTTACGCTTATCCTCGCTAGTAGCCGGTAAAAGATCAAAAAATTCCCACCATTTTGAAGTGAGAGTTTTCTTCCTTTTATTACTTGGAGTTGTTGTAGATAGACCATCATCGTCATTTTCAGGAACATCTTCATTTTCAGGAACATCTTCTTGAGGGATATCTATGTCATCCATTTCCTCCTCTGTAAGTATATTGACCCAATTAGCTTCCAAGGAGTCACCTTGATCTTCCATCTACATTTGGAATAAATTTTGTATATTAGAACAAAACTTGACAGAATTTTGTATATTAGAACAAAACTATCCACAACATTTGCCAAAACTAATATGCATACTTTGTAAATATTAATAAGAAAGGTAAGAAATAATGTTTATCTCGCTTAGAACACTCAAACGCTTCCATTTTATCTCTTCGCAAAGTTATTCATTTACTACCTACGATAATGTTTCTATTCACCAAATTATAATTGTTCCTCAATCATCATTTAACAAGAAAAAATGAGTGTAATCAGTGTCTACATGAACTTTGCACTTAAAGCTATTCATCCATGGATAACAAGCGAACTGAACAATTTCAAATTTTATGTTTCATAATTTCAAAATACAAACACAAATCCTCAATTAGACTAAATTAACAGAGATGCATACAATTAACGCTTAAATACTAGAGTTGAAGCTTTACCCAATTTTAAATTGTAAACAACAGAAGAAAAAATGGAGATTGACATATCTGTATTAACAAATCAACTAACGGTGAGGGTGGGCTAATCGGCGTGAACGGCGGTGTTGGTGACCACGATTGCTGGCTCTAGAGAGGGTGGGCTAGTCGACGTGAGCAGTGTGGTGCGGTGGTGTTGGTGGTCGCGATTGCTGGTGCTGGATGAGGGTGCGCAGTTGAGCGGCGTGAGGGGTGGCTGCGATTGCTGGCTGCGGTACGGTGCGGTGATGGTGGTGGCTGGCTTCGGTGAGGGTGGTGATGATGGCGGTGCGGGCCATGCGACTGTGCGAGGGAGAGGGATTTCAGATATTTTTGGTGAAGAAGAGGACTGAATGAGGAATTGAGGAATCAGGGAGAGGGTGCGGGCCTGTTGTTGCCCTAAACGGACCAGGACCATTTTTAGTCGGGCCAGACCCGAGACAATTCGGGTCTGGACTGGTCCCAGTCCGGGAAAAAAATGGGACTAAAATTTTGATCCCGATCCCGAAAAAAATACGGGTCCGGGACTGGGTCTTCGGGTTTCGAGACTTTTTGACACCCCTACCAAGACCCAAGACCTTCAGTGGGACAAGGAGCACTAAGGAATTTGAGAACTTCTTATGGGGCCTTGACCGCTACTTTGATTAGCGCTACATCATGGAAGATGCGGAAAAGATCAAGACAATGGTAAATTACTTAGTCGATACCGCAATACTATAATGGAAGCATAGGTATAGGGACATCGAGCATTGGACAGAGACTGTCGACACGTATGCCAACTTCGTGAGGGAGCTGAAGGTCGTGTTCTATCCGCAAAACGTAGAGCACGAAGCTAGGGCCAAGCTTTGGCGCCTGGCGCACAAGGGCAGTATGCACGAGTACGTGAAAGAATTCATTGAGCTGCACATGGAAATTTTAGACTTGGCCGAAAAGGAATTGCTCTTTGCATTCCTAGAAGGGCTCCATTCCTGGGCGAGGATTGAGTTGCAAAGGCGAATCGTGCAAGATTTGGCTTCGACCATTGCTGTCGTAGAGTCTCTCATCGAGTATAAGCGAGACAATTCTCCTCAACCCAAGCCGTCAAGGGATGATGAGGACAAAGGTGGGGGAGAGTCGGACAACGATAGGAAAAAATAGAGGGACAGACCGTTGAGGCATAATTGGCATGATCATCACGACAGGAAGGGTCATAGTAGGCACAAGAGCAACGGTGATAGGAAGTTGGAGTGCTTCTTGTGCCAGGGTCCGTACATGGCGAGGAACTGCCCACAACGTTCCAAGATTGTAGCACTCATCATGGGCGATGATGAGCCCGAGCTAAATTGTCAAAGAGAGGCGACAATTGGGGCCATGCGAATGGTTGGCTCGATGAAGCGCGAAGATTTGGCGGACAATAACTCTAACCAAGGCCGTGGGAAAGGCCTGAAGAAGGTTCAAATGTATGTGATGGTCCAAATTAAGGGACAAGAAGTGAGGGCACTTCTTGATACCGTCCGACATTTGTATCGAGGTGAGCGAGGCGAGGCGCTAAGTTTGCACGCAAAGAAGGATGACTCAAGACGGTGAACTCGGAGCCGATCAAGATTGAAGGTGAGGCCTATGACCAGAAGGTACGCATTGGAGATTTGGAGGGCAGAGTGGCCATGTCGGCAGTGACGATGGACGACTATCCAATAGTGTTGGGAATGGATTTCTTTGACTATATTGGGGCCTATCTCGATCCCTCAAGGGACATCTTGATCATGCGGTATAGGGGCAAAGAGTATTCAACACCAATATAGCGAGAAGACCGAGAGTTCAAGGCCATCTCTTCCTTACGGCTATGGCGAAAGCTTAAGCCAAAAGGAGCCAAATTGAAGATGGACACTGATGTGGTTCCTAATTCGGAAACCTTCCAATTGTTGGATCGTTGCTCAGCGACAAGGATTTGAATGCGGAAAACTAACTCGTCGGAAACTCCAACCCTCCTAAGTGCAATACTTAGGCAACCTGGACGAAATCCTTCAAGGATCTTCAATAGAACTCTGACCCTCCTAGGTGCAATATGATCGTCACTCAAATATACTAATATTTTCCTGGTGCCTAGATGCACAAGTAAATGTGTATAGGGGCAAGACAGGGTCGAACCACAGAGATAGAAGGACAGGTTTGCTAATGAAGATGTATGACGAGGTGATATGCAACAGACTGAATTGTTGTAACACTGGGGGGGTTTTAATGTTGGCTAATAAATTAGCCAACACAGAGTGTGGGAGCTAACAAAACAGAATTGTAAAGTATTTATCTAGGGCATGAAAGCAAAATGTAATCCAGGGCAAGAAATGTAAACACTTCAAGGGCTAGAAACGTAGTAAAAGAGATATTAATCAGATGAGAATAGATCTTAGCGAAAGGTGTTCCTTTGGGTTGTTTTCTAGGTTGGCTAGTCATTGGTGCAAAAATGTTCCAGACTCGTGTACAGACCTGCTATAGGGACCGCGTTTCCACACCGCATCCCCTACTTACCTTCGTAGTTAGAAGTCACCCCCCATTTCCACATATGAGGTGACCTTGACGTTCAGCCATCCTCTCAGCTACTTCCCTTGTCATCAGGAAGCAGCCTTGACCGTCCGGCCTGTCTAGGGCTCGAAGTAGGGAGGCTAAACTCTGAACGCCCATGAAGGAGAGGTAAGACAGATCTAAGGCGCAATAGCTCAGCTTGTCAGGCCCGTATTGCATACCCTAGATGACAGTTTACCCCTAGGTGAGGCCTCTCGCGCTGCCTCCCCTAGGTGTCTGCTCCAATTCCAGGGCTTCGCGTCAGGTATAACCCTGGAATATGACGTTACTCACGTAGGCATACTAACAGATGATCAAGCCATTAATATTCCTAAGCAAGCATGGAATTAAATCGGTAAATAGTCATGTGAACAAGAGAATATATTAAGCATGCATTAGACCTCTTAGCCAAACCTTTTCAACCCATTAAACACCCTTCACTAAGAGGGGTGGTGTTTAGCTACTCATACTATAATATAAACAATAGATATAAGTGGTCATAAAATAACAAAAGGAAATAGCAAAGGATTAGAAGGAACCGATGGATTAATTAATAATCAAAGGAGAGCTGAATCATCAAGGCTGTTCTTCAAGAGAGGAGATTATCCTAAGAGAATGTGTGCTGAAATTAATGTAAGAAAATATCCTTAGGACCAGCCGTCCTTACAAAAACCCTAGCACTATGCTTTTATAGCCTAATACTAGCTAGGAGACAAAATAGATAAGGGCAATGAGGAGGTGACAGCACATGTCCTTGCAAAAGGAATATTCTGGGATTCCTGCCACGCTGCTGCCTTCTAGAAGCGCATGGGATTCCGTGCGGATCTTTAAAGATGCTTTCTTTGGAGGAAGATGCGGAGCTGTCGAGACCTAGAGACAGCGCACTGGTCTGGTTCGCGTCGAGGCCTTGAAAGCATCCTCTCTTCTAGGTCTTGAAGCTGGAATTCCTCAGAATTGCTCCGAAATTGCTTCTTTTTGCTCTTTTCCCTCTTTTGATGCCATTCTGCAAATAAGATCGTAATAAGGGTCAAATGGCAACATGAAGCCCCCGAAAAGGCTACAAAAGAGGCTAAAATCTAGGTCATGAAGCATGCTATCATACATCCCCACACTGCCCCTATGCTCGCCCTCGAGCATAAACAAAATTAGAAAACCACCTTATCCATTAACATACATAGTCAAATCCCAATACACAGAATCGGCACGCCATCCTACAAGCAACACCCAAAACAAAACAAATCCAGACCTAGAAAAGCAACTGCATCCGGCTGGCAGAATAACGATCCTACCAACCAAACTTTCCCATACCTAACCTAATCACCAGCAGTCCTCACAACGATGTGTATTTGCACTCATACTCAGAATACAATACGTGTTTAGGCTATCACTCAAGAATGCAAATAACACAACACAGGCATATGGTTTGCAGGTCAGTCCGAGTACTGTAGAACACATGCATGGGCAATCAACGATCGGGAAAGACTACGCATTAGCAAAGAGAAAGAAAAGGGTGCGAAGAGCTAGAAATGTGGAGGAGAGAAGTAGGAGATAAATAGAAGAGAAATGAGGGGAGAAAAGAAGGAAAGAAAAGAAAGGACCAGATATAACCTGGATGGATTCCCTGGCATAGGAAAAAGGCGAAGTGGCAAGGCAACTTTCATTGAGGGCACGAGATGTTTCGGGGGCTAGACAGAGGTCTTCTTTCAAGGGCAGGAAAACGTTCTTGTTGAGGCTTCGGATGCGGATACTCTTTTTGCTTGATTAATGCCCCCCTTCTTTTATTTTGAAATTTAAATGCTTTTTTTTTTTTTTTTTTTTTTTTTTTTAGATATAAGAGATAGAAGAGGGGGCATGAAACTTTTGATTTTTTGTTCGGCGCTTGCCTTTGATCTGCCTCCAGTATCGATGGTGACTTCTTTTTCACTTCCCCACACTTAAGCGTTTCTGGGGCTCGAATTGCTTGAATGATCTAGGGCTCGAAACTCTTTCGAGCTTTTTTTTTTTTTTTTTTTTTTTCTTGCCCTAGATCTCTGCTTGCTGCTTTCTGCTCTGAATTCTTTTGCTTTCGTCTGCTTCCCCACACTTAAGCTTGTCTGCATGCTCTTCGGGTGTCTAGCCCTCGATGTTACCCTCAATAATTGCTACCTCACCTGCCAAGGAAAAAGATCAAGAAAGTACAAATGGTCAGGAAATAATATGAAAGGAAGGGGAATATCGGGGGCTTCGAAAATAAAAGAGAGAGAGAGGGGGAGAAGAGAAACAAGGAGACATTGATGCGAAGCTTTTCGTCCTATCTAAGCTTTCCCATGTCCTAACAGTGACTATACCCAGGGATATAGTGCAAACCTAGACTGTGCCTAGCTAAGCATTTTCGCTCAAAGAATAACAGGCATGAAGCTCAAGTATGCTCGCGGGTTCAAATCATGACTACTGGCGACGTGGTCTAGATATGGATATAAGGGCTAGCAGGCCATAAAAATGCATGCTTAGGTGCAGATGCGATGGGCGCCATGCTTTTTCTGTGTATCGAAAGCAAAAGATGCATGTTATGAACAAGGGTTTGAAAACTGGCAGTGGGAAAATTTTTTCCTAGCATGGCTAAAATGAAAAATCCGAAAAATAAAATCTGAAAATCATGCAGTCATGCAACAAACGAGAATTTAAACATGCAATCATGCAACATAGCAAATATAAATCCCTCCCCACACTTAGGCAGCGCATTGTCCTCAATGCGGGGAGATCATAAAAAGTAGTTGAGTACAAAAATAATTAAACAAAAAGCAGTAAATTGTTCAGTGCCCTTTTTCGGGGGCTGGAAAATGGAAGTGTTCGGGGGTGGGCTACTGGGGTGGCAAATTCCTGCGAGCAACTTCAGCCGTCAAGGCCTGAACTTCTTGCAGGATTAGTTGGAGCAGCCGCGTCTGGGTTGGGTCATAGACAACGAGGGGAGTCGAGGATTGACTTGCTGCATTCTGTCCTGGCCTAGCTGCTTCCGCATCGCGCACTTGATCTTCGGGGGCTCGATGCGTGGCATTGGCGTCGGGGTCTGAAAGATCTGGGTAGTCAAAAATGCCACCATTCTTGGTCCCGAAAACCTTCTCCGAAGCTGGGGCACAACCTGGATAAAAACTCAAAACACCCCTTATGATGCATAAATGACCCATGACATCCAAGGTCCGGATATCCAGATCCTTGAATGCTAGGGGCTCAGAAAGATTACAATCATACAGGTTAAGTTTTCTCTTTTTTACAGCAAGCAAGGAGATAAGGGATCCAAAAATAGGCCCACGGCTACCATTCAATACATGCAAAATACCCGAAGCTACCTAAAAACCAAGATTGACCCTACGTTTGTGCTTCATGCACCATAGAAAGAAAAGTTCCTGCACAGATAGCTGCCCGGACGAACCAAATCGTGCTGAAAAGGTGAGGGCTAGATATCTGTGTAGGATACGCAAAGCAGGATCAAGGATTTCATGGGCTTTACTACCTTTAGTGTCATACTTAATATCATTTTTACCAGTGAGCTCACGAAAAGCAGCAGTAGCATCAAAAACAGCAGGCATAACAGTCAAGGCATTTTTATAACGAGGGGTATTCAACTCATCATCATTAACAAAACCTAACCAACAATTAAATTCTCCTAGAGTTAGGTGCTCCCATTTGTTAGCTAGCTTAAAGTTGATAAGACCAGGGGTGGAAGAATTTGGACCGACCTTGCCCTTGGGCCTAAATGTGCCCTCTACCCAAAAAGTAGTGAAAAACTCAAGGGAAAGCTCAACAAAGGTCGGGTGTTCCAAATAGAACAGAGACTCCCAACCGATGTTAGCTACATACTCCCTGATCCTAGACTCAACGCCCATTTTAGCAAGAAAATCAAAATCCAGGCGCGCACAAGAGCTAACGCCTTTGGAATTCAGCATGCTCAACTTATCTAGGGATGGCTTATCATTAAACACAATCCATTCATGGGGTGAAGAAAGGTCAGAAGTCACCTGTTGGGTGTTCGGTTTGAGGACTGATGAAGATGCAGGAGTCTCGGCCTCGACATCGTCATCCGTTTCGAGGGCTCGAAACTTCTTGGAGGTCGAGGGCTTGACGATAGTGGAAGATGAAAGTTTCCTCTTCTGCCCCACTGGTGTCTCGGCTGCAGCTGGCTGTTCCGCTTTGGCCGGAACTTTGGATTTGCCCTTTTTGGCTGCTGATGCTGCTGCGGCTGCCTGTTTCCTCCTCTCTTCCTCTTCCAGAGCTTCCTGGGTCTGGAGATCTTCCTCTTCTTCGTTCCTTCCGCTGCTCTCAGCTTCTCCACTTTCTCCAGTTCCTTCCTCCATAGCTTCGGGGTCTTCGTTCTCCTGGCCTAGATTAGTCTCAACTTGCTCATCCATGGCCTCGGCATCTTCATCGGAGATGAGGATGTCCTTGAGGACTTGCTCCGCTGTCAAAACAGGCTGGGGAGATAAAAATCGGTCAACTGCAGCGTCAAGAGGTGACTGCTTGGCAGAGGCGGACTGCTTCTTGGGCTTAGATCTGGCAGTGGGCGATCCGGGAGGGAGCTTCACCACACGGCCACCTCTAGTGGTTGTGGTGGTAGGAGGAATGGACCCTGTGATTTCCAGCTCGAGATCCACCGGGGTAAACTCTTGTGGCTGCTCAACAGCTGCAGGTGAGACCGGCTGAGGAGAGGGAAGAGGACGTGGATTGGTTGATGGTGGTGTTGCGATTTTGTATGAAGCTGAGTTAGGGGTAGCGGACTGTGACCTAGATCTGGACGGAACAGGACTGGAGGTGTCCACTGGCTTTGCGCTTTTGCGGGCTGGCTTTTTAGTTTTAGGTGCCATTGAAGGCGGAAGAAAGACAGTGAAGTGAAGAAGATGGTAGTGGAGAGATTGGTAGGGTTGCGTGCTTGGTGAGGGAGATAGGGTGAAAGTGATGGGTTAGGAAGTGATGAGTAAAAAAATAAGGTGGGAGCGTGGGAGAGAGAGTAAAATTTGATAAAATCGCAGCTGGCAATAAATGGTACAGTCTTTACTCTTGATGAGGCGTGTGCCTTCTGTGGCTTGGCAGGCCATGCGTCATCTTGGGGGTGGAGCACGTTGATCCGTGCGTACCTCAACTGCCAAAAAAAGATAGCCAATTTTAAATTTCAAAAAGGCAGTTGGTACAAATAGAGATAAGGACAAAAAGAGAGAATAAAGGTGAGTTAACGTTAATTAAAAAGAATAAAATCCTAGGGAAAGGGAAAGGTAAAGGATAATGACAATAATCAAAACAAAATCAAATAAAATCAGAGAATCCAAAAAGATATCAGAAAAGATAAGGGAGAGAGAAAGGGTGCGGATGGCATGTAGAATGCCTCCAATGTGGTCTGTTTATGCGTCGGGACCTCGACGTTCAACACGAATCTAGGTCTGGGAAGGTGGCACGTCCACCATGGCCTCTTCAACTGTCGAGGGTTGGAATCCTTCGTAGAAGGGTTTAACGCGTTGACCATTGACCTTAAAGATAATTCCTGTTGTTGGATTTTGGATCTCTACCGCCCCATGGTCGTAAACTGTCGTGACCACGAAAGGTCCTGACCATTTAGATTTTAATTTCCCAGCAAAGAGGCGTAGGCGCGAGTTATATAGCAACACTTGCTGTCCAACTATAAAGTTTTTGGGACGAAGGTGACGGTCATGGAAAGCTTTTGTTTTGCCCTTGTAGAGTAGGGCATTTTCATAAGCATCGTCGCGCAATTCTTCTAGCTCTTGGATCTGCAAACGGCGGTGCTGGTTTGCGAGGCCTAGATCTGTATTCACCTTTCGGATGGCCCAGAATGCTTTATGCTCTATCTCTACTGGAAGATGGCATGGTTTGCCATAAACAAGTCTGTATGGGGTCATTCCTATCGGGGTCTTGAAAGCTGTTCGGTAGGCCCAGAGGGCATCATCTAATTTTAAGCTCCAGTCTTTTCGGGACTGGCTGACAGTCTTCTCAAGGATGGATTTGATCTCACGGTTCGAGACCTCGGCTTGTCCGTTGGTCTGAGGGTGATAGGCAGTGGAAGTTCTATGGTGGACTCTATATTTCGCTAAGAGCGAGGTCACGACACGGTTGCAGAAGTGGGTGCCTCTATCACTGATGAGGGCTCTAGGGGTGCCAAATCGATTGAAGATATGGGTACGAAGAAAGTTCGCAACCACCTTAGAATCATCCGTCCGAGTGGCTTTGGCTTCTACCCATTTGGAAACATAATCGACTGCTAGAAGGATATAGATATTGCCAAAAGAGTTGGGAAAGGGACCCATGAAGTCGATACCCCATATATCGAAGATCTCGCAAGTGATGATGTTAGTCAAGGGCATCTGATTTCTGGCCCCTATATTTCCAGTGGCCTGACATCGGGGGCACGAAGCGCAATACATGTAACTGTCCTTAAAAATGGTTGGCCAGTAAAGGCTAGCTTCTAGGACTTTCAGGGCAGTTTTCTTGGCCGCGAAATGTCCTCCTTCAGAATGACAGAATTTAAGGATCGAGGGCACCTCATCCATGGTCACACATCTTCGAATTATTTGGTCCGAGCAATGTTTCCATAAATAGGGGCTGTCCCAAATGTAGTATTTGGCTCGCCTTCTGATTTTGTTGCATTCGGAAGGGGAGGCATCGGTTGGAAAAGTTTCAGTGGCACAAAAGTTTGCAATATCTGAGAACCAAGGGGAATAGACAGCTTGGGCTAGACATAGTCGCTCGTCTGGAAAAGTATCTCGGATGGGTTCAAGCGAATTATCTGCTTGGGCTGGAAGTCTGCTCAAGTGGTCTGCCACAAGATTTTCTTTTCCCGCTTTATCTTTGATAGCTATGTCAAACTCTTGCAAAAGCAAGATCCATCGAATAAGTCGTGGCTTGGCATCTGCTTTGGTCAGCAAGCACCGAAGGGCAGAATGATCCGAATAGATGAGGACATGAGTGCCTAGGAGATATTGCCTGAACTTGTCTAGGGCATAGACAACAGCCAGGAGTTCCTTTTCTGTGGTTGTGTAATTCTGCTGGGCTGGGTCCAGTAGTTTGGAAGCATAATAAATCACATATGTCTCTTTCTCCTTCTTTTGACCCAAGACGGCGCCCAGGGCTTGATTGTTGGCGTCACACATGACCTCGAAAGGTAATGTCCAGTCGGGGGCACGAATGATCGGGGCCGAGATAAGTTCTTTCCACCATGAAGTGGCATTTCTCAAAATTCAGGACAAGGTCTGTCTCTATGCAGCGCTCTAAACATTTCTTCAGATTGCTCATGCATTCGTCAAAGGAATTTCCATAGACGGTGAAGTCATCCATGAAGACCTCGATTCCGTCTTCGACTAACTCAGAGAAAATGCTAACCATACAGCGCTGGAAAGTGGCAGGAGCGTTGCACAGGCCGAAGGGCATGCGTCTATATGCGAAGGTCCCGAAAGGGCAGGTAAAGGTAGTCTTTTCCTGGTCTTCAGGAGCAACCGGGATCTGGTGGAAACTAGAGTAACCGTCTAGGCAGCAATAGTGGGTCTTTCCTGCGAGACGTTCCAGCATCTGATCGATGAAGGGCAAGGGAAAATGGTCTTTTCTGGTGGCAGCATTCAGTCGGCGGTAATCGATGCACACTCTCCACCCATTCTGGATCCGGGTAGGAATGGATCCGCCATCTTGGCCGGTGATGATTGTAAGGCCTGTTTTCTTGGGCACGACCTGGATAGGGCTGACCCAAGGGCTATCTGAGATGGGGTAGATAACTCCTGCGTCTAGCAACTTAAGAATTTCTTTCTTCACCACTTCCATCATAGGCGGGTTAAGGCGTCTCTGGGGCTGGCGAATGGTCTTGCTTGCATCTTCCAGGTGGATGTGATGAGTGCACAATGCTGGGGATAGACCTTTGATGTCTGCAATGGTCCATCCTATGGCTTGTCTGAAGTTTTTCAGCAAAGAAAGCAGTTGGGACTCTTCGAGGTCTCGAAGCTTGTTGGAGATAATAACAGGTAGAGAGTTATCGGGACCCAGATATGCATACTTTAGATGAGAAGGCAAAGGTTTAAGATCTAGGGCTGGAGCCTGATCGACTGATGGAATTAATTTAACATGGCCTTCGTAGTCAGGGGACTGCGCTGGTGGCTCATACTGAGTGGCAGGGCATTCTTCTAGGTCAGCGACGACAGAGTGTAAATCAGATGGAATGGAAATTGTCGAGGCCACGACATCTAGAAGAGCGGGTGTCAGACTCCTGTCAAGGGCAAAATGCAAGGGGTCAGTAGAATACATTTCATCAATTTCCCCTACAAGGGGATCAACAATATCAATATAATTCACACTAGAAAATTCAGAAGGGTATCGCATGGCCTCTAGCATATTGAATTTGATGATCTCTCCATCAAATTCGAGAGAAATGATGGCATCATGAACATCAATCTTGGCTCGGGCCGTGGCCAAAAATGGACGGCCTAGAAGAACATCAGTGGACTTGGTGGAGTCCTCATTTTCCATTGCAATTACGTAGAAATCAGCAGGGAACAAGAATTCTCCCACTTGGACTAGAACATCTTTGATAATCCCTTCGGGGTAAATGATGGAACGATCCGCGAGCTGGATAGCCAGGTCTGTGGGAACTAGAGGTTCGAGACCTAGACTGTTGTAGATTGTCAAGGGCATCACATTAATTCCTGCGCCGAGATCACACATGGCTTTTCCAATATCAACTGTGCCTATTCGACAAGGGATAATGAACATGCCCTGGTCTTTGCATTTTGGAGGAATTCTGCTTTGGATGTGCGCGGAGGCACTGGCTCCTATGCTGATCTTGTTGACTTCAGCGAACTTGTTTTTGTTAGTGCACAGTTGCTTCAAGAATTTGGCATAGCGAGGGACATTTTTCACGGCCTGGAGGAGAGGAATATTGACAACCACTTTACTGAACATCTCAAAGATATCTCGGTCTTCCTTATCTTTCTTGGCCTTGACCAATCTATGAGGGAACGGGGGCTCGAGAATCTTATGGATGTATTCTTGAGTAAATTCTGGTGGGTTTGGGTCATTTCTTGGTGAACCTCTCGGAGAACGGATTCTATCCTCTTTGACTTCCACGAATCTAGGGACTTTGGGAAGTTTAGTTCTGGGTTTGGGCCGAATCTCGGCCTCGGGTGTATTTTCAGCATCGGGGGCTGGAGGTTCAGGTGAGTTCAAGGTCATTCCACTACGCAGAGTCAATGCGCAGACATTGTGCTTTGGATTTACTTCTGTTTGGGGTGGCAATCTGCCATGGTTTGTTACTTCCTGGAGTTGGGCAGTCAGATTGCGCATCTGCTTTTGGAGATCATCGATTTCTTTTTGCTGTTCGGGGTTCCTGGGTATTTCAGCTTTCGGGGGCTGGATAAAAGTCTGATCTGGAGGTTGGACAAAGGTTTGATCTTGAGGAGGTTGGCGTTGATACTGCTGTTGATGATATGTGGGTCGAGGTCTGAAGTTTGGCATGTTAGGCGGGGGGTTTCCATATGGATTCTGGTGTGGTTGGTGGCTAGGTCCCGAAAATTGATTGTTTGGTACCCACCCTGGATTTGGCTGTTTCCACCCTTGGTTGTAATTTTGAGCATATTGGACTGGAATGAATTGGCCAGCAGCATTTACTTGAATTTCTTCTGGAATGTGGGGGCATGCATCAGTGGCATGATCCACGAAATTGCATATTTGGCAAGCTTTAACAGGTGCGGGTTGTGATGTTATGAAATTCTGAAACATCCCCGTAAGGGACGATATCTGTTTCTGAAGGGCTGCTACTTGGAGTTCCTGGCCTGGATTGTTGGTAAGGTCATCAGAGGCATTCTTGGCCATGAGCTCTATTGTAGCTCGAGCTGCTTTCGGGGTCAAGGCAGTCAGGGAACCATTGGCAGCTGCATTTAGTAATGCCTTGTCATGAGGTTGGAGGCCTTCACAAAAGTACTGAACAAGAGCGTGTTCGGTAAGGTTGTGGGCTGGGCAATTAGACTGCATCTTCTGAAATCTTTCGTAGTACTGGGCCAGGGTTTCCTCCTTCTTCTGAACTATGGAAACTAGTTGCTTGCGTGTAGTGTTAGAGATAGAAGTAGGGTAGTACTTTTCAGTGAAGATTTTTGACATGTCCGCCCAAGAGCGAATAGATCTTGCTGGAAGGTCATAATACCAATCAAGGGCATCATCTTTGAGAGACCACTGGAATGCGCGAAGCTTGGCTTGCTCAATACTGACGTTAGCAGGTTTCATGGCCTCGCAAATTGAATGGAGCTGTTGGAGATGACGAAGGGCATTCTCCTTGGCTACCCCCTGAAAGATAGGCAGATGATGAAGTACGGCTGACTTAAGAGTCCAGTCATGGGGGACGTTAGGCCAGTCAATGCAGTTGCTTGCCATATCGGGAGTTACATGGAAGTTGTCAATAGTTTGTTGGTCTGGTATTGGTGGTGGTGGTGGGTTCTCATGACGCTCTTGGTCGTCATGATTGTTGGGGTTGGCTAGATCAGCCATTTCAAGTAAATCAAGATGGTCTGGTGGGATTTGGTGTTGGTTGTCGTGAAGGAAGGTCAGGTCTATGTAATGATGGTGTTCCTGATCAGCCAAGTTGGTAGGGGATCTGTCGAGGGCAGGATGTGGAATTACTCCACGATGAGCAGATGTTCCTTGAGCTTGCCTCCGAAGTCCTCTTTCCGTCCTGGTCAACTCGAGGTCTAGAGGGAGCAGATCTGGGGCAGACCTCCTGGTCATACAAGAAAAACAGAAACAAAATTAGTACCGTTCATATCCCCGGCAACGGCGCCAAAATTTGATCGTCACTCAAATATACTAATATTTTCCTGGTGCCTAGATGCACAAGTAAATGTGTATAGGGGCAAGACAGGGTCGAACCACAGAGATAGAAGGACAGGTTTGCTAATGAAGATGTATGACGAGGTGATATGCAACAGACTGAATTGTTGTAACACTGGGGGGGGGGGGGGTTAATGTTGGCTAATAAATTAGCCAACGCAGAGTGTGGGAGCTAACAAAACAGAATTGTAAAGTATTTATCTAGGGCATGAAAGCAAAATGTAATCCAGGGCAAGAAATGTAAACACTTCAAGGGCTAGAAACGTAGTAAAAGAGATATTAATCAGATGAGAATAGATCTTAGCGAAAGGTGTTCCTTTGGGTTGTTTTCTAGGTTGGCTAGTCATTGGTGCAAAAATGTTCCAGACTCGTGTACAGACCTGCTATAGGGACCGTGTTTCCACACCGCATCCCCTACTTACCTTCGTAGTTAGAAGTCACCCCCCGTTTCCACATATGAGGTGACCTTGACGTTCAGCCATCCTCTCAGCTACTTCCCTTGTCATCAGGAAGCAGCCTTGACCGTCCGGCCTGTCTAGGGCTCGAAGTAGGGAGGCTAAACTCTGAACGCCCATGAAGGAGAGGTAAGACAGATCTAAGGCGCAATAGCTCAGCTTGTCAGGCCCGTATTGCATACCCTAGATGACAGTTTACCCCTAGGTGAGGCCTCTCGCGCTGCCTCCCCTAGGTGTCTGCTCCAATTCCAGGGCTTCGCGTCAGGTATAACCCTGGAATATGACGTTACTCACGTAGGCATACTAACAGATGATCAAGCCATTAATATTCCTAAGCAAGCATGGAATTAAATCGGTAAATAGTCATGTGAACAAGAGAATATATTAAGCATGCATTAGACCTCTTAGCCAAACCTTTTCAACCCATTAAACACCCTTCACTAAGAGGGGTGGTGTTTAGCTACTCATACTATAATATAAACAATAGATATAAGTGGTCATAAAATAACAAAAGGAAATAGCAAAGGATTAGAAGGAACCGATGGATTAATTAATAATCAAAGGAGAGCTGAATCATCAAGGTTGTTCTTCAAGAGAGGAGATTATCCTAAGAGAATGTGTGCTGAAATTAATGTAAGAAAATATCCTTAGGACCAGCCGTCCTTACAAAAACCCTAGCACTATGCTTTTATAGCCTAATACTAGCTAGGAGACAAAATAGATAAGGGCAATGAGGAGGTGACAGCACATGTCCTTGCAAAAGGAATATTCTGGGATTCCTGCCACGCTGCTGCCTTCTAGAAGCGCATGGGATTCCGTGCGGATCTTTAAAGATGCTTTCTTTGGAGGAAGATGCGGAGCTGTCGAGACCTAGAGACAGCGCACTGGTCTGGTTCGCGTCGAGGCCTTGAAAGCATCCTCTCTTCTAGGTCTTGAAGCTGGAATTCCTCAGAATTGCTCCGAAATTGCTTCTTTTTGCTCTTTTCCCTCTTTTGATGCCATTCTGCAAATAAGATCGTAATAAGGGTCAAATGGCAACATGAAGCCCCCGAAAAGGCTACAAAAGAGGCTAAAATCTAGGTCATGAAGCATGCTATCACAATACCTAGACAACCCAGACGAAACTAAGGAATGGAGTGATAACTTCGTGTTTTACTTGAGGCTAGATGCGGCTTATCAAACCGAATATAGAACAAGGATCTTGAAGATCAAAAGAAGAAGACTCTTCTGTGTTTTTAATAAACTGAACTGAACTGATTTATTAAGCCAAATGGCTGCCTTTAAATAGGCAAAAACAAATACAAGTTTACTAAGACTAGAACTCCTATTTTAACTAGAACTCCTAAGTAACTTCGAAATAGAACTTCTACTAGTCTAATAACTGTAAAAACTAATTAATAAATACAAATAAAGCCTTATAGAACATCCTAGAAGCATTCGCATCATCAGGCCATGGTTTGGGCCGAATTCTCTAAGTCGCGGTCTGCTCGCGTTCACACTGCGCGCCAAAATGTCTCACCGGGCTATCTTTTGATTGACTCGTCCGATTGGGCTGAAACTTGTCCCATTCGAAAGATAACACCTGAAAATAGTGGAAAAGGTCCTCTCTCCTCGGTTCAGGCCTGACTGGTCTGAATAATTGTCGTTGGTGTTGACAGACGCGTTTTGAAGTCCTCATCCGCGTAGGATTGCCATCAGTGAAAATGTCTCGATCCATAACAAATAAACGGCTTGTCAGTTTGACCTGAAAATTGTACACAATAAAGAAGACATCCTGATGTTTCAGAATTGATATAGATCTCACGATTCTGATTTCTGATGATCTAGATATGGTCCGACGAAGTTGTCCGTCACGTTTGCGCTTAGGCCACTTGTGCATGCAAAAGTAGCAACGGGCCATCTTGCAAACTGCTCGTCCAAATGTCCTCAAACTTGGTAGAGGCTCTCCTAAGATCCCAATAGGTCTTGTATTTATCTTGCAACCTGATTTGGAATCTTTCTTCCATGAATTGGCTCGTGTAGATGTGCAACCTTGCACAAGGCGCCTCCAAGCCAACTTCCATGTCTTCCTTCGCCTAAGGACTTGATCCAGCAACCTTCCTTGCCCTATATCCATGTCTAGAGGTTGTATTAACCTCTCTGAAAGCTTTGCAATGTCTTGGGCTCGACGCTTTGGGTTGATTGGCTTTAGTCGCAAGGCGTGTGCGCGTTGTGCGTGCGCTAGGGCTAGTCTCGGGGCTAGGATCGTATCATCCCCTCCCTCTTAAAAAAGATTCACCCTTGAATATACATCTAGACCTGTACCACAATACCTTAAGTTAGTAATATCAAAGTAAGCACACAACGAACCATACCAACCTCTCAATTTCAACTTGGCGGTTATGTCATTGAATATGACAATGCATCGAATAAGACCATTGCCCCAAGTGATCTTCTTCACTTGAACTTGGATTGGGACCCATCCTTGGCGTAAGCACTGCCACATCCAAGTTCCTAGATTGAAGGATTCGCTCATCCTTCCTTGATATCTCAAAATTGCCATCTTGACATGCAAACGCATACGGTAGCGCTTGGTTTGTCCATGGGCTGTCCGCATCATCTCAATTTCCTTGCTGCCATCTATACTAAATAATAAACTCAAGAGCAGTAACATTAAATTGAATAATGTCATTCCAATCATACCACAACAACTCATTAAACGACTCTCAAACGTATCATATTCATTAAAATTTCGCAAAAGGTCATGTGACCTAAATAAGCGATTGCGCTTGAATAGAATTCCCTCAAGTCCAGTTGACTTACTCACAAATTTAACATTAAATTCACACATGGCAGAATGATTATGTAATGTAAATACATGTGAAAATTCAATCAATTTGGTGTTAGGGAAAACATGATGCAATCTCTCGACCTAGTCCAAATGTCAAAACGTTTGTGCTTTCTCAAGTAGTTTTCAACTACATATGACTTGGCCTTCGGCTCTCGCATATAACCATTATTAATTAAAATAGTTTTAAGACCAGAATCAAAATAATTAATGAGGTTAACATGCTCACACAAATCAGACTTAAGGATGGAAAGATATACCATACCGTTGCGGCTAGGGTTAGCCGAACTAGTCACCATGGATGATTCACACTCCCTAAGTTCTCTTGGCACTTTTGAATGAGACTTCTCTTCTGCCAACAACCTTCTCTTTATCTGCAAATTAGGAGAAACAGTAATAGAAGAGAAAACAAACGAGTTAAGGTTAGAAAAATCTAGACGCAATGGCCAAAAATTCAGTTTTTGGTGGCTTGCGCCAAAATAGATTTTTCGCTCACAAAATGCTTTTCTCTCTTGTTCTCTCTTGGCGTAAACACTCATCTCTCCTTTTTCAAAGACGCCACTCTCTGCATGCTCTTTATTTTCATGCAAGTGTTTTGAACTCTCACTCTTTTCATCTCTTTTCCCATGCTCACTCTTTTCATGGGGGCTGTTTTGCTTTTTTTTCTTTTAAGGCTTCCAATTCTTTTAAGCCTTTCTCTTTTCTTTCTTTTTGAAAGTCCGAACATGACTTAACAAGATACTCTTGATCTTTATGGACTTCCGAAGGTGACAAAGGCTTCAATATGTGTTCTCGGTCGTCCTTGACAACCAAAAAATGATTGCTCTTGCCCTTGTGAACTGCTTTCATATCGCGCTTCATCATCTCACTATACGTCTCGGTTTTAGCTATCAAACCAACCGGATCTTTCCTCCTTTTAACCTCTCCTCTAGGCTGTCTCGGTGGAGGTCTCCTTGGCCTAGGTATAGTCTGAGTCACCCTTGTATCAGGCCGGCCATTAGGGTTGGATCCCTCTCCGGACGGCATGCCATAGACGTATAGTGAACTCCTTGGTTTGAGGACTTGGGTGTACCGAGTATGGGCCTGCCTTGTAGCATTGGCAGCCGCTTCCCTCTCCTTGGCAATCCACTCCTCCATTTCATCAAACCTCTCAGTTAACTTACGCATCATGGATAGCATTTCAGCTCGCGCTTGTGACTCCGTGCTCTTAGGCGAACTATCTGCCATCTGAAATCACAATAACAACAAAGAACAAGCGTAAAATTGTCCTATCTAAAGCACTCCCTCACGTGTTTAAACCCTCGTGTTTAATCACTCTAATGCGCTCACAAATCACTCAACGAAAATTCTTCTTCAATCAATCCAAGATCCGTAGACTCAAAGAATGTCAAAAGAAAAGCTCCCAATAAAAGGACAACTCAAGCGTAGAAAGAATATAGATGGGATATAATTGAAGATTACTTTGTCAACTAATCAATCAATTATAGCACAGAATATATAGGTCATGTATCACAAGAGCTCAAAGAAAGACAAGATATTTGAACTAGTTCGGATTTGTTTTAGAACTAGGTTACTAAGTGTCCGATTTGTTTCTTCGATAACTTTTGATTTACAACTCCGTTTTTGATGATTCTTGTTGCGTTGGAACACTCTTTTCTTGCTGATCTTGATTCTGTAATGATCGCAAGGTTCCTGTTTTGTTAACACACTGAAAATTTTGAATTCATTTTCTGTTCTGTTTTTGTGCGAATGTGTTGTATCTTTTCTTTTGTTTTTTTTTTTTGAACAATAAATTGCAAGTAATAAAACGAAACAAACTGACACTTTGTGGTATTTTCTTTTCTGTTTTCTGACTCAAAGAAGATAGCAAATCAAATGGCTTGATTTGTTACCTAAACAGACGCAACTAGATACTAGTTTCGACTCCTAACACGAACGGGAAACAAAACAAGATTGGTATAGATTTAGCTAAGGAAATCAAGGAAACCAATCTCAACAAACGAAAACAATAATTAAAAGGATAGATACCTATTCGGTGAGCAGCCTTTGCTCCGCTACCAGCTGATGTGGTTCCTAATTCAGAAACCTTCCAATTGTTGGATCGTTGCTCAGCGACAAGGATTTGAATGCGGAAAACTAACTCGTCGGAAACTCCAACCCTCCTAAGTGCAATACTTAGGCAACCTGGACGAAATCCTTCAAGGATCTTCAATAGAACTCTGACCCTCCTAGGTGCAATACCTAGACAACCCAGACGAAACTAAGGAATGGAGTGATAACTTCGTGTTTTACTTGAGGCTAGATGCGGCTTATCAAACCGGATATAGAACAAGGATCTTGAAGATCAAAAGAAGAAGAATCTTCTGTGTTTTTAATAAACTGAACTGAACTGATTTATTAAGCCAAATGGCTGCCTTTAAATAGGCAAAAACAAATACAAGTTTACTAAGACTAGAACTCCTATTTTAACTAGAACTCCTAAGTAACTTCGAAATAGAACTTCTACTAGTCTAATAACTGTAAAAACTAATTAATAAATACAAATAAAGCCTTATAGAACATCCTAGAAGCATTCGCATCATCAGGCCATGGTTTGGGCCGAATTCTCTAAGTCGCGGTCTGCTCGCGTTCACACTGCGGGCCAAAATGTCTCACCGGGCTATCTTTTGATTGACTCGTCCGATTTGGCTGAAACTTGTCCCATTCGAAAGATAACACCTGAAAATAGTGGACAAGGTCCTCTCTCCCCGGTCCAGGCCTGAATGGTCTGAATAATTGTCGTTGGTGTTGACAGACGCGTTTTGAAGTCCTCATCCGCGTAGGATTGCCATCAGTGAAAATGTCTCGATCCATAACAAATAAACGGCTCGTCTGTTTGAACTGAAAATTGGACACAATAAAGAAGACATCCTGAGGTTTCAGAATTGATATAGATCTCACGATTCTGATTTCTGATGATCTAGATATGGTCCGACGAAGTTGTCCGTCACGTTTGCGCTTAGGCCACTTGTGCATGCAAAAGTAGCAACGGGCCATCTTGCAAACTGCTCGTCCAAATGTCCTCAAACTTGTCAGAGGCTCTCCTAAGATCCCAATCGGTCTTGTATTTATCTTGCAACCTGATTTGGAATCTTTCTTCCATGAATTGGCTCGTGTAGATGTGCAACCTTGCACAATGCGCCTCCAAGCCAACTTCCATGTCTTCCTTCGCCTAAGGACTTGATCCAGCAACCTTCCTTGCCCTATCTCCATGTCTAGAGGTTGTATTAACCTCTCTGAAAGCTTTGCAATGTCTTGGGCTCGACGCTTTGGGTTGATTGGCTTTAGTCGCAAGGCGTGTGCGCGTTGTGCGTGCGCTAGGGCTAGTCTCGGGGCTAGGATCGTATCAGACACGGGGACGTCCATAACCGAGTAAGCTGAGGCCATGGAAGACCAAGGTATGCTAAATGGACTCGCGGACAAGATGTCATGGGGGCACTCAAGGGAGCAAACGCCGACGGGACAGGTGGAGCTCAAGGCCGAGACGAGGCCAAGTGCGGGGGCACTTTATCATCTAGCGACTCCGAGAATGGAGGAGCTAAAGGAGCTAAAGGAGCCAACGGGTGTGGAAACCATCCAAGCGAGGGACTTAGTGTGGGAGTCACTAAGAAAGAACATCATTTGTCTTATGCGCCGAGACAAGAGCGAGCTAGGGTTGTGGGACACTACGCAACGAAGTGTGAAAAGGCTGCACTACTGCAAGGGCATGAGGGCCAAGCAATACGATAAGTTGGGGCAAGAAAAGTGTCTACCGAGGGACATCAAGAGTAGGCCACGATGACGAGGGCGTTGCCATTATAGGTAGGAGAGTCTGTCACGCGCCGGGCCTAATGGTCGAGCCGCAACCTGGCAGACGAGGCCGGAAATTCCCACGTCCACTTACAAGCATCCTAATTCTAGTAGGACTTGTATTTCATGCGCTAGAAGTTGGAATTTGGGTGGGAGTCTTTTAGACTTGTCATACGGATATTAGAAGTCTATAGTCGAGTAGGACTAGAACTTTGTATCCGAGTAGGATTAGAATACTCCTGTGTATAAATAGGGGTAGAGGCTCACTTGTATATGTCGTCGAGCAAATTACATGTTAGTATATAAATCCTTCCACCACACGTTCTCTTGAATCTTCCTTTCTAAATTCTTTATTATTTCACTTTATTTGTGCTAACACATTCAGAGATTGACTTAGCAAGCAAACTAAGTACCGCACAAATCAATCGTTGCGTATATTTTTATCCCGTGACACCTTGAACGGAGATTTGTGTCCTCCATTTGCATCAAGCTATAGTTATTGTCACCTAACTAATTTTGTAAAGGTAGACGATGGTATGGCCCGAGATTCGTTTGTTATTTTTTTATCCCACCAGAAGCTTAAGGACCTTAGGCCGAGAACGATATTGAGCGAGATACTTGAGGCAGTGAGCTCGATGAATATAAGCTTTTATATTCATATAGTTGTGGTGCCAAAATTTGTGAAATAATTGACTAAAATATAACAATATAATTCTGAGACTTGAGCTCTAATTACAATTTACAGATATATATAGGACATGCAGGTTACTTGTACATTAACAAAGAGAAAGTAGTCATGTTCATAGGCATCTCGAAGTTGTTTTTATTATATATATTCTGTACCTTCACGTACCTCTAGATACGTATATGATATATATGTACTGATCATTCAAATCAAGTGTACGTATTTGTGGGTGTACGGGAAATTAATGAGTTAGCTAGGGGAACAAACCATCACGATATGTAAATCGTGCGAGCCACACCACTTAGCAAGCACATGAGGAAAGAATGGATTTAAGAAATTATAAGTTTTTCCGAGAAGACCTTGAAAGGAGTGGGTTTACATCCGTATATTGAATTGATCTAAGAAAACAGAAGAAGTTCATCCAATATTTTTGTGCCTCCAGTTAATGCTTATGCAGTTTGTCTGCATGTGATAAATATATTTGAAAAGAAAAATAAGTATAAGTATGAATAAATAAAAGAAGTCAATTGCATAAACAAACAGTCCTGGTTGTGATGGGGTTGTTGCAGTTGCCATTGCGTTACAAGACAGATTACATGATGACTTTTTTTTCTGGGCGGGTAATTAAATGGTTTGATCAGCTAAACAAACTTATCTTGCTTGTAGCATTTGGTATATATATATATTATATAAACATGTCAATGGGGGAATGAATATGCCCGCCCACATGAAAACAACAACTGTACTCTTGTTAATTAAATCTGGGTTCGTTTGTTCGTTTGCTTGCTTGCTGTTCTTGTTACTTTATATATATAATTAAGAAAAAAAAAGTAGCACTTTTTAGTTTCATCATCTTAAATAACTCTCACGCTCATTTTCATGCCTACTTCAATAATTAAATATATGAAGGAGATTAATTAAGAGTTAAGAGAACTAGTGGCCACAAATTATAACAAACATGTCAGACAGATGGAGCCATTTCGTTCGTCAGCAGCTTTGCTGGATACACGCACGTCTCTGTCACCCACCTAACCCTTGTTGTCTTAGGTGCCGAATGCCGACGACTCTTGCCTACGTTTGGTTTCTTATATAATTTATCACAACGCCATTAACTTAATTAATTTGTTAATTTGTTCAGAGAAGAAGAAGAAGAAGAAGAAGAAGAAGAAGAAGAAAAAGAAGAAGAAGAAGAAGAAGAAGAAGAAGAAGAAGAAGAAAAAGAAGAAGAAGAAGAAGAAGAAGAAGAAGAAGAAGAAGAAGAAGAAGAAGAAGAAGAAGAAGAAGAAGAAGAAGAAGAAGAAATGACATGCGCGTTGGTTGGGAAATGATAAGTTATACTACTCCTAATATGAACTTTATTAATGCAAAATGTATACAAATAAACAATTAAACTGCACTTAAGAAGATAATTTATTGAAAACTCTTCAGATTAAGCAAAAAGAGAACCAGCTAGCTTGTGGATAAGAATGATGTTGATAATCACGTTTAAAATTCTTAAATTAATTATACTACTACCGTAAAGCGCAGTCTAGGTATATGTATGAGTGGATGCCATGATGGTACTCTATAAGTCTATATGAGGAGATGATGGGCGAGTACAAACTAAAATTAGTTTTCTTTTAGTGTACATCGATCGGGTTTGTTTGGGGATAGATTGCTGAAATGAGGTGTACAGTTGATTCCAATTGTGTGTTGTGCTGCCACTATTTTGGAGATTAAAAGTCATCTATTTTTTATTGTGCTTTTTTAGCAGAATTATATATGGAGATTTCTACTTCAAAAAGCTAAAATTGTAAGACAAATCCTTAATTAGCATGGTGAATTTTCAACGTTATGAGTACTTAGCTAGGGGTAAAAGAAGAGACTACGTTTTTAAAATCTTTAAATCCCTCTAAATATTGTCATAAGCCATTCCTTGACATTTCAGTACGTAACTTATTAACTAGTGGGGATGATTTGCAATTGCCACATATAATTAATAAGTGGCTTATAATTTGGGGGTATGAATTGCACTTGCCACATATAAACATGTTCGCATGCAACTTTTTGGCACATGCCCAATCATTCTTTTAGAACCCAAAATGCACATGATGTGATGTGAGCAAAGATAGATTCTTTCTTCCTTTCTGTTTTCTTGTGTTGATGGAGGCCTAAACTATGGGAAGGAATAAAGAAGTGAGTCATTAATTTGGTAATGGGTGCAAAAGAAAAGCAAGATTGGAGAAACATGGCCTCATGTTTCCTTCGTTTCTAAATCATCAACTATAGACAAAAACACACATGTATAGATTAGAGGTTGGTTGAATGTTGATAGCTATTAGCTAGCCAGGACCATGTGCCAGCTGACTGCCTAAGGAATAAGGATCATATATATATATATATATTGGTTATTGGTTTGGTGTAATTAATAAAAAATATATAAAAAAACTCAAAGAATTCTTTTTGAAACAAATGAGTTTGTAATTAAGTGATATTTCTTATCTAAGTAAAAAAAAATTCAGTTTCAAATCACCTTATTTATAATTTTTATGAAATTATTTTTAGATTCCCTACTCCCGATCCACATACTGTCACACCCCAAAACTGGACTTGACCGGCCGTATTGTCCTTAAACCAATTTGAGACAATACGCAGCCTCAAACCTTAATAACTATAAATACTACCCTCAAAATTACTCAAATATTTATTACTCAATCTGCATAAAATTAATAATATCTCTAGGCTAAACACCATTACAATAATTAACATATCAAAATATCAAAATTTAGCTGATAAGATAATTTGAATTCAAACTCGAAACACTCTTATATCTCATTTGACTACTCCTCCTATGTTCCCTTAGCCTCCTAATCAGCCTTGAACCTGTCAGAGGGACAAAAATGAAGGTAAGCTAATATGCTTAGTAAGTAGATAATTTCAAACATCATACTAAATCAAGCAATATTTTTATATAATATAATTAATATAGTTAGTATGCATAGTAACTGCAAATACATTTACAAAGCTTAATTTATAAAATAGTTGCACACATTCTTCATTAATTCATTAAATTTAGAGATATTCTTGATATGGTAGGTTTCTACCTGTGAAAAAGCCATTAGACCAATACTCCAACTATTATGCTCATTGGTGGAACCATTAATGCCAATTGTATACCTGTTTTTTTTAATAGGCAGAAGATTTTATTAAAAGGAGCCATGAAGAACATGACCCAGACTTACAAAAAATACTGCTGCAGAAACAGCAGCACAACTACACGATCAGCCCGCCAACATCAAAACAGAAAAACTGGAAATACAACGACAACAAAACTACAACAGACTCCCCTAGCAGCCTGCTCCACAAGCTCTTAACACAATGACAGCAAAAGAAACAACAGACTCCCCAAATAGCCAAGCAGAAGGCCACACACCCAGCCTGAGCAGGCGCTCCAAGAGAAAGTTACATGCTGCCAGAGAGACTGCCACCCGTTCTGTCCCAAGACAAGAGCCAAGAAGGGGACAGAAGCATCGTTCCCAAGCTATAAGGAAATGTAGGATCTCTACTTCTCAACCATCTATACCATAGGGAAAAAGAGCAGTTCACAACGCTTCTCGTACAAGTGGTAGCATTGCGGAAAACCACCTTATTTCGCTGCAGCCAGAGGCTCCACACCACTGCGTAAAATAAAACTCTCCACATCTCTCTCACATGGTCCCCCCTGTTTGGCACTAGGTTATCCCATGAGCCCCATAAGTCTCCAATCGTCCTAGGACAACACCAAGTCAGGCCCAACCATTTAACCACAATATCCCAACATCTTGCAGCCGTGCTACAATGGAGCAAAACGTGATGGACTGTTTCGCCCTCCCAGTCGCATACGGGACAGATATTCTCCCCGTCAGCAAGCATGCTGCGTTTCCAAAGGAAATCTTTGGTCACCAAGCGCTCGCGCAACGCTAACCAAAGAAAAAACTCCACTCTGTAAGGAGCCAAGTTGGTCCAGCACGATTTCAGCTCATGCATAGGTTAACAACGCAGTTCTTCAATACCCTTGCTCTAAGACCCTACCGTGTATTCCCCTGCGGTGTTTAACTGCCATTTGATCTTATCAACGCCATGTTGTAAGGATAACTCGGGAAGTTGCACTCTTAAGCACGCCCACTCGTCCTCTTCCCACTCAAAAAGCTCACGGCGCCACTGGATGTTCCAGTGCCAACGACCATCTTGCCAACTTCCATGGCTGGAAACACTCCCTTGTTTATCCTCCGTTATATTGTAAAGCCTTGGGTGGGTCAAGGCCAAAGGAGTCCTGTTAAACCAAGGATCCCACCAGAAGGACGATTTTCGCCTATCCCCAACAACAATATCCAAATGCCGAGACCAAAAGTCGAACCCGTCCCCTCCTCTGGCAAAAAGACAAATAATATCCCGCCATACCTGGGAGTATTTTGCTTCTCTTCCACTCCACAGATCCCCCACGCCATGAAAGTTGTATTGCCTCCTGACTATATCCGCCCAAATTTTCTTGCTCCCACGGTATACCTCCCACACCCATTTGAATAGGTGAGCCGTATTCCGAGTCTCAAGGTTACCAATGCCCACTCCCCCAAACTCCGTTGAGCGAGCTACATCATCCCATCTAACCTTCGCCAACCCGCGTTTCGCATCATCGCCGCTCCACATGAACCGCCTCATTATTCCTTCACAATGACGCCGAACACTCTTAGGCATATATAATAGCGACATATTATAAATAGGGATACTCGAAACTACTGCCTTGATCAACGTCACCCTACCTCCAACAGACAAGAGATGGCCCTTCCACGTGGCAAGCTTGCCTCTTATCTTGTGAACAAGAAATTGCCAAATGGATTTTCTCTTAGGATTAAGCCCCACGTAGGAGCCCAAGTATTTAAACGACAGCTCCTCGTATTTGCAACCTGCTCTTCTAGCTAAGCAGCCCCCAACATGATCGCAAAGATTGATACCAACCAACGAACTCTTATGGAAGTTGACTCTGAGCCCTGAAAAATCCTCGAACCAACGGAGAGTTCCTTTCACACCCTGTATCTCGCGCTCATCGTTATTTACAAATATAAGGGTGTCGTCGGCAAACTGGAGATGAGTTAGTCACCACCCTACTTGATCGTTCCCTACTCCTCTTAACAAACCCACTTCCTTAGCACGGACCAGAAGGCGATGCAGCACTTCTGCTGCAATATTAAAAAGAAAAGGGGACATGGAACACCCTTGTCGAAGACCTCGACCGACCTCAAACTATCCTGAAGGAGATCCATTTATTAACACCGAAACTCTAGTCGTGCTGATACATTGCATTATCCACCCCCTCCAGCGGTCCCCAAAACCCATTAGGCGCATGGCTTCATCAAGATACCCCCATTCAACATAATCATATACTTTTTCGAAGTCCAATTTAAACAGAAGCCCTTGTTGCTTCGTCTCTTTCAAATGATGCACGACTTCATTAGCTGTCATCACACAGTCCAAGGTCTGCTTGCCTTTCATAAAACCATGTTGTTCCTCACTAATCACCTTCTCAATCACACTACCTAACCTGCGAGCTAGCACTTTCGATATTACCTTGTAAAAGCTACTAACCAGGCTAATGGGGCGGTAGTCACTGAACTTCTTGGCAGCCTTGCTCTTAGGCAATAACGTGATAAATGAAGAGTTGACACCCTTAGGGAAAACTCCTGTTGAACCCTATGATCATCACACAAAACTCCGGGCCGATTATCTCCCACGCCTTCTGGATGAACCGGAGAGAAAAGCCATCAAGTCCATGCGTCTTATTCCCGTTGCAACTCTTGACCGCTTCCCAAATCTCCTCCTTAGTGACATCCTTTTCAAGCATACTAGCCTCTAGCTCATTCAACCTATTGAACCCCAAGTCCGGAATCCGCGGTCTCCCCTATCTCACTGAATCAAAGAAGGAAGAAAAGTACTGGACAATAGCTAATTTAATATCCGTAGGTTCAGTGAAACGGCCTAGAGGAGTTACAATGTCGGTCACATTCTTTCGGAGCATGTTGACTTTAGCTACCCGGTGAAAGTACCCTGTATTCCTGTCCCCCTTCGTGTCCCACTGAGTTCTGCACTTCTGCCTCTAGAACCTGTCAACTCGCCCATGTTGCTCCCAAATCTCATTAGCCACCTCTAATTTCTCTCCTTGTTCCTCAATCGTCAAAGCTCGCTCATCTGCTATCTTTTCCAACGCAACTTCCTTATCCTGAAGATACCCAAGCAGCTTTTCCACATGGCCAAAAGCCTCGTTATTTCATATTTTCACCTTCTTTTTCAAGTACCTTATCTTCTGGATAATCCGACATGTCCCCGGAAATTCAATAGCAGCTTCCCTCCACCATTCGGCCACCGGCTCTTTGAAACCAACCACCTCCCACCACGTTCCTTGGTCGCGGAACGACTTAGGACCCCAATCCACTTTGTCTTGGGTGAGCAGCAGCAGAGTATGGTCAGACCCGTGCCTATGGAGCGCTTCCAACCTCTGCACAAACTGATCCCACCCACCTTGGATGAAGACCCTATCAAGCCTGCTTCTACTGATAGCATTTACCCAAGTAAAACGCCTTCCAACCAGCCCTAAGTCTTGGAGTTTGCACCTCCCCACCCATTCTTGAAACTCCTCCATACCTCTAGCGTGACCAGTTCCATTCAACCTATCCGAGTGAGATAAAATTTCGTTAAAATATCCTCCCACAAGAACGGGATAGGCGCTGTTCTCAATGAGATGAGCAAGCATATTCCATAACTCTCCTCGTCTACCTACATCGTTGTATGCATACACATTTAAAACCACGCAACGAAAATTTTCACTTTTAAAAATGCCTTCTAACCAAATATACCTCTCCCCCACTAGTGAATGCTCTAGAGTAAATGTGCTACTGTTCCACATTGTTAACAAGCCACCTGATCGACCACTCGCGGGAGCACTAACCCACCTCGCCTCCTGATTCCCCCATTCCCCCACAATGACTGCATGAAGAAATCATCAACTTCTTCTTTCTTTGTCTCCTGTAACAGGCAGAAATCTAACTGCTCCCTACGCCAACATCGCTTAATGAAACCTCTCTTCCTGGCCGAGAGAAGCCCTCTGCTATTCCAAGAAATTAATTGGACCATTAGAAGCAGGAATTCACGCGTGAACTAATGTTCTATCATTTTTGCTCTTCCAATTCAGCACCAAACCTCTCGTTATCAAATAAATGCAGTGCCACTTCATTCACTTGATCGGTTATTGCTAGAACTCTACCTATGTTCCACGTATCTAGGTAGATCACTGTGGCATCTGTCACCCGATTCATGCGAATAATCTCCTTCTACTCTCACCACGTCAATCTTAGATTCCACTTCTGAAAGTACTATTTCCAAGCTACCTGTTTGTCCGACCAATTTCTTAATTATGTCCCCTCTGCGTCTCGTAGTGACGAGAGGGAAATCAGGTCCGATTTGGAGCAACTTTGTTTCGTCGGTCTTCTCCCATAGACCCTTGAACATTGTCACTATTACTCTCCACTACCATGTCCTCGACTACTTCCATAATTGTCTCAACCTCATGTTCCTCATCCTCAGACTCCTCATCCGATTCATTCTGGTCTGGACTCACACCAACCATCCAATCTATATTTGAAATAACCCCTTGCATAGGTTCTTCTTGACAACTAATGGCATAGATTTTCCCATCCACTTTAACCTACAGTGTCTCTTTTATACAGAGTCATTCCGTGGAAATTAGAAGCCTCGCAACATCTAGTCTTTTCCTCACTATGGTGTTGTCATCCACAACCACCAAGGACCCCAATTTCTCGCTAATCCTCTCAAAAGTGGTATAACCCCATGTCTGAATAGGAATCCCAACGCACTGTATCCAGCACAATCTACCTCTATTTGCAATTTCGTCATCCCATGGCACTACCTTAGAGAACAGTCTAGAATTTGTATCCGCTAAGGCTCTTTCCCTATCAATATGCCTGTCAAATTCCAGCCATACCAGGCCCCGACCCATGACACGAGTCTTGCAAATCCATCCTGTTTCTAACACCAGTTCCTGAATTTCTAGAATGTCCTCGATTTTCCGACTAACCCCAATTGCACTCCTCATTAGCCATTCCTTATTGTCAACCGGAATATCCAATCCTAACACCTCCACATCCGCTTCCCCATCCTCGTTATTTGCTCTATTGTCGTCGCTACCCAAAGCGCATGGATGCCCTTTTATTACTTCCGCCATAGTGCGTGCCCTAGGTTCGCTATCTCCCTCTTTGGCTATTAACACTGTCTTCGCAGCAATAACTGACCTGTTTTGTAAAGATGTCGTCTGTCCAGCTGTGGAATCAACACGATTCTGATAATGCACTGGTCTAGTACGGCCAGTCATTCCTAGTCTCCTGCCCCGCCTACCCAACTGCTTCTAATGGCCGACGCGCCTATGAATTGGCGATCCAGCGCAATTTCCATATCAACTCTATTAGCTACCCAATCAAACCGGATAAAACCAAACCTCTTCCCGTCTCTGTTCTTGCACTTAGGAATGAAAACATCCACCAAGGTCCCGAATTGTGGTAGCTGCCAGCGACGTGTAATCAAGTATCGTAACGCTCTACGGTCCACATGTAAAGGTAAGTGTTCTACGTAGTAGGTTATCGCCTCCAACTTGCGCTCCTCCATGTAAACTGCTAATTCACTTCGATCACAGTGGGTGTATCGATGTTTGGTGACACTCCGGTCGCAGTGAGCACACCGGAGAGGCAATCCTAGCCGGGAGACGGCTCAGGATAGCAAGGGCGGCTAGGGTTAAGTTTTAGTGGCGCTAATTGCAGTTTTGTTAACTGTATACTTGTTGACAGGGCCGTTAGAACTAGTTCATAGAGCGGTCGAGTTCACTCACCAAAAGTGGTATCTAATTCATTCATAGCTAAGTCCTTCCAAAACATTCGTCGAAATCATATACATATATATTACTTGGCAAAACCATAACTTTAAGAACACACTTGAAAACACATTAATCATATCTCATATCGTAATTTTATAATCAAATTACATTGAAAGTACTAATGCTTGATTCTATTTGTAGAGAAAGTAGATACCATATAGAAATGTTTATAAAATACTTTCGGTAATCAAAACAATTGAAAACGCTTAGTATCCTTTTTCCTTATCCAAAATATTACTTTAGGTACCTAAAAACACATAACACTTATTAAGACACTTTTACTGAATCAACAAATTACACTGAAAACCTACATGCCCTTCACTAATTTGATCATAACTTTATGTCCCAAAATCCAAATTTTAATCACTTGATGATACATAAACTGCACTCATATACCTTTTTAACCATAAATGATCATTCCTTAATTCAATTTGATAAATTTATTATACCTTTTTCGAAGTAGCAGCAGACATGCAGTCTAACTACTGAAAGTAACTTATAGAAATTATTATAAAAATTAGATAAAAATATATTACATGCTTATATTTGTTTATTAACCGTAATTAGATTGTATTTAGAAAAAACTAACACTGGAAAATAATAACGATAAGTTAGGGTTTATATATGTGTTAAATCTTCCCTTTTGTACTAATTATTTTATTATTATACTATTAATATTTGTTTTATTTTACTTTATTCTATTTTTACCAGCTTTGTTAAAGACCCAACTTTACTAATTAACTTAAGATAATAATCCAAGAAATATTGGATCGCAGTATTACACATGATAATTTATGATAATTCTTATATATAACATGAAGTTACCCACGTGTCGTTGAGAAAAGGAGGTAGCTTGAGATGGATGCAAACTAAATCCCGATCAATCTAAATGATTAAATATTTTTATAAGAAGTAGTTGTAGCCATTAGATTAGTGAGGAGAGAAAGTAGAATCTTTTAAGAAGTATTGTTAAACAGATGGTTAGATTTGTGTAGAGTTGGGCCATTCTTCTTTTCTAATCGAGGTTAATTAGCATAAACTACTAATGAATTTCTCATTCATATTATACTTGGTGATCCTGATCAGTAAATTGATAAATGCCATTAATTCATTGTTTCCATTTTTTTATGCATAGTCGACCTCATGATCATATAATAACTAATAAGTGGCTCCAAACTCACCTCAAAAGACAAAGTGGTGAGGCCTCCAAGTAAGGTATACGTGTTTTGATATAACTTTGGACTTTTCTTTTGTGCTATTCTTCTTCTTCTTCTTCTATAAAAAACAGCAATGGTTTCCCAATTTATTAAGCATGGATTATATTCTTTCTAATTTCGAGTTAGGGTATGTTCAAAGCTAATTAATTCTGCTGGGATGTAATAATCTATAGTATTTAGTTACAAATGGCCCCTCGAAAATTGGAATTGAATTATCAGTCCTTAGTTTGAGTTTTCCCCACCTTAGTTTACAACTTATTCATAAAGAAATAGTGTAAATAAGTAAGAGATGGTAAGTTTGAATCTTATATATGAAATTTTTCTCTTTTTAAATTAGACCTTAGAAAAGGACTGTAGTACTATAATATACTAGTCTTTCCTTTTAAGCAAGAAGAATAATTTGAATTCTAACTTCTAAGAGGTCATTAAGAGTTTTGATCTTGAACAAGTGGAGTAGCAAGTGTGAAAAAGCCATCACAATGGTGCTAAAAAATTAAAAAGAGAATTTTACTATTTTTTGAAAGATTTAACTAATTCAAATGTAAATTACTTAACATTTAATATAGTGATCGAATTAATAAAATGTCAGTGAAAAAGCCAAAAAGGGAAGATTAGAGCATGTGGACGATTGAGAGAGCCCACAAGATGATTGATAAAAAAAAAAAGGTTGTTGACGATCCATAATACTAGTAGGTTCTTTTCCAGTCACAGTCACAGTCGCAGTCTTGAAAGAATATTCATACATACCATGAAACCGGGATGACAGGTAGGCCAAGAAAGGGTGATCTGTCAAACTATGATTGGTGATAGATAGAAACATACACTGTAAATGGAAAGCACGAATACGAATTGGAAATAGGACGAAGGTGGTGTTGGTGGTCCGCAGCTTTGTAGTATTTCTTCTTCAACAAATTAAATTACTCACAGTCACAGATCTGACTTTCATTATTTTATTTTATTTTATTCCTTTTCCTTTTCCATTCCCTTTCCCTCTTAAAAAGAAAAAGAAAAAGTGGAAGTGGGCTTGGGACTACATTAACTTACTGGGTACTTGGCTTAGTTGGCTTAGGTTCCTCCATTTTTTCTAATAAAATAAAATACATAACCCGTCTTGCACTCTCACATGATTGGTGCTTAACCATAAATATAAAAAGTGCATGCACTCACTCATCTATCTCCTCTTATTTCCCATCTCTCTCCACAAAATTTGACTGCCGATGATGGATCAGACGACTGAGTTCCTTAAAACGCGAACCTTATTGTACAAGCAAGTCCCGTCCTTTATTAGTAGCCTCCACGGAAACGGAATGGCAGCAACCGGAGCAAATTATTTTGGTGATCCAACCTTCTGGAGCATTTCTACTACCGTAACAGAAAGCAATAGAGACCACGCGTGTGGTACTGGAATCAAACCTTCACCATCATCCTCATCAGAATTAGAATCCTGTCCTCAAAGATTGCTTTCCAGTCCTCAATCGCCCACTTCTTCCTCTTCTTTTCCTTCTTCTTCAGCTGATCATCATCAGCACCAGGAGGCCTCTGCCTCTGCAGGTAACAATTTGACTGCTAATAATAACGGTAACAACAGGACTGCAGGATTTGATCAGAAACAGGCCCATCTTATCGACCAAAACCTTACAAGTAGTTTTTTCCTTTCAGACCTACTAGGCCTAGGCCTAGGGCAGGATTCTCATGTTGAGCAAACAGCGGCATCCATAATTCCTGTAAATTTCTTGGAATATTTTCCTAAACTTGATCAGTCTCATGCATCTGAACCACCCTCTCCATCAACCACAACAAAATCCCCAAATTTGACACTGTTCCTGCCAGAGACACCCCTGCAGCTAGATCCGGCCTCTTATAAGCAACTTGCAGCAGATCCTATGCCAGTACTGTTTCCAAATTCCATTAACAGTTCATTCTCGTTTTCAATGGCCCAACCCCAAGTACAAGTACAGGGCGCGACCGGTGGTGATGATCAATGGGTGGCAGTCAATCAGAGTCTGACAGACTACTCTAACAAGAGCTTCAATGACCATTGGCTTAGCACCAGAAAAAGGCAGCCCATGAAGGTTAAACACACCGCAGCTGCAGCAGCTCAAAGACTAATGCCCCAGAACCAGAAGCAATCATCCCATGATTCGCGGCCAGCTGGTGGAACAGGGAAACTGTTCAGAGGAGTGAGGCAGAGGCACTGGGGGAAATGGGTTGCCGAGATTCGATTGCCAAGAAACCGGACCAGAGTTTGGTTAGGGACTTTTGACACAGCAGAAGAGGCTGCCATTGCTTATGACACTGCAGCTTACATGCTGAGAGGGGACTATGCGCATTTGAATTTCCCACATCTCAAGCACCAAATTAAGGCTAATTCCCTCAATGGAACCACGGCACAGCTTCTTGAGGCAAAGCTGCAATCAATCTCGAGCTCATCACAAGGGAATCACAACATTTCTACAAATACTCCTAGTACTCCATCTCCATCTCCATCAAATATTTCAACAATATCACCAAACAACAACAACAAGAAGTCAATGCTAAAAGTGGTCCCCCCAGCAACAAGGAAACTGTCGGGGACCAAAATTGGTTGTGAAGTACTCATGGTGGATGAAAACAACAAATTTGTTACGGATCAGCAGATCAGGGCCGTTGTAGGTGGTTCTGATCATCATTATCATCATCATGTAGATCATGCTGCTGCTGTTCAGTTAAGTAGGATGCCTTCGCTAGACATGGACATGATCTGGGATGCTCTTCTTGTCTCTGATACATAGCCTCATTCGTACACCTTCTTCTTCTTCTTCTCCTTTCACAATTTAACTTGACATTTTACTACAACAACTTACTCTATTCTAATTTCTTTCTTTAAATATTCCCCTTTCTTTTCTAAATTCTTAATGTTTGTGGTTTTTTTGCTATGCTTGAACAAATATTTTTTTTGGGTTTCTTAGCTCGGGATAGCTTGTGTGCATTTTCCATTTATAACATTTGTTCATCCTTAATTATTTTCGTAGTAGTTCATGAATTTTCTACTTTCAAAGATAAAAAATGATGCTTATACGTTTTGGGTGTTGATTGATTACCTTTATGTGCTTGTTAAAAATGAAGGAGCTCAAGGCAAGTATTGAAGAAATTACTTATCGGGATCGTTAAAATGAAAAATGTGATCCATTCGCTAACCTGACCCCTGGTTGTCATCATAGATTCGAATCACCTGAAATCCAAATTCTTATATTTGTGGGCGGTACTGGGCTTCGTCATCGTTGCCCATCCGACGGCCCACTTTCATGCAGGAAGAAAAATCCCAAAGGAGGTGGCCCACGAGGTCCCGGTTGAGCACAGGCATCGAATCGAATCTACTACATGGGCCTGCCATAGCAGGCCCAGGGACACAAACATGAAAGCAACCAACTTTCTTCACAGTTTTGAATCTAGCGAGAACACAGCAGCCATACCATTTCTTCCCGCTCTTTCAAACATCAAATGTTCATCCACCAAAATCACATGATCCAGCTTTCGGTAAGACACTAGCACCAAAATTTGGATCAGACATTCAACGGCATCAGTCCAGGAAATCTTATTTTCAATGAGAATGTTAACTCAACAACCGCGTAAAAAGTAAAAAGAAAATGCTGCTCCTCACTACAAAACTGTCAGAAGTCACCCAAACTTCTGTTCTTCTCCTCTACATCAACTGACATAGTAATTTTCTGTAGTCTGCTTAAAGAAATTGAGAACAATGAGAAAGAAATTCTAGGAAAATAACTAACTAATATGTATAAACCTATAAACCTATGAAGTCAAGAAAACCTATGAACATTAACAGTGACTTGACCCCTACTGCAATGACGAGGACATCAATGTTGCTCAGCCACTTTTCCTGTTGTTGCGCAAACTACAGCGTTCTCCACACTCTCATGGGTAACATCACCAACCTTCTCCTCCTTCCTAGTCTGATCAAAATCAGCTGCTGCTGGAGCTGGAATCACCACATCCATGTTATTGTTATAGTTATTGTTACCACAATCTGTCGTTAACCCCACCACCTGAGATTCTTCCATATTCAAATCCTTTTCTACAGTTTTATCATCATCCTCATACTCGCTTCCACCATCAGAACAGCTCTCATTGTCCATAGTGTGAGCCGACTCCCCTCCTTCAGTTTCTTCACCCTTCACATCAACTTCTACCATATCTGTATCTTTCTCCATAGGAAGCCATTGCTGTAGAGGCACTGCATTGCTAATAACACGTCCGGTTCTCAATCGCTCTCTGTAATCCTCCATCTCTATCCTGTATCGTTCTTTATCTTTGAGGGCTATCTCTTGGTAAACCTGATTGGAATTGGAATTAGTGAAACAATAATAACTAAAAGATGTACAACTCTGATTGGAGTTTATAGATCAATGGAAGATGGTAAATTAGGTGAAGAAACTCTTACTGTTTTTTCAGAATCATTTAGTTTGTTCCATAGTTCACCAATCATCCTGCTGATTTCTCTGTCCTTCCCTGGATGAAGAGGTTTCAGCCTTGCATGCTGTTCAGCGAAGAAGAAATTATACCCACTTCTGTTAGGTTTTGGATGAGCAGGATCCCTCCTTTTTATCTCACTCTTTTTTCTGCGGCGGCGACGCTGTGTCCCTGATCCAGCACGGACACTACCACTGTTATTGGCAGGAACACTATATTGCTGGGGCCCTTGGCCTGATTGAACCTGGGGTGCCTGATAGAGGACACCTTTTAGCGTCTCTGAGCCTATTGTGACAGTGACAAGATATCCACTCTCAAATTTCCCATCAATTACCCCCATCACCAGAGAACTCGCTGTAGACGCTAGCCATGCTGTAATAGGGGGGAAAAAGAGAAAATAAGGGTGTTGCGTGAACAAAGATTAAGCAAAACTGAAAAGTTTTCTGTAGTTACTAATTGGTAATGACATTAGGTGTTTATAGTTATACAAAAAATTCAGCTGAAAATAAAATGTCAAGTGCATCAGAAAGTCTGTCATTTGCAAACAAGAGATGGTAAAAGAATTTGATAGGATAACATAACACAGTCCATCAGACATTTTTGCATGAAACTTCTACAAAACAAAGACAAACAGCATGCTAATCTTGAATAAATAATGACCTCCTGAGAGATCTGATGTATTAGTTCTTGGCTGCTGAGCTGCAGCTGCGTGGTACTGTGGCGATGGCTGCACAGTCACCTGAGCTGGACTCTGTGCCATCAGTGGGTTTGGCAGGGGAGCTACAAAAAGTTGTTTAGGATTAAATATAAACACCTAAGAAAATATGGAGGAGAAGATCTGAGTGCTCATTGTACACACCAGCTGAAGTTGGCGTCCAGCCCCGAGCTCTAAAGTAGTAAAGCTGTTCAAAGTGCTGAAGCAAAGAACCATAGTACTTGCGCAGCACAAAAGATGCATTCGTTGCAGTAGAGGGGAAATTGAAAATAGCAGTAACTTCTTTCCATCTTTTCTCTCTGATAATCTGCAACTCCAGTAGGGCAAAAATTATAGTTGCATGATAGCATGAGAACATGACTGACATGTAGAAATTATGCAATCAATACCCTTCTTACTATTTGTAATTTATCCTTCAAAAGTGATTTTATCTGGACATCCTTCCTGATCTAGTTAACTATATTTCACTCTGACATCAAGAAATAAAGATCAGACGTTAAATCTAAGGAAGATATAGCCAGTTACAACTGGGATAATCAGCATTTAGTTGCAAGATCCTTATAATCCTATATTTAGATGCAAGATTCTTAAAACACTTAACAAAAAGGTTCATAAATCAACTGATGATGCGTCATGTTAACAAAAACATTAAACCTTAATCCATTCACTTATATGAAGTTTATGAAGAAGAGGATGAAAACATGACAGATGAAGAGCTTCATGTTACCTTCTCAATCCCACCACGAGAAGTTACTTCCACAAATAGACGATGCAAGTCCAACTCCTTCCCCCCTATAATGGGTATCCTGCAATCAGAATCCACAGCGAACTACAATGTCAAATTGAGACAGAATTACATATGATGCAACACCTCTACCAGAGACAATCGCAGCAAAGGAGGATGCAAGAAAATCTTAAGATGAATCTGAAGCAAGTATGTTTCATGTCCAAAGAATGAATGACAATGCTGGTTATGTAAAGTCATTTCCGATAACAGGTATTAGGTAATCCATCATAACGCAGGACTTTACCAAACGATTCTGTTCCCTTTACAAGTTTGAAGAAATAGATTATTCCATAAACATGGTTGTCCATACACCAACCTTAGGCATTTACCAGTCAAGGTGTTGAATTCTTCTTAAGAACCAAAAGAATTCAACTGCAAAACGGAGAGTTTAAATACAGAAAGTTCAGAGTAGTGAAGTTAGCTTAGACTAATAGGTGGAATTTTTTGAACATTGTTTGTCTTTCTGTAATTTCCTTAGTTTTGTCCAAAACCAGCAACCATGAATTAACAATAAAAAGACAGTTTCATAACCTGGTCATGTAATTGATAACGACACAATCAATATCGTATCATATCGTAACAAGACTTAAATGAATTGCAACAATCATGGAAGGCTTCAGTGCTTCTAATAATTTAACTAAGGAAGCAACTGACGACTATTTTGACTTACAAAAGCAATTAGCCAGCCAACAAACCAAAGAAATTGAGAAATGAGAGCTTGCCCAAGAATTGTGGGTGTGTGATTGCTTTGCATCATTCAAGAATTGATAACCAATTTAGATGGAGACCAGGCAATATGAACACCAAGGGAAGATATCTGGGGGCATGAGAAACTCAAACTCGTTTTTCAAATCAAGAAAATTCTTATCTACTTAAAGTATCATCAGTAACCTTCAAGCAGTTGATGCTTACATGAACTTGGTTCCCATGGCCGCATGGAATTTCTCCAAAGCATTAATAAAGATCTTGGCATCGCCTAGAACTTCCTCATATCTTGCCTCAGGGGCCGGGAATTGAACATAGTTGGCGGCTACTTGTTCTTTCATAGGCAAAGGAGTTTGCTTTGCACAAGAAGTTGATGCCATGGACAACTCCTGTTTGCTAACCCCACATCACACTTTCTTGGCCTGCAAAACCATCAAGCAAACTGCCTTATTAAAACAATGTAACGTACTGATATAATAGTACTGTCACTATATCTATAGATGCATAACTGAAGCAAAATAATAACAATATTAATAAGGAATAAAGAAAGCCACAAATAAGAAAGAGTTAACTTTAGCCATCAAGTAACAATCAGAAGTTGCAGGTGGAAATAACTGAATGCAAAAAGCAAGAGAAGACTCGAGATAGATGGATATTGCCCAATAAAAGAAAACTTCTATTGCATGCACAAAACAAAAAGAAAAAAGTTGAAATGCAAGCAAAGGAGTCCTCCAAAAAGAGCAAGAGATACTGACAACCCTAATAAAGGAAAAAGTGAAGCAGAATTTATTAAACAAGGCAAAAAGCAAACATTAAAACCAGAATGCAGATGGCAGTTGAGAACTAGTAATACCATACAGTAACCAGCAGACAATATATATGAAATATTGTACCTTGCTATGGGAAGAACCTCAGTTTTAAGTTTTGATGCAATAATAATTAATAACTCCCTCCCTGTAATAAGGAAAGGAGAGGAGGGACTGAGAGATTCAAAAGGCAAGGGAGAGGGAATAGTACATGATAGCTGTCATAGCCATGAATTGCAAGACCAGAGTAGTACAGGTACTACCATCAGTATCACCATGGATGTAACAGCAAAAAGATCCCATCAGAACCTTTCAAAAACATCCTTTTACCCTCTGTCTCTCTCTACTCTCTCCTCTCTAATAGTACTAGTAATAAAGACAGAGGCCTATACTGCTATATATATCCACCCTATTGGCCTATTATATTCCCCTTCCTGAAATGAAAGTTTAAAAGATAATCTGCCATATCTTATTACAGTTCACACATACTCCATTGGAGTACATAATACATAATGTTATAGTATATGCTATCCTCCCTCATTTCTTACGTTATCTGACAGTACAGCACATATATATAGTTTCTGACACACTGTCTCACAGTTGAAAAAGAAAGAAATACATGCAAGATACCATTGGTGAGAGCAATCTCTCTCTTCTGTTCTGAGTATTTCTACTTTGTGGGTCAATCAAAATTATAGATTTATATTGATCCCTCAGTCCTTTAATAATAGAAATTTTTACTATTTAACGCATATTAAGGAAACCGAATGACTCACTATTTGAGATAATTAATACGAAAAGCAAAACGCACATCATTGTCCAGAAGAGACACCCATCTTCATAGTTGTTCTTTCAAATGAAGAGCCAAGAACCATTAACCATGAGCAGTGCGATTGGATGAGTGACAAAAAATAATACTATAATAAACAGAAATAATTTAATTTAATAGCAACAGACAACATTTTCATCATGCTTCATTTGTTCTCTTTCTTTTTTTTAACCCGGTCATGTCCCTTAAAATGTTTGTGTATCATGTTTGTTGGGGTGTTAGTTTGCTTATTTCTACCCTGTAAAGATATATAAAATGAAGCAATATATTGAAAAGAAACCCAGATGCAGAAATGTGTGTAGACTATAAGCAATAAAAAAGAAAAGAAAAAGCTTTAATAATAAATGTAAAAAAAAGGACTTACCTACAGTGGAGGAGAGAGATGAGTGAGGAAAAATGAAATGAGAAATATGAGAGAGATGAGAGAGAGGAGTTTAACAGTAAGAGTAAGACCGTAGTATTTAATAAACCGGAGAAAAGGGATTAGAGATTTACATTAAAAAAAATCTCTATTTTGTTTTGATAATTATTGGATGAGACGCGTGAAGGAGAAGAAGTAATCCAAAAATAAAATACAAAGTTGCGAAAGGACAGTTTTACCTTCGCTAGCCTCATGCGCGTGGTAATACCCAAGGTCCTTCTCGGGATTTCACGTGCCTTGGTTATTGGCTATCAGATTCAAAATGACCAAATCAAATTACCTAAAAACGGAAAACACATCAACAATTATGGTAAATTAGCTAAATTTATTTATGTATATGGTGGCATGGCATTAATACACAAAAAGTAAATTTTACTATTTCCAAAGTAATTTTATGTTTGTTTACGTAAATAACCTTACTAAAGTCCAAAATACAAAATACAGCTATAAATATAAATAAAATTCTTAGTATATTAAAGTCCAAAACTAAAAAAACAACTGTACTCTAGTAACCGTAGTATTCCTAATCGGAGATCTAAAAAGTACATTTGAATTTGACTATATTATTATTAATTATTAATAAATGCTAGTTAAAAGCACGTTTTGACTTTTGAATTCTCAGAAAACAAAATCTTGACTCGTCTGAAATGAAACACACGGAACAAAACCGAAACATTGGATCGCATGAGAAATGGGCCCATAAAAAGGCTGAGCCCATTCATTTTTAACACTCCACGATATCACTACCTTACATAGTCCTCCAGGAAATCCAGCCTACAAACAATTTGCTAAAGCCCATAAAAGGCACTTTTTACTGAAACGACGTGGTTTCTACCTTGAGGTCCTCTTCTGTTGCATCACAAGCTCATTTGCAGTCAAATGTGCAAGCTCTTCATCAGACTCCTACTGCTGCCAGTGGAATGACAAATGAGATTAGCAAAGGAAGCTCAGCCCCTTCAGGTTCTACTAGTGATGTGCTGGATCATGAGTGTATGTTTTTTAATTAGTAGTTTCCATTTCCCTTTTACTATATTTAGCATACATACACAAAGACACACACTAAACAGTTTTGATGTCCTTCAATTTTAGATGCTGGGAAAGCCGCAATGGATTAAGTTTTCTGAGTGGAGTCTTGGGTGGTTCTGAATCAGCTGAACCTGTTGATGAAAATAAATCCAAGAATGCATTACATGCTGGTGATTTAAAAGGAGAAGGAGAACGAGAAGGGGAGTTGTCCTTTTATGGCAATGAAAAGGACACAATTAGAGTATTGCAACAATAATTAGAAGAACAACATACTACCTGCATTGCTTTGCGCATTGAGCTTGAGAAAGAGAGAAGTGCTTCTGCTTCTGCCGCAGATGAGGCCATGGCAATGATACTGCATCTGCAAGAGGAGGAGGCATCTGTCGAAATGGTAGCTAGCCAATATCCGAGGATGATTGAAGAAATGAACATTCTCAAAGAGATCTTAGTAAGGAGAGAGAGAGAAAAAATGATACGAGTGTGGGCCCATCCGTGTCCACATGCCTCGCCCATGAAAGGTCACCTGCGTGGCCTAGCTTTCCCCGCACGTGTGCTGAGAGAAGTATCAAGATAGTTCTTAACGGCATGCCGCCAGTGACTAGAATTTAAGGCTGTGTTGAAGCATGCCACTAGCTCCTTAACGGCATGTCCCTAGCTCCTTAACGACATGCCGCTAATCCCTAGTTGAAATGACTTTTCAGCTTTGTTTTGTAATAAGTATAAATAGCTAGAGATAGACTCTTTTAGAGGGGTCTTGAATTTGTGAGAAATCTCCTTCTAAGATCATATCACCTTAGGTGAGGATTAGGATTAGGGTTTAGGACTTCATCTTCTCCAAACGGTTGGGTTGCTCAAGATTATTCCTTGAGAGGGTCAATGTTGGAAAGAGATCCTTATAGCTATTTCGGCAAGGTTGCCTAGACTTGATCTAGGAGGGTTTACCATAGTGAACAAGTTACATTCTTGTTTATTTCCATCAATCAAATATTTATCCATTTCCGCAAATACACTTCCGCTTCATCAGCTCTTACCTTCATTCATCACTTTTCCATTTCCGCAACTTCATCTTCGCCTCATCATCTCTTTCGTCGTTATTCAACTCCAACCTCACACAAGGGGGCTAGATCCAACTCTCGTCCTTCATCCTTCCTAACGAACCAAGCTCATATCATGTGGTAGCGGAGCTTCATGGCTGCCTCTAGGTTGGTTTTATCTCAAAACTGTCTTCTTTGTGTTCATTTTGTGTGTCTGTGTTTCTATGTCAAAAGTCCAAATTTTTTTGTCAAAATCCTCCCTTTATGTGTCTTAAACACTAATCTTGAGTTTTGTTAACTTTTGGCGCAAGACTCATGTCATTTGGACACCAAATCCGAAAGTTACAAAATTTTAGACTTGGTGTTCTTATTGTTCTTCGTGTTCATCTTGTGTACAAATTTTCTTTGTGATTTTAGTGGAATATTCTTTTCTTTCATTCATGAAACTTGTAGAACTATGTTTTAGGAATGTCCGTATTTAATTTTGTAAATTTTAGACTTCGTTTGTTATTTATTTGAGTCAAAATCTGAAAGTCTACTGCAAAAACAGCTATTGTGTTCTTCCTTGTTCTTGAGTTTTTCCTTCCTTTGATCCATTTTTGTTGTCTTATTCTTTTAATTTTGTATTTAATCTTTGTTTAATCTTGTGGTAGTTGAGACATAGACAACAACTATCTCATCATCATAGCTTTCTCTCTTGAAACACCAACCTAGATCCTACCTAGACAACTCACTTTTCCAGCGTTTACCATTTTTGGTATCAAGCAACAAAAAAAAAATTTACAAAAAACTAGCAGCAAGGAGCAAAAACATGAGGAGTCTTAGACTGAAAGGTGTGGGCTGATACTTGTGTTCTAAACTCTCATTTTAAGTCTTCTCTTTTCTGTCCTATAGCCCTAAGTCGTTCCCTTTCTACTCTAAGTCATTTTAACTTTCCGAACCTTTCTTTCGAAGCTGAGTTTTCTTTGCATTTTTGTGTACCTTCCTTTGATTCCTCGAGTCATTTCTTACTTAAGGTGTGGACTTTGCAAGGATATTGAGAGGGTAAGGTGGTGAGAGCATTAGAGTGTGTGCGAAATATGAGTGCAAACACTTAGGGAGGGACTAATCCATTTATTATTTGAATTGTGTTTGTTCAAAAAAAAAATAGGTACATTACTATGTCACCATACTATGATGATAGTTGTTATTATGGTAGTGATGCATATGAGGACGATGAGCACCCTCCACACTAGAGGTGTCAATTCGGGTCTGCGGGCCGGACTTGACCCGGACCTGACTCGAGACACCCGGGTCGGGACCAGTCCCGGTCCCGACAAAAAACGGGACTAGACCCGGAAGCTACCATTTTTTTCCAATTATTTACTTAATAAATACACTTCTTCTTCTGTTTTCTTTTCCTTTCTTTTAAATTAATTAATTTGTTAAATATACAATTTTTATTGATTTATTGGGGGTGTCGAAAATACACACTTCAATTACTATTAGTTTATTACAGTATTACTATCTCCGAAATACTAGCATTGTCAATATTATATGAAAGACGATCATATCAAACAAATCATAAATACAAGATAGTTCAAAATAAACTTTAAAATTAAACAACTAAAAATAATATAAAAATATTTAGTTAGAAGGGAGGAACATGTTTTTAAGGAAAAATATGGGTGGCAAATGAGTGGGTATGGGTAATGATTAAATGGGTATGGGTATTATACCCATTTATTATCCATATAATTTTTTAAATGGGTACCCATACCCATTTACACCCATTTAAATCACACCCACCCATTTATACCCATTTACACCCATTTAAATTATACTCACTCAATAAATATACTTTTTATTAAGTAAGATTATGTTTGACCAAAAAAATGTAGATTTTGATAAAATTTGACTACGTGACTCTGGTTTGGCCATTTAAACTCGGGTTTGACCGTTTAGGTTTGGGTTTGATCATTTAAGCTCGGGTTTGACCGTTTAGGCTCGGGTTTTATCATTTAGGCTCGGGTTTGACCGTTTAAGCTCGGGTTTGACCATTTAACCTCGGGTTTTGTCGTTTAGGCTCGGGTTTGACCGTTTAGACTCGGGTTATTTATTACAATTTTAATAATTATCTTCCTCATCAAAATTAAATTTTGAATAATTAGAACTTAATACAGATGATTTTGAACTGATTAAGATTTTGCAATTACCACTAATTAAACTTTTTAAGTTAGGATTATGTGTATATAAACGTATCCTATCCACATCATCAATTAGTTCGTCTAATAATTAAACTAATATTAACGATAATTAATTAATTAATTAATTTTGTAATAACACAACAACTTGAGCCAAGATCCAATTTCAGGACAAATGGGCCCCTTTTTTTAAAAACATTTGTTATGGGCCCAGTTATTATTTGGCCTTTTGACCGGGGACTAAAATTTTGATTTTCTAGACTACCTAAAAGAACAATAATTAGGAAGATATGTGTTTAAGTTTGTTTCTCTCCAAAAATAATTGTTTTAATCCCTCCAGAAATTCACTTGCATTTTATTTTTGTCTATTATGGCTTAGTTTCCCCCTCTTTCGTATTTGTTTTCTATGATTTTGAAAATTAAAATGGTTATAAATTATTGTTTTTTTTTGTAGAACATTGCTCCTGACCTTGTCCTTCTCTATTTGTTTTGGGGGGCGGAGCTTTTAATAATACATGGATTATTTTCTTGAATTATAGGAATACTATAAAAATACCATAAAATACATTAATAATTTAATATTAATTATAAAAATAGTTATGAAATTTCTAAATTAATTCAAAATATATTTAAATAATTTTGAATGTTTCATAATTATGATTTTTTCATGTTTTGAAGAAGAAAACCATAAGTGATTCCATGAAAAGTATAAAACTCATTTTAAATTTAAAAAAAATAAAAGACAAAAAAAAGCTTTATATTAATTACAAGAATAGTTATGAAAATTTTAAATTAATTCAAAATATATTTAAATAATTTTGAATTATCCATGACTATAATTTTTTTATACTTTTAAGAAAAAAATCATGAGTAATCCCATGAAAAATATAAAACCCATTTTTAAAAAATTAAAAAAAATAAGAAAAGTGGATATTGAATTACTCATGTTGAGATAGAGATTACATTGTTGTAGTTTTTAATTTATTTTGTTCATTATATAAATTAAGAAAATTAAATTTGTTTAAAAAAGAAAAATAAAAAAGATGAGGGAGAGAGGAAAAAGGGAGGGATAGGGTTGGTTTTGGTTTAATTGGTACCCATTACCCAACCCAATAAAACCCACATATTTTAGTTTAAATGAGTATATTACCTATTTCTACCCATTTAAAAATTGCACTAACCCATTTAACACTCATACCCATTTAAATTAATTGAGTATGGGTACCCATTGGGTATGGGTAAATTTTTGCTGCCCCTAATGAAAAACCTGTTTATTTATATTGAAAACCAAAAATGTCTTTATTTTGTATGTACATTTATATAAATAAGAACATATTAATGTAAAATATTATAACTTACAAAAGAAAAAAACATGAAGAGAGAGAGAAAAAAAAGCTTTGCAAAATCCAGATAGAGACAGAACACAAAACACACAATCAACACATCGCTGTCTTAACTTAACCCCAACCGGCCAACCCCTCTGCTCTATGCACTGCATGCCTTATTGTATGTGTAGTCATAGGCTCTCAGCTCTCTCTCTCTCGCCACTGCCAGGCAAACAAGTAACACCAAAACAAAAAAACAAAAAACCTCTCTCAAAAAGAACCTTTTAGTTTAATCCTTCCTTGCGTTATCTACTAGAGTGCTACCCTCCCTTCTCTCTCTCTCTTTAGGAGTCAAGGCAGCACAGCAGCTCCCCGGGGCTCCAATTCCGTATAGAGACCCGACCCTCAGTAATTCGGATCTTGAGTCAAGAGTATCAATGTACTCTGCGGCAATGCACTCATCACTGCCGTTGGATGGTATGGGTGGTGGACATGGACATGGAGATTTTGAAGGGTCTTTAGATGGGACGAACTTGCCTGGAGATGCGTGCTTGGTCCTCACCACCGATCCAAAGCCCCGCCTTCGTTGGACCGCCGACCTCCATGAACGATTCGTTGATGCCGTCACCCACCTTGGAGGACCTGACAGTGCGTATTATTGCTACATATACATAACTCATTAATCATTTATTAACTTCATTAACTTTCTGTTGGTTTTAGTGATTTCTTTGTGTTTGTTGGCATCTGTACTGTATCTGTGGGTTGCATTTATATTTTAAATTTTATTTTGTTGCTTTTCTTACATATATGGTTTTGGTGATTGATACGTTGTTGTTCGTGATACAGAATAGATGATATATACATACATTTTTAAATAGCTCTTGCCATTCTGGCTTTGGTGGTTACTGTTACTGTTTATGCTGTGGTTAAGTAATAATGACATGCTCATTACTTGTAGTCTATCCTTTTGTGTTAATTTACTACTTGTACCTTACTTTTTGTTAACATACTACATGTACTCGCTAATATGTATTAATCTAATCACCATGTTTCCAAACCTCTGAATTCCAATTTGACTACAATCCTTTCAAATGTTAAACTTAAACTAGTTCTTCTGAACTCGGAGTTCTATATTGACGAGGTGATACTATTAACTAAGTTGTCGAGGATTCATAGATTGATAACCTACTTATTTGGCTACACATTCTACACACAATCTCCAATCGAAAGACAAGTAAACATGATTGGTAGTTCCTGAAATCTGTTTTTGACTTGAAGCCATTGTTAAGGATGGTTGACCTTTTCTTTTCTTTTTTTGATAAGCTTGGATGGTTGACCTTAATATCTGAATAATGGACTTGAGCTGTCTTGTGGAGAACATGTTAGCTTCACAGTATTTCTCCTCAGTTGAGCTGTCTTGTGGACGAGATTCATTCGTACTTGAAAGTCTTCCCATCAGCAATTTTGGCTTCATTACTTGGTTCAATTGGTTCAATTTGTATAAAAGAAGGCCTTATGAAAAATATTTCTCGTCACTAAGTGTAAAGATTTGCCTATCCAAGAAGTGGGGGCATATTATTTTTGTTTCCCAGGTTGAATCCTGGCTATTTCTATTTGGATGAGCTTAAAAATTGATGAATTATTTTCCAGAGACACCATATTATGATTAGCCATATTTTTATGATAAATGACTTTGAAAGCTTTATTGTAGGCTAGGAATTTATTTTGTGGATCATTTGTCTAATCTTTTGGTTGTCCTAATATGCATTCTAGAGGCAACACCTAAGACTATTATGAGAACAATGGGAGTAAAAGGCCTTACCCTTTATCACTTGAAATCTCACTTACAGGTGTGTTGATACCATTATGTGTCGATAATGATCCTGAACTGCTATAGTATTTTCTGGTTTTCATTCTTGTTCCTCTTCATGGTATCTTTACTTGCAGAAATACAGGTTAGGCAAGCAGTCCTGCAAGGAATCAACTGATAATTCTAAGGATGGTATTGACTTCCACATATTAAGAATGTTTTATTGGCTTGCAAGTTTTTGTTTTCTTTTCTTCCTTTTTTTTCCCTTTTCTTTTTAAACGTTCGTTTCCATTGCGTAAGAATTGTTTATCCCCTCCCAACTTGGCATGCAAAACCTGCTAATATTTTTCTACCACATGCTGTATTGTTGTGGGAATGGGCAAAACATATTAATATGTCCTAATTCCCACACCCCTTATGTCAAATAACAAACTCAGTATGACCAAATATGGAGAGGAAGGGTGATGCTGGACTAACATGCACCTTAAGTTGGTTTCTACCAGCTGCTTGAATCTGTCTTTGGTTAACTAATGATTTGTAGTTGGTGCAGCATCTGTTGCTGAAAGTCAGGACACTGGTTCATCTACATCGACCTCATCAAGAATGATTGCACAGGACCTGAATGAGTATGCTATCTGTCCCCTTTCTATGCCTATTGTCATTCCATCTGTGTCCTCACTCCTCACCTTTTTGCTGCTGTAATCTTTCGAATAGTGGTTTCAAGGTTACTGAGGCTTTAAGAGTACAGATGGAAGTCCAACGGAGACTACATGAACAGCTGGAGGTCAGTTTTATTCACACCTTGATTTGGCTGCCAAATTGTGACTTTTGAACTTAGTTGCTAGCATTTCAAACACCCAAGATCTAGTTCCAATCGCGCATGAGTTTGTCATGTGTTGGGATAAAGTCTACTTGGAAGCAAGATAAATATGTTGTTTGATTGCTAAAAATTGAAGTCATTACATTCTGTCAGAAGGGGAATTTTGTTTGAGAAAAAGAGTCCTATATCACTTATCTTAGGTGAAAGCAAATGCAACTTTCATGATGCCCCGCATCTCATAAGTCCCACATTGGTGGGGGTGAGTCCTGGGCATGCATATATGAGTGATTGGAGTCGGTAACTGTGGGGATACTTTTTGGGGACACCATATGGGCTATCATCAGTCTTGAGGCTATAAATAGCCTAATTTCCTATTGTCTGCCATAAGCAGAGGAGGACATTTTATACTCTAAATCTTATTCTCAGGCTCATGGTCATAGCTTTTACTGTATCCAGGTACAGCGTCGCCTCCAACTTCGGATTGAAGCACAGGGGAAGTACTTACAGTCAATACTTGAGAAAGCATGCAAAGCTTTAAATGATCAGGCTGTTGTTTCTGCTGGGCTTGAAGCTGCCAGGGAAGAGCTGTCCGAGCTAGCAATCAAGGTGTCTAATGAATGTCAAGGAATGGACCCACTTGATGGCATGAAGATGCCTTCCTTGTCAGAACTTGCTGCAGCTTTAGAACACAAAAATGCTTCCAATATGCCAGCTCGCCTTGGTGACTGCTCTGTTGAAAGCTGCTTGACTTCAACTGGGAGCCCGGGTTCTCCAATGGGTGTGGGTTTACAGGCAGCTTTTACGAAGAAAAGACCAAGGCCAGGGTTTGGTGGTAACGCAGATGCATTGGCCTTGGAATTGGAGGGCAGTAATGTGCGGCAAGAAATAGGATGGATGATGGGTAATATTGGATGAGAACAAAGGATATTCGCAATTTCAATTTCAATGATAAGAGAAATAAAATAAAATGTTATTTTTCTTTTTGTGTAGTTGATCTTAACATGGTAGCACATCCTTGATCAACCATGGCATGCCATCCATTCCATGCTCTGCTTGTATATTCTCACATCTGTCGAATTAGCCAATTGGAGAGGGCTGCAATTTTGTTTTCAATGGCTGGGGGTGAAAGGAGCAAAATCGCTCTGCCAGTGATCAACTGCTAAGAGAAAGACGAACCAATTGGGTGCAGCCAGGAAGAGAAGAGAAGAGAAGAGAAGCAATATGGATCAATTAAAGCAACAGGCATAGGTAAAATCAACAATGAACTAAGTGAGAATGCATGAAATCAATGGCTGACTGGTTCCTGGAAAAGTTTCCAGTCACCTGACTTATCAACAACGATCAATCTGTACCCACACTTAATTTTCTGCTTCGCCTCATTTCTATACCGTTCACAAAAATTTGCATTGATAACACCGAGCCAACAAGCACAAAAAAATGCATTTAATTAATCGCCGTGAGATAATTCGTTATGGTAATTACGGAATAACTCAATCTGGATTTAAGCACAAGTTCAAATTATAGATAAATGTCACCAAGAGTGGCACATAATATAACCTCCAACGAAAATGACCAAGTCAAATAAGAACTTTTCAAAATAGAGATATTTAGCAAGTTATCCCCTTCAGAAACAATAGCTCTCTTCAAATTAATACTTGATGGGTGCAATAATCTCTAGCTGGGGACCAAGTTTCTCCTCTGCAACCTTTTCAGCTTTAACTCTCAATTTTGCAAGCTGCTTCTTTCTCTCATAGGCCACTTGAGCTTTCTCCTTTCGCTTCCTCTCAAGCTCCTGCAGTCATAACAAAGGTCAAATGAAATTCAGAATGGTGATAACCAAGTCAGCCGATGATCCACTCCTAAGAGATGGTCATGGGAAGTGGAGTGGTTGTGAGTTTGAACAAGGGCTATATGGTGGGCCAAAAAAAAAGAAAAACGAAAAGTTGCAGCTTTCTTTACTAAACCATGGATGCTACTGCCACAAACTTGCAAATTCAGATTTGCATGATCAAATAAGTAAATAAATAGTTCTTTTGTCAAAGGAATACTCAGCACTTGCTCAGTAAAACATCAACAGCACAACAAAATGCCACACATGGATACATAATTATGATATTCTTGAACATGCATTCGTGCACACACGTAATTGTGACGCTTTCAACAACCCTAAATGATCCAAACAAAAAGTTTACACCAAAACATAATAAAATAATAAAGATAAAAAAATTACAAAGAATAAGACCTCTAAACAACAATGAAGCAAGTTGCCAAAATGAAGAATGAACAAAGGTCACCATACCTTAATGGTATCATAATGGTTCCATCCAACTTCAGATGAAAGCTTTCCTAATAAGCAATACTTATGTCCCGCCTGAAGCCTCAAAACCCTGATTATTGCACAATTGGAATGGGGAAATATTCAAAACAGTTGCAAAACAGCATAAATGGAAACTAAACACCCCTTCACTAAAAATAGATCCAAATACTCACTTGAGAGCATCAGGGATAACCATCCTCTTTATCTTATCATACGGTGGTGGAACACCCTCATAAACCTTCAGTCGAGCAAGGGCAGCCTCTCCACGCTTAGTCTTGTGAGGTATCATCCTTAAAATAAACAAGGAAAAAAGAAACAGAAAAAAGTTAACAACAAGCAAGTCTCTTACCCCAGACAAATCGATTCTATTTTACTAAGAAAGGAGTAGCATTTATCATAAAAATAAAGCGCTCATAATCCCACAACCATTTCCAACCAGATGAACTATAAAAATAGTTCAGACGTAACTCAGATCTTCGTTATTCTGAGGTCTCCTGCTATTCTGTAAGACTTGGCAAAAACTTAAAACACAGAATAAGAGTTTCTTTTTGTCTTAGAATCAAACTATTTCAGTAATCCACCGAGCAGATTGATTTTTTTCCCAACAAAGTTGTTTTGTAAACTGCGGTAGAATTCATAAAATTCAAGTGAGTTTATTTACGATCCTGCTATCACCATAAGATTGGTAATCCAATAAGTTGAAGCAAGAAAAGAACTGACCTAAGATTGAGAATTTACAGCTAGCTACCCTCCCAACTCCTAAGAACATAGGAATAGATTAACATTACAACCTAAAGATAACAACATAGACAGATGACAAAGAAGTGAAATTTGGCAATTGCTCTCTTCTGAAACTTTAAAATGTGGAAAACCAAGAATGAAAATCTCTGACAATAAGAAGTTGAATACACAACGGGAGTGAAATAACGAAAACTAAACTTACCCACGGATAGTGCGCCAGAGGATTTTGGCGGGGGCACGGAAGTGGATAGGACCATGAGAAGGCTTCGTGTTCATACGTTTACGCAGGAACCTCATGTACTTCATTTTCTGTCTAACTAATCCACCAGATAGGCATATTTCTTCACACCTAACCACCACAACTTTCTGCCCATTCAACAGTTCTTTTGCTAAGATGGAAGAAAGGCGGCCAAGCATGTGGTGCCTAGCATCCACCACCACCCTTTTGGCGCAGATCCCTGAGCCTGACACCATTCTTTGCTCTTGCTCTGCGTTTCGTTTTGTTTCTGCGGGTTAGCTGCTGCTGCGTTTAGGGAGGAAAATGGAAGAGATGAGGGAGGGGAGGTAGTGTAGGGTTTTTGTGTTGTGGGTTTTATGGTTCTGAGCTTTTCGGCTTTGTGGGCTTTCAACTCTTCCAACTAATGTGCTTTATGTTTGTTGGGCAAGCCCATTGTGATTTTAGGATATAAGAAAAAAAAGCCAGTGATGATGAGACAATGATAGTGATTTTTTACTTTTAAAAAAATGGTGATTTTTTACTATTTTTATTTTTATTTTTATTTTACGAAGGAATGTTAACGGTGCTATTAAAAAAACTGGTTACTCTAAGATTGTTAATCTCGTATTGATGAGCATTTCGATCTTGTTATTCATACAAGATATACCGGCCTCGATCAAAATACTAATCCTGGTTGACATCTCGGCCTTTATTCTTTTCTATATATATATACACATAATTACACATATATTTACAACATTTTTCAACAAAAAAATTGTACTTAATACAAATTTTATGATCCATAAATAAATAAATAAACTAACTAACATAATATGAATACTTTCTTTTGTAAGAATACAATTATAATGTAAATAAATTGTTAAATAAAATTACAAAAAAATTCTTGGAGTGTATGAACAATGTGAAGATGAACGATTATTTTTTTTACATTAATAATTGATCAGTTGACCTTGATAATTAAGATTATATAAAAAGAAACTCGGGTTTGATTTAGAATAAGACAATTTTGTGTTTTTAAATCAGGATAAAATGAAACTCGGATATACTGGCCGATATTTAACTGACATGGTCGATATAGGTTGAGATGGAAATTGGATGAAACATCAATATTTTAGTCTCATTTTTGGTAAATACCCATCATACTAATCATACCAGCCGGAATGGAACGAATATTAGTTTACTTGAGGTACAAATTTCCTCCAAAATATGAGAAAATTACAAATTATATGAATGTAAAATAAAACGGTTCTTTTCTTGATTGCTTTTATTAATGAATCAATCTTCATTTTGGATTTAAATTTAGACTTGAATTTGATGGATGACGAATTGATCTTATATCAACTTATAGTCTGTGGTTGATTTGAGAAGAAACCAGCCTTAAGCCAGCTTGTGGTTTCTCCTTCATTTGATTTAATTTGAGCTCGAGCTTTTCTTTCTTTCTTAAAGATGATATGTTTGGCCTTGATTTTTCGTTCTTGCAGTAATCTTTCCAAATTTTCCTCCCTTGGTGGTTTGAAACTCTTAGAAGAAACTTAACTTGTATCAACTTCTAGCTCCTTCTCCTTCTTTTTGACTTGAGCTTGGGGGAGAAAAACTGGTTTTAACGATTTATAGTTTTTCTCATTCTTCTGTTTGAGGATAAAATATTTTGAGATTTCAATTGTTCAGACTTTCAGTATATTTTTTTTCTTTCCCCTTTCACTAAGACCTTTATTTATAGGCTCACGAAGATAGAACTAAATTTTGAATGATGACATATGTTTTCATTCCATTGGTCTTTGTTAAATAAATAACCAAAATATTTGATTTGTTTTAAATTTAAACTCGATTTAGACTTGAATTTGATTTCACAATTTGAATATTAATTAATTAATTTAATAAATAAATATGAGATAGATTTTGACCCATTCAAATTTAAACTAATTGACGTTTTGGTTTGAAATATTACTTTCTGACTATTGAGTTTTATGGACTTCAATAAATAAGTTTCATGGATGTTGGATAAATGAGCTTTGCAAATTAGGCTAATTTATTTATTTGAATTGAAATTTTAATATCTACACTCACGATCTTTAAATCCTCAACCTCCCCGTGAGTAAAAAGAGTATTTTAAGACTTTTAAATTTCAATATAATCTAAAGAAAAGAATTAACCCCCATGGATATATTTATTTGGAAAAAACAATTAGAATTAAAAGATATATATGAACTTTAATAAAATAAACACGATGAGTTTCAAGAAAGAAAATAAACATGGTATTACTATTTAATATCATCATCCATATGATTTAAGCAAAGAATTAATTTTATGAAGAGTGAAATAGGTATATGCAAAGGGGGGCCTAATTTTTTGTTCTCCTATGATACACTTTTTAAGTTTTGTTATTTTTACAATAATCTTTTATATTACCTTCAAAAAATTTAAAATTCTCCTATAACAGTCCTAAAATTCTATTTAAATTTTATTCCTAAAATGTTAAATTTTCTATAATAGTCTGTAAAGTTCTATTATTTATATTTTAATCATTCATATTTGCTTCCTAAAACTTTAAATTCTGATATAATTGTCCTCAAAGTTCTATTTTTTTTACTTTAATCCTTCAAATTTTCTTTTATATTAAATTCTCTTCATAATAGTCATTTAATTTTTATTCTTTTTACTTTTAACTTTCATATTTACTCCACTAAAAAAGAAAAAGAATTCCCCCCCCTAAAAAAAATTTCAAGTCCGCCATTGGGTATATGAATTGTTTTATAAATTCTGGGCAAAACAAAGAGTTGTTTTGTAAAACAAAATAAGTAATTAACAAACCAACGAATTTTCAATTAGTGTGCATCACATATTTTAGATGGAATGCAAATCAATGTTATTAATCTTGTATTATACCGATTGATATGGCCAGTATATTCTATTTACTAGAAACGAGATACAAAATATGTTGTACATCTCAATTTTTATCGTGGTCTATACCAGTTATATTAGTTAAATATTGACCGGTATATACAGTACGTCTCATTCCAATACTAAAAAATGTATTATAAGTTTGTTGAATCTTATAAATTTGTATTTATTATATATAAGAAAAATAGGATACTGAGATGCTAACCGAGATCGATATTTTAACTGAGACCGGTACATCCTATACCAATGCTAAATTGAAACTCACCGGTAAAAAATTAACAACCTTAATGGCCAAAATAAGTCTAATGAGGTAGGGACTGATAGGCAGCAAATACGAACTAGTCTCGTGCCCGCTCATTGAGCGTGTATACTAATAATAAACATAAGACCCCCCCTCGCGAACTAAAATGATTTCTTAGAAAGACCTCTTCATTAAATTTTCTATCCAAATGGATGAAATTACGAGAATTGCACGCGCGACACCTGTCTGAAGACCCTACAACTATCCATGTGGGCCCCTTAGAAGCTTACAAAATTTCTACTTTGAGTCATGTACTTTTAAAACTTATAATATAAATTTTATAGTGTCATAAAAGTCACAAGTTTAGCATTTTAAGTGGTTAATTTTTTTTTAAATAAATAGTAAATTTTGCAATTATGAAATTTGGACAAAAAATGTAACAAATATTTTATTGTCTAAGACACTGAAAAAGTGTTTTAATTTTTTTTCTTGCTCTTTTATGATTTTTTTCCTTTTTAATATATTTTAAATTTTCCTTATAAATTTATTCAATTCTTTCAATAACGTGGACTATGCTATATAGTTACAATTTTGTCCATTTTTTTTATATCTTTTGTAATCATTTATTATTATTTTTTAATTTTTAACCATTAAAAAGTTAAGTTTTTTAAAAAATATATATTAATTTTGCAAGTTTTAAAACAATAGTTACCAAGATGAATAATTTCATTAATTTTTGGGGCAAGCTTCCTTCCGTCCATTTGGACTGAAATTTTGACAAAAGGGTCATTTGGGGAATTATTTTAGTTTAGGGGGGTCTTTGAAGCATCTTTTAGTTCCATGGGACTATTTGAGTTTGACCGAAAGTTCGAGGGAGGTAAGCAAATATTCCACTAAAATAATAATAAAATATTAAAATATGAACATTATGTAATTAAAATATATTATTAGTGTGTGTATCAAATTAATTTAGTATTTAAATATCCAACTCTCCTATTTTTTTCAATTTGCATAAAGAGACTACCATTAAATCTTATAAATTCATAAATAAATAGTTAAATAAACATGAGTAATTAAAAAATAAAAAAATTAATAAATATAATAGACAAATTCGTACAAAGTATGTATATGTAATTTTTTTTCTTTATGATTTAGCTAGAATTATAAAAAAAGTATCCAATTCTTAGAATTACATACGTTACATTGAAACGAACAAAATCTACAATTTTAAAAAAAGAGGATGAATAAAGATGTTTTATATATATATAAGTAACTGCAAATGTTAGTTGAAAGTAAATGAAACTAACATTGGCCTAATCTATAACTAATATCCAAGTATCATAAAATGAAATAATGAGATTTAGATAAAAAAATTACTTACATGTTATTACTAATGAATGCGAAAAGATATTATAAACAAGGTAGAATTTATTTGCAGATGTTAGTATGTATTCAAAAGGAGACCGTACATAAGATTTGGGCGTTACTTTAAGTTTCATAATCGATAAAATTGTTTAATTGTAATTTAATATAGAAAAATCAATAGGTAATAAATATTTGTATTAAATAATATTAATAGAAAGAAAATAGAAAGTTTTTAACCGGTTAGATAGTATATAATGAAGTTGTAATTAAAACTAACATTAATAAACTAATTTTATTAATAATTTTGATCTAAGCTTTTTTTTAATAAAAAAGTGTGTGGTAATGCTCAGAATAAACCTGAGTGATAACAACATGGTACGCTTGAAATCATTTTAAATTTTATCTGTGCATTAGCTGGCAAATGGCACCCGGGGCCCCTCCTCTTATTATTTTCATTATTGTTAATCCCTAACGTTACAAAATATTCATTTCGCTCCCGCACGTTAGTGGCGTTAGGCACCCGAGGTCCCTCCTTCGGTAACGGAGCCCAACGGACATTAACTTCCATTATTTTAATATTTTTCTGATAAAGTTCTCTGACGCGGGACCCACCTGTCGGAAATTCAAATTTTTTTCCGTTTCTTCTCCGATTTTCTCCCTTTTCTTTTTCCTTTCTTATCTAATTAATTAATATGACCCAAATTGAAAACCAAACAAATAAACGCGTCTTATTCAAAAACAACTAAATAAATGAAAAACCAAGCAAAACACAAGTTATCGTCTTCTTCAAAAACAAATCTGAGGCAAAACCCTAAATCCCCAAATCATCGTCTTCTTCAATTTCTTTTCTATCAGTAGCCACCCACCATTTCTAAGGCAGCCGCCACCCACCATTCCTTCTTCCATCTTTAATTTTAAATTTGTAACGCGATGCCATCGTCTTCTTCAACTTCTGTTAGTTCGATGCGCACATGGAGGAGGCATACGCAACTTGGAATTGAAAATTATGAAGGTCCAGCGAGGTATTGCGACTGCAAGTTGAAAGCTGTCATGTGGGTTTGTTGGAAAGAGGAGAACGTGGGTAGAAGGTTTTACGGATGTCGAAGACATAGATGTAAGTATTTTTTTTGGCATGATTCTGAACGATTGTCACAAAAGGCGAGGGATGTTGTCCATATGCTATTGGACAGTGAAGAGTATTTGAAAGCAGAAGTTAGGTCATTGAATGAAAAGATAGTGCGTGTACAGAATGCACACACGGAAGCTATAGATTTGGTTTCATGTTTGCAATATGAATTAGATAGGGAAAGGTTGGTGAAGTCAGATGGTTTTATGAAGTGTGTAAAGGTTGTAATTATCGTGTGTGTTTTGATAGGTATGGCTGGTGTGATTGTAAGTTTTTAATTTGAATGATGTTATTGAAGCACAATTCTGTAATGTGCATTTCTGTATGTTGTTCTTGAGGATGGTGTTGTTGATTATACATGCATTCAAGATGAAACAGATTTTAAGGTACATTGTTATGTTGATTCTCAAAAAACTAAACAAAATGCTGCTAAAACATTTGCAGAATTGATTCTCTCCAAAACTAAACAGAATGCTGCACAAAATCTGCAGAATTGAAGCTCAAAAACTTAGACAAAATGCTGCACAAAATTTGCACAATTGATTCTAAAAAAACTAAACAAAATGCTGCTAAAAAATTAGCAGAACTGATTCTCTCCAAAATGCTACAGAATGCTGCACAAAATATGCAGAATTGAATCTCAATCACGTAGACAAATGCTAGCGGAAGCATCACTTCAGTGGCAAAACGCCATAGCGTTTTGCTTCTGTTTTGGAGAGAATCATTCGAGTGGCAAAACGCTATAGCGTTTTGCTTCTGTTTTCGGACAACATCAAGACCACATCAAGGGTCCGCTGCAATCTAAACCATCTCCTCTTCAAATTATCCGTTCATCCATCTTAAAAACGAAGAACTATTCATCTATCTACATGCCAACCTCCCAAAGAGGCTAGATCCTACTCCTTCAAGGATTCCTTCGGCTAAACTCCTTCAAAACAGAGCTTTGGCCTTATCAAATGCTGCTCAAAAATTTGCACAATTGAATCTCAAAAACTTAAACAAAAATGCTGCAAAAAATTTACAAAATTGATTCTAAAAAAAACTAAACAAAATGCTGCACAAATTTTTAGAATTGATTATCCAAGAACTAAACAAAATCCCAACCAATTTTTTAGAATTTTGATTATCCAAAAACTAAACAAAATGCCAACCAAATTTCACCTTTTGATTTGGTCTGATATCAAGTACCATAAAACAAAAGCAACAACAACACAATTTCCATACATTATCAGGTTCCAACACATTTGCCTGATATCATATCAAGTACCATAAACAACAACTTCATGATGGAAGTCCTTTATGCTTCTTATTTGTAGAACTCTTAGGCCTTCCCCTACCCCTTTTCACTGGTTGAATAATAGATTCTGGAGCTGCTGGAGTAGTGGCTGGAATTGTTGGAATAGGTATTGTTGGAGAAGCTAGTGGAGCTGCTGGAGTAGTGGCTAGAATTATTGGAATAGGTATTGTTGGAGAAGCTACTGGAGCTGCTGGAGTAGTGGCTGGAATTGTTGAAGAAGGTGCTGGGTTTGGTGGAATATAATCTCCAAACCATCTAGTAGCAATTGTGTTTTGTGACCCCTTAGGCCTACCCCTACCCCTTCCTACATTTTGACTGGGTCTGCATGTCTCTGATGTTGCCCTGCTACTTGCTTGGTGTGCAATTCCAGTTGGCCTGTTGGGCTAACAATTCACAGAAAATTAAATTTAAATTAAACACAACTTCTAAAAATGTTTCAAGCATAAACAAAGTAAATTGAAGACTAACACACCATGGTCATGCCAGTCATTGGATCAATGAGTGATGCAATCCCAGAAAAGGGCCTAGGTAATATGTTGTCATACTGGTTTCTTTTCCTTGCCAATGGTTCAGTGTTAGTAGTAGAGTTCTGAGTGCTTAATACGGGTTCATTAACAACAATTGAAGGAGTGGATCCTGAACTTTCTCTAGTAACTCCAACCTATGATAATAGCATTAGTCATATTTTTATAGACACATATATGAAATAAGTAGATTAGGTGCACTTAGAGAAGGACTTACATTGACGTTCATGCTTGTTGAACAAGTTTTTGAGTTGTGTCCTACTCTGAAGCATTTAGTGCACCTCTGTCTGTCACACCTTCTAATGACTTTCTTCTTGTTCTTCGGCTCCCATTTTTCTGGTATCCTATTGACTCTACGTCTACCCTGAACCAACTTTCTTGGAGGTGGACTTATGTTTGGGAAACTAGTCCTCCTTCTAAATTTCTCATCGTTGACTGGCTGGATAGAGTAGGCATAAGCCTTCATGAACATATCCTTCTTATACCAGTGAGCCACAAAATCCTCAACATTTTCTCTCCTATGTGTGATCACTGCCACTGCATGTTGACATGGAATACCTGTCAAATCCCATCCCCTGCAGCTGCATTTTTTTTTCCTCAAATTTGACAATGAACTTCATACTCCCTTCAAATACCTCCCATCCACCATCACCATTAGTGAATACATGGCAGTACACACTCTTATCTTTGTTGTCCTCAATTTTCCCCCTAATTTTAGGCCCTATATCCCCAACAAACTGAAAATTCCCATAATTCCTCCTTTCAATAAATCTCTGCACTACATACATTCTAATCTCCTCAAGCATTGAGATAATAGACATATGCCTAGCCACTATGATTTTGGAATTGAATGTCTCACACATGTTATTGTCAACCACATCAGACTTAGAAAGACATTGAAAGTAAGATTTGCACCAAAACTTAGGTGGTACCTGCAAAATCGCATCCACTGCTGCTGGGTCATGGTTGTACATCCTCTCTAAATTTTCCTCCAACTCAGGTGTATTGGTGGACTTCACAGTACTCCAATATAACTCTGCATATAGGTCCCCATCACGCCCCTTCCTCCACTTAGAGAATATGTGTCTGGCACACCTTCTAGCCTCTGCTTGCGGCATCAGTTCCCTAAATGCATGAATAATGGACTGCCAACAACGGACAAACAAATCCAATTACACATCAAGAAATTGATACAAGTTATAATAAACATAAATAATTGTTGTTTTCACTTACTGGATGTTGATCTGATTGAAGCCACCAGCCCAGTCCATCTTCCATGATATGAAGGTCCTTCTTTACAAGCTGAAGAAACCACATCCAGTTGGAGTGGTTTTCAACATCCACCACTGCCCAAGCAACTGGATACATTTGGTCATTGGCATCTCTGCCCACAACAGACAACAATTGTTGTTTAAAAGGCCCCTTCAAAAAACAACCATCTACCCCTAACACCCTTCTGCATCCTTCAGTGAACCCTCTTCTTAATGCATCAAAGCATACATAAATCCTCTTAAAAATATTTTCTGGAGCTTCAAGGACAACAGTTGACCCAGGGTTGCTATCCCTCAACTCTTGAACAAAATCCCATATCCTTATAAACTCTTTCTCATAATCTCCAACAAAATGTTTAAAAATTTGCATCCTAGCTCTCCTTGCCTGACCTTCAGTGATCTGAATACCAAGTTCTTCCTTGCTGTATTTCTTGATCTCCTTTTGCTTCATTGCAGTTGCTGTTGTTTTCCTCTCCTTAATAAAGTGAGCAGTAATCATCTTGTAGTTTATTCTGTTGTTTGTGAACACCCTAGGGCAAGAATGATCAGGACCTAAACTCCTTAACTGCCAATGATCTGCATGCTTTGGTTTCATGCTATAAACAAACCACTTGCAACTTTTATCCAAACACTTGAACCTTACTCTCTTCTTGTCATTCTTTACAAAATCCACCTCTCTATGCACCTTTAAATTGTGTTCTATCACCGCATCCTTGAACTCCTTTGATGTATTAAATATCATCCCAATCTCCAAGTTAGGAACAGATCTGAAGTTGGTGGTGGGCTTGTAAGAAATTTTAGTCTTTCTTCTCCTCCTCCCATGTTCAGCTTCACTGCCATCACTACTAGTTTCTGCACTAACATCGGAATCATCCCCAATCTCATCAGCTAGTGGTGACTGTCTCTCTTCTGGTCCAGCAGTACCACCATCTTCATTTCTTATCCCGCCTTGATCTCTATTTACATCACTGCTCTGACCGTCTACAATCTTCTTCTTTCCCTTACTCTTACTTACAATATATTCTTCATCATCTGATAACTGTGAAACAGACACCCAATGACCAAGCCCTCCTTCTATCCCAAGATCTTCTTGACCAGAATTATCCTCTTCACTATCATTCCATTCTTCACTGTCATCTCCATTTTCTGAACCATCTTCTTCACAAAACCTTCCTCCACTACCTAACACATTCTCCTCATTGTCTCTAGCTTCAAAGAAAGGGGAAAATGGGGCAGCCTCAATAACGATGTCTCTAGGAAACCTATCTGACTTAACTCCCTCCTCAACATTAAAGGTACTGCCACCCACCAACTCTACTATATCATTACTGAAGTAATTACCATGTATTGAGTCAGGAAACAATAGTAGGTCACATGGTAAAATCCTAGATTTACCTTCAATAAACAGAGGCTGACTTTCATCATGGTTTACAAATATATCCACTACACCTTTATCCTTAGCTAGTTGTACAAACAATTCAAATGATATTTCACATTGTAGCAAGATCAAATCCATATCTAAATCAACAACATCTTTTTCCCATTGTCTGTAAAATAAAATTTTACCCACATTATTTACTTTCATCTTATGCTCCGGAATCCACACTATTAACTCATACGATAAGTCTTTAACCTCACACTTCCACTCAACCACAATAGCATATTCGTATCTATACGGGTTAAACTTGAAAAACCCAGCCACATTGAACCGCAAAACAACACCCATGGCCTACCAGCAAGAACCAAACAATAATGCAGTCAATAAATCAAACATGAAAAGTACAGGACCACTACATTGAATATAAATAGTTTATGTACATATTAAAAAGCAACCGACATACAAGAACAGACAAAGCCAAGAGCCCGATTCTAGGGTTTTAAAATACAAACTTTTTCCTTATCTCAATGTACCTGTACCTGTCAGCCTCAGATTCCTTATGCAGACAACAATGACTTGTGCTTTTCTGACCAAAAAGAACTTGACGAAGACGATGGGGAGTTGGGGATTTACGCTTCTTCAAAAAGACGATGACTTTTGTTTCTCATTTGTTTGGTTGTTTTTGGATAAAGACGATGACTTCTGTTTTGCCTTCATTTATTTGGTTGTTTTTGAAAAAGACTCGTTGATTTGGTTTTCAATTTCAATCTGGGTAATTTTAATTAATTAGATAAGAAAGGAAAAAGAAAAGGGAGAAAATCGGAGAAGAAAAGGAAAAAAATTTGAATTTCCGACAGGTGGGACCCGCGTCAGAGAACTTTATCAGAAAAAATATTAAAATAATGGAAGTTAACGTCCGTTGGGCTCCGTTACTGAAGGAGGGACCTCGGGTGCCTAACGCCACTAACGTGCGGGAGCGAAATGAATATTTTGTAACGTTAGGGATTAACAATAATGAAAATAATAAGAGGAGGGACCCTCGGGTGCCATTTGCCGCATTAGCTTTACAAGCACTAGCAGGCTATGAAAACATATATCTCGGTGTGCATGTGCATGCATAATTTATAATACTCCAGTCCAAATCTTAATTAATTTATGTTCTCAACCAATATATGGCTGGCTGCGGTCGTTCACCTTCTCTTCCACATTATGTCATTCTTCTCTAAGCAAAGCCTTGTCTCAACAATTATTTTCGTTGTTTTCTTCTTCTTCTTCTTTTTTATTTCATTTATTCTCAATAGCAAACTATGTATCTTCCAATTATAATATATTTGCATGGAATTGAAAGAAGGGCAGTCTCATGAGTCTTGACTGTTCGGTCACCGTAGATTGAAGTTAGTCGGTGCCTTCAATTTGTCAACCAAATAGTGAAGAAGTACCTATGTATGTAGCAATGGAGAGATAGACGATAAAAACCACATTAAAATTATTATTTTTAAAAAATTCGATATAACTCGAACGAAATTAATTTTAATTAAAAAAATATATAAATATCAAATTCCTAATTACTTTACTCTGTAGTAAAATACTAGGATAAAATTCTTTTTCTTTGTTTGGAATGCTATTTAGTTAAGAATGTAAACCCTAAATCCTTATAGAATAGAATGTGCGGTTTTTTTAATTTGGTGCAACGGTGGTTATTAAAAGATAACAATAGTTTTGTTTTTAGAGACCGCCTTAGAAAAAATGAACGATTTTTTAAACCATGATCATTGTTGGACTTTAAAGAAGTATTTGTTTGTCATCTTCAGTCCTGTACCAAATTTAATCGGAAGAGCTTACCATTAGTCAAGGGCTGTTATAATGCATAGGCTAATTAGGTGACACTATCAAAGTCAGCGTAAGATTAGAGCAGGTGAATCCTAAAAAAAAACCAAATCTAAACTTTGGCTACACTGAATCTGCAAGAAAACCCAAAATAATCAAATCTCATTATTTTTACTAATCTTAACAATCATTTTTTTAAAATAAGCAAAGAGATTATATTGAAGAAAAAGTCATGAAGAACATGATAGAGACAACAAGAAGCTGCTGCAAAACAGCAGAACAGTGCCCTCACTCAAACAGTCAAAGCATCGAAAAGAAATTGATAAAGAAAACTCGCTACTGAACTATCCGAACAAAACTGCACCAACAGATCAAGTGAGCTCCGTACGCCGAGAGAGAAGCCACGTCAGGGACTGCAACATGTCTGACATGCTATAGGCAAACGAGTGATCCTTGCTTTTCAGCCACCAATGCCACAAAGAGAAAATCATGTTCACGCAACACGATCCATTATATTCTGTATGACGAAAGACTATCGCGTTCCGAATCTTCCACAAGGTCCAAATGACTGCATAGAATAGAATCTTCCACAAGGTCCTACCAATGTGTATGTCCCCCACGTCCGCCACAAGTCCGCAAGATTCTGAGGTTGGCACCACACTACCTGATCGCGCGTCGAACACGTCAAATATAAGAGTGAAATATGTATGGAAAAGGGGGTAGAAATACAACTTATCACTGTCCACAAGAGTTTGTAGATTGTGGTAAGAGGATCGTCCACAGAGACCTCTAGGAAATGTAGTTCTTGGTTGACTTCCTCGTCACTGAATTTGGTTTGGTAGAATCTGAAAATAAAGACAAAACAGAAACGAATAAAATAGCTCAAAACAGTATTGGCCAAAGGCTTGTCCAAGACAGGGGTTAAGATTATAAGATATCAAATAAAAGGGAATTCCTAGTAAGGGCGATATGAGAGCTTTTGTTCTTATGCTTCGATCATTGACTCAAGGATGTTCATCTCTTCGTTCATAGTACTGCTATAGAGTGGAGGTACTCCTATTCACTCCTATCTTCCCTCCTCTTCAAATTACCTGGCGGGTACTCCCTTTCTTGATAATCCTAGCCAAGGGACACCTTGCTGGTTAAAGGGTTTATCCGTTTGGTATAGGGGAAGACAGTACCTGGGTCAAGGTGTTTCCCTGTGGAAACCCTAGGTTGTCAATCTGGTCTTGACCTAGATCACTTATTTCTTCTAGTCTGGCGCGAGACTAGTCACCTACTTCGCCTAGCCGACGGGTACTCCCTTTCCTTCTAGGCTGGTTGCAACTCTTCTCTACTAGGGTACAAGAATGGCCAACTCTTGTCTCTAGTGAGTAAGTGACTAAATAAGCTTAAGAAATAAATGAATACGAATAAAGAGATTATTAAGCATGGTTTGATCTCACGAATGCATAAGAACTAAGCTCATCAACCCTTACCAAGAATGGGTGTTTAGCTACTCATACTCATGGATAGAAAATAAGAATACTTGATTGCATAAATAAATTAAATCCGAGATTCAAAGAATTAAATCCGGAGCAATAGTATAAAAGTGTCGAATTTGGGAAGAAGAAGAGAGAGCGTGAGAAGAGGAGGACAAGTTCAGCTATAAGTAAGCTAAAAGTCCTCTGTCCTTCTCCAACTCAATCTCCTAAATAATCTCCTAAATAATCTCCTAAATAAATTATCCGGATTTGTTTTGAATAAAAATAGGAATTTAAAATATACAAAGATGGAAGGAGATCCTTGATAGGATTCTTAAATAAATATCTTCCTGATCCTTCTCTTTGTCACTGGACAGCTGTGATTTGCCAGCTCGCAAGGCCCAACGCTGCTGCTCAAGATTCCTCTCTCGCGAATCAGTCTTGGCCGGAGTCTTGGCCAAGACGATCTGGTGCGCGATATTTTGAATGAAGAGGAGTCTAGGCCAAACGCTAGGCCAAGACTCTGAAAATCAGCTTCAGCTCTTCAAAAATCAGATTCTTCATAAATTACCTCCAGACCAGAACTGGTAAAAGCATGGGAAATTAAAGGTAAATCAGTAGTTTTACTGCCCAAATAACAAGTAAATGGATAATAAAAGCATGATGAAATGCAATGTAATCAAATTCCCCACACTTAAACTATGCTTGCCCCTAAGCATACAGACTCAAAGACTCACAAAGAAAAATAAAAACACAACAAACAAAACAGACATCATGAACCCCCAAGACTTTCTCAATTTCAGGCTGGTTACCCCTTCACTGGATCTGCCAAGACACTTCACTAAGATATCCAATGCTAGACTAACAAGGAATAATCAATACCCAAAACATACCCCTTCCACATGGTATCAAGACACCCCACTAGATTAATTGATAAAGTATAGGGCAATAGAGTTCACCAAAGATTTGAGTCCCACCGCTGTGTTGTCTATCCAAAAGTGCCTAAAGACTGGTGCCATTTAAATCACTTTGACATATTTTTTCTATTTATTTTGTTTTATGTCCTAGCATTTTTTTTTCTTTAGACATAAAAAGTGTCCTTTGAATTTTTACAGACACGGCACATAGACAGAGCTTGTCCTTTTCAGCGGGGACTTCCACCTTTGCTATGTCTATCCTATGACGTTCCAACACCTTTATTTGTCTCACACTACAGACAGATAGAACAACACACTCAAATCATGGCAGCAAACCCCGTTATCCTAATAAGAGTTAAGGTCCTAGCTAAGTGTCCATACGACTATGTGGATGGTTAATGTTTGGGAATCATTAGAGTATATGCCCCTTAGGCATTGATCATTTACGCTCATTCGCTTCCCTGTTACTAAAGCATTGTATTTCCTAGAAAAGTGTCTAAATGCAGTCCCACCGAAAGACTAAACAGCCTAAGCAAGAAAACAGGGGTTCAGACGTGCACTCACGAAACAGACTCAAAACATGCAGAAAAATACCAATAAAAATCATGCATAAGACGGACTCTAAACTTGACAAACTGACATGAAAAGAAACATTAAAACACACAAAATTGACTCAATATTCACAATAAACAATCAATATTCACAATAAACACAAGATATATTAACACCCTCCCCACACTTGAAAGACACAATGTCCTCATTGTGTGGAGAGACAAATAAAAGACATAAAACAAAAAATAAAAGAAAGGACAGAAACGACCTGGGGGCAGAAGCTGGTCAAGCTGGTGGAGGGGTCTGATGATCTTGGCCTGAAGCTTGGCCTAGATCAGAAGCTGGAGGGTCTTTCGGTTTCGGATCTCTTGGAGCAGGAGGTTCTTGGCCTGGCGGTTGTCCAGGATGTTCCAGGATGGACTGTTGTTGTTGAGCGAGTGCAGTGCTGCTGAAGTCCGTATTCTGGTGGAGACTGGATGAGGGATCTTGGCCGCAGTCTTGGCCAAGATCAACTGCTGCTGTTGGATCTGTAATGGGTGGGTCTTGTAAAACCTTGAACTCCAGCTGTGGTGTCTGCACAATAGAAGGTAGGAATTTAGGAACCGTAGACTGCACGAATTGGCAACTTACTGTTTTTTTCTTCGGTTTGGCAGTCTTGGCCTGTGTCTTGGCCAAGCTCGAGGCCAAGATCGAGTCTGTTTTTTCTAGATCGGCCAAACTGGCCAAAACTTCTGGGAGTTCCTTTTGATCTCCTGTTCTGTCCTCCAATCCTGCTAGAGTCTTTGTTCCCCTATTCAACACATACTCAAAGGGATCCTTAACATAAATATCAGCCATTTCATCAGTAATTGGATCTAAAACACCAAGAAAATTCACGCAATGTAGATCATTAGGATGCTGTGATGTTTCTGTGATGCTGAATTTTATAGTCCTTCCACAGAATTCTAAAATTATGCTCCCTTCAAAGCAGTCAATCTTAGCCTTCGATGTTCTTAGAAATGGTCTTCCTAATAAAATGTCAGTGGTGCAAGAGGGCAATTGTACATTCATTTCAACAATGTAAAAATCCACTGGGTAAATAAAATCGTTTACCATTACCAAGACATCTGTCACGACTCCCTTGGGTCGGATGAACGATCTGTCAGCCAGCTGGATCACCAAATCAGTCTCCTTCATCGTACCTATCTTCAAGGTCTCGAATTCACTCAAGGACATGACGTTGATGCCAGCTCCTAAATCACAAAGGGCTTTCTCAAACGTCTTGTTTCCTATTCGACATGGAATGGTGAAAGTTCCTTGATCCTTGCACTTTTCTGGAAGTTGCTGCACTGCCGAGACTTCATGAACTAAATTCACCCTCTCTATACCTGCAACTTTCTTTTTGTTAGTGCAAAATTCTTTAAGAAATTTAGCATAAGAGGGAACTTTAGCAATTAAGTCTAACATAGGTATATTAACAGCTATCTTTCCAAAAAAATTCATAAAGTCCCTTGCTTCATCTTGCTTCTTCTCTTTTGAGGATCTAGGAGGAAACAGTGGAGGAATTTCTATGATTTCTTCCTTCGGGTCTGGCTTGGCCCGAGTCTTGGCCAAGACAGGTTCTGTCTTTTCTGGTTCCGCGATAACTGCAGGCTTGGCCTGAGGTTTGGCCAAGACTGCTTCTGTTTCAGTCTCTTCTTCCTCATCTTCATCCATCTCTTGCGACTAGATTTTTTTCAATTCCTTGTCTGTTTTCGCACCTTCTCTCTCTGGTAATACAACTCCACTCCTTAAACTCATGGCACTGACATTGTGTGCTGGGTTGTTCACCGTGGTGGGAGGTAATCTGCCTCGGTTAGCCATCTGATTGATTTGCTTCTGCATCTCCGCCTGTGATTGCATAAAATTCTTCTGCATCTCTACCAAACCAGTTTGGGTTGCTTGCATAAAACTTTTAAGAGTGTCTTCTATAGATGGACCAGTAATCTGCAAAGGTTGAGGGGTAGGCGGTAGCTGGGCTACAGGAGCTTGGCTAGGGGTTTGGCCTAGATTCTGTCGTGGAGGGACTGGATCGCTCCATCTGAAGTTTGGGTGACCTCTCCATGAGTACTCGTTACTTCCCTGAGGGTAGTTCTGCATGCTTCCTTGGTTGTGTGTGTATACTGCATTAACCTGAGTCATATCATCCGAAGAGTGTTGCACCATATAACAGTTGTTGGTTTGATGATCCTGCTGCTGACATATCCCACACACTGAAGCTACCTGCTTTTGATTCTGAATTCCTGTGGGTATTGCACCTGAAATGTTAATAGAAAGATTTTTGACCATGTCAGTTAATTCAGTTAACTTTTGTTCAACATTAAAAGAACAAAGATTTGAAGGAATAGAGTTTCGGTCAGAAGAAATATTATTTTGGCAATTGTCTGCCATAGTCTGAAGTAGTATCTTGGCTCTTGTGACAGTCAAATCTTGCAATGCTCCACCTGCTGCTGAGTCCACGTTTTCTTTGCAGCTTGGCAGCATCCCGTCGTAAAAGTACTGGATCATTGTCTGATCCGCAACTCCGTGTGTAGGGCAGACTTCTTGCAACTCACGGAACCGTTGATGATATTCACTAAGACCCTCATTGTTCCTTTGCTGGATGGCAGCCATGTTCTTTCTAGCTACCCCTGCTTTTGTTGCATTCCAGTACTTGTTTAGGAACAAAGTGGACATCTCAGCCCATGTGTTGACCGTGTTGTGAGGTAGACCGTAGAACCAATTTTGGGCAGCCCCCTCAAGAGAGCATGGAAAAGCTTTCAACTTTGCTCTTTCCATATTCACAGCAGCTGGTTTCATCATATCACATTGAACGTGTAGGTTCCTCAGATGCTTGAATGGGTTTTCATTCGAATGGCCAAAGAACTTAGGAAGGTTGGCCACCATATTGGTCTTGATAGACCAATCATTCGGTACAGCTGGTAAACTGATGCAGGAAAAGGTTTCCTGTTCTGTTGTTCTGTTCAGTTCCCTCATTGTCGGCTCTGGTTGATTTTCTGCCATGTCTTGGCCGGAGTCTTGGCCAAGATCGTGGTCTAGACTGTAATCTGTTTCGGAATTTGAGGTTTCCGATTCACTTTCTTCTGGGTTTTTCTTTTTCTGAGCTATCTTCCGGAGTTGTGCTTCGGCCCTAGTGAGATTCGGATTGTACGGTAGCAAATCTTCTTCTCTGCAAGAGGACCTGGTCATCAACTATCAAAAACAAAATAAAACAAAATAAAACAAAAACTACAAATACCGTTAGAGATCCCCGACAACGGCGCCAAAATTTGATCGCGCGTCGAACACGTCAAATATAAGAGTGAAATATGTATGGAAAAGGGGGTAGAAATACAACTTATCACTGTCCACAAGAGTTTGTAGATTGTGGTAAGAGGATCGTCCACAGAGACCTCTAGGAAATGTAGTTCTTGGTTGACTTCCTCGTCACTGAATTTGGTTTGGTAGAATCTGAAAATAAAGACAAAACAGAAAGGAATAAAATAGCTCAAACAGTATTGGCCAAAGGCTTGGCTAAGACAGGGGTCAAGATTATAAGATATCAAATAAAAAGGAATTCCTGGTAAAGGCGATATGAGAGCTTTTGTTCTTATGCTTCGATCATTGACTCAAGGATGTTCATCTCTTCGTTCATAGTACTACTATAGAGTGGAGGTACTCCTGTTCACTCCTATCTTCCCTCCTCTTCAAATTACCTGGCGGGTACTCCCTTTCCTGATAATCCTAGCCAAGGGACACCTTGCTGGTTAAAGGGTTTATCCGTTTGACTGCTGTCTTGAATGGCTGTTCGCTTCCTCAATGGTATAGGGGAAGACAGTACTTGGGTCAAGGTGTTTCCCTGTGGAAACCCTAGGTTGTCAATCTGGTCTTGACCTAGATCACTTATTTCTTCTAGTCTGGCGCGAGACTAGTCACCTACTTCGCCTAGCCGACGGGTACTCCCTTTCCTTCTAGGCTGGTTGCAACTCTTCTCTACTAGGGTACAAGAATGGCCAACTCTTGTCTCTACTGAGTAAGTGACTAAATAAGCTTAAGAAATAAATGAATACGAATAAAGAGATTATTAAGCATGGTTTGATCTCACGAATGCATAAGAACTAAGCTCATCAACCCTTACCAAGAATGGGTGTTTAGCTACTTATACTCATGGATAGAAAATAAGAATACTTGATTGCATAAATAAATTAAATCCGAGATTCAAAGAATTAAATCAGGAGCAATAGTATAAAAGAGTCGAATTTGGGAAGAAGAAGAGAGAGCGTGAGAAGAGGAGGACAAGTTCAGCAATAAGTAAGCTAAAACTCCTCTGTCCTTCTCCAACTCAATCTCCTAAATAATCTCCTAAATAATCTCCTAATTAATACTAGTTATCTGAGGTAACATAGAATTGCTTCTTCTTTTTATTTGATCAATGGAGTGCATTGTAATACAAAAAATAGATAGTGAGGTAGGAATGGATGTACTAATTCTATGCGGAGTGTATGTTTGTGTGATGGGTTACATCTAAAGGCAGGTTTAGTTGCTCATTCATGTCCTAGGATATGGGTGAAGGTTTAGTTTTCCAGTTCTTTTCTCATGGTAGCATCTTTATCTGTTTGTTTCTTGTTATTTTGCTTTGGTGAATTTCATTACAGCATAAAGGAAGTTTATTTGTTTATTAAAAGGGCCATTTATTGATTCCTTTTTCAATCTGCGTGAAGTAACGATTTCAAAGATGTGAATTAAAAGTATTTGTTTGTTTGAAGAGGTTCTCTCTTTAATCTTCAAGTTGCCTCTTATTCTTTTGTTTGGAAGGTATCTAGTGTCAGAATGCTGAATGTTGTGATGATTTGATATATGAAACCTTGGTTGAGTTGATATATTTGGTTGGTCCAGGAATCTCAAGATATGAGCAAAACTTATGCTGCAATGTTTGCTCCTTTCTCGAATGAAATAATCAAAAGTCTGCGTGAAGAGGATTACGTTAGCAATAGGTAAGTGCATGTGGCATCTTATTGCGTACCTGTTAGTTTTATGTTTGTTGTTTCACCTCTGGGTGTCACTTATTGATTGTTATGCTTCCAGGGAGATGGACTTGCTTTCTATTCCAAGCAATACAGGAAGTCTAAGATTGGTTCAGTGGCCCTTGTTTCTTCTCAGCAGTAAGGTGATACTTGTTACTGGTCAGCTATAGTACTTTATCAGTGATGGAACCTAACCTCAAGCACACTAAATTGTTAGTTTGCATAACTCTTTCAGATCCTATTGGCTGTTGATTTGGCTTTGGATTGCAAAGATACACAAGCAGATCTGTGGAACAGAGTTTGTAGGGATGAATACATGGCATATGCAGTTCAGGAGTGCTACTACAGTGTTGAAAAGATTTTACACTCGCTGGTTGATGGTGAAGGGAGACTCTGGTATATCCTGGAATCAGTTCTTTTTTTTCCCCTTAATTTTTTTAGGGAGACCTGCAGATGTTCATTGTCTTTCTGCTTTGTGGTTCTATATGGCAGGGTCGAAAAAATCTTTCGGGAGATCAACAGTAGTATATCGGAGGGTTCTCTTCTCCTTACATTAAAGCTTGCGAAGCTTCCTCTTGTATTTTCAAGATTTACTGCACTAACTGGACTCCTGGTAGTCTCATTTCTTACATTATTGCTCCTTTTGGTTAGGAAGTCAATTTCTGAGTTATTCATACTTCTAATAAAGTATATGATCCTTAATTCTGGCTCTTGCATATTTGGTTTAGTTAGAGTGCAGCTTGAAGTTCGATCTCCTTTTCCCCTGCCTTTGTTTTTCTCTTAGTATTTTATTTTTGCACTTCGAAAATTATTTCAATACTGTCTGAATTTAATTTGGCGAACAAAAAATATTGATTGCATATTTATTTATTACTGCCTATAAACTAATCTTCATGTAAAGATGATCTGCTGTGTTTAGCATTTAGATGTTTTTATAGCAGATCCATATGATCCTGTTGCATTAAATAGTGTTACAGACACTGTGGATTACTATGGTCTCTATGGATATATTTCCTTTTGCACAAAGCTATGCACGTAACCTTGTCATTCTTGAAGTTTATGTTTTGTGTGTCCGTACTGCTGTGGACATGTGCTTTATAGAGTTGCTTTAAATTGGAAGTTGTAAGGAAAAATCCATGCATTACTAAGGGCGTTCTTAATAACAGAAGAGGTTTAAGCCTTTTATTCTCAGCATTTACTCTTCACTATTAGATAAAACCCCAGCAAAACTTGATATAGGATCCCTGTATCTAGTGTTAGCCCAAAGGGTATTTTAAACCTATTTTGATGATGTAAAGACACATAAATTAATTAGATTGCTAATTCAATTTTAAGTGTAAATGTAATTTCAGTTTGCGATCAAGACTTTATATTGAGTAACAATTCGGTAAATCGCGAACATGAAGATCAAGTATATTTGGACTTAATTTTGTAAGTATGATACATTCTAATACTTGATTTATGTTCAATTACCTCAAGAAATAAGTGTCAAAAGGTTTTATGCAAAATCAAGCTTTGAAAAACATTTTCGAAAATCGTATGAGTTTTTAAAGCAGAGAGTAACGTGAATCACGTTAAGGCTAAACGTGAATCACGTTAAGCAATTTCCTCTTAACGTGATCACGGTACGCCTTAACGTGATCACGGTAAGGTTTGTGTCAAAATTCGCCAATCTTTCCAGTAGCTAACGTGAATCACGTTAAGGGGTTAACGTGATCACGATAAGCTACCGTGATCACGGTAAGACCCTACCGTAAATCACGTTAAGGTCCAACGGCTAGTTTTTCAAATCTAGCTGTAAGAGCTTGTTCTTACCGTGATCACGGTAAGCCTTACCGTAATCACGGTAAGAATCAGACAAACTCTAACAGCTATTTTGTCCACTTAAAACGGTTACATTTGACTCCATACTCTCTTGTCCGAACCTCCTTTGATCATACACTATAAATACTCATCTTAGATGAGTTAAAACATAACTAAGAAACAATTAGAAAGCTCTTATATACTTACTAATCACCATTTACAAACTCCCTGTTGATACCCGAATTTGGACACGATTAACTTAAATCGTTCATTTTTTCGCTCATTCTTGATCTTATTTTTATTATTATTATTTCCATTTATTTACTATTTATTATCTTGTTTTATTTTATTTCATGTCATTTTATTTTGTTTTGTATGTATTTTTCGTTCGAACTTTTATCGATTCCAAATAAAATTTCACGTATCATTGGATCGAACCACAAAAACTAATCATACCCATTTTTACTTTACTTTACATTACTTTACTCATTTTTTCCTCTCCACCATCCGAACACCATCATCTCTTCCCTTTCAATTTATGAAGAAACACCATCATCACACTGTCTCCATTTTTTCTTTCAAAGTACCAAACGGATCCAATTTCAATTGGATCCCATTATAAACAGACCACCCAATTTCAATCGGGTGAGGAGGCAACCATCACAATTCCTCCTAAATCAATTCAAACGATCCCCTGCCAAATCAAAAATCCCGATCCCTCTTTCCCAAATTAAACCAGTGCCGAATCCCATCTCCATTTCTGCCAAATAAAAGAAAACCAATCCCTGCACCAAGTCAATTAATCCAATTCCCCCAAATTAAATCCCAAAATCCATCCCCTGCCAAATTCAATTAATCCAAACATCTCTGCCAAATCCAAATTCAAACATCTGCGGATTAAATCCAAACCCAATACTTTGCAAAATTAAATCCAAATACCCTATGCCAAATTAAATTGAAACCACCAATCCTTTGCCAAATTAAACACAAACCAAACACACCAAATTAAGCCAATCAAACCCAGCCACCACTGCATCGCTCTTGATCTCCTCAGCCACACTCTACGCCGTTCCTCCTTCGCCGTCGCCGCCACTCACCGCCGCGCCTACGCCACAACCTCCGGCCACCAAATCGACAGCGCAACCATTATCCCGATCACCGCAATCATCACCGTCGGCGACCAGCTTCCCAACAAACCACCGCAACCCCACACCAAACAACATCCAGCCTCATCCATCAGCCTAACCCAACCACCTACCACCAAATCACAAACAGAACCATAACTTCCCAGCCATCAAATCACCCAAAACCCAGCAAACTCACCTCACCGTCGTTGCGGCTCACTGCCGTTCCTCCCTCGCCATCGCTGCCAACCAGCGCCTCCGCCCACCGCCGTTCCTCTATCGCCACCGTTACTGTCGTCGCTTGTTTCCCAGCCGCGCCACGCTACCAAATCACCACTGCTCGCTTCCTGACCGGATAACAGAAGAAAAGAACAAAAGAAAAAAATAAAGAATAAGGAAGAAGAGAAGAGGGCTGCAGCTAAGATAAAAAAAGGGGATAAAATAAAGGAAAGAATGAGAAGGAAGAAGCCTTGTCGTTTGACAAGGAAAATGAGAGGGGTTGGGCTTCGGCCCAACCAAAGAAAGAAAGAAGGAGAATGGGCTGTGGCCCAAAGAAAGGAAAGAAGGAAAAATGGGTTGCGGCCCATGATGAAAAATAAAAGAAATGGGCTACGACCCAATCCCTTTTAATTAAATCGTGTACTTACTTTTTCTTCATTTTTTGTAGGTATCGAGTTCGCGATTACCATCCCGATTGACTGTTTCACCAATTTCGATATCGGTAACAAATTTCTAAACTTGAGCTTTAGAGCTCACTTTTCCTTTATCAGAATTGTTGATTTAATTTATTGTCTATTTGTATGCATGTTATTTAGAATCGTTAGAATTCTAATTAATCTGTTTACATGATGATTACACCAACAAATATGATTTAATTTTATGCTCGTTCGTGTGCGGCTTTGACTCCACGAATAGATTTTTATTTATGCTTATGAACATGCTTTACGTATGTGCATTCATTTGTCTATTTTTGCTTGCATGTTCGTCGCGATGGTGCTTGACGAGCTTGATAAAATTCGATGAGGAGCTTGATGTGTCATTCCCGATTGCGGAGCTTGAATGAAGAATTTAATCTTTATATTTATTTATTAGTGAATTTGTAATTAATTTGTAATATTAATTTGCAGTATTTATTTATTTTATTATTAATTGTTGCCACTAATCATTGATATGCAGGTAAAGCTCGTCCAGGTATGTTTTCCTTTTTCTCTTTTATTTTGGATAAATGTACTTCAATTTATTATTAATCGTATGCATGATTATTTAGAATTGTTAGAATTCGAATTAATCCGTTTGCATGAGAATTATTTTATATCAATAACTCCCTTTAAATAATTTCACTCGAATCGACCCTCGCTTGAATGAACTAGGCTTAGTAATTACTCAATGTTTATTTTATTAAATGCATGAAATTTGAATAGGATTAGTAATAAACATCACGCTTTAATTTAATTGCATGAATCCTCAAAACTTCAATAAATACCCACAAATCAAAACGAATAAAATCAATCAAAGAAAACCAAACAAAGTAGTAATAAACATAGGATTTAAATTGTTTTCCCAATAACTTAGGCTCCTCTAAATATTTAGGATAGTAAATCACCAAAGAGAATAATCACTTGAAAGTGAAAAGATAGTAAATGGGCCTTAAGCCCAACTCGTAGAAAATACCTCCATTTTTTAATCCCTCCTATCATTCGAAACTCCCCTTTTAAAAAATGTTTTAAATCTTTAATGTTGTGTGGTCATTTAAGTTTAGAAATCCCTCGTTATTTATTTTACGCTCGTGAATGTATTTTAATTAATGTTATCTTGACGAATGTGTTATGTGCGCGGCTTCGACCCCACTCCCCGGTTTTTCTCTTTTCAACGTGTTTTTCGCATTCATATAAAATGGTATTTTGCTAGGCTATGCATGCGTAAAATCACCTAGTAAATAGGATTAATCACGTGCAATGGCCCAATGACGATACTAGCGTCGCTTTAGTAAAGATTAACAAAATGGTAGTAATCTCACCTAATTTTGCATGTAATCGGACTAATTTTGAACTCGGCTAAATATAACCGGAATAGGTATACAACCGACCTTCTTTATCTTTTAGAGGATAAAAAATGTTATTTTCTTTTAACAACTCGGCAATTAATTAGGATAAAATCAATCAAACCGATTTAAGAACTAAAGCGACGATTCCCCTCTGAGGGCCAAATTACTTGTTTTCAACATGATTTTTAAACACATCTTTTTAGAACCGGTAACCTTTTTAAGGATGAGACTCGGGTGCCTAACACCTTCCCGAGTCCATAAAACGACCCCGAACCATCGTTCTCGGGTTTAGACCCTTTTTATTTTGTGCCTTAGTTTTTATTTTATTTTCTTCCTTTTTACGGACTTTTTAGGTTTCCCTAAACCTTAGAAAAATAGGGTGGCGACTTCATTGTTATGTGTTTTTCTTCGTCCCAAATCGCTCGCGACGGTGCGACACTCCCAAAATCTAAATTCTCTTACGCAAGCTTTTATTCAAGGATTTCATTCTATTCTTGCGTCATTTTGTGAGTTCATCTTCAGCTTTCTTCTTGAGGTAAATTGTTCATTTATTGGTGTTGGAATTAATCATACAATTATTCATTTTGTACACCAATTTGTTTGTTGCAATTTTATACAAATTCTCTGTTAAGGTTTGAAAAGTGTACCTAACACTTTTGGGTAAAAGGGTAGTGTTCTCATCCCATTGAAAGAGAACTTAGGTTTGTGGTTGAGCCCTGGAAAAACCATAGGTTGTAGTTGAGCCCGTGAAAAACTACTTGTTAGGTTGTGGTTGAGCCCGGAAAAACCATAGGTTGTAAGGTTGAGAGCTGAACCAAGAAAAGCTCAAAGGAATAGCAAGGTTTGCATTCGAAAATCCTAAGGGGAGGACTCTTAGGTAGTGGAGTACGATTCGGTTGTGAATTGGAACCACTATACATCTTGTGTCTGCTATTCTTCTCTTATCTTGTGTGCAGAATTTTTAAAAGGCCTATTCACCCCCCCCCCCCCCCCCCCCCCCCGGTTATTGATTTATCAATTGGTAGCGGAGCAAGGTCACTTGGAACAAGGTTCAACCACCTCAAGTGAAAGATTCAAATGGATCAAGAGGGATTTCACAACACTCAAGATAGAGGCTCACTCAATTGAGCACCTTACCTTGATGGCAATAATTATCTTCATTGGAAGATAAAGATGAAGACATTTATTACCTCACTAGATTGTGAAATGTGGAATTGCGTTGAAACAGGATTTGTTGCTCCAACGGAACCAGCTGGTAATGATGGAGCCACAAAGCCTCTCGACTTTGCAAACTGGACTACTGGACAGAAAGCAAGGAAAACCATAGAAGCAAAGGCTATGTATGCTCTTCAAGTCTCCATTTCTCCTAGTGAATTCAACCGCATCAGCTCATGCAAGACGGCAAAACAAATATGGGATACTTTGGAGATGGCACATGAAGGTACTGCTCAAGTTCGTGATCTCCGATTGGACCAACTCAAGACTGAGTATGAATTGTTCAAGATGATACCAGGAGAATACATCTATAATCTTAGCACACGATTGCAAAATCTGTGCAGTGCTATGGATAATCTCGGATTGACTCAAGGTGATCAAGAGATGGTTAGAAAACTTCTAAGCATTCTTCCAAGCAAGTGGGTAGCAATCAAGACTACCATTAAACAGAAGGATGTGAAGCCTTCATACACTCAACTTGTAAGTTCACTTACCGCTTTTGAGCATGAGTTGGGTTTGTATAACTTAGAAGAAGGAAATACAAAGGAAAAGAAGAGCATTGCCCTTGCAAGCAAGCTGGTTGAAGAAGATGATGAGACTCTTGCCCTCTTCACAAGAAGACTCCAAAAACATTGGAAAACTAATTCCAAGAAGAATAAATATCAAGGTGAGTCTTCTAACCATTCTAAATTCAAGTCTAATACTGATGTTGTGTGCTTTGAGTGTGACAAACCAGGACATATTAAAAGTGAATGTCCTAGACTTGAAAAGAAGAAGAGATATGAGAATGAGGGAAAGAAGCATCATAGGAGAGCATTTAAAGCAACCTCCACTTGGAGTGATGAGGATGAAACATCAAGTAGTGACCCATCGGAATCCTCATCCGAAGATGAAGTAGCAAACTTGTGCCTAATGGCTCAAAGTGATGATGAGGTAAGTTCTTGCAATTCTTCTAATGATGAACGTGATTATGATGAATTGCTTGATTCTTTTAATGAATTAGCTGCACATTTTGAAAATGCTACTAAGAAAAACACTAAACTTGTTAAGGAACTAGAAATCCTTAAAAATGATATTAGTGAATTAGAAGAGCTAAACAAAGACTTGACAAAGGAGAATAAATTGCTTGATATTGCTTATGGTAAGTTTAAAGAGCAAAATGGTAAATGTGAACTTTGTGCTAGTGCTACTCAAGAAATCTTAAACTTGAAAGAAAAGATTAAAAGTCTTGAATGTACATTAGCTAAATATGTGCAAAGTAATCATAGTCATCATAAATGCATGAATTATCAAAAGAAAAATGGTAATATGCATGGCATTGGCTTTAATTCTTCCACAAGCATGAACAATGGTAAAACTGTTTTTGTCAAAGCAAACTCTTCTAATGATCATGTTAGTTCATCAAGAGTTCAAACCAAGTCTTCACATGCCAAACCTATTTATAAATGTAGCTATTGCAAAAAATTTGGTCACTTATCTTATTTTTGCTACATTCGTAAAGGGTTTGTTAATTGGAAACAAATTTAGGTACCGAAGGGTACATTTGCAAATAAGGAAGGACCCAAACGTGTTTGGGTTCCTAAAACTAACTAGTTTGTTTTGTAGTAGTGCCAGAAACCCAATGCGGATAAATAAAATATATTTGGGGTATTCGTGGCACAAGTCGGGTGATGAATCGAAGCTCACCCTTTTGGTAATTTTGGCAATATTACTTAATATATTTGATTGATTTAAATTTCTAATATTGATCATAATTAATTCTTGTGTTAATAGTTATCTCATGAATTTGTTTAGAAAGAATTATTTTGTAGGAATTTTACTTGATTGGTAGCCCAAGGGAAAACCGACAAGTAGGCTTTGATTTTGATGATTGCCTCGGTTGCAAATATGGAAGTCATTTTCGCGAAATGGCATATGCTATATATTGAGTAATCACAACCGGTATTCCTAAAAACTCCTTCTTTTAAATTATGCTTATGAGATTAATTATTGATGCAATACTTGATTTAAATGATTGTGTTAGTAATTAAAATCCATAATCATATGTGTTATAAATTGCCGAAAATTGTTTTGTTTGCTTGTGCATATACGTGTTTGCATGTATGCTTTTGTTCATGTGATTGATCATTGAGGAAATCAAATTGATGTGATATTTTTTATGAGTCAAATGATTAGAGTACTTTTTGGAGGATTTTCTCTTCAAAATCTATACAAATCTTGACCAAATTCTACTAAATTTTGTTTGATCTCTTCGTTTGCATGCGTTGGGCATAATAGTCAACGACATTGCATATACTCAAGCTGTAATTCTCAGACCTTAAGCCGTCAATTTTCTTGTTTAAATTGTCCTTCGATTACACCTCTAGAGATATCCAAAATTCCTAAACCGAGAGTCTATCCTTCAATTTCTTTCGGACTTTCAAAATGCTATCGTTTGAAATGAGGATGGTGTTGGCAATTTTGGCATTGATGATCTCTCTCTTTGTTTTTCCCTTTCTCATCATGCAAAATTGTCCAAAGAATGTTGACATGTTCGTTTGCCCTCCATGTCATTATCCGTCACCTCAATGTTCTCTTTGATCACATCCGTGCAACATTAGTATTCCTACTAAGTTTCTATTTTAGAACCTATTTGTTCTTAGGCTTATGTAATGTTTTTGGTTGAATAAATGTTGTACTATTCCTTTATGAAGGAATTTTATGTATGTCTGTATTTTTATATGATCTCCATGTTCTAAATTATCTATATGTTTTATGTAATGTGAAATTTTTTAAGAAGTGAAAAATCTGTTTTAATTATGCATTTTTAGATTATCCATTTTGAATATTTCTCCATTCGGTATTCCTAAAACTCTATCTTTTATGTTAATTATTGTGTGATTATTTATTTGATGTATTTGTTCATGTGATTAATTGCTTAAGGAGTTGAGAATCATGATATATATATTTTTAATGTTTTTAGATGTTTTTAATCGTTTCTGTTTCGAAAATTCGGTTTTGGACTCGAAAATTCGGAAAAATGGGTTTTAAAACCAGTGCCTAGCGTGAATCACGCTAAGGGCTTAACGTGATTCACGCTAAGCAAATGTCGCTTAACGTGATCACGGTAAGGCCTTACCGTGATCACGGTAAGCCTGGCTTTTATATTCCGCGATTTTCTTTTCTCTTCCCAATTTTCCCAGTTTTCTTCTCTCTCTTCAAACCCGATTTCTCTCTTCTCCTAAATCGATTTTGCCTTCAATCTTCACTCAAATCTTCTCTGATTTCACTCAAACTTTGACAAATCATTATCTACATCCCTTTAAACAAAACCCATCTTTTTATTTCGAAATCCATCCGCAAAATCAAGTTTTAATCCAAAATTCCCAAATTCGAAACCCTAACTCTCAATTTTGGATTTTCACCCCTTAATCGCTATTTTTTTTGCATTACTATGGCTAAGGGTTCTTCTTCTAAGCGTCCTAGGTCTAATACACCAAAGAAGCCTTCTTCAAAGGGACGAAAAGGAGCTGCAGCGTTCTCCTCCTCCGCGGAACCTGATTTCGAAGCCCTTGCAGCGGAGGATCCTCAATTCTACTTTCCTCCTGCCACATTTGATCCCAGGTTTTTCGTTAATGAGGATTCTTTTGAGAACTATCACAATTTCTATAAATCTGGTCAAATGATTAAGCCTCATCTGCTTGATTTTAAGAATTTTATTCCTTGTGATGTGCCTAAGTTAGTGGATGCTCAAGGATGGTCCAAGGCTGTTGCTAGGTCTAGGTTTTACAGTCCTGTGCTTGTTAGAACTTTCTATGCGAATTTGGGACAGAAAAAGACTATTAAGGATGCTGAACATTGTGTGCTTACTTCTCGTGTTTTTGGCAAGAATATTCGAGTTGATTTGGCTATGATGCATAATATTCTGGGTCTTACGAATGAGGGTATGTGTTTATTTGCATCTCGTGGGGCTGTCATTCATCCTGATTTTCCTTCGTATGATCAATGGAAAACAGTTGCACCTTCTGAACCCCCTTGCAAACCTATTCCCCTCAATGCTTTGGATCCTCTCTATTTCTTGCTGTACCACCTTGTTTCTAAGATTATTCTTCCTAGGGTGGGTGATTTGAGTACTATTCCGGGTATAGAAGTTTGGGTGTTGTTTTGCTTGCTGCAGCAAAAGAAGCTTAACCTCGGATTTTTGGTGCTAAATCATATGGCTAAGGAACGCATTACTTATCATGGCACTGTTGTTCACCTTCCATATCCTCATCTGGTCATGGATATTTTGGAAGCTCATGGCATTCACATTCCTTGGTGTGATGAATTTACTAATGCTTGTGTGATTTATGATTTGGCTCATATCACCTCTCGTTGGAAGCTTCAGTTGGTGAATGGTCGGCTTGCTTATAACAATGATAAGAAAATGGGCAAGCGATTTGAGGTTGCTAGAGTTCTTCCTCATGATGATGCTGGGCAATCCGAAGCAAATGTGGACTCTCAAGCTGGTCCTAGTGCATCCCAGCAAATGGATGAAGATGCTGACATGGATGAAGAAGAGTTAGATGCTGATGATGATGAGGATGATGATGCTGATGACGATTATGCTGACATTACCTCCTTACGGGAGCAGATGATCGACCTCTCTACGGACGTGGCAGATCTTCAGACTTCTCTCAATCACCTTGGTATCCAGTTTGCTCAACTTAATGCAAGGCAAGTAGCGAGAGATGCCCGGAATGAAGAGATGTTTCAAGCAATCTTGGCTCGTCTTCCTCCTCCACCTTAGTGATTTGTTGTCACATTGTTGGTTAGCATCTCTTGTTTTACACTCTTTTGGTATGATAAGTAGCTGACTTGTTTTTGGATAATGATTTGGATGTTTGGTCAACTACTTGTGCTTCGTAGTATATTTTGTTGGCACTCTATGTGGTGATAACTGGATTGGCTAATACATTCTAGTTGCTTATGTGCCTTCTGTGGTTGCTTGCTCCTTTTGATTATGTTTTTCCCCTTCTTTTTGTTGATGCCAAAGGGGGAGAAATGTGTGTGTCAATGGAATGTTTATTTTGAGCAAGCTCATCTACTTTGTCATGCTTCTTGTATAACTAACGTTTTATGTAGGGGGAGCATTAAGGCTCTTTATGCAATTCTATAGGGGGAGCATATATGACAAAGTTATAGGGGGAGTATTATCTCAAACTCTCCTCTCTTACATTTCTACTTAAAATTACATGCTTATTGTGTTTTAATTAATTTATGGTTGTCATCATAAAAAAGGGGGAGATTGTTAGCCCAAAGGGTACTTTAAACCTATTTTGATGATGTAAAGACACATAAATTAATTAGATTGCTAATTCAATTTTAAGTGTAAATGTAATTTCAGTTTGCGATCAAGACTTTATATTGAGCAACAATTCGGTAAATCGCGAACATGAAGATCAAGTATATTTGGACTTAATTTTGTAAGTATGATACATTCTAATACTTGATTTATGTTCAATTACCTCAAGAAATAAGTGTCAAAAGGTTTTATGCAAAATCAAGCTTTGAAAAACATTTTCGAAAATCGTATGAGTTTTTAAAGCAGAGAGTAACGTGAATCACGTTAAGGCTAAACATGAATCACGTTAAGCAATTTTCTCTTAACGTGATCACGGTAAGCCTTAACGTGATCACGGTAAGCCTTACCGTGATCACGGTAAGGTTTGTGTCAAAATTCGCCAATCTTTCCAGTAGCTAACATGAATCACGTTAAGGGGTTAACGTGATCACGGTAAGCTACCGTGATCACGGTAATACCCTACCGTGAATCACGTTAAGGTCCAACGGCTAGTGTTTCAAATCTAGATGTAAGAGCTTGTTCTTACCGTGATCACGGTAAGCCTTACCGTAATCACGGTAAGAATCAGACAAACTCTAACAGCTATTTTGTCCACTTAAAACGGTTACATTTGACTCCATACTCTCTTGTCCGAACCTCCTTTGATCATACACTATAAATACTCATCTTAGATGAGTTAAAACATAACAAGAAACAATTAGAAAGCTCTTACATACTAATCACCATTTACAAACTCCCAAAATCTAAATTCTCATACGCAAGCTTTTATTCAAGGATTTCATTCTATTCTTGCGTCATTTTGTGAGTTCATCTTCAGCTTTCTTCTTGAGGTAAATTGTTCATTTATTGGTGTTGGAATTAATCATACAATTATTCATTTTGTACACCAATTTGTTTGTTGCAATTTTATACAAATTCTCTGTTAAGGTTTGAAAAGTGTACCTAACACTTTTGGGTAAAGGGTAGTGTTCTCATCCCATTGAAAGAGAACTTAGGTTTGTGGTTGAGCCCTGGAAAAACCATAGGTTGTAGTTGAGCCCGTGAAAAACTACTTGTTAGGTTGCGGTTGAGCCCGGAAAAACCATAGGTTGTAAGGTTGAGAGCTGAACCAAGAAAAGCTCAAAGGATTAGCAAGGTTTGCATTCGAAAATCCTAAGGGGAGGAATCTTAGGTAGTGGAGTACAATTCGGTTGTGAATTGGAACCACTATACATCTTGTGTTTGCTATTCTTCTCTTATCTTGTGTGCAGAATTTTTAAAGGGCCTATTCACCCCCCGCTCTAGGCCGATTATTGATTTATCATCTAGATCCCAAGAATTCATTCCCATGCCTTTGTAAGAGCTTTCCGACATTTGTCAAAATTGCAGTCTCTCTATGATACGATCCGGCTCGTTTTTAATTGAACCGTAGAGTATGAGCTCTTGTTGGAGGATCTAGTCCTAGAGTTGTCACACACAAGATGATGACTAACGACTCAAACAATGGAAAAGACTCGGATATGCGCAGCGGATTGGAAGATCGATGATGAACGCAAGGAAAGGATTGGATGTTACCGTGGATGTTTATGGTTGGATGGATGGACGAATTGAATAAGATGATGATGATGATTGTAACAACACACTTGAAAGCTTGTAGATTCAGTAGCAAGAATAATAGGCAAATGATTCGAAAGATACACACTCAATCGATTACAATGATAAACTCCCAGGAGGGATTAGAGAAGAGTAAACTCAATTCAATAATCCTTCCAAGGAATGGGTAAGAGTCTAGGAGAGAAAAGGGAGGAAAACTCACTCACAATATTCTCTCAATGTCTAAACTAATTAAAACAAGCAATAAACTAGCTATTTATATTATTACATAAAATGGGCAATGTTGGACAAGTTTGCCCTAAATGAACTCTTCCTTCCTTCCTTCTAAGATGGAGCCCAAAACATTCGGACAAGTGATACGATCACACCTATCTCAACACGTTGGTTTACTAAGCAATCGTACACCATGTCGAAGGGCCAAAAATCCAGTGTGAAACCATCAAAAATCCAAAATATATAGAAGGTTACTATTTACGGAGTACTGTAGCAGACGGGGTCACTGTAGCAGACGAGGTTACTGTAGCAGAACAAAGTTACTGTAGCAACCGTCAACTTGTGTGATTTTTCCTATAAATAGCTAGCTCTTTTCATTTCTTAGACGGACTTTGATCAAACATGAAAATGCCAAGCTTATTGCTTCTTACATTTCAGTATTGTAATTTCAATTTTAAGTTAAGTTAATTCAAGCTTTCAATCTTCCAATCTCCAAGTGTACCTTCCAATCTCCATTTCAATCTTCCAATCTCCAAGTCTACCTTCCAATCTCCACTTCAATCTTCAAATCTCCAAGTCTATCTTCCAACCTCCAATTCAAACTCCAATCTCCAAATCAATCTTTAATTCAAGTCATTTAAATTCAGTAATTTCAATTCAAGTCAATTTCAATTCCGCAATCTAAATTTCTGTCATTTAAATTACAAGTTCATGGTTGGCTGAGCCACCTTTAATTTCTGTTCTTCAATTCTGCATTTTAATTTCAAGTTCATGGTTGGCTGAGCCACCTTTCAATTCCAAGTTTATGGCCGGTATTACCGTCTTTTAATTTCATGTTCTTAATTCCGTTGCCTAACTCCTTCCTTATATCTATCTATCTTGTTCGTTTTCTTGTCTCTTCTTGTGTTTGCAGCTCTGAGCTAGATCCTCCAACAAGTCCTAAGCTCGGTTTCTTCCATTTGGAAGCCGGAGCTTATCAAGTGGTAGCGGAGCTCTAGTCGCTTCGAGTTGTGTTTTCGTTTCTGTTTCTGTCCAGTAAATTTCGTGTTCTTCCTGTCCCGTTTCCAAGATTTTCGTCACTCCAAAACGTCTCCAATTTTTTTTCAACCTTATTCATTCTGTTCTTAACAACTTTCGTCTTTTGGTCTTCAAGAAATTCGGAATCCATTGTGTACTTTTGGGCGAAACTAAAACAGTGCGCAAAAGTTGCCCGCAAAAGTTTACTGTATCTTCCCTTAGAAATTTCATCTTCTTTCCTTCTTGAAAGTTGTAGTTCCATGTCTTAGGTACAACCCTGTTAAATTTCATAATTCTATTCCGTCATTTGCTATTCCGTTTTGTCAATTATTGAAGGTCTATCTCGAAATAGCTCAATCTGACTGTTTTTGTGTTTATCTTGTTGTTGTTGTGTCTTCTTCAAATTTTTTCGTTTAAACACTTGGGGAGGACGAACATCAGGTCATGTTAGATCTTCCTCAAGGTCTTCTTTTGTGTTTCCTAAGTGTTTAAGGCAGAAGTATTCAGAGGGTACACAAGTCAATCTTGTTGGAGATAAGAATACACCAAAGTCAAATACATATCTACTTTTTTCCTACATTTAAGGGTAGAAAACGTGGGTCTTCTAATTGCACGCAAAAGTCAGTATAAGAACTTTAATTAACCCTTCTTGTATCCACATTGAGCTCTGCAAATCATGGGAGTCAAACACAATTAATAGGGTACACAAAAGTCTTGTGCATTGAAAGGTAACAAGTAAGAAAAAGAAAGTCTTCTTTCACCTACCCTTGGTCAAAAAAAAATAAAATAAAAAATGTGTAAGTCTCTCAAAACAGAATACACTTACCCTTCTGACTTACAACCTATAAATATTTTCTTATTTGTGTCCACAAAGTCTTGAGTCTTAAACACTTGTCCATGAAAATACAAAACACAAATTCGGAGTCACTATTCACAGTGAGAATCAAGTAAATTTCAGCAAGTGTATTCTTGAGTCTTGTTTCATCTTGAGTCATTATTTTACCTCTAGAGTCTTTTATCTTCGTGTTTCCAAGTCTTAGAGTCAAATTCTCCGAGTCCTAAACATAGTTTTCATTTCTCTATTCCAAATCTCGAGTCAAGTAACATTTTTCTTTCTAACAAGTGTATCTTTGTGTCTTGTCTCTTTTCTTTGCATCTCCCTTTGTTTCTTTAATCAAAATTTCATGATTATTGCTTGAGATTGAAGCTTGAACACTTGTGAGTTATGAAGCTATCTACAAACTCTTGAGAGATTTTGTGAGCACAAATTTTTCGAGTGATTAAACACGAGTGTAAACACGTGAGGGAGTGAACTTTCAATTTTTTTTTACTAACGTATGTATACATATATATAGTTTGTTTTCTTTTGCAGGTATAAATATGTCTTACTACTATGAAGACATAACTGATTTTTATTATCAAGAGCCTCCAACAAATGCCCAAAATGAGCAATTCTCCCACAATGGCGGAATGACAATGCAAAATCAAGTGCAACATCAACATCACTTAAGCTATGACCTTGATTCCTTCATTCATACTAGTCTTGGCCATGGCTCCACTACAAATGAATTTATCCGTCGGCCACCTCAATGTTCCTATGGCCGAATGCCCTCAGATGCAAGAGAGCCTTCCTATATGATCAACCATTCTTATGTGCATACGCCTTCCTATGGCAGTATGCCTTCCTATACACAGGAGTCTACCTACACGCATGAACCTTACTATACGAGCAACTTTTCTTATGCGTACGAATGTTCTTATGATAGCGTGCCTTCCTATGCACAAGTGTCCTCCTATGCACAAGAGTCTCCCTATGACCAAGCACCGCATTATTATCCAATTGTGCAAGGTGAGGGTTCGGTTAAGTCTTCCACCTCAGATCCAGTTATTGCCCTACTTACAGCTCAAAGGGAAGCAGATAAAGAAATCCAGCAATGCATGGATCGGATAATGCACCAAATGGAATGCACCAAGCAACTGATGAAAAAGGAGTTGGCTCGTACGAAGAAGGTGGAGAGTTATTCCGGACATGAATCCTTAAGAAGCGTTGAGCATGTAGATAAGGGAGAGGTTCCGACTACTACTTGTTCTTCCAATCCACCTCCCATCGATGAGGGTAGCGTTAACTCCTTTTCTTTGCCTTCATTGGAGGAGGATTTGGTTCCATCTAGAGAGGAAGTACATATTTTACCGCCAATTGATGATGTTGTGGTCCCTTTGGTCGCAGATATCGGTGATTTGAGTGTATGTTCACATGGTGATGATCATGAGACGGATGACAACAATGAGAATGGCATAGGGATGTGTGGATTTACTTCGGACTGCCATGAGAAAGCTCTTCGTGGCCTTTTGTTGCAAAGGAAATTTCAAGATCTTGGTAGCCAATTCTCCCTCATTCCGTCGGTTCCACCATGTCACTTTCGGGATCCTTTCCTATATGAGCCTATTAGCCGCTCATCCTCCATTACTATTTTGGCTCCCCTTCTTGGCTACACGGATCCGTTTCCTCAAGGGTTTCAAAGAGACATGGCACGAAGGAGAGCAATGGAATTTCTCGTGCTTAAATCTTCGTCTACCCTTTTGTCAAGCATTATTCAACTTGTGTATAAACATGCACGCTTATACTCCATTTGTATCTCACCTTTGTTTTCAAGTGCTCTTAAGTATAAAGGTGAGATAAAGATGGTGACCTTGGAGCAACGAAGACACGAGTGTGTGTACACAAGTTGTGAACAAGATAAGACCCAAATGGCCGAGAAAGGATTTGAAGAAATGGATTCGAGGACGAATCCTTTCGAAGGGAAAGGTGATGATACGATCACACCTATCTCAACACGTTGGTTTACTAAGCAATCGTACACCATGTCGAAGGGCCAAAAATCCAGTGTGAAACCATCAAAAATCCAAAATATATAGAAGGTTACTATTTACGGAGTACTGTAGCAGACGGAGCCACTGTAGCAGACGGAGTCACTGTAGCAGATGAGGTTACTGTAGCAGAACAAAGTTACTGTAGCAACCGTCAACTTGTGTGATTTTTCCTATAAATAGCTAGCTCTTTTCATTTCTTAGACGGACTTTGATCAAACATGAAAATGCCAAGCTTATTGCTTCTTACATTTCAGTATTGTAATTTCAATTTCAAGTTAAGTTAATTCAAGCTTTCAATCTTCCAATCTCCAAGTCTACCTTCCAATCTCCATTTCAATCTTCCAATCTCCAAGTCTACCTTCCAATCTCCACTTCAATCTTCAAATCTCCAAGTCTATCTTCCAACCTCCAATTCAAACTCCAATCTCCAAATCAATCTTTAATTCAAGTCATTTAAATTCAGTAATTTCAATTCAAGTCAATTTCAATTCCGCAATCTAAATTTCTGTCATTTAAATTACAAGTTCATGGTTGGCTGAGCCACCTTTAATTTCTGTTCTTCAATTCCGCATTTTAATTTCAAGTTCATGGTTGGCTGAGCCACCTTTCAATTCCAAGTTCATGGCCGGTATTACCGCCTTTTAATTTCATGTTCTTAATTCCGCTGCCTAACTCCTTCCTTATATCTATCTATCTTGTTCGTTTTCTTGTCTCTTCTTGTGTTTGCAGCTCTGAGCTAGATCCTCCAACAAGTCCTAAGCTCGGTTTCTTCCATTTGGAAGCCGGAGCTTATCAAGAAATTAAAATTAAAATGCAGAATTGAAGAACAGAAATTAAAGGTGGCTCAGCTAACCATGAACTTGTAATTTAAATGACAGAAATTTAGATTGCGGAATTGAAATTGACTTGAATTGAAATTACTGAATTTAAATGACTTAAATTAAAGATTGATTTGGAGATTGGAGTTTGAATTGGAGGTTGGAAGATAGACTTGGAGATTTGAAGATTGAAGTGGAGATTGGAAGGTAGACTTGGAGATTGGAAGATTGAAATGGAGATTGGAAGGTAGACTTGGAGATTGGAAGATTGAAAGCTTGAATTAACTTAACTTGAAATTGAAATTACAATACTGAAATGTAAGAAGCAATAAGCTTGGCATTTTCATGTTTGATCAAAGTCCGTCTAAGAAATGAAAAGAGCTAGCTATTTATAGGAAAAATCACACAAGTTGACGGTTGCTACAGTAACTTTGTTCTGCTACAGTAACCTCGTCTGCTACAGTGACTCCGTCTGCTACAATACTCCGTAAATAGTAACCTTCTATATATTTTGGATTTTTGGCCCTTCGACATGGTGTACGATGGCTTAGTAAACCAACGTGTTGAGATAGGTGTGATCGTATCAACAAGGCAGGGGCAAAACGCTATGGCGTTTTGGGCAAAACGCTATAGCATTTTGCCACTGGACTCACGTTATACCGCCAGACTTGATCATGGGCGTAACCCGGCTTGAATGGAAATGTATGGTCTTCAGTTTCAAAGGTAGGTGTGATCGTATCATTACCTCTCCCTTCGAAAGGATTCGTCCTCGAATCCATAATTTCAATTCGGGAGTCTCGGATAGGAATGGAGCTTAAGAAAGGTTCTTCATAGGCACCCAAATCTTTCACATACACCATGGAAAATTCCTCGGGTGTGTGCTCATTCCTCACATGGATGAAGCTATACATGATCGTATCATCACCTCTCCCTTCGAAAGGATTCGGCCTCGAATCCATTACTTTAAGGTTGTGGTCTTGGTCAGGGATGAAACTGAGGAATGGATCACTATATGCACCCAAATCTTTCACATACACCATGGGAGAATCCTGCACAAGTGGTTCAAAAACAGAAGAGAGAGAAGGATCAATGTTAGTTTGTGCTAAGTGATCCTCATTGCACAAAGGCACGTTCATTGGATCGTTAGCAAACAAAATATTTTCTTCAATGTTTCCCTCACTTTCTTCTCTCAAACTTTCAACCCTCGTTGTTACTGCCTCACTCTTTTCATTTCCCAAAGTGACACTCTCAAACTCAGTAGTTACATCCGAGTAATTTGTGTTACTAGTAGAAGGAAGAGAGGTGGAAACGGTATCTTCAAGGGGTGGGCTGTTTGTCTCACTCTCATTTTCAACACAAACAGCAAGCTCATTTTCTTCACGAGATTTAGCAGGTGGAGGCTGCTGGATTGTTATTGGTAGGGTGAGGATTGGTATATTCCTCTCCCTCCTTAGAGAGGTGAGCATGACCATTAATTCAGCACGCCTTTGGTCATTTTCGGCATGTTGTTTGTCTATTTCGGCTTGTTGTTTGTCTAATTCGGCTTGTTGTTTGTCTAATTCAACTCGACTTCTCTTTCTGGCCTCAAGAAATCTGTTTAACATTGATTGTTCGTCCATGAGAAGGTATGGTTTAAAGATTCAAAGGTGGGAAGAGAGGAAAAGATGAACACTTTTTAGACTAGTGGAGACAAGAAGAAGTGCAAGTGTGATTTGTATTCTAGTTTGTTTAATAAAAGTAGAGAATGTTATTAAACAAACTAAAAGGTAAAGAAAGGAGAGTGGAAAGGAAAGGTTGGCCGGCCAAGAGTGGAAGACAAAAGGGAAAAGCTAATACAAAGTGAATGAATTAATACAAGGTGGAAGACAAGGAAGGTGGCAGAATTTGTGGGTTGTTTTCTAGGTTGTTTAATAAAAGTGGGGAATGTTATTAAACAAACTAAAAGGTAGAAAGGTGGAAAATTATTAATTTTGACTACAAAATTAATAAATAAAAGGGAAACACTTTTTAGAGTCAGACTCAAACAAATTTGGATTAAAGACAAACGGACTCAAGAACAAGATGAACACATGAAGAACACAAAGAGTGTTCTTGACAGACTTTCGGCTATTGACTCTTATATATAGTAAACTTTGGCTAAAAATTACGACATTTTACAGGGACACTCCAAAGATATAGACCTACAACTTTGAAGAAGGGAAGAAAATACGATTCCAACTGGAAGACACTGACAATGGACCACGAACACGAGAACTGTTTTTCTCGCGAAAAATCTGCACACTTTTATATTCTGGATAAAAAGTATAAGATTTACTCGGAATTTGGAGACGACTAAAGAACGAAAAATGTTACACACAAGCTGAAGTTTACTGACACAAAAATTTAGAATTTTATGGGCGACGAAACTGACACAAACGGAAAAGAAAACAGACGAACAACTCAAGAACAGCTAGAGCTCCGCTACCACTTGATACGATCCGGCTCGTTTTTAATTGAACCGTAGAGTATGAGCTCTTGTTGGAGGATCTAGTCCTAGAGTTGTCACACACAAGATGATGACTAACGACTCAAACAATGGAAAAGACTCGGATATGCGCAGCGGATTGGAAGATCGATGATGAACGCAAGGAAAGGATTGGATGTTACCGTGGATGTTTATGGTTGGATGGATGGACGAATTGAATAAGATGATGATGATGATTGTAACAACACACTTGAAAGCTTGTAGATTCAGTAACAAGAACAGTAGGCAAATGATTCGAAAGATACACACTCAATCGATTACAATGATAAACTCCCAGGAGGGATTAGAGAAGAGTAAACTCAATTCAATAATCCTTCCAAGGAATGGGTAAGAGTCTAGGAGAGAAAAGGGAGGAAAACTCACTCACAATATTCTCTCAATGTCTAAACTAATTAAAACAAGCAATAAACTAGCTATTTATATTATTACATAAAATGGACAATGTTGGACAAGTTTGCCCTAAATGAACTCTTCCTTCCTTCCTTCTAAGATGGAGCCCAAAACATTCGGACAAGGCAGGGGCAAAACGCTATGGCGTTTTGGGCAAAACGCTATAGCGTTTTGCCACTGGACTCACGTTATACCGCCAGACTTGATCAGGGGCGTAACCCGGCTTGAATGGAAACGTATGGTCTTCAGTTTCAAAGGTAGGTGTGATCGTATCACTCTATTCATGCAGCAAGCGATAACAGTCAAAGAAACTTCCATCCACTTCAGAGTGGATAGCTGAAAAGCAAGAAAGTCAAGTAGTCGTGATAGGCCAAGTTACAGGCACTCTTCTCGTTTTTACAGCTTTAACAGCTATACTAGTGGCAAAAGCACATAGAAATCCTGAATATATATTCATTATCTGAATCTGTTTTGATATTTTCTATTTCATAATCTCCTAATTGCTCTACCAAATTTGTCCTATCTGTATTTTTGTGTTTATTAGGACATCTGTTTGCTAAATGTTCTATATATATATATATTATTTAAATGATACAATCCCATAATTTATTAAATCTTGTCAACAAGACTGATAATCAGTTAAGTTGAATTAGAGCAATATGCTATGTTAGCAGCTCAGACAAACTCAATATTTTAACTAAGAGGTGAACTTTTGTTTAAGAGGTTCATGTTGGCCTGCACTTGAAGCCAGAGTACATTGGACCAAATCTAAATAATATAACTAATCGCCAGCGGAACATCTCATGCAAGTGAAGAGGCCAGTCAAGGACCTCACAGATATTGAGATCATAAATCAAATTAGTCAATACACTCAACTAGAATTTGCTGGCTGACTGGCACTGCCAGTGTACCCTTCATCCCACCAAGGACAGCAGTTACACACACTTGTCCAATGTTAAACATCAGTTCCTATGCAATCTTTGCTACTCTCAACTTAGCAAAATTAGAGGCCAAAAAACCCTTCATTTCATTGACAAAACTCAGATGGAAAATGTAGGATTTCACCAATTTGCAATATTACAGAGTGACATGTGACAGAGTTTAAGACAATAGAACCAAAGTGTAATGGTTGTGTGATGTGATTATACATATTAAAAGAATAAAACTACAAACTGGTTACTATATAGTGAAAACATTGGTAACCTGCCACTCCAATCAACTTTTAACCAAGTCCCTTAAATAGTTTCAGAGAATAAAAACAAAGTCCTCTTGATCTTAATTAATATTAGTAAAATGTTCTCAGCTGTCTTCATGTTAAAAATAAGAGCAAAAGACAGATTGGCACCCAGCTTTTACAAGAAAAGACAGATTGGCACCCAATTAAAACAATTGACAAATTTGTCACCCAAGCTTTCTCTGTTAGACAATTTAGCACCCAACCTTTCCTCCGTTAGACAATTAAGCCACCATGGCCGTTAAGTTTGACTAACGGCGTTAAATAAATGACACGTGACCGTTATCTGCTGACGTGCCACGTCAGCATTTTAAAAATATAAAATTGAAAAAATATGGAGAAAATCTTTAAAATTTTATAAAAAATCCAGAAAAATATTTAAAAAAATCAGAAAAAATATATAAACTTTTTTAAAAAATTAGAAAATATAAAAAAAATCCAGAAAAATATAAAAAAATCTAGAAAAAATATAATGTAAACAAATATATATGTTTTAAAAATTATAAATAAAAAATAGGAAATACAAACCAATAGAATTTTTTTAAAAAAAATTAGACACTCCGTAGAGTGTAAAAATAAATTATTTTCAAATATTTTATTATAATTTTTATTAAAATATCTTAAAAATAGAAAAATATAAGAAAAAAAAAAGAAGAAAAAACACACTCCGTATAGATACTAGAAATGCTAACTTCACCCCTCCACACCTCATTTTTTTAGTTTCTCTTTTAGGATAGTGAGTTTGTTGAAGGGATTGAAAAATAAAGTGATAAGGATTTTGTCCATTTTTTTAAAAATCCTATTGGTTTGAATTTTCTATATTTTTTTACATTATAATTTTTCCTCTTTTTATTTTTTCCATATTTTTCTGGATTTTTTTATATTTTTCTGATTTTTTTGTAAAATTTTAAAGATTTTCTCCCTATTTTTACAATTTATATTTTTTAAAATGCTGACGTGGCCAGATATGGTGTCACGTCAGCAGATAACGGTTACGTGTCATTTATTTAACGCCGTTAGTCAAACTTAACGGCCACGATGGCTTAATTGTCTAACGGAGGAAAGGTTGGGTGCTAAATTGTCTAACGGAGAAAGCTTGGGTGGTAAATTTGTCAATTGTTTTAATTGGGTGTCAATCTGTCTTTTCTTGTAAAAGCTGGGTGTCAATCTGTTTTTTTACCCTAAAAATAATGCTCAAGTCAAGTTCACACTCAACTGATTCGGATAGTGGGTTTATAATTGAAAGCTAAACGTCAAGAAAGTAAGGCTAAGGACAGAGGTGTAGTGATACGTGGTCTTACTTTTTGAATAGAAAGGATAGTACTCCAATAACAGCAAGACGCAAGTGTAGTGACAACAACAACACCAAAACCTGACGCCTAGGTACAGAGAATGGAGCATGGATGGTAAGGAGAAAGAGACTTACGGGTCGGGCAACCAAGTGGGTGGGTTGGGTACGAAATCCTTGTAGCAGCCGTAGAACATCGTCTGATGCAAGGAGAACGGGAGGTCGGGGGAGAGGACAAGTTTGGAGATGTGAGACCATGTTTGGGGAGTGGCGGGGCCGTAATTACTGACGATTAGGGCGACTTGCCGGTGAAGTTCGCTAGCCAGCGACGAGGAAATCCCCAGAGCTTAAATATCGGTAGAAGAAATGGAGTCCAGGGACTTGTAATCCATTTTCGTCAAGGATTTGAATTCGGAGAGGAGAACGACGGAAGTAGTTACTGGTTCTGAGTATTATCTTTTTATTTTTTATTTTTATTGATTATATTATTAATTATTAGTAGCTTTGTAAAATTAGTGGAAATAATAAAAATAAAAATTTATTATGAATAATAATTTAACAAATGTTATTATTTAGTATGTAAAATCTTTAAAAGTATATTTGAATTTCTTTCAAATAAGTCCTCTTCTTAACATAGGCAATAATTATATTTCCTTCCAATTGCTTCCAAACTTATCATATATTGAGTTTTTTTTGAATTTTATTAGCAAAAGGGAGCGCGTACATACTGTTTTCATCCGTCTGACTAGAGTAGCAACTTTTTTCATCGGGTGAGTTGGTTTCAGCGTATGATTGCTTTCAGTGTCTCAGTCTAGCTCTTCATTTCCATGTCGCTCATTGAATGACTTGAGCGTCTCGGCTTGACCGTCCATTACCCCCACACTAGAGGTTTTGTAGTCTTTTGTGCTCTGAAGTCACTTGTCATACTACTGCTTTTAGCACCTGGATCTAACGGTTCGATGTTGCACTTCTGTTTTCAGCATCCGCTTTTGTTTTCAGCTTCCAGGGCTTGCAGCTCAATACCGTACGTATGTCTTTAGTGTCCCAGTCTTGCAGCTCGATACCCCCACACTACTGATTTTGTTTCTCTTTGCCCCACCTTGCTTACTGCCATAGGACATCTCTCGCCTGCTAAGAATAGAAAAGAAAGGCTCAAATGGTCAGAAGGGTGGTGAAAAAGAGGTAAGCAGTAAGGGCGAGAAGATGAAAAATAAGAAAAAAAGATAAGAAAGAAGGGTGCAAAGTTTCTAATCATTTCATCGCTTTCCCACGTCTAATGGTGCCTATACCCAGGGGTCTCATGCAAATCCAGCCAGTAAAAAGTCATGCATTCACTCAGAAAAAATCATGGCATGAAAGTTCAAAAGAGCTCACATGGGTAAACAAATGACTGCAAGCGACTAGGGCAAGACATGGATATAGGAGCTAACAGGCAGTGTGGTTGTGCGAGTATATATGCAGTGAGTGAGTGCTTCCTGTACAAAGTGCCTAAATCATTCATTCAAACTAAGGGGTTTTCAAAAACAGGGGCAGTGTTATTTTGGCAAGGAAAACAAATTTTCAGAAAAAACTCCAAGCAAAAATCATGCAAGTATGCAAGTGCAAGGGCAAGCAGTCATGCAGAAAAAAAGAAAACATGCAATCAAGCGAATATGAAAAACACACAAAAATACATAAGTGTCTCACCCCCATACTGAGGCAGCGCATCGTCCTTGATGCGAGAATGGGACTCACACACAAACGAAAAATAGTTCAAAAAGCAGAAAAATAAAAGGGAAGAGAAGGGAAAGAAACGTGGGTTTGCCTCCCACGAAGCGCCTTAGTTATCGTTTAGGGCAAGACGCTGGCTATTCAAATCATTCTGGATCCGGGGGCTCCGCCATGGGGGGATGGAAACCCTCGTGGAATAGCTCCAACCTGTGGTCATGCACCTGAAAAATGATGCCCGTGTCCATATGTTGAATCGCAACTACACCAGGATCATACACTTGCGTGACAAGGTAAGGTCCGATCCACCGAGACTGCGATTTTCTAGAAAAGAGCCTAAGACGAGAATTGTAAAGTAAAACTTTCTGTCCAGTATCAAAGGTCTTAGGAGAGAGCAACTTATCGTAATAAGCTACTGTCTTGGCAATATTGTTGGCAGTCCACGGGGTTGGGTGAGCATTGGGCGTCATGCCATTGCTGGTCGCGGCAGTGGCGACAGTAGTGAGGGCAGGAACCATTGTGTCCTCGGGATTGGTCGTAGTGACGACCGGGTTCACTGCCATGGTGTTGGGGACAGCAGGAATGGGTACGAAGGCTGCTGGAGCTAGTTGAGGAGTGCAAAGGGCTAGGGCAAGCTCCTTGACGTCGACGGTCGTCCATCCAAGGGCCTCGCGGTATCCTTTAAGTGTGGACACCAGTTCATATTCTGCAACAGGATCGAGCTTGCTAGAGATAATGACAGGGAGCGTGTTATACTCGCCAAGGTAGGCGTACTTGAGGTGCGAGGGCAAGTTGTTCAACTCCGACTTTGGGTCCTGCAAAAGAGATGGGAGTTTAGTGTGATCAGCAGGAAGAGGAGAAAAAACAGAAGGAGGAGGGATAACAGAATGCTCTTCCAAAGCAACGACGTCTTCATGCAATATATATGGGGTTGCAAGCGTCAAGGCCAAGGGGTCCAGTGTTGCGGGCGGAATGCTCATGTCTAGGGCAAGCTGTAGAGAATCATCAGTAGCAAGTGTAGAAATATTAGTAACAACAGGGGAAACAATATCAACAAAGTTTACGCTAGAAAACTCGGTGGGGTGTCTCATATCGTCAATCATATTGAACTTGATGGTCTCACCGTCGAATTCAAGAGTAATGGAGGCGTCATGGACATCAATCTTGGCCTTGGCAGTCCAAAGGAATGGCCTGCCTAAGAGCATGTCTATCAGTTTGGTGGATTTCTTATCCTCCATGCTAATCACATAAAAGTCGGCTGGATATAGGAAGTCGCCAACCTGCACCAGAACATCTTCGATAATGCCTTCGGGATATATAACGGAGCGGTCGGCCAGCTGGATGACAACTTGGGTTGGTTTAAGTGGGCCTAGGTCTAGGCTGTTATATATCGTCAAGGGCATTACGTTGATACCTGCACCAAGATCACACATAGCTTTGCCAACGTCAGTGTTTCCAATTTTACAAGGGATGGTAAACATTCCTTGGTCCTTACACTTTGGTGGAAATTTCCTTTGAATGACGGCTGAAACGTTAGCGCCCACACTAATCTTATTCACTCCTGCCAATTTACATTTATTAGTGCACAAAGATTTTAAGAATTTAACATATCGGGGGACATTTTTAATGGCTTGTAGAAGAGGAATATTGACCTGCACCTTGTTAAATAATTCAAAAATTTCTTTATCCTCTTTGTCCTTTTTTGTTTTGACTAACCTTTGTGGAAATGGTGGCTCAAGTACCTTGGTGATGGATTCTTCCAAAAATTTAGAGTTCTCATCTACCTTACGTGGAGAACCGTGTCTTCTAGCAATGTAGACACTTTTTTCTTTTTCCACTTCCGCCTTGGCTTCTTTTGGTTCGGGCACGGGTTCAGGTAGTTCAACGTCTAGGGCAGGCAGCTCGCGGGATGGTATTTTTGTACCACTTCGAAGTGTCATGGCACAGACAGCATATTGCGGGTTGGTTCTGGTTGAGGTGGTAGACATCTTTGGTTCTGTATCTCCTTCATGTCTACAACGCAAGCACTCAACTGTTGTTGTATATCAAGAATAATATTAGTAAGATTCGTTACCTCAACAGCTAGGGGCGGGGGAGGAATTGGTTCTTGAGGAACCTGGTACTGGTACTGCTGATTATGGAGATGATCTGGCTATGGTTGAAAAGGTTGAAGATTGTATGGCGGCTGAGATGGATCTTGGTAATGATGTTGCTGCGGTGACTGTCTAGGGCAAGACGGTTGCAGATTGCACCAACTTTGGTTAGGATGATGTTGTCCTTGGTCATAATTATTGGTATATAGACCAAATTGCCATGGGGCTCCGTTATAATTACCAACCGTATTAACTTGAAATTCATTATGGGTATAGGGGTATGCGTCAGTCGGATAGTTGGTAAAGTTATGAAATCTGTGTGTCTTGGCCTGGACAGTCTGTCTTGCGGCATGGATCTGGATCATACTAGTCAAGGTGGCGATTTATTTTTCCATAGCAAGCATAACGTCTTCGCCATTGGCCATGTTGGGGAATTCGGGGGGGGAGGGGGTGATGTTTTCAGCGTCTAGGTCTGGATGTCCTGCCACACAAACAAAAGAAAGAAATCAATACCAATAGTCCCCGGCAACGGTGCCAAAATTTGACGTGCTGTCGAGACACCTCAAAAATAATATAAATATCCTATAACAAGTGCACAATTAAACTGTGTATAGTGGTACAGGGTCGATCCACAGGGACTAAGGCGACACTGTCTTGTGTTGTGCAGCAAGGGCAAACAGATCAAAACAGTAACAAGTAACGGGGGATTTTTAAGAGTTGATTGATTAATGTCTAAGAAAGCAGTAATAAACAGTAATAAAAAGGGTAATAAATAAATCAGTAGAGAAGGGAGTTCCCAGTAGGAATCTATCTCGGGTTGCTTTCAAAGTTGGCTGATCACGGGTGCAATGATCGTCTATCCCTCGCTGGTAGACGCGCTATGGGGACCAGGTGCGTTTAGGTCCCCTGCTTCCTTTCGCACGAGAAACTACCCCAAGGTACGTTTATGAAGTAGTCTTGACGCTTCGTCGTCTCCCAAGGTGCGTTTATGGAAGCAATACTCGAAGGCCCATGAAGATGAAGGAAGACGCGTCCAGGGTGAGAAACTCAGTACGTTCGAGGCTCTACCCTGATAACTTACTTAACCCAACCGAATGAAACCAGCGACCTGATGACTCTGATTAGTTGTCTACTTTACCCTGCAGCTTCCCGTTAGTTATAACCACAGTGATGACTTTAATCGCCTAGGGCAAACAGCTAGTTGATCAGACTAGAAGTAGTCCTAGTAGAATTGACAAGAAATTGTTAACTAATTAAATACCAACCAAGGATATATTAATTTCAATTCGACCTCGCAGCCTTCTTAAGCAACCTTTGATGATCCTACCAAGAACAAATGAGCTTAGCCACTCATATTAAAATTAAAATAAATAAAATAAAAGAAGAAAATACGAAATAGTATTGAATGTTACTGGCTGGAGCAAAGCTCCGGTTTATTACAAACAGAAAAGAGAAGAAGAATGGTGGTGGTTGCCTCTCCAAAGAGGAGGACGTGCTGGTAGAAGATGGGTTGAATGAATGATGAAAACCCTAAAGCTAAAAGGGTTTTAAAAGATAAAATTACAAAAAGGGAAATTCTAAAAATAGAAATTAATTAAAAGGGAAAATTCTAATTTAATTGGAGTTGATCTTGGAATATTTTCTTGCCAAAATGGGAGAGATTTGGATTAATGGGGCTGATTCTCTGATTTTCCTTATTCATCGATTTTCCTTTTCTGCGATGGAACCTCTACTGCCGCGTGCGTACAACTGCAAGGGCAAGCTGCTGCCTGCATGCTGCAAGGGCAATCCGCTCAAAACCGTCAGAAATCCAGTGATAAGTGCATCTTTTGAGATTTCCTTTCCAAAAGCCCTGATCTGTTAAATAGTAGGAAAACAAGAGAAAATCAGTAGCATCACGATCAAAAAGGGTTAGGAAAGGAATGGAAAATTAATACAAAATGCATCATATCATATTTGCATAGATTGTTGGAGATTGGGTTGATGTACTCGCCGCGTGTGTAGAAGCTCGCTTGCAGTCGCATGTTCTTTTCCTTGAAGCAGTATAGTAGTAGCTTTCTCCAAAGAAACTTGGCAAGTTTTGCACAGATCAGTGTTTTTGTATGGTAAACTCCAAAATTTAAGGAGCAACATTACTTACAGGAGTAGATTTTTGTTTCATTGATGATATTATAGCCATTGATGTAGTTTTTGCAAATATGATATCATAGGACTAGAGTTTGATAGATATCATGAGAAATGTATCTTTATGCTTGCACCATATTACATGTAATGTGATCAGTTGATGGATGTTACAGACAAATGAAATTCTCATTTTTTACTGTCCTATTTACTTAAATAATTCGTTTCATAACCCCATGACTCAACTCATGAATTTTTCATTGATATTTTTTTAATGGCGAAAAATGATATGATGGTGTACATGGTTTCATTTATCACCCCATGACTCAATCCATAATTTTATAAATTTTTTTTATGGGTAAATTTTAATTTAGGGGTATAATGGTCAAATAAGTAAAATGAAATCATTTCTTAGCCATAAAAAACAATGTGCTCATTTCAATTCAATTGAATTCTTATAATTTTATAATGTTATATCAATTACTAGAATTCATTCATTAATAGAATTCTAATTGAATTCTATTAACGTGAACTCATACATGATTTAATACCAAACACCTCCCTATGAGCGCGTGGCGGCCGGTGTCATTGGAGTTGGTCGATATGGTATAATTTACGGCGTCATGCGGCTTCGGCCCAACTGGACCCGCGTATTGGCGGGTGGATGGGTGGCGTGAACGGAATGACCACGGCAGGCGGAGCCGTAGAGGTATGTCGTTTGCTTTTTAGTTATGGTTTTCAACGTAAGTTCCACTCCGGCCCTTAAAAGTTAAAAACAGTTAAAATTTGCAAGCCAGTTTTTAGGCCTGGATTCAAATCAACTCTTCTGGGTTTGCTGTTTTTCGCCCATCATTCATCTGCAAATGCTTCAATTCGTCATACTTTGAGTTTGCCTAATAAGTGAATGTAATATTTCTGTGTAGGAAAAGAGAATATCTCGAATGTCAACTCTATAATTTTAATCTTTATAGTAATTAAAAAATTCAAATAAAATTAAAAAAAAAACAATTTTTTATGAAATTTAATCAAAAAAATGTTACAAATAAAGTAAAACTAGGACCTAAGAAAATAAAAAATAAAAATAAAATTTTTATTTACAATTTATTTTTAAAAATATTTCTCATGTATTTTTTCAATTTCTTTTTTGGTTGAGTTTAGGAAATTCTCCTATATTTGTTATATTTTTTCTCAAATTTGCATATTTTTCTGAATTCCCGTATGGTTTTTATTTTTATTTTTTTAACTATTACAAATGTTAAAATTGTAACTTTCAGAACTCTATAGGGTTGATATTACCAGTTTTTAAACTATAAGTGATTTAGTGAAATATTTTGTAGACTAAAGTTCTTTATGTGGTTTACCCTTTTCATACACATCTAACCATTTCTTTGCGGATAGTTGTCTTAAGTGTGTGGAAGTATTGAACAAAAATACTACACCGGAAAGATAGAGAAATAAAAAGCAAATACAAAAGACGTTAATTTTTTAATAAAATGAGGCATTTTGGAAATATCATGAGAGTTTAGACCCAAAACAGACTCTATTATTTCATGCACAAAGATTGTGACAGTTTCATAACAGAAATAAATCTTTTTGGGTTCTTTTTCATTTTTAATCTAAAACCATAAGGTTTGAATTTATGGTAAAAATATCAAACTATTCACACCAACTATATTTATTAGTATCACACGCAATAAAATATTATACTATTTGTTTTTAGTGGTTAAGGAAAAAGAATAGGAAAGAAAATCTTTTGACTTGTGCAGGTAAAGTTAAGTTGTAGTTTAATTGATTAGTACATACTAATTTTTTTGTGGAAACTATCAGTAATTCGATTACCATATTGAGTGTCGATTACTCCGGATTCGAGTCAGGCACACCGAAGAACGGTAAAATTTTCTCTCATAAGTTTTAACATAACTGTCAGTTTTAAAGAAATTGACACATCAATATCGATATTTTTAAGTTTAAAAAATTCATCAACATTTTTTTTCCCATAACAAACTGCCTTAATAAAAAAAAGAAGATTTCGTATTATAGTAAGTAAGTAATAAAAGTTCAAATTAATAAAATTAACAACACTATTATTAATGTTTTATAAGTAATTAAGTTGTTAGATAATTAAATTAAAAATAATTGCTGATATGGAAATAATGTCAAATATTTTGGGGGCAGAATGTAAAATAAATAATTTATTTTGGGGTGATAGGATATGGAAATGATGCCAAATTAGTGTCAAATTAATACCAATCCTATTTAATTGTATAGAATTTTATTTTTTGTGGGGGACTTTTTACCGGTTGATTTATATGCTTATAAATAGTACATACCATTTTTATAGTATAGGTCAATTTGATCTCTTATATTATAATCATAATTAATAATATTACTAATTTTTTTTACTTATGCTTATATCGAAGTTTTCGATTGTATTGGTGGGTATGTAATTCATAAGTTGGTTGGCGGATAATAAAAATTCCCGGTTGTGCTCGGCGTAAGCAAAGGCAGCACTTGTAGGAGGCTAGGTGTGGGGTGGCGTGGCGGTCGTAATCAACTGGTCAGACAACATTAGGTGTTTTTTTCTAACGAGCCCGATGATTGCGCACCATTAGATGCAAAAAGAGAAAAATAAAAGTCAATCACCACAAATTTAGTCCTCAGCTGTCTGATTAAAATAAATAAGTTTAGAATCCGAGTTTACGTACCACTAAATTATAAATTATCTTATTTAGTTGAACGATAAAAAATTATTTATTTATAATTTAAGTTTTAGGTTCGTGAATAGAGAAAAAAAACGATACTCAAAACGATAAAAAATTACAAATAATCCCATACTAATAATGTAGTACCTAACACAATTTTTTTTAACGTTACTGAAACTCTCACTAATGCTTGCCATATTTAGTTAACTTTGCACATATGCAAAATGACCGCCCCGGTCAATGAAAGAAAGAAAGAAAGTCCTTCCTCAACGAGGTGTCAATAAGTTCCGAGTCCCGAAGTCCCGGTCCCGGTCCTGGGTTTTTTTCCGGGACCGGGACCATATTTTTGGTCCCGTTTTGTTCCGGGATCAGTCCTGTCCCGTTTTTTTTCGGGTCGGGACCGGGTCCCGATGAAAAACGGCCCCGGATATATGAAAAAAGATTAGTTTAGTCCCTTTACTCCTTTAGGTAAATTAGGTTATGCACGCACTCTCTCCCTCATTCTCGCACAGCCGCGCCGCTCCGATTCCATCTCACTGCTAAACCCAGTCACCGCCGTCACCCGTCACCCTGTCACCGCCGCCCATGGCTTCTCTTCTGTTCACCGCCGAAAAGCATTCTCGGATTCTCCTCTCTCCCTCATTCTTGCTCCGATTCTGATCTCTCACTGTCAAGTGTCAAACCCAGTCACCGCTGTCACCGTTACTCAGTCACCGCCGCCCATCGCTTCTCTTCTGTTCACCGCCAAAAAGCATTCTCGGATTCTCCTCTCTCCCTCATTCCATTCCATTTGCTTGCTATACTAGATTTTGTTTTCCCGTCACTCTTTGATCCATGAATCTGTTTTGGCATAAATGCTTATTAATATTTACAAAGCATGCATATTAGTTAAAAAGAAGCATTACAATTTAGTGTGTTTGTGTAGCAGTAGTACTTAAATTCTGCATAATCCATGATGAATTGATTAATTGTAGCCGCCGCTTATTAGGTTGTTGATTTTGGTTGGTAGCAATGGATATTTTGCAGAAATTTTTTTAGATAGATTTTAAATATTTTGCAGATTTTTTTTTTATTTTGAAAAAAAGGAAAACCCGGGACCATTTTTTCCCGGGTCTGGTCCCGGTCCTGGTCCCGGAAACATTTGATGGGTGGGGACCGGGACTAGGATTTTGGCCCCATTTTTTGTCGGGACTGGTCCCGACCCGAAGGGGCTCGGGTCTACTGGTACCGGTCCCGACCCGAATTGACACCACTAACGACATTAAGGGAGTGTTTCATAATAAACTAAGTAGTAGCCAATTTTAAGTTTATTAAAGATCAAATATCAGTATGGTAAATATATTCATGTTTAAATTCAAAAGCAAGTCATTTAAGGGTTGTTTAATTTTTGGAAAATTTTTCAAAAATTGGAAATATTTCCAAAATTTGTTTCACAGCAATATTTTCCCAAATGGAAAATTTTCTAGTTCTCCAATTACTATTCAGTTTTGGAAATAATTCCAAAATTAACACTACAAACACTCCAACTTTTAGAAACACCATATTTGATGTTTTCCAATTTTTCCTTCACTTTATTTCCAAAGTGGGGTCTACAGGTCAACTTTACTCTCTCTCATCTTTTTTAATTTTTCTTTCATACAAAAACTCAATCTTCTTACTTAATGCTTTGAACAAAATAAATTAAAAGTTACAAAACCATAATCTTCATCTCAAGATTAGTAATTATATATTCACTTTTCTTATTTTTATTAATATTTTATAAATGGGGTTTAAACTAATTTAGAATTAATTTTAAAAAAAAATCCTACCTAAAACACTCCCTTCAAACTAATATTTAAAAAATGGGTCTTGTGACGTGGCGGGATGAGATTGGTTTTCCAAATGGAAAATTTTGGAATTAATTTCATTTGGAGAAAAATATTGTTGTGCAACAGATTTTGATTATTGAATTTTACTCGTATGATTTTAATTCGGAATATTAGTTAGTTAAATATCAATTATGAAGTATTTTTATTACAATTTGTATCAATCTACATATTAATTTTAGCTCAACCAATCCATATTGTTAACATAAAAAAGAAACAATGTTATGTTAGACATGTCTACCCTCATAATTTATAAATATACAAAATCTATTCACGTTAAAGATCAAGTATAAATATAATAATTCCGTTCATGAAAATAAAATACATAAAATTTTCTTGAATTATTTGTTCATGACGTGAATACTACAAACTCGAAATTGTATTCACCTAAGAACTATTTGTTTTTTAAAACGAAAACTACTACTTTTGTTAAATCAATTTTTTTTGAATTAAAAAAACAATGTTAGTTTTTTTAATTTTTGAAGATTAATAAACTAAATAGTAGCCCATTTTAATTTTGTAATTTTGTTAAAGATCAAATATAAATATGCTAAATCTATTCACGTTAAAGATCAAGTATAAATATAATAATTCCGTTCATGAAAATAAAATACATATAAAATAGTCTTAAATTATTTGTTCATTACGTGAATACTACAATATCAACATTCAAAATATACTTAATTTAAATTGTTACTTCTTCATATTCTAACAACTATTATAATTAGTTAAATATCAATTATGAAGTATTTTTATTACAATTTGTATCAATCTACATATTAATTATCAAAATTATGAGGATAGACATGTCTAAAATAACATTTTTTTTTAGATTAACAATATGAATTTATTGAACTAAAGTATTAAAAAAAAATTAATTTTTTTTGAAAAATGTTTTCCAAATGGAAATATTTCCGAAGTGAAACAGATTTTGGAAATAATTCCAGTTTTGGAAAATTTTCAGAAAATTCTCCGTAACTAAACAGCCCCTAAGAGTTTCTTACAACTCCGAACTCTTAACTCGAATCATATGATCTAAGGCTGTCCACCGACATACCGTACCGAAAATACTGAATTACCATACCAACCGAACGCAAATTTGATCGGTATTTTTTTTGCTAAATTCGGTATTCGGTATTTCGGTACGGTACCGAAATATTATTCGGTACGGTACGGTAACGTTTTTGGTAGGCCGTACTGAAATAATCAATTTGATGGGCATGGGCTGGACAGATGGGCTTGCGTGGGGTGGGCTGGGCAAACCAAACATTCTTCCTTAATCCTTACTCATCTTCTCAAATCGACGATCCATCGTTCTATCCTCTCCCTCACCACTCCTCCCTTCTACTCATCTTCAAATCGACGATCCATCCTCTCCTTCTACCCCTCACCGGCTCACCCTCACCGGCTCACCCTCACCGGCCCACTGTCGCCTACTACGACGACCTCGTCAAAGACCCCGGCTACACCCGCCGTTTCCCTCTCCTTAAACGTTGCTGGTATGCTTCCTGCCCTAATTTCATACGCATCAATTCATTACATAAACCCTAATTAGTAATTATTTGCTCCATGGATGGTAGCCTCATCTGGAATAGCTTGTTCTGGAGAGTAACGCTATTTGGGCGTTTGATTTCATTTCATTTTTCCAGTCGCGATTTTTATTTTCTGGGAACGATTCGTGAACCTATTATTGTGCAACATAAACTTGACATATCTTGGCTTCATCTGTTCGTGCTCTCTCTCTTTTTGCTTCACTTGCTTTTGTCAATGATGTTAAATCATGCAGTATGAGTCCTTGCTTTAACATCATCTAAAAATGAGAATGCTAGAAAGTAGAAACCTATCTCTAGGTGGGAGCTGTGTTGTCCAATACGTTTCCTTGTGATAATCTTATTTTCTTTGGATTTAATCATTTCACATTTACTGTCTGCATCTCAATCAATGTTTTCTTTATTAGCTTTGCCGTCACGTTTCTTCGCATGCTTTCAAGTTTAAGGTAGGAATTGGTTTCAATCCATGCTGATATTCAAATTACTTAATTGAGCTACTTTTTTCAGTTCTAATTAAGTTATTTGTTTGTTAATTATCAGTCAAAAGTTTCTGATATTCTTCTCAGAAACTTTTCTATCACATCTTTATATGCCACTAACATATTTCTGCTCAGTTCTGTTTGCTCTACTGTATAATTAATACACTTGAGATGGGATAAAGTCATTGAGACAGAAGTGAGTGTTTGATGCTAGTGCTATGCATGCAACTTTCTCCACTATCTCTACTGCTCTAAAAGACCATTAGGACCCAAATGGTGTTCTTTCTTTAATCTCTTCACTTGCCACGTATGACTGATAGAAATGTGTAACCACTTGGGGAGTGGTCCCAACCCAACCATGTCCTAAATTGAGTTCTTCCAATAAGAAAAATATTGTTATCCTTTCTGTTGGTTTTTGCATTTTTAATTTTATAACTTGGAAGTGTAAGTAGTGGATCACTGCAGCAGAATGTGAAACTTTCCATCTGGTAGTCACTTGTTATGCATGCTAGTAGGTTGAATTTTAATCAGCTTGTTTGATTAAGTGTAATGCTTTGCGATTTGAGTTTTGGTTGGATTTGAGGATGGTCTATCGCATCTGGCAGCTAGGTTTCCAGCAATACTATTTAAACAGCAATTAACTGCTTGTGTCGAGATTTTTTTTGGCTTGATCAGAAACAACTTGAAGAAAGAATTATCACCACTGCTGGGTTCATGCATTCAGGACTGCCACTTCATCCTGCACCGTCTGATACGATGAAATCGATGACAAACACGAACCACACAAATAGAATTAGAAAAAAAAATTAATATCATAATAATTTATTTTTTTCCATACTAATTTTACTATTTTAGTCAACTTGTAGAGTTAAGACGAAGAGTAGTTAAGTAGCAGCTCTGCATTCCAAGAAATTAAATTAAATTAATGATTTAAGGATGAGAAAACAGAAACATAATTAAATAAATGTTAGTATAAGAAGCAAAATGCTTGGCACAACTCTGTTAGATGATCTTCTTCTTTTACAGAAGAAATCTTTAGTAGTTTTGTTCACATTCCCAATCAACTCTCACATTCTTTTTCTCTATCTAAAAAAGCAGCTCCAGGAAGAATATTTTAGGAAAAAAGGGATGAGGGTCTAGAGAGAGATGGAGAGGTAAGACAGAAATTACAAAAAAAGTTATAGAATGAAGCAGCAAAGGCAGCCAAATTGGATTGGATTTGGACCTAAAATGCTCAGATTTCTTGTACTCTGGCTTCTCCTCTTTTGCTTCTCTCTGTCTGCTTGTTCTGCTAGACGAGGTGAGTACCCTTTTCATCCCTTTCTTCTCTATTTTCCTCCTCATTCTTGCTCTTTAAATAAATTGGAGGTTCTGGTTCTTGTCCAATGCACATGTGGATTCATGGATGCCTTATGAGCTTAATTTGAAGTTTGTTGTACCTCATTTTAGTTTGGATTAACAAATGTGCTGTCTTTTTTGGATTCTCATTCTTATCTGTTGAAAATAGCAAAGCTTTCATCTTTCTTCAGTATTGGGTTGTTCTTGTTTCATTCCAGTTTTGAAGATTTTGTTCATGTGCAATATTACAGTGGAAGTCAGTTCTTCTACTAGTATATCTAGGAAAGTCATTTTGTTTATGTGCAATATTACAGTGGAAGTCAGTTCTTCTACTAGATTTTGTAAATTTTGAACAGGAAGAGCATTTTCTTTCCTCTGCTAATGTTAAATTGGGTGCAATTTGGTTCACATCACCAGTATTGCTGTGTTTGAGTTGGATATTCTTGCTTCCTTCTTTGTGTGTGTAATTCAAGAGATTTGTTCTCCTTCTACAGCTCCATGGGCTATGCGTATTAGCTGTGGATCTCGTGTCAATGTCCACACTCCACCAACCAACACACTCTGGTATAAGGATTTTGCATATACAGGAGGAATTCCGGCCAACGCGACACGAAATCCCAGTTTCATCAGTCCGCCACTGCCAACCCTCCGCTATTTTCCCCTCTCTGAAGGTCCCAACAACTGTTACAATATTAATAGGGTGCCACATGGATATTATTCTGTAAGGGTCTTCTTTGGATTGGATGCTAATCCTAATTTTGATGATGAACCTTTATTTGACATTTCTGTAGAAGGCACCCAAATCTATTCTCTAAAATCTGGCTGGACTACTCAGGATGAACAAGTGTTTACTGAAGCCCAAGTGTTTCTTTCTCGTGGAACAGTCTCTATCTGTTTTCATAGCACGGGTCATGGTGATCCAGCAGTCCTTGCAATTGAAATTCTTCAGGTTGATGATAGAGCATACTACTATGGCCCAGGCTGGGGCCAGGGCTCAATCCTACGGACAGCCACTAGATTGAGCTGTGGTAATGGGAAACCAAAATTTGGTGTAGACTACAGTGGGAGCCAATGGGGTGACGATAGATTTTGGGGTCCCATCAAAACTTTTGGCCAGGGTGGTGATCTGGCCATATCTACTGAAAGTAGCATTAAGCAGGCTTCAAATCCAAACTTTTACCCGGAAGCTCTTTATCAGACAGCCATTGTTAGCACTGATTCTCAGCCAGATTTAGCATACACAATGGATGTAGACCTGAATAGGAACTACTCAATTTGGTTGCACTTTGCTGAGATTGATTCTACAATCAGAGATGCAGGGCAGAGGGTATTTGACGTTTTGATAAATGGTGATGTTGCATTTGAAGTAGATGTTGTCAAAATGAGTGGAGGTTCTCATTCTGCTCTCGTGCTTAATACTACTGTTGCTGTTAATGGGAGAACTTTGACCATAACGTTGCATCCAAAGGAAGGCAGTCATGCCATGATAAATGCCATTGAGGTCTTTGAGATTGTTACAGCCGAGTCCAAAACTTTGGTGGCAGAAGGTACGTGTACTACATCTGTTTATGTGGATAAGTTTGTGCCTAGTTTATGGATTTATTTGGTTTTTGCATTAAAGATGTGTGCTATCGCATGTCTAACATGCATATGTGGATCTACTTATCGCCCAGTGTTCTGTTCATTCATTGAAGCTCTACTGCTAAGCATTTGGCCTTTGTGTGTGCTCTAAATAGATTGCGAAAATATCTGCTTTGTTGAAATAACTACAATTTGCTGGTGTATATTGAAATTCCCTGTTTATTGATTTCTTATAGCTGTTAAATAATCTGTAGCCAATTTGCTCTAATTGGATCTGGCAATGTGTAAAAAAGGATATTCTAAAATTGGAAGTTGGTGTTGGGGATATAAATCCCTCATCAGCTATAGTCCTTGGTTTATAATGTCTTAGATGCAGTGGTGCTGGTCTTTGTAACACACATTGGATATTTTGACCAATATCTTTCTATGATCTTCTTGCTTGGAGATTACCTTCCAGCCCTCCTTAGTTTATATCACTAATTTGATGACACATTTTTCCGTATTCTAGTTCGAGCATTACAAACATTAAAGAGTGCATTGGGGCTTCCTCTTCGATTTGGGTGGAATGGGGACCCATGCGTTCCCCAACAGCATCCATGGAGTGGAGCGGATTGCCACTTTGACAGAACTACAAGCAAGTGGTTCATCGATGGACTGTACTTCCTTGATCATTTCTCTTATATGAATTTTTATCTGTCAATATTCAATTTTCTATCCGTGGGTGAATATGGTAGAAAACTTTGAGGATTTTAGTTTTTATACTTGAACAATGAGAAATTAAAATCTTTTCTTGATGTTTTCATCTTCTTCTCAGACATTATAATTCTGCAGCTTATTTCATGGTCTTCTACTTTCTTGATTAAATCCAACTAGAACCTATATTATTCATATGACCTTTTGGCTTATTGACTTTTTTTGGTTTCCTCTTCCTGTACTTACGGGTGGCTAGGGTAAAAGGGGAGATTTTCAACTTGACGGCTGATTTTTTCAAAGGAAATCTGTCTCTCATTGAATCAGTTTTCCATTTACTTATCATTACCAATACCTTTGACTTCACCTATAGTTCTTTACTAAAGGAACAAACTCTTCCAATTAACAGACACTAGAGACTATTAACTTGATTCCTAAGAAGCAATATAACATTAACATTTTTCACTAATTATTTTTATACTTGTCCTGGTCAGGGCTCTTGACAACCAAGGTCTGAGGGGTTTCTTGCCGAAGGACATATCCAGACTAGTTCATTTACAGAACATGTAAGTTTCTAGCATGTGTTCTTGTGTGCCTGCGCTTTTGATTTTGAACTTTGATCTAGAAATAATATCCATCTCTAAGCATTTCTATTTCTTAATCTTTTGTAACTGGTGTAATTGCAGAAATTTGAGCGGTAATAGCATCCATGGGGCCATTCCATCATCAATTGGAACAGTGGCTGGTTTAGAAGTACTGTAAGTTAAGCTTATTCAGTTTTCTTGTTCTTGTCTGTAGTTTCTATACCGAATGAATTATCCACCATTGTTCAAAGGACTTGTGTATTTATGAACCATATTGTGATTCTGTTTCCATATCTGATAATATTTAGTTGCATGGCAGGGACCTATCCTATAATTTCTTCAATGGATCAATTCCCGAAAGCCTTGGACAGTTGACATCATTGCGGAGACTGTGAGATCTTTTTACAGCTAGTTGATTGATGGTGGTAAAAGTTGAAAAGAGAAGTCTAATTAAAGTTTAATGGTGCAGGAATCTAAATGGAAATTCTCTATCCGGAAGAATCCCAGCTGCACTAGGAGGAGGAGGAAGACTTTTGCACGGAGCTAGCTTCAAGTATGTTCCTGTAAACCTCACTCTTAAACAATGTGCTCTATTAGTTCAAGCTACTAAAAGAATATGTGCATGCGGAAAAAGCTGTAGTTACACTTATTTCTAACGAAGCCCGCGCTCTATCATCATATTGAAGTACTTTTCTTCAGTTTCACTGATAATGCAGGCCTTTGTGGTCTGGACTTCCTACGTGTGGGGCCCATCTCTCCGCAGGTGCCAAAATAGGTATTGCATTTGGTACAACTGTGGTTTTCCTCCTTATGGTAATCTGTTCAGTGTGTTGGTGGAAAAGACGGCAGATCATTCTCCGAGCACAGCAGATTGCAGGTAAGCATGTTTATGATTATAGCTCAAAGGGCAAAGATGTATACATCAGTAACATCACAGCATAGTTTGCTTTTTAAACTTGTTGAACAAGTGTATTGTGGGATGAGGTGGTAGAGAACACCTAGCTGTAGCCGGTAACTGATACCGGAGACCTTCCACTTCCCTTGTCCTGGTGTGCAAGTATGCCGAGCAGTGTATCAAATATTGCAGTTGAGTAAGACTCTTTCAAGTTTAACTACATTGTGCCTTCTTTTGTTATCGTGCAGCTAGAGGAGCTCCGTACGCGACAGCGAGGACCAATGCGTCACATGGTATTCAAATGACGAGACATTACAATCATGGTCATGCTCGGACAGCTGTAGAGAACGGACCCAGCTTACTCTCGGGATTGTTCAAATAATTACAAGAATCCAATCCGTTTGAAATATACTTTAGTTCTGTTTTGTGGATTGGGATTGTTTCATAGGTGATCTCTCGATCGAAGGGCTACCGATTTGGGATCGAACCCTTGTGGGAGTCAGGGTGCCAGGTGCCAGCTGTTGTGTAGATTGTTTTGAAATTTTGTGTTGTGAAGTTAGTGAAGTCTGATAGAAACAACCCCCAAAAGATGGATGGGGTTTTGAGCGTTGGACATTGCTTCAGTTCTTTATCTATAGGAGAAATGCTAATGTAGAAATGACGTCATTGTCAACAAAGGATTCTGCCCTTCTCCAACAAATTCTACAATACCGTAAGAAAATCTATTATATTTTTAACAGCTGTTTCCATTAAAAGAAAAAGAAATCTGAAAACTAAAATCACGGGAACCTCACGCCTCTTCAACAAATTCTACAATACCGTAAGAAAATATAATACAATATTTAAGTTGTCAACGGGTAATTTTTTTATGTTTTTAAAAATAGATTTGCTACTCACAAAAATGATAAAAATATTATTGTATTAATTTCAAAAGATTAAACTAAATACAAGGTATTAATGTACAAAAAATAAGGATTTGAATGAGTACCATTTACATATATGAAACTAGATGCATTTCTCTCAATTTTATAGGAATTTGAGTTAAACAGGGAGGCTCCCCATCTCTGTCGATCGTAGCCCTAAACCAAGATGTTTCATTAGAACACATACGTGAGTGAGCAACTCCCCACCTCTGCCCAGTCCGTCAAGATGCTCTCTCCATTAGCAGCGGATGGCCGCACAGCCCAAGCATTTCTATCCAAATCTTGCTTATCTGATGTCCCACTTGCGCTTGGCGTCGACCAACTCTTGCAATTTCTTTGCTAGTTTGTAACCAAGTACTAGGGGATCAAATTCATTTGATAGATCCTCCTGAAGCAGCACAGCCCAAGCATTCGTCTCATTTACTGATATACTTCCCATCTTACCAGTAAGCATTCTCATCCACTTTGAAGAAATTAAAAAATAGGTTTTCGTGTAGTAATCTGTTCCCTTTGGCAACATAGATGGTCTCATCACCATGAGATACATCATGTAATCTGATAGCCATTTGCTAACTTCGCATTCGAGGGAGAGGTTTTCCGCATCTCTGTGAAGATCATCATAGTAACATAAATCAGTCACAATGTGCCATATAAAGAGGCTCTGGTAGAACTCCGATTCCACGACTCTTTTGCATTCTACGTATACGGGATGATCTTTCATACGTTCAAGCACGCCATCCCCGCGCTGAGCCGTCAGTTTACCATGCAATTCGACGACGACTTCCCGAGGAGTGGCACGAAGCTTTTCACCATTTTGTAGAAGCTGGTTGAAGATCATTTTCTTCAGTTTAGGTTTGATAATACATGAAAAAAGGACAAGGCCAAAAAAGACCTTACACGATCCCAGGACCTAGTCTACCTGAGACTAGGCCACGAAAGCAAGGAAAGGATGCCCCGGTAGATCTCCCACGAGGGATGCTAACGACAGGGTAAAGCAAACGAAAGGTATCCTGCTAGCTAACGAAAGGTTACCCGTTAGACCTCCCAGAAGAGGGCTAACGGAAGAGCAACACAAACGGAAGATACCCCATTTACCGGTGCCGACATACTTACCGGACAACCCTGCTGAGTCACACGATAAATGATCACTCTCAAAGTCCATTTAATGCAGAGGTGACGACAATTAATGCGGACTCCAGATCAATAGACGGCGGACGCCAGGTAATCCTAGACAAAACAAAAAGCCTTTAATACAGAAGCGATGGGCATTAATGAGGAAGTGAGGGCATTAATTACACTCATCATAGGCTACACATAGCCTGCAATACGGGTCCCACTAGGCTCAGGAAGCTAAGCAAAGATGGCCCTATAAATACCGCCACCCCCCATCCAGAAAGGGGGACAGACAGACATCACTACAATAAGCATAAGCTCCTACTCCGGTAACTTTCCCTTATTCTCACACATATTCGTACTATCCACGATTCTAACTTGATCGTCGGAGGCTCTACGCCGGAGCCCCCCCCCCCCCCCCCCCCCCCCCGGGCTCTTTGCAGGTTACGCCTGAGGCAATCCCACCGCTCCACCATCATGGCTATTGACAGAATAGTACATACCCCATAACACAAGTTATCATTTAGTGCTCTCGTTGAGAGGATTTAGATTGTCAAGTGAGTCTTTCTTGAGATCTAGAGACTACATACCTTCCCACGCTTACCAAACGGAAACTCATACTAAAATATGGCATCTCACGGAAATATGGCATCCCAAGGAAATATGGCATCTCACGGAAATATGGAATCCCACGGAAACATGGCATCCCAAGGAAATATGGTATCCCAACAAAATATGGCACCCCAAAAAATCCCTCGGCTATTCCGGCCGCGAGCCGGCCCGAAACTAGCTTTCGAGACTTTTTCACTCCCCCGACCGGGGCGACGTCGGAAAGAAATCCTCTCTCAATGAACCGACGGCTGGACTTCTTGGCCAACCCAGATACTCCCTTTCCTGTCTTTCCGGACACGGAAGCCAACATCTGTGGCAATCCTAACGAATTCGATACTCCTATCGCTACACCACCTGGGGATCCATTGGCGATCCCGCAAAGCAATCTTGCCGCAGCTAACACGGTCAGATCTAACGTGATTAACCCCGCGCCCTTCGCGGGGGAGCAGGAGGCAATCCTACACAGAAGAATCGATTACCTGGCATCCTTGATCGGTAATAATGTCCCACGAAACGCAGCCCATGCACCTAACGTACAGCCAACTCCACTTCGAGATCCACCCAGGGTGGACCCCTCTTTCGCGGAATACTGGCATAATCCCCATCCTGAAATACCTCAATACTACCCCCAATATCCTGAGGCACGTCCTACCTTCTCAGCACCACCATTTGTCAACACCACCGTAATTCCAGAGCCGTATGAGAACAGACGGTATGGTGATGAGATAATTGGCACGCCCTACCGACAGTCTGTAGAACTCGGTAGGGAAGGAAGGGCGGAAAGAAGGGAACGAGAAAGGTCACCAGTGCCCTTACGATCCGGGTTGGCGCATAAACCATTCCATCGAGAACACAACGCTTGGGAGGATGAGTGCGAAAGGGTCCCCTCCGTGGCCCATCGAGCCAGGAGCGAGCCGGACACTAATCCAAAAAGTCCCCTTACGCGAAGGGTGCGAAGGCATCATGTCAGCCAACGAATAAAAGTCCCTGTAGATATCTACACTGGCAACTCAAATCCCATCATTCATGTGACACGAGTAAAAAACAACGTCATATTCCAGTCAGAGAAAGATGAGGCCTTGTGCCAGGTTTTCGTACTAACACTATCGGGATTGGCAAGTACGTGGTACGAGGCTCTACCACCAGGGACGATAGATAACTTCGCAACGTTGGAAGGAAAGTTCCTCAGCCGGTTTAGCAACCAAATTCCTTTGAGAAAGTCCTCAACAGTCATATTCGAAATCGTTAAGGGAAGGGAGGAATCCCTCAAAGTCTACCTGGACCGATTCAACACAAAGTTAAGTCAAATACCCGATGCTACCGCTGATTTTGCGGTAGAAGCCTTAAGGAAAAATTGTGGCTATAGCAAATTGGGAGACATGTTAGCATCGGATCCACCCCTTACCTTAGATCTCCTAAGGACCAAGGCAAATAACTACATCAAACTAGAGGAAGAGGACTATCAGAGGGAGTGTCATGAGGAAATACTACCCCAAAAGACAACACCAAAAAATGCACCAACAGAAAGAGGTACCCAGAATGCGGCAACACCTAGACCCCCTAGTAGGAGGATCGACTTCCCACCAAAAAGACAAGCAGATTTCTATCGGGGAAGGCAAATCAACCTACAACCAGGAAGACCAACGCACTTCGGTAGCAGCAGAACTACCGGAATTGCTAGCACCCCTATGGTTGCAAGGAAAGCGAAAATCCTGGCGATCATCGAAAGGAAAGGTCTACCTATAAACTATCCTTACACCCCGCCCGGTGAAGCTGTCGGCGGGAACAAGAGTTTATACTGCGGCTTCCACAAAGTCGTCGGGCAAGATACAGAAGGATGCACGGTGCTAAAGGGAGCCATCGAAAGGTTAATCGCAGATGGTCATTTGCACGAATACATCAGAAACAATGCACCATTCCCTAATTCCGCCCAAGGAATCAATCGGGGAGAAGGAAAAAATCAAGCCCCTACCGGATCAAATAGAATACCAGCACCAGGGGATAGGGGCAAAGAAGTCTTGGCAACTAAAGAAGGAGGATCCCTCATGATCGGGTATATCGGGGGAGGAACGGAACAAATGGAGGAACCTAACGGGAACATGAAACGACTGCGCCAAGAAACCATCGTTAGGGGGACGAGGTTCAGCCTCCTCGAGCGGATGAGGATTTCCTTCACAGAGGAGGATATGCTGGGAGTAGAATGTCCCCAAAATCATGCCCTGGTCGTAACAGCATACATCAATAATTGTGGCGTCAAAAGAACCCTGGTAGATAACTGAAGCGCGGTAAACTTACTATCGCTCGGAGCCTTCGAAGCCATGAAAATACCAGAATGGGAACTAATGTCGTGTCTAAAACCAATTGTTGGGGTAGATGGAACTCCCATCCCAATTGAAGGTGTCGTATACCTATCGATATTCTTCAAAGAAGACATTTCCTGAAGGACGGAGGATCAGTTATTCCTGGTAGTTGATCTAAACCTACCATACAACGCTATCTTGGGCAGACCATTTCTGAACCTTTTTGGAACTGTCATTTCGCAAAGACACTTGAAAATGAAGTTCCCCTCATGGAGAGGAGTGGTCACCGTCAGAGGGGACCAAAAGCTAGCAGCAGAATGCTATCTCGTCATGACCCACGACCAGCGTGACCAGTATGTTTGTGTGGCAACCGACCCCTACGAGCTAGATAACGACAAATGCACTCAACCCCTAGAAAAAATGACATCCATCCCTGTGGAGGGAATACCTACCGGAAGTTTCCTCGTTAGCGAAAAACTGACCCACGAGGAATGCGAGAAACTGGCACAACTGCTAAACAAATACAGAGGGGAATTTGCGTGGACACCTACAGACCTACCTGGCATCTCCAGAGATGTAGCGGAACACCGCTTGAACACCAATCCGAAAATAACACCAATAGCACAATGACAACGAGGTGATCAAACTCCTACATGCAAACTTCATAAGAGAAATCCAATATCCCTCCTGGCTGGCTAACCTGGTAGTAGTCACTAAACCTAACGGAGAATGGAGAATGTGCATCGACTTCACATCTCTGAATGAGGCGTGCCCAAAAGATTGTTACCCCCTGCCACGAATTGAGCAACTAGTAGACCAAACAGCGGGATATGACTATCTAAGCTCGCTAGATGCATACTCAGGCTATCACCAAATACCAATGGCCCTGGAAGATGAGGAAAAAATGGCATTCATCACCCCTATCGGGACCTATTGTTATAAAGCCATGCTGTTTGGACTAAAAAACGCTGGGGCAACCTTCCAAAGGACGGCCAACAAAATCTTCAAAAAACAGCGAGGGAGAAACCTAGAGGTATACGTGGAGGACTTGTTGATAAAAAGCAAAACCTTCGAAGGACACCTAGCAGATATTGCGGAAATCTTTAAAGTCATGCGCACATATGGCATGAAGGTCAATCCAAAGAAATGCATGTTCGCTTTTCAAACAGAAAAATTCTTGGGATATGTGGTCAACCGTAGGGGGATTCAACCTAACCCCGAAAAACTAAAAGCCATACACGACATGATATCCCCGCGAAACATCAATGAAGTTCAGCAACTTACTGGAAAAGTGATAGCCTTGAGCCGTTTCATCGGCAAACAAGGCGAGAAATGCCTCCCCTTCTTCAAAATAATCCGAAAAAATGCCCTCTTTGGCTGGATGAAAGAATGCGAGGAAGCTTTCACGGGCATAAAAGAATATCTCACTTCTGATCTATTGCTGGCCCGACCAGAACCAAGAGAAACGCTCTATTTATACCTAAGGGCAGCAGATGAGGTAGTCAGTGCGGTACTAGTACAAGATGACGAAGGAATCCATCGACCGATATACTTTGTTAGTCAGATCTTAAAAGAAGCGGAAGTACGATATGGCAGAATCGAGAAGATAGCATTTGCGCTATTACAGGCTGCCAGAAAAATGACGCGATATTTCCAGTCCCACCTGGTAGTCGTCTTGACCAACCAGCCTCTAAGAAGAATCTTCAAAAGACCAGAAACATCCGGAAGGATGATCGTCTGGGCCATCGAGCTAGAACAGCATAGACTACAGTATCAAAACCGGCCTTTTGTTAAGGCACAAACATTGGCTGACTTTGTAGCCGAGTGTACCTTCTCGGGGGAACCCACAAAGGAAATAACCGAAAAATAAATGGAAGAATCAGATCTACCATACCCCGACACACAGGGGGACAAGTGGGTCATTTTCGTCGATGGCTCGAAAAATCAAGAGTCAGCAGGGGCAGGGGTAATCGTATCAGGACCAGAAGGTATCAAAATGCGATACGCGATAAAAATCCTGAAACCACTATCCAACAATGCAACGAAATACGAGGCACTCTTGGCGGGCCTCCGAATAGGAAAAGCAATGGTAACAAAAGCAACTCATGAATCGGGAGAACCAAACGACCCAACACTAAAAATCCATAGCGACTCCAAGTTGGTAACAGACCAGGCTAGCGGTCAGTCACAGGCGAAAGACCCTACCATGATTCGATATCTCGAGAAAGTACGAAATGAACTTACAATCGTGAAAAAGAATAAATTAATTGCATAAGAGAAGAAGAAGGGAATTGGGAAAACTTCTTATTATTACCGGCCGGAGCAAACCTCTGGTTTATTGAACGAAAAACAAGAAACGTCGGAAGCGGAGGTGTGGGGACAGAAAATTCCCAAGTTGGAATCTATGTCCGAAGGTAGAAGATGATACAAAAGATGGATCCAAAACCCTATATCTAAAATGGGTTCTAAAAGGGAAAATTACAAAGAAGGAAATTCTAATAATAGGAATTAATAAAAGGGAAATCCTAGATTTAATTAGAGTCAATCCTAAATAATCTTCTTGCCAAAACGAGAAGATTTGGAGTGAATGAGCGGATCTTCAGATTTCTTTCCTTCCGCGTTTTCCTTCTCCAGCGTTGGACTGCACTGACGCCATAGGCACGTAGCTGCAAGGGCAAGCTGATCAAATCTGTCTGTTTTCCAGCGAATAATGCATCTTTTCGATATTTTCTTCCCAAAAGTCAAGATCTGCAAATAGTAAAGAAAAATGGGCAAATTAGTAGCATCAAGATCTAAAATAGGCTTGGAAAGGAAGGAAAAATACACACAAAATACATAATTATCAAATACCCCCACACCACCCAAATGCTCGCCCTTGAGCATTACACTTAAAACAACCTCCTTAACAAAAACAAATAGTATCAACCCAAGGTACACAAGATAAACGTATTCACCACACATACACTGCATCCAATTAACACAACTTCCTACCTAGATAGCATCTACATCAAACCCAAGGAATAACGAAACCAAGGGAGAGACTTTCCTACATTAGTTAGCCGCAAGAAATCCTCACAAGGAAAATAGTGTTTGCACTCACACTCAGAACCAGGGCAAGGTGTTTAATGCTCATAAAATACAAATAACAATGCACACAACTCAATTTGCAATAACGACCCGAGTTAAAGTACACATGCGTGGGCTATCAATCAATCAAAAAGACTTTGCAAAAGAGGTGATTTAAGAGGATGTATGGGTGAGGATAGAGATAGAGGGAGAGACAGTGAGGGATAGAGGGATTTCTTAGCTGGAGAACGAAGAGAAGTTGGCGAGAGAGCATCCTTCAATCGGCAGCAGTAAGGGCAAGACGCAGAGAGTTGGTCGACTATGGGGGATCTCACTTGTGTTTTGGCGTTGGCAGACCTTCAATTTGATTTTATGCTCCTTTCTGCTTTTATTGGTGTTCTTTTGAAACACAGATTTTTGAAAATTTTTTTTTTTTGAGAAGGAAGCAGTAGAGGGAACACACCTTTTTCTTCATTCGTTGGCTGGAGCAGTAGGAAATTTTTTATTTTTCTTTTGAGTCGTTTACCACACTACTGCTTCTAGCACCTAGGCTTTGCAGTTGGCCTCCCCCACACTTAAAGGTTTTCTCTACTCCATCCAGCCTTGCATACCGCCTATGGAGATGTTTCTCACCTGCTAAGAAAAAGAAAGAAAAAGACTCGAGTGGTTAGAAGGAGAAAAGAAGGGTGAAGTGAGTGGTTAGGGCAAGATAATGAAATTAAAGTAGAAGTGCAAAGTCTTAAATCATTTTGTTGCTTTCCCACTTCTAATGGTGCCTATACCCAGGGGTCTCATGCGAATCTAGCTAGTAACAAGTCATGCATTAATCACACAGAAAAAATTATGGCATAAAGGTTCAAAGTGCTCACATGGTATTTGATCAATGATTGCAAACGGCTAGGCCTAGATGCAGACATAAGGCTAACAGGTAGTGTAGTGGTGAAAGTGGAACATGTGTAGTGAGTGAGTGTGATTTTCTATGTACAGAGGGTTTAAACTATTCATTCAAGTTTAAGAGACTTATGAAAACAAACTCCAACCAAAAAGGAAGTATGCAGTGGCAAGGGCAAGTAGTCATGCAAGGAAAAGAAAACATGCAGTCAAGCAACACAAGTGTCCCTCCCCCACACTAAGGCAGCGCATCGTCCTCGGTGCAGAAAACGGACTCACACAAAAGGAAAAAACAGTTCAAAAAGCAGAAAATAAAAGGAGTTCACCGCGAAAGTTAAGAGTACAAAAATTCCAGCCCGAAGCAAAAATATAGTGTTTTTTAGAAGGATCAAGGGCTGGCCGGAGCCTAGATGCGAGCTCTTCGGGTAGTTGTTGGATGAGGGCAATCATGGAATGAAGTGGGGCATTCGTCTCAGCAAGTACGGAAGAGGATAGTGCAGTATCAGAAGAACCATGAGCGTCTAGCCCTGGGTGCTGGGCAGCAGAGGGGGGCTGGGAGGCTGAAGGGATGTTGTCAGCTGCTAGGTCTGGTCACTCAAAACGCCCGCCATTTGCTGCGCTAAAAATGCGATCCATGGGGTCTGTGCAGCCTGCATTAAAACACAAAACAAGATCCTCCAAGTGAAAGTATCCCATACCATTAAGGTTACGGACATTAAGCAATTTAAAGCCAATGGGAGAGTAGAGATTGCAACTCTTAGCGTCTAGGGCACGATGCTGGACAGCAAGTCTAGTGATTAGCGAACCAAGGACTGGAATTCTTTCATTGGTTATAATAGCATTTAATTCAGTGGCAATCCAATATCCTAAGTTAACCTTATGACCATTACAAAAAAGAAGGAGAATGAATTATTTGGATTTTCATAAATTCATAATGCTATATAAACTAGGAAAAAAGAAGATGAAAAGAACAAAAAAATTGATATTACAAAATTATTTTCACATTTTAATGCAATATAACCAAAATTACTTTCGGAAGGGAAAATAAACTATATTTTTATAATAAAATTATCTCTTACCGGTAGGCATTATAACGTAGTAAGGTTGTATGTGATATTAATAAATAATAGTATAACAGTATAATGATTATATAATAATATGTTTCTAATAATATATCGTTATTTTCTGATACATTATATATTAATACTATAAATCTTTATACTACTATATGATATAATAAAGTATTTTATTATATTAACATTTCATATATTATTATATTATGATAATAATTTATTATTAGTATATTTTATAATTATATACTGTACAATATTACTGTATATTTTCAGAGTATTTCACTGGTAGTAGTAGTCAAAATTAGTGCAAAGCGAAGTATGTGACAGCATCTTGTTTTCCAATTAAAAGACTATCTATCAAGGAGTGCATTTGGGCACGACATTTATTTTTCCTACAGACCTAACCTTTGCATGGGTTGGATGATGCACATGCAGGGACGGATCTAGCGTGAGGCCAGGGTGGGCTACCGCACCCCCTGGTGATACGATCCTAATTTCCTAGGATGTGCTTTCTGACGATCTAGTTCAAGGTTTGGATTTCAATGCGGAATTTGATAGAACTCTCTTGACAACGTAGACCTGCTAGCCGCAAGCACTAGCCAACCTAGTTCGAACAAGGGAGGTTCCTTGGTCGAATCACTAGACCTATATCCCTTGCGGATATCAACCTAGGGCAAACGAACAAGTGGGGTTGAACTTTTGGGTTTTACTTGTGATTTTAATCGAGTGTTGTTGATACCCGAATTTTGACGCCATTTTAAATTGAATTTATCATTTCTATTATTTTACTTAACTTACTGTCATTTTTAATTAATTTACTATCGTTTGTTCATTTTTAATTTTTGTCACATTTTATCATCGTTATCATTGTCATCAGCGTCTTAAATCGCATTTTTAATTCTTCGTCACGTATTTTCATTAATATTATTATTAATATTTTCAACCTTAAAAATCATAATTTTTAATTATCCGTTAGTCATTTGCTATTTATTTTTCCGTTTTAGGTCATCGCATAAAATTTACAATTTTTAGTATTTTATCATATTTTTAGCATTTTTTATTTTATTATTATTTTTTGTTCGAACTTTTATTAGACCCGAGTAAATTCGCTCGGACCATTGATCGAACGTGTTATTTCTTCAGTTGACAATTACTTACTCTTTTTTTCATTCACGCTAGTCAACTTCGTCTCGTGCAATTTTCGTCGTAACATCATTTATTTTTCGTTCGAACATATTCCTGTTTCCGAACGAGAAAATAAACACATTAAACAAAGATTTTTCTTCATTCGCTGTAGACTATTAAACTCGTCATATTTTTCTCTATAACGTAGTTGCTTTCGTTCGAGTTTCTCGCTAGTTTCGTCGCACTGATAGATCGAGCCCATATTAATTACTAAAGCATTTTTTTCTCCTTTCTTTTTAATCAACCGTTGGATTAGTTAGTCAACCATCCAACGGTCACGGATTTAAACCAACCATCCATCTCTTTTCTTCTCAAACGCAAGCATTTTCCTCTCCCAAAATTCGAAGCCTCGTCATGGCTTCGAGAATCAGCTACGTCATTGCTTCGAGAAGGAAGCATCCTCATCATGCCCATTCACTCCTTCCCGTGGCTTCCTTTTATTCTCAGCCACGCAAATCATCGAGCAGCTCTTCCGTTCTGACCAACAGGAATTTAGATAGGAATGCCTTTCTTTAAGTAGGGTTACCATTTCTAGCTACCACAGTAGCTCTTCCGTCCTGACCAACGGGAATTTAGATAGGAATGCCTTTCTTTAAGTAGGGTTACCGTTTCTAGCTACCACAATAGCTCTTCCGTTCTGACCAACGGGAATTTAGATAGGAATGCCCTTCTTTAAGTAGGGTTACCATTTCTAGCTACCACAATAGCTCTTCCGTCCTGACCAACGGGAATGTAGATAGGAATGTCTTTCTTTAACGCGTATCCTTTAAGAAGGGCTACCATTTTTAGCTATTCACGAGCAGCTCTTCCGTTCTGACTAACGGGAATTTAGATAGGGATGCCTTTCTTTAACGCGTATCCTTTAAGAAGGGCTACCGTTTTTAGCTATTCACGAGCAGCTCTTCCCTTCTGACTAACGGGAATTTAGATAGGGATGCCTTTCTTTAACGCGTATCCTTTAAGAAGGGCTACCATTTTTAGCTATTCACGAGCAGCTCTTCCATTCTGACTAAGGGGAATTTAGATAGGGATGCCTCTCCATGCTTCCGTTTACTTAAAAACAGAGATGGTTTTCCATTTAGCCGTTTTATAAAACGGAGATGGCTTCCATACACCCGACTGGTAATCCAGACTGTGATGGGCTTTTCATTTCCTTAATGCGCATCCTTATATACCGATACCACCAGGTGCCAGCGCATCACCGGAATTGGGTTATAAGGCCTACCGTTAGCTGACATAGCAGCTACTTTTTCTTAATGCATATTTTCCCCACCATTCCACCGTATGTCGGGCATGACTATATGTTGATGCTCTGCCGGGATGGGCGAGAAAGAATACCATTAGCTGACATAGCAGTTCTTTATTTGTTCCCCTAGTTAGTTAGAGACGTTAGTATGTTATTGGCAGTTTTTTCAAAGATATGGATGTCTTTCTCAACGCGCATCCTTTAAGAAGGACTACCGTTCTAGCCAGGATTGCCTTTTTCTCGCTTTTTGAGTCTTGTGTTTTGGAATACCAGTTATATACATCTTCTTATCCGAGCCTTTCCGGCCTTAAGCCCTCCCCTTTTTTTTGTTGAGCTTTTCTGGTTTTCGAGATTTTATGGGATCCCGGTAAGCAGTACCTCTACCCAATTGTGATATAGCTTTAAGTTTCCGATGTTCCAGGAGTTAGGTAGGGGAGTGTCATCTAACTCTTCCAGGTGTGACAGGGCCGTCGCACGCCCTGCATAAAGTAATAAAAATACAACTCAATGCCAGCTACGAAATAAAATGTAGACAGTGGTGAGAGGATCGATCCATAGGGACTATCAGCCTAATGTTCATTCTCCTGCAAATAACCAAACCAAACTAAATAAAACGAAGGGTGAGGTGAAAGTAGTGCTGAAAATAAATGACAAGAAAATAAAGTAAAACAGGAGACATGGTAGCTCCATCCCAAGGCCTTGGGATGAGTCTGTCATGCTCCAAATACAAACAGTAAATAAAATACGAAAATAGTAAAGTAAAGGAAATACGAAGAGAGTGAAATGATAAGAGAAATATTATTCCCAGTAGAGATCTCTTGAGGTAACAATTCCATGTTGTTGATCATTGACAAAAGTATTTTCAAAACGGTTTCATAGAAAAGTTGCGGGAACCAGTTCACACTAAGATTCCCCTAGCCTCGCTTCACAAGTTGTTTAAAAGAAACCTTCTATTTAAACGACCCTAATCCTCCTAGACATCTCCTAAGGTTCTAATCCGCCACTTTGCTAGGCTAATCGGCTGTTGATGGGTTGTCGAATCCAATCAAAAATAAATTACAACTTATCACTAAGCAACAAAAAGGATTGTGCATAGCGGCAAGAGGATCGATCCACAGGGATTTTCGGCCTAATGTTTATTCTCCTGCAAACAACCAAATCAAACTGAAGGAAATGAAGGGTGAGATCAGAATAGTGCAAGAAAATAAAAGCCTCTCTCTTCTTCTTCTTCCCAAGGAGCTAGCACTCAAGAATAAAATAATGGTAAGCATGCAACTCCAAATACAAGAAGGGGACAAGAATATATTCTTGTAAATATTTAAGAAGAGATGTTCCTTAGTGCTCTATGAAGTTTTCAAGACATTCTTGAGCCAAGAAAGGAAGGAACACGAGGTTGGGGAGATGAAAAATTGTCTGGCACGGCTAGGGGACAATAAGAGCACTGAGAAAATATTTAATTCTTGGCACGGAAACTCATGGTCGGACTGCCCAGAAATCTACAAGCGCAGTTGATCCATCCCTAGGCCTAGGGATGGAGTCAGAATGCGCCTGGAAAATTCTGCTCAACACCAATTGATCATTTTTGCTCTAATCTTCAAGCTTCTCGTTCCCTTTTTCTTCTTCAACATATATTAAACCTGTAAAACCACAAAGGAAGGAAACAAGCTCAAAGTAGCATATTAATCATCTCAATTAATAATAAAAGAGACAATAAAACATGGAAAATAAACAATCAATCAGCTGTCACCCAAGAGGCCTTGGCAAAGGAATCAGGACTCTTATGGAGAGGCTTAGGCGATTGATAAAATTAGTGAGGCCCTTTTTCTAGACATCGGGAGTTGTTCGTCATCCCAAGGTCTGGTCTAGTCTGGTAACATCCCGGCTGTCACCCAGGAAGACCCTTCTCAAGGCCTTGGGACGAGAGGGTAGTCTAATTCCATTCCTTCTATCAGCATAGACCAAGTAAATGCCCTTTTACCCTACTGATATGTTGTCTACTGGTGTTCTCTAAGAGTGAATTAATCACAGATTTAAGAAGAGAACTGACTGCACTTGTTCAAGTTAAATCCAAGTTGATCAAGCTTAAAAATAACAAAAACAAGATGGCGTTAAAACAAGAAGGAGAGGAATATGAAAACCATTTTTATTAAGATCAACATAGTCTCAAAACAAACGAGAATTGTTAACCTCTCAATCCCTACCAGGAATTGGAGGATTTAATTACAACTCCAATCAAAACAGCAAGCTAGAAAATAAAAGAGAAAATACATGAAAAGTGGAAAATAATACAAATGAGAGAACTAGCTTCTCTCTTCCGTTCCCCTCCTTCCTTCCTTGTTGTTGCTGCTGGATTGCCTCCAATATAACTCCCACCCAAGCTTTCCAGCCCTCCAAGCATAGTCTCCTAGGTGCTTGATAATTTGTGAGAACATTCTTTGTAAACCCAAGAGGAATGCTAGCTCCAATCTTCTATGTTCTTGTTAGCCACGTGAGGAATAAAATAGGAACCCAAGGAGCCTTGTGTCTCTAAAAATTGGGTTCCAAGTAGACAAGAAAAGCACTCACGAATAAATAAATGCAACACGCAAAAACATGGTGAGTGCTGTCAAAACTGGAATCTGACATGGTAGCTTCATGTCAAGGCCTTGGGATGGAGAGGATATGCGGCTCTTGCAAAACTCCAGCACCGATTGATTGTTTTGGCTCTAATCTTCAAGCTTTTCGTTCCTTTCCTTCATATTGATGCTCCATGTCTGTTCAAGGAGAAAGGAAGCAAAAGGCTTAAAGTAGCATTATTATTATCTCAATTAAAGATAAAAGAGACAATAAAACATGGAAAATAAACAATCAATCAAGGTGGTATGCCCTTTTCCCAATGACTCGTGTGACCCGATAGGGTCCTTCCCAGTTTGGAGTAAGCTTTTTTATCTTTTGCCCTGCGGCAATCATGTAGCATAGTACTAGGTCATTGGTTTTCAGCAGTCGCTCTTTGACTCGACGATTGTGGTATTTGGCCATTTTCCGCTTATATAGCAAATTTTTCAGTAAAGCCTGTTCTTGTAGCTCTGGTAGCAAGTCTAACCGTTCCCTCAATCGATCCTCGTTTTGTTCTTCATTGAAGTATTTGATCCGTAAGCTTATTGCCCCAATTTCCACGGGGGTAACGACTTCGATGCCATGTGAGTGCGAATGGTGTCTCCCCGGTACTGGATTTTATTGTCATCCGGTAAGCCCACATGACGTAAGGAAGTTCTTCTACCCATTTGGTTGGGCCCCCCTCTAGACTTTTCTTGATTCCACTCAGGATGGTGCGGTTGGTTACTTCAGTCTGCCTGTTCATTTGTGGGTGGGCTACCGAGGAAAATCTCCGCTCAATGTTTAATTCTTGGCACTGTCTCTGGAAATACCCACTGGTGAATTGTGTTCCGTTGTCACTGACTATGATTCTGGGGATTCCAAATCTCAGGATTACTTGGTTCTTAAAGAATTGCTAGGTTTTTTCCGCTGTTATTTGCGAGACGGCCTTGGCTTCTGCCCACTTGGTGAAGTAATCTACCGTTACTATGACATATTGGAGTTTTTTCTGGGCCACGGGGAAAGGTCTCATGATATCGATTCCCCATTGAGCAAAAGGGCACGGGCTAACTAGTGCTCCAATTTCGGTAGTTGGCTGTCGAGGAATCCTTGCGAAGTCCTGACAACGAGGGCAGGTTCTTACGAAGGAGTCACAGTCCCTTCGAATGGTGGGCCAATAGAATCCAGTACAAAGGATCTGGGCGGCCATTGTTCCCCTGCTAACATGCATACCGCAGATTCCTTCGTGGATTTCCCTCAATGTGTAATTTCCCTCTTCCTCCGATATGCATTTAGCAGCTGGGTGTGAAAAACATCGACGGAGGAGTTCCCCATCGAACATTGAGCACCTATCTGCTCGCTTAAGTACTTTCATTTTTTCTTTGGGATCTTCCGGTAGTATTTGATTTTTCAGCCATTGGACTACCGGAGTGCGCCAATCGCTTGTTTCTTCCTGTACGCATAGGGCCAGTTGCTCCTCCATGAAAGAAGGTATCAGTAATTCCTCAACCACCACGTCCTTTGGTATCGTGGCTGTTGGATCAGCTGCTAATTTGGCGATCATGTCAGCTTCAGTGTTTTCTTCTCGTGGGATGTGACTGAATGCCACAAGGATGCCATAAATGCAACCGGAGATAGATTCCTACCGGGAACCCCTTTCTCTATTGATTTCTTATTTGCTTTATTATTATTTGTTACTACTTTGCTAGTTTACATTAGACTATTCCACAACTATCAAACCCCCCTATTTGTTGCTGTTTTGGTTTGTTTGCTCTTGTCGCACATACAAGTTAGTGTCTACCCCAGTCCCTATGGATCGACCCTGTACCACTATACGCAATTTATTGTGTACTAGACAGCAGGGTTTATATATTATTTTTGAAGTGTTTCGACAGCACGTCACTCATTCTCGTATTCACCTTAATCTCTCGAGATAATTTTTCGAGTATTTCATATTCTTAAGACATAATCTGTTTGCTTTTCTATTTTCTGTGGTCTATACCTTTCCTTATCTCTCCCCATCACGAAGCACACATTGCCTGTACTATCCACTTCTTTACAAGACCCTTTTATCTGTCCTTTAAAACCATTTTTTCTACACGATCAATCACCTCTTATAACAAGGACTAACCCCTCCATATCTCATCTTGCTTTCAATTGGTAACACTCTATCCCCAGTACATCCCCTCTTTTGTGTTTCCTTGCTTTTTCTACTTTTTTTTTAAAATAAAAATAAATAAAACTAAACTAATCAGGAGCTCTGAATAGCTTCACACGCATTTTTCAACTAAAAGTCATTGATATATATATATATATATATATATATATATATATATTATATTATGAGAACTTCACCAGCAGCTCAAACCAATACGAACTGAGAGTTTGGCATTACTAGTAAGCTTAGAAATACTAATAATTCACACCTAAAAATAAACAATTAACTTCCACATATATCCCGTCCTCTCTTTGAGTTGTGATGCTTTCTTTCCATTTATACATGCCGTTTTCTCCACTAAACCTATAATGCCTCTCTCTATCTTTGCTTTTCTCTCTGTCTCCAACAGCTAGTTTCTCTCTCTAGCTGAGCCTGACTGACCCTCTTTAGGGTTTCGTAATTAGGAGAGGACCACATCCACATCATCAAATGGAGTGCAGCTATGGCTGTTCTAGCTAGGGTTGCTTTCAAGAAAGCTGATAACTATGAACTAATTAAAAGGTCTGGTGAATTAATTGTACCATTTTTCCCCAAGTGGGTGTGATGATCATGAAAACATAAAATCCCCCATTAATTTCTAAAAATGCTTATCACTTCCTGGGTGATAATTAGTTAGTTATTTTCTTTTAACCAGTACCCAATTCTGTTTTCATGTGTTTATCATCACTTTTACTCTTTTACGTTGTAACTTTGAATCCTGATATTCTTCCCCCAATTCCATTTTGGAAACTCATCCCGTAGGGGATGCACCATTTTCCATTCTTTACCATACAAAATCTGACGACTAGCTGCTTCCAAGGGTTTTCATAGCCGAAAGTACTGGACTGGATAATGGAACCAGATAGGGATGAAGATCAAGAGTCTGGGATTCAACTATGGTAAATTTGTCAAGAAATCCACATTGATTGTGATTGAAACGAAAGAAATTTATCCTATTTTAACTCAAATCTTAATTTGAGTATTGAAAATGAAGAAAATAATAGTAAGAGAGTAATAAACGGTTTTAAAACCGACAATGATCAAATGAGATTAATTTTCGATTCGAAGAAAAATAAAAAAGATATCTGGAAATAAAAAAGATATCATATATTTGGTACGTATTAAAAGTACTTGCATACCTACGTATTCTAACTTCCTGAGTTTTATATTACTTTTAAAATATTTATATGTTATTTGTAAACTACTAATGTAATTCAAATTATAGTATATTCCAAGTTTTTTATACATCGACGTCGGTGTATTAAAATTATAATAAAACATATATCAAAATATAGCATGAAGCGACAATAAAAAGCTAAATTTTCTTTTCATAAAAGATTATAATGGCAAGTTGGAACAGCAAAATCAACTAGCCTTTTTTTATTTAAATTATTTAAATTGGTTGTATTATTAATCAACATTATAATATTAGGATTTAAACTCAAAATTTTATGTCAAAAATGGCATGCACTAATCGGTTGAACTTCATGTACAAAATCAACAACTATTAAACTACGTGTAACTAATTTTGTGCATTTTTTCATTAAAATAAAAAAAAGTGGTTGGTTGATTATGCATTATATAAATATTTTAAATTAAAATTTACTCATATGTATTTAGCTATAAAGTAGTACATAATACTACATAAAAAAACGTGAACACTAATTTGATACTTTATAAAGGAGGGGGATGTGGGCCGAGAAATAATGTAGTCGTGCTGATTGAGTTTAAATTGTAATGATTTTATCACATGTTTATTGGAAAAATAAAAATCACTCGAGTCTTTTTTAATGGAATAATATTGTCCATTTTGGGTCTAAGCCTGTACGGTTTTCACAAAAGATTCCATTCCATTAAAAAGATCAACTCCTCTTATATTTAGTATTTATTTCTCTTTTCTTTCCGATGTGGAATTTTGGTTCGCACACTTCAACAATATTTTCATGCATTGATCAGTTGTCGAAGCCGTCAAAAATAATAATAAAAATATGCTAACAAATACACAATAAATTGTATACAGTGGCAACAGGGTCGATCCATAGGGACTACACGTAGACACTGACTTTTGTGTGTGACAAGGGCAAACAGACCAAAACAGTAACAAATTGGGGGGTGGGTTTGAGAGTTGTTGATTAATCTAATGTAAACTAAGAAAGTAATAACAGACAGGAGTAAAGCAAGTAAGAAATCAGTAGAGAGAGGGTTCTCAGTAGGAATCTATCTCCGGTTGCATTTACGGTTGGCCGGTCATTGGTGCAAGGATCTTCTACCCCTGGCTGGTAGACGTGCTATGGGGACCAGGTATGCTTAGGTCCCCTACTTACCTTCGTAAGAGAAGCTACCCCAAGGTACGCTTATGGGGTAACCTTGACAATCCGTCGTCCTCCAAGGTACGCTTATGGAGACAATACTCAGATATTCATGAAGAGGAGGTAAGACACGTCTAGGGCGAGACACTCAGTACGTTCGAGGCACTACCCTAATTACTCGTTTAACCCAGCTGAATGAGACCAGGAACCTGATTACTTCTAGACTGGTTGTCTACTTTACCCTGTAGCCTCACGTTAGTTATTACTACAAAAATGACTTTAATCGCCTAGGCATAGCCACAATTCTATATATTTATTTATTGCGGGTATTTAGTGCGGGTATTGGAGCGGGTAAGCACTATCCATACCTGCGGGCATATCCATACCCGCACTTTACGGGTGCGGGCATATCCATACCCGCAAAATATCCGCAAAATACCCACAATGTGAGGGTAATATCCACCCACAATTGCCCTAAATCTTGTAAATTAGCTGTATTTTCCTGCTAGAATTAGACTGAAAGAACACGGTTTTGTTGTTCATTTTTTAAAACTTATGGTCATTCAGGCACAGTAAAAGAGTCTTGTGGAATTTTGACAATTTTTATCCTGTTACTTCTAAGACAAGCTCTGATTTGTTTGGTATTGACGTTTCTTTCGCAATGACAAAGAACATCCATTTTAGACAGCAGTCCAATAAAAAATAAATACTCTTCAACTCAAAATAGTCGATACTTAATATAGTGGCTGAATTTAGGGTTGGCAATGGAGCGGGTATGGAGCGGGTAAGGCACTATCCATACCCGCACCCGCAAATTTGCGGGTAATCCATACCCGCACCCGCACCCGCACGGAGCGGGTAAGAGAAGACAAATTGTACCCGCGGATTACCTGCGAATTACGCGCGGATACCCGCAAATTTCTTTAAATTTAAATTTAAAGAGATAAATTGTAAAGTTTGGGGTTTAGCGGATTAAATTCTAGCCAAAGACATTGTTTCTGGATATATTGCGCTGTCCATTTGAAAAGCCTACAAATTGTTGTCTAGGCAACCCAAGCCTCGGTCATATTTCTCAATCATGATTTTTAAACGCAATGGGTACGTTTTCACAGTATCAGAGTTTCTATGATCAAATATTCTGAAGTTCGAATCCTGCAAACCTGAAATTTAAATAAAAAGCAATTCACTGTAAGTTTATGTTTGTGTAAATTTGAAACAGATTTGGGGGAAGGGGTGTGGATTTATGTAGCAAAATGCAGACAAGCCTATATTTGTTAGATTCAATGATTTGTGTATTTCACATTGAAATATATGTTCAGTGCATGAATGACACAAATAAGGGGACTGCCGTCTCCCTCTTGCACAAGTATTTTTACATTTTATTATTCTTTTAGGAAAAGCATGCCATCAAATTTCTTTAAATTTAAATTTTCAAGTAATAGATTTAAAACACCCTTTTTGAAGTCATTTAAATTTATGGTTTGTATTATACTATTATACCTTGAATTGAAAAATAGTTGAAAAATTACTTTAGTGGATATGTAAACTTTAATTTATGGTTTGTGTTTGACTAAGGGATTTACTAAGGTTTACAAATTTTATGATATGTATATATATTTTGTGGGTATTATTGCGGGTATCCATACCCGCAAAATACCCACAAACTGCGGGTAATACCCACCCGCAATTACGGGTATCCGACGGATATCCATACCCGCGGGTGGAAATTGCCAACCCTAGCTGAATTACTAAATGTTCACGACAATATATATATATATATATATATATATATATATTTGCTCTCGAACGGTTCGCATCTTTTGAAAGTATCATGTTTGTTTCTTACCAGTAAACGGCAAATGAATCATGGAATCAGTTCACTCCATTTAACTCCGTTAAAAACCAGAATAAGGTGCCGTTCGGTCTTTTCTACTGCTACAACAAATACAAACCATCGATATGGCTTCTAGAATCACGCGACTAGCTAAAAATAGGCCAAAAATTGGATGACATTAGATCAGCTATAAACACAACAGATACAAACTCTGGCAATGTATTTCTAAAACAAGCATGTACAGCCGTGTGTTGCATCCTGTAGACCAAGATTAAAATAGAAATCGTAATGTCATACAAAATAATTTTCCTACAAAAAGTTAGGGACCTCGACGGTGGTGTAGCAGTGACCGGACAGTGGTAGTAACGACTCAGGCCTGAACATTAGCTTTGTTTCCAGCAAGGATAATTGAGATCTCCAGCCCACGGCTAAATGCTTGGTTGAAGAGAAGTCGAGACTGAAAGGTAGATATGAATGGAAACCATGACAGGAATGCTATAGGAGCAAATATAAGCATACCCATTCCAGCGTCATACATTCTCGCAAACTCCCGCGCTGAATCCAACAAGCCCAAACTCTTGACTATATTATTCCATGCGATAGCAACCTGTTTCAGCAAAATGAAAGAACATTAGTTCAAGTCTGGAATTAGATATTATGGAAATGCAGATCTTAGGTCGAGAACTGAACTACAGTAGGTGCCCGTTCATGTGCAGTTTGAAAAATGGTCCCTTGTTAGATAATTCAACAAGTTAATGTATTTCTTGAGGGACCGCCATAAATTTCCAAAAGGGTCATTATTCTACCCCACAAGTGACCCATTACACAAAATAGCAGAGACTTTTCTACTTACGCTTAATATAAACCATCCTGTAGGAATAAAGGCCAGTATACTTGCAAAAAGATCTGGGATTGACAAGCTAGTAAAGGCAACAACGAGGGCAAGTGCTGCAACAAGTCCTATTGCTGAGACACCTTGCATGAACCGCAGAATTAGCTGGAGGTTGGTGGACTTTTTAGGGCTATAGGCAAAGATCTACACGTAAATAAACCAAGAAACAAAAATTAAAATGAGTATAATATATACAGGAAACAACAAAGTGAAGCTGAGCAAAGTAATAGGTGGACAGTGCTTCATAAAAAAAGTAGAGCAAACCTTAAATATCACAACAATAGCAGCCAGTACAACCCATGAGAAGCCATAAATCTAACAAAAGAAGCAACCGTCAAGGTCAAGAAGGAAGAAACAAACAAATAACAAACATTTTATTCAAACCTAATTTAGTAAGGCACTCATATGGTATTACATCTACACTGTATGTATATACCCAAAAACATGTGACAAATGGCATGAAAACAGTATACAAAAAGTGCAAAAATACCAGACCAAAATGCCATAGCTAACACAGAGAGCTGCCTAAGAACTGGTGCACTTCAGTCAAAGCTAAACTATTATTACTGCTGCTTTTTCCTTTTGGGATAATATCCATTACAGGTAAAATGTAAGAGCATAGCAGAGGAGTGTACCGCAATAGATGTGTTTTTTCCAGTCAGATGAAGTTTGTATACGACACCATATTGAAACATGAGGTACCTCAAGCTTAATATTGTCTCCAATATACGACCTCTCAAAGTATGTATATGACTCTGGAAAAGACAGTAAACAACGTCAAAATTTAAATATTATAGTTAGCAAAACAAGCAGTAGCAAAAAGAAATAGAAGAAATCCAATCATATAAGTTGTTCTCCAGGAACGCTAAGAAATTATACGACAAAAACATAGTAGTACCTGTTCTTCAACCCACCATTGCTCCCAGCTTTTATCACCTTTCACCCCTACTCCACCTTTATACAGAAGCCAATTGGTCCAATCATCAAAATCTTCAACAGTCCTGTTTAATGAACAGAATAACATAGGGTTTCATAGGCAACTAAGCTCTAGCCAAATCAATAGTATTAAAAATGAAAAAGCCTAACAGCTTTGATGTTTTAAAAGAAATACAAAACAACAAGAAGCTTACTTTTGCCATTCAAAACCTGAGGGATTGAATATGTAAGGAGCAAAAAGCCACGAGATAACAAGAAACCAACTGCTTAGAGTCAACAGCACAAAAGAAACAGCACCCCCATCTGTGTGCCCATATGCTATGTAAGCTATAAGAAGTAGTGCCACTTCAAACCTGAGACATAAGAATGTTGACTTTCATTATAACAAAATAATCAAGCCCAGCCCAGCTTCCCCACATAGGAAGTCGATACTATAAAAATAAAATAAAACTAAGAAAAAAAAAATCACACAAACATAAACATCACTCACGCCTTAACAAAATGACTTCTCGAGTAAAGTCTGTAATTTTCAGCAAACTTGATGTGACGGACCACGAAGCCTCTACCAGTTGCTTTGTACTGTAGGTGAAAATTGTAGTTTATATTATTTCCAAGTTTACTGTATGTGTATGAGTAGACCGAGAAAGAGAGAGAGAGAAAGAAACGTACCCCGGCACCTCCATGGAGAATTGTACGCCCAAAATAATGAGTTCTAGTTCCCAATGAAAATGTGAAGAAGACTGAACATAACTGAAGTTGCATTGTAATAAAACTGAAAAGAGCCTGAGAATGTAGAAGAAAAACCCATTAAAAGGAAATACAGATCAATTAGGGTAATAGAAACTATCAAATCGAGCAATGCCTTGACCGAATAACTAATCACTGAAGTACAAAGAGATCCAGCAAAATTAAAAACAACAGTTCTACTAGAAAATAAAGAAGGAATAATGGCTTAGAGTGAACCAATCTGAAGACCACCAACGGGAATAGTAAGGACTAACCTTCAGCAATCCCAGTTCAAGTATAAAACCCATTATCATGGGCACAGCAGTAAAAATTCCAATCTGAACCAAAAATTGAGCATTCAGGGCAGCATCCAAAGCTGTATTACCCAATCTCCTTGCTTGTCGTGCAATTTGACTATCAAGTCCAGAGAAAGCCTGAAAGATGGAGCAGATAAAGAAACAATTAATATGAAAGGAGATTGCTACTAAAGCCTGAAGGATCAATATTGGAAGCATATTAATATGAAAGCCTGAAAGATTAACATGAAAGGTGGCTTGAAACAGTCATGAACATGAGACTTGAGTTTTAAGGAAATCAAACAGGACATCTGAGACTGACTGGTTTTGGTGCTTGCCTTGGTAGCACAATAGAAGTCAGAAATAAAGAACCATATTCTTACGTCACTGAGATTAAATATTACATTAGCTTCAGTGGTTTTGCTTAGATTCAACAATAAGTGGAAATAACACATGCCAGCAACCCTTCTCACTCAAATGCACCTATTATTCCTTGAGCCAAGCCAGACAGAAACCCCCTGCAGACTTCAAATCCTAGCCTTTTATTTTTCAAGGCTGTGGGCTACGTGATACAGCAACACTAAATCAAAGTCACTAAGCCCTCAACCAGTCACACCAAGTTTTTCTAAACATAACAATCACGATTTAACTATAGCTCACATATACAAGTGACCTCTACAAATAGTAAGCGTCATGTGTAACACACATGACAGGAAGCAGAGAGATAAAACCGCAAAAGTAGGAGCTCTGTGGGGCGGCACGACTAGGGAATAGAGAGAGACCACAGATGATCAAACTAGGGGGGAAATAGTTTGGCAAATTACCAGGTAAACTCTTCCGTACAAGAATACATATACTGTAAGGACTGTCATCTGCATTGAATTCAAACACTCATTAGACACCCAACAATTTACTCACCCTAAGAAGATAAAAATATAAAGACAATCAGCCCACAGACAGTAAATGCTACTATACCGTTGTGCAGACAGAGAAACCGACAGTGGTGAAGTAAAAAGAAAGCATTCTGAAGAAATCAAAGAGTTGACCAAGCCTGTATATATCCCTGCTTAGCACTTGCTCTCCATTTCCTCCTGCCACTTTTCCTTCAAAAATGGCAATCTGGTTTAACCCAACATCTCGCCCCTTTCCAACCTACATAAAGCAGGCTATCAAGAAAAGTTGAAGAGAGTTTTCTCACGATCAGCAGAAATAACAGGAAGCACAGTATGCTACCTGAATGTATTCATGATGAGTAATATTTCCTTGTCGTAGTGTGGAGTTAAAACCTGCATCAATTTGTTTTAGTTTCTTGAGAATCGTTAACAGACAAATCTTAGTCAGTATTGTAACAACCACAGTCAATCATCACAAAAAGGATAAACTCAGATTCGAATCTTTTTACAGTGAAGTTAAATAAAAAAATCTGGTGGGGCGATAGAACTACCAATGGAGCACATGCATCATACGTGTGCATCTCTTAATAGTGTTATTATCAGCTAGTAAGTGAACAATTTATCTTCCCCGACGATCTTTACAATTCACTGAGAAAATTTCTGTCCTTTGCATTTTTAAAAGTGGATCCATCAGTAAGATTTCTAGGGAACAGCTATTTCATGTCACCTCTCCATTTGTAAATATAATGTTACTAATTGACATGCTTCATTGCGCCACTAGTACTATTCATGTGCTATGAGCTGCTCTAGTACGAGAAGTGGGAAAGCTGAAAAATATTTTCGATATTTGCACTTACCTGCGTAAATATCTTCACTTATATTAATTACACGTGATGCCTTACTAATGCCACCACGAGTTGTATGAAATATTCGATCAAAAACATCTGGATGGCCATAGTGCATTCGGACTCTGCAAGATATTTACAAAATGGAACAGAAAATATATACATTGTTACAGTGAAAGGAAATCGAAAGGGGAGAGCGGAAATATGACAGCAGTAATTCAAACACAATTCTGAGACATAAAACCCAATACAAAGCCACAAATCTTTGAGCAAAGAACAAAATTCAGCCACATAAACCAGGGAAAAAAGAAATACTAAAAAACATTTCAACATAATTCTTAATGATGAATTTCCGATAAATTTAATGCAAAACAATGCCATCCACAAAGCATGGCTGCTGTTTGTTCTCATAGTAATAATAACAAGCACTAGTGCTGGATCTCGAGCAAATGGACAATTTACTACAGCAGAGCAGAAGCAGTAAATCAAATCGTAGTAACAGATTTGGAAGTATAAGTGCATGGTAGATAAAAAAAGGTCAAAATTTACATACAGAAAACAAAAACAATAGTTTGTCACATTTAAACAAAGTTTCACATGGTTACCCATCATAGGATTAATACGGACATGCTATTTCACATGGGAAAAAGACGAGTGTATGCAATTCATCTGAATATCATGAGAAGTTGAGAACATTTTTACCAACTTAGTCCACAGAAATCAAACAGTAGCAAAGCATTCATTAGCTGATAATAGAAGCTTCCCAAAAAAGTGGGAAGGAATGGGCATACTAGTAACTTGTGGGGTGTCTGCCAATTACCCAAACTCAACCCGATGGATTTACTATCCACACAAGAGAATGGATTTGAGAAATCCTCTGAAATGCCTTTTTTAGATCCATTTAAGCCTTAGGTTTAACGACAGGAAATGATCTTCCAAATCCATACTGCACATCACTTTTTTCAGATACTTATCACTTCAAGTGTCTTTGGCGATGCCATATGGAACTTTGGTTGCTGGTTTAGAATTAGAGTCAAAGAATTTAAGCCCCAAATGCAAATAGATCGCTTTTTTTTCATTCCCGAGGAAGTCTATATTTTACCTGAATCTTCTTCCCTAATGGTACAAAATAATAGTATCATTGGAGTAGATACCCAAATTACTTTAAATACAAGAAGTCGGGTAGGCAGATTGGTCCGCCTAGAGCTGGAAAAAAAATGGAACTAAATTCTTTTTCTGGAGATATTCATTTTCCGGGAAAAACAGATATCTCGATAGAGTGGTATCTTGATATCACCAGGACCAGTAAAAACAAATACGAAGGGATCAAAGGAATAAAAAAAAGTGAAAATTTGTTATTCATTGTGGTTTACACACTGCATATACACATCCAAAAAATATAACAAGAGGTAAACCTAGTTAAATATGATGAAGTGCCCAAAAAAAACATAATAGCCCCTGTATTGAAGGATGTGTGGCAAACCTTCCAGTAAAAACATGCTCTCACACCAAGAATAGTGGGAGGTCGAATGCCATGATTTGCTCGAAATTCCTCAAGAAGATTTCTCATTTTCATTGCCTCTTCAAGGTAGTTGTCCTAGATAAGAGCATATCCATCAATGATGTTAGAATGAGCAAAACAGATTGCTCAAAGCACCCGCGATTCCATGTATTAAAAAGGAAAACTAGTGAGGCAGATGCCTGCAAATCTCAAACTCAAAGCATCCATGAATATTTGCATAAACTCATTGACTAACATATTCTGCAATTATTACACTTTGCTTTCTGAAAGGGTGATTGCATAATCAGCAAAGGTCATATAATAATTCAAATGTATGCACGCTCATCAATTCAACTAAATGACAGGTAATTAGCATCATGCAATTATGCCAGGCCTAAAATGGCAAAGCTATTCAAAAAATAGCAAAATCTCTTTTTTCCTTTTGAAAAAAAAAAGAACCGACAGCGGAAACAAAATAATGATATTCCCATATATGGCTTAACCATACGCCTGCAGCCCATAATACAACAATCAAATACACAAGCATGCAAAAACCATGAACATAGATGCTACCTGATTCATATTGTTAAAAACTGTTTATTTTATTGAATAAGTGAATAGGAAATTACGAGAATAGGAAAGATAAGGAGGAGGAAAGCTTGGCTTGAGAGCCAAGCATAAAAGACTACATTGGTGAATGCTTAGATGAGTTATTGTACAAAACATACAACCCCTATTTATACTACATAGGTGCCAACCTTTACAACTCTTATGTGCTAACATGGTGGAGGTGGTAGTGCCTCTTTACAAGGTGTAAAGTGGTGAGTCCATGTGTTGAAAGCTTCTTTACAAGGTGGTGCATGAGGTGGTGCCAACCTTGCCAACCTTGAAAGGTTGTGTGCATGTGTGTTGATGCTTGAGGTGATGGGCTTCTGATGATGGCTCAATTAATATGGCCCATATAATATTCAACATCCCCCTTAAACTCAAGATGTCATATTGATGACAACTTGAGTTTACAAAGCGGAATATAATGGAGACAACGGATGAACCCTCTGAAAAATTGGAAAGATGCTCACATAAAAGTGGCATATAAAATGGACGAAACCGTTAGAAGAACCGGCAAGATGCACACATGAAAGTGGCATATACGGATGAAACTGCTGAAGAACCGGAGAAATCACACATAAAAGTGTGCATAAAGCGGACGAAACCACACAAGAACCGAAAGGATCAGAGGATTGAACCGGGTCATCCAGAGTTGAATAGGTGTAAGAGGGAGTTTGAATTTTGGAGTTTTACAGCGGAAGACTGAAAATGAGGTTCGCCGGAGCGAAAAAATTGAAAATGGATTCGGGAGTCTAGGCTCCGCTACCATGTTAAAAACTGTTTATTTTATTGAATAAGTGAATAGGAAATTACAAGAGAATAGGAAAGATAAGGAGGAGGAAAGCTTGGCTTGAGAGCCAAGCATAAAAGACTACATTGGTGAATGCTTAGATGAGTTATTGTACAAAACATACAACCCCTATTTATACTACATAGGTGCCAACCTTTACAACTCTTATGTGCTAACATGGTGGAGGTGGTAGTGCCTCTTTACAAGGTGTAAAGTGGTGAGTCCATGTGTTGAAAGCTTCTTTACAAGGTGGTGCATGAGGTGGTGCCAACCTTGCCAACCTTGAAAGGTTGTGTGCATGTGTGTTGATGATTGAGGTGATCCAGGAAGTTTGATCGAATAAATTTCCTAAATAAAGTCAAAATCCCCATTAACATCACTTCCATGAAGCCATGCCCCCCCCCCCCCCTCCCCCCATTGAAGCAAAATTAAAATGGCCAAAGCAACCAGACAGGAAAAACACGAGGAGAAATAAAATCAAAGAATGAATCCCAGTATCTAATGCATCTAGGAAAAACGCGTCCATTGAAAAACTTCATTAGTCGAGTTTCAGAATTTTGAACCATGCAGTTTCCATAGTGATTCAAGTTATTTTAAACTTATAGGGAGTGGAAAAACTGGAAAAAAAAATGAATGCAAGGTTGCCAGAAATATGCGCTGAATAAGTGAAACCAAGAAAAAATAAATAATGTATCAGTCAAGGTGGGAGTAATTTGACAAGTCTCTTTCATAATGCACAACTTGCTTCCAGTTACCCACGTGTGTAGCACGACAGAAACTTTGCTGTTACATGACACCATTGCTCCTATATTGCCTTGGAAAGTTTGAATAGGTAAATCAAAAGCCACAATACCCATCAGTAAATGGAGTTATTTTGATCAGCCCCTTTCAAGTTAGCGAACTTTCTCCCAGGTACTTAATCATTTAACATAATGCAGATACTGCAATTATATGGTGGCATTGATCACATGAACAAAACTTGGTTACAACAAGCAACTGTGTACCTGATCTTTTCCATTTATATCCGCTTTGACAAGCTTCGAATAGAATTCCTGAGTAACATCTCCATTAGGATTACTACTATCCTCTACATGTATGAAGGCAACTCGAAGTGCTTCATTCCTACAAACAACAACTTGAACAAATAACATTTTGTACTCAACCTGATAAGTGTTAAGAAGAATCGCTTCACTATGCATCATAATTGCAAGAGAGTAAAGCCACAAAAATCTCAAATAGCTGATGCTCTTTATAGCAGAAATGGGCCAAAGGTCATTGGCCTTGGTTTCCATACAGCCAAAGAAGAAATGTTATAATATAGGGGTAATAGTTTTTACCACCCCTGAACTATCGGCGAAAATCACAAACTTTCCCTGAACATCATTTTTTAAAGTACGCCTCCCTTGAACTATTATTTTCGAGCAAAATGACCCCCTCCGTTAACTTTTTCTGTTAAGTCTAACATGTTACCTGCTATAGCAGGTTTTTTTTTTTTTAACCTGCTACAGCAGGTAATTATATTTTAAATAATATAATTAATTTTAAAAAATTCAACAAAATAAATAAATCTAAAAATTTCAAAAAAAATGTATAAATACCAAAAAAAAATTGAAAAAATTCCAAACAAAATTCAGAAAAAATGTAAAAATTAAAAGAAATGTAATAATTCCAAAAAAATGTAATAATTCCAAAAAAAATGTAATAATTCCAAAAAAATGTAAAAATTACAAAAAAAATGTAAAAAATTCAAAAACAAATTGTAAAATGTCTTAAAAAATTGTAAAAATTCCATAAAAAAATTAATTAATATAAAAATTCAGAAAAAATGTAAAAAATCTAAAAATTCAGAAAAAATGTAATAATTGAAAAAAATGTAATAATTCCAAAAAAATGTAATAATTCCAAAAAAAATGTAAAAATTCCAAAACAAATGTAAAAATTCCAAAAAAAATGTAAAAAATTCAAAAACAAATTGTAAAATGTCTTAAAAAATTGTAAAAATTCCATAAAAAATTAATTAATATAAAAATTCAGAAAAAATGTAATAATTCTCTAAAAAATGTAATAATTCCAAAAAAATGTAAAAATTGAAAAAAAATGTAATAATTCCAAAAAAATGTAATAATTCCAAAAAAATTAATTAACCAAAAAATTCAGAAAAAATGTAAAAAATGTTCAAAATGTTCAAAATGTAATAATTCCAAAAAAATTAATTAATCAAAAAATTCAGAAAAAATGTAAAAAATGTTCAAATTCCAAAACAAATGTAAAAATTCCAAAAAAATGTAATAATTCCAAAAAAATGTAAAAATTCAAAAAAAAATTAATAATTCCAAAAAAAATGTAAAAATTCATAAAAAATGTAATAATTCCAAAAAAAATGTAAAAATTCATAAAAAATGTAATAATTCTCTAAAAAATGTAATAATTCCAAAAAAATGTAAAAATTCAAAAAAAATGTAATAGTTTTCTGAATTTTTAGATTAACTAATTTTTTTATGAATTTTTACATTTTTTTGGAATTATTACATTTTTTAGAGAATTATTACATTTTTTCGATTTTTCGATTTTTTCTGAATTGTTCTATTAATTAATTTTTTTTATGAAATTTTTACAATTTTTTAAGACATTTTACAATTTTTTTGGAATGTTTACATTTTTTTTTGTAATTCTTACATTTTTTTTTGGAATTATTACATTGTTTTTGAATTATTACATTTTTTCTGAATTTTTAGATGTTTTACATTTTTTTTTGGAATCATTACATTTTTTTGGAATTTTAACATTTTTTTGGAATTATTACATTTTTTAGAGAATTATTAATTTTTTAAGACATTTTACTATTTGTTTTTGAATTTTTTTCGGAATTTTTACTTTTTTTTGGAATTATTACATTTTTTTGGAATTTTTACATTTTTTTGGAATTTTTATATTAATTAATTGTTTTTGGAATTATTACATTTTTCCTGAATTTTTAGATTAATTAATTTTTTTTTGGAATTATTACATTTTTTAGATTTTTTCCATTTTTTCTGAATTTTTATATTAATTAATTTTTTATGGAATTTTTACAATTTTTTAAGACATTTTACAATTTATTTTTGAATTTTTTACAATTTTTTTGGAATGTTTACATTTTTTTTTGGAATTTTTACATTTTTTTTTAATTTTTATAATTTTTTTGAATTTTTACATTTTCTGAATTTTTACATTTTTTCTGAATTTTTATAATTTTTTTTATAATTTTTACATTTTTTTATTTTTTTGAATTTTTTAAAATTAATTATATTATTTAAAATATAATTACTTGTAAAAAAAAAAAAAAAAAAACCTGCTGTAGGTGGTAAAATGTTAGATTTAACAGAAAAAGTTAACGGAGGGGGTCTTTTTGCTTGAAAACAATAGTTCAGGGGAGGCGCACTTTAAAAAATGAAATTCAGGGGAAGTTTGTGATTTTCGCCGATAGTTCAAGGGTGGTAAAAACTATTACCCCTATAATATCTGGTGATAAAGAGTACTATCCTATTTCTGATCAAACATATGAAACATCCAACAAGATACCACTTTAGAGATGTAGGGCATTTTGTACAAGAACAAAAATATAAAAAAAAAATAAATCATACCGCTGTAGCAAAAGAGCAATATCTGCTGCCTCTGGCGTCTTTCGCTGCTTCTGCTGGCCATAAATCTGGCATGATACCACATATGTAAACTTCAAATCTGCTTGTGCCCGTGCTTCACGGGACAACTCAAAACCTTGAGCAGTGGTGAAGTCTGCTTGGGAATAATCATCCACTACAAGTACAGTATGAAAAGTAAGTACACCTCAAATAAGACTAATAAGTAATAACTATGGAACATTCCGAAGCAAGTACCTCCCATTGATCGCCTTTCTAGAAAACTCTGTAACATTAAAGCCCTTCTGTAATACATCATACCACGAACTGCATTTTGAAATAAAACAAATCATTAGGCGTAAAGAATGCCACCAATCCTATTTCTACGCTACATAGTCATGGTAGACTACAAAAATTCCCGTTTCAATTCACAAATAGAAAACCTTACAATAATAATATAAAAATACTTGCCAGTACGAGCTAGTGTTTGTCCTCTATATGATACCCAAAACCGAAGTTCCAATGAATCACTAGAACTGCCTTGAAGGTCTGCATCGATGGAGGCCTCACCTCTACCAATCCGTTCCAAAAAATTCTCCCATTCATCTAAAACAGAAACAATGACCCATAACGATATTGACGAGTCATGGAAGAAGAATGTTAGGATTTGGAAAGACAACTAGAACCTACAGAGTACAGCATCTAGTTGGATTCACAGATCACAGCAATTATGCAACAGGGACATTTGCAACAAAAAGAAAATGCCAATAACAGAAGAAAAGGAACATCTCAACATTTGTCACATTTATTTTATCCTATTCAAGCTCACATGGAAATGTAGCAAACCTACCCCAATATTTACTGCCAACTTTATAAATTAAAGTCTACTCTTACTACACCAATAACTTTACTAGAAGGAGGAAGAAGGAACAGCAAAGCTTATAAAATGAGAATTTCATTCTGAATGGAAAATCAGAGAACTATTTTTAGAATTAGAATCTTAGTCTATATACTGTGGCACCCATTTTAATCAACAATAAAATTCTTATTTGTTCCTTATTGGAGTGGGCTAAAAAGATTCAGCTTTGATAAACCTAGCATATAGAAGCTCTACTCCACAAATTTCTTACAGGAATGTCAAGTAAAAAGTATGTCATCTACAATTAAATATTGGCAAAAATATTTCAGGAGCGACTGAAGTAGAGGAAACAATGGATGGGAGAACTCTATGGCATGGACTAAAGAAAGGAGAGAGATACCTGGGAAAATTTTCTGAAGATAGAAAAGAATGGAAATTCCATCCTCATTTTCAACCCGAAGTTCAGAGGAACTATAAATGACAGTCTCACTGTAGTACGGGGTGAAGACACTATTCTCAACAGAAGACAAAGAAAAAACATATTAGTACAAAAAACTACATTAGAAACAAAATAATTAAATATAACCACTATACATAATAAAATACGCATACCTAAATGGTATCATCTCACATACTGGCTTCGCAGAAGGCATGTTCATAAACAATGAGTTTGTAAAAAATTGCAATCTTCTTCTGGCTTCAAGATTCTTGGGAATATTTGCTGCAGAATCCTTTACGGTAAGAAGAAGGTGCAATCGCTTCACCTGCTCTTTCTGCAACAACAGGAATTGTGATGGTGCAAATGAAAACAGCAAAACTAAACTAGAGACAAAAAAGGAGGTGGTTTCTCTCTGCTTACAATTTCTGGATCCCTTGGCCACTCTATCCTAGAGAAGAGGCGCCCTTCATTTCTTGCTCTAGCTAAAATGTTCCATGTATCAAGCTGTTCTCTGTAGCATTCAAATTTAACATAAAGGCATGCTAAAGTCACATGGAGGAATAAAAAAATTGCATTTTGGCATCAATTCCACTTTCATTTTTCTAGCTTTTGTGGGTTCAAATTTTCAAGGACCGGAGACATTCAGAAGCAATACAAGAAAAAGATTAGGAAAGGTTGCTGACAAATAATGGTCATAAGCTGACTACCAAAGCTTGTAAAAAGAAGCCATCAAATCCACTACATGGTGGGTGACAGAGGGAACTCATGGTGGCAAAAAGATGTCAGCTTGAATAGTCATGAATTCAACTAAAAGAAAACAAGGTATCGAATTTCCTGAAACCTACATTCTGCAGCTCTTAAAAGACCTGTGGAAACTTAAGGAAACAGGAACGGGAGACTAAATAATTTTTTGTAAGAAAGGAAGAGAACTGAAAATGAAAGTAACTCTGATAAAACACCCATCACAAATGACTGCAAAAATGGCCACAGAAGCTGTACCTTAGATCAGGTGACAGAAGATCATGTGTAACAACCTCATAAAGTTGATATGCAGCATTTGCAGCACCTTTTGTCAGCTCAGGTGTTTCATTCCGTATCTGAGACAAGTTAACAGTCATTAAGAAGGAGTGAGCAGACCATAATGCATGGATTTTTCCTTACAACTTCCAATTTAAAGCAACTCTATAAAGCACATGTCCACAGCAGTACGGACACACAAAACATAAACTTCAAGAATGACAAGGTTACGTGCATAGCTTTGTGCAAAAGGAAATATATCCATAGAGACCATAGTAATCCACAGTGTCTGTAACACTATTTAATGCAACAGGATCATATGGATCTGCTATAAAAACATCTAAATGCTAAACACAGCAGATCATCTTTACATGAAGATTAGTTTATAGGCAGTAATAAATAAATATGCAATCAATATTTTTTGTTCGCCAAATTAAATTCAGACAGTATTGAAATAATTTTCGAAGTGCAAAAATAAAATACTAAGAGAAAAACAAAGGCAGGGGAAAAGGAGATCGAACTTCAAGCTGCACTCTAACTAAACCAAATATGCAAGAGCCAGAATTAAGGATCATATACTTTATTAGAAGTATGAATAACTCAGAAATTGACTTCCTAACCAAAAGGAGCAATAATGTAAGAAATGAGACTACCAGGAGTCCAGTTAGTGCAGTAAATCTTGACAATACAAGAGGAAGCTTCCATCACATCCTTTATGTTTTTCATTCTTTATAATTTCCACTCTTCACCCTCATTTTCCTCCCCACATCCTTTATGTTTTTCCTATCTTTATAGTTTCCACTCCCTCCCTCGTCACATCCTTTCTCTTTTTCCATTTTATAATTTCCACCCTTAGTAAGTTGCGGATATATGAACTTCCATACATAATCTCTTACAATTTTATCCTATTACTTATTACTATCAATCCTCATCACATCCTTTATGTTTTTCATTCTTTATAATTTCCACTCTTCACCCTCATTTTCCTCCTCACATCCTTTATGTTTTTCCTATCTTTATAGTTTCCACTCCCTCCCTCCTCACATCCTTTCTCTTTTTCCATTTTATAATTTCCACCCTTAGTAAGTTGCGGATATATGAACTTCCATACATAATCTCTTACAATTTTATCCTATTACTTATTACTATCAATCCTCATCACATCCTTTATCCTTTATGTTTTTCCTATCTTTATAATTTCCACTCTCTTCACAAGGTCTTATATAAGTACACCATTTTTCTCCATTTGTGTTAGCCATAAATCATCATGCCTGCATCAATCATCATCATGCCTCTACTTCTCTTTGCTCTAGCATGTGACTTTTGTTTCACCAATGCTCGCATCTCGCCTTTGAAAAATCCTATCAAGTTTCCCATTCGTCGTGCCTCCATTTCCTACTCCGCCATCAACGAGGGAGATACCAAGAGAACACCATTAACTATGCGTCAATTACAACTCTTAGTAGAAGTGAGGTTGGGTTCTCGAAAAGTGCCAGCACATCTGATGTTAGATACTGGTTCGTCTCTGATCTGGTGGCAATGCTTTCCCTGTAGGACATGTTACAAGCAGAATGATCCAAAGTTTCGGCCCTCCAAATCTGCATCGTACAACGATATTAGTTGTTCGTCACCTCTTTGCCCTAAGGAGAGATTCTTTTTTAATGGATGTATTAATGATGAGCGGAATTGTGGGTATCAAATAGGTTACGCCGATGGAGATCAGAGCAGCGGCAAACTGGGGCAGGATGAGTTGTTTACCGTAGATGGGTCTTTGGTCCAGAAGATAACTTTCGGTTGTGCGGGGTCCAGCACGGGGAACCACTTCAATGGTGAGTATGCTGGAATTTTGGGATTTGGGTTTGGGGATTTATCATTTCCAAGTCAGATTGGAGCTTCCTCTTATTCTTTTTGTTTTGTTAGTTCCGAAAGCGAATCTTTCCTGCAGCTCGGTGATCCACTCCCTATGGGCAACGGCCCTACCATTACTGTGTCACTACTCCTCAATTACTAGCCCTACCATTACTGTGTCACTACTCCTCAATTACTATAACATAATTCCCCATTACGTGCAGTTCTCCGGAATTGAAATCAGTAAGCAAACGTTGAGAATAGGTTTAGAAAAATGGAATATTGACAAGAAGGGTAACTACGGAGTCATGTTAGATTCAGGAACTATTATAAGTAGGTTTCCGCGGGATATGTATGTTATATTTCGGGATACATTCCGAGAGGAGTTTGGGGAATATGAGAGTTTCAGGGTCAAGGTAGAACCAGATGCTTTGTTAGACACTTGTTACGATGTCCACGAAGACGAAGAAGACATATTTTATGGCTTGCCTGATGTGAAATTATATTTCGGTACGACAAGGGAACAAAACAACCTACTCTTATTAAATTGGAAGCAAGTGATGGTGGGGGTGTTTCGAAACATTACTCATATCCGATATTGTCTTGCGTTCACAGTCGATCCGAGTGAGGAACATCCTACCACAATACTTGGCTCTCATCAACTGCAAGGTACAAGACTTAGTTATGACACAAACAAGATGACTCTCACGCTTGATCCTGATGAATGTTAGGATTGATGAAATAATAATGTTATCATCTGTTCTTAAAACAATAATGAATAATGAATGAGAAGCAAGTTATCATACTCCTTTGCTTTAAACTAGTAATCCTTTGCTTTAAACTAGTGATCCTTAATGTGTTATTGTCTTTTTCTTAGAATTAAAAGCTCTCCTAAATAGGAATTATACTCTTGAAATTTGTTTTTTTCATATACTAACATTTCTGTGTAGAAAAGTAAGAATAATTATTGAAGTCCAACGAACACATCCTAAAGCAAGCAAGTAAAACACCAAACAGAGATGTAACTAATGCAAAGAATTACAGTTTTTTGATTGAAATAAAAATACAAATTACGAAAGATGAAAAGGAGAATAACGATAACATTTAAAATTAAACTATTGTCCACAACCCTTGCTAAAACTCATCATTACGTGCTACAAAGTGTCCTCAATCAAGTAACTGTTGCCATCTTTTCTACGATCCCTTCTAGTTTCTGTGGGATACCATTCATCTGACAAACAGTACTCTTAGTTTACCCGGTTTTCTCGTATGCAGCTTCATGGACGCCAAGCGCAGCACGGCCAGATGGATCGAGACTTTTCGACCACGATGCATCCCATTCCACTGCTTTCGCAGTACTGCAGGCCACACTAGGACCTCCAGGAACAGTCGCCCTAGCAGCATTCTGCTCAAAAAGCAGGAAATTAATCAATGTCGTTTTTAGAGTTGAACAAAATTAATTCTCAGAAAGAGTAGCTAAAACATGGGGATTATCGCAAATTTACAACTGAGATGTCTCAGTTACAGGATAATACTTATTGTACCAGAAGCACAACAGTTCTCAACTTGAAAGTGAAGCATTTCACTTCTAAAGTGGGCCAAGTGACATTCCTTGAACAACAGAAAATCATTATCCTGAATCTAAAATACCAGTGTATGATCAAGGGGTAAGAGGTGCAGTTGGATGTCAGATAGGTCCTACATTCAATGTTCAACCTAGAGTATGACCCGTCAATACCCCACAAATCATGGAGTTCAACGGATGGTTATCTTAACACAGCAATCAGTGAATTCTAAGCTCCAAATAAACAAGGGAAAGCAAATGTGCGGTCATAGGTACTACTATATAAGCTTACCGAAGACATTTGTTCCCCGGCATCATCAGAAACAATAGCAGTAGGTGAGAAATCTTCCAGTTCAGCTGCTTTTTCTCGAGCAAGGGCAGCAACACTTTCAGGAAAGTTTGCAAATTCGGCAACATGAATACCAAAACTTTGATCACAAGCCCCCGGCTCAACCTGAGTAACACAGTCCTGTGAAGGATTATAAGCGGATATAATTTTTCCATAAAATATGGAACAAGGTTCTAACTCTTGCAGTAAAATTACTCTATCTAATCAGACGCTGACCACAAGACCACTCAAGGAGAAGCAGAGTCACAGTTTCGCATCATTTTTTTCTTGAAACTGACAGTTTAGTACTACTTCAATAATACATTATTCCATCTTTTTAGAAACATGATGAAATTAAGGTTTTTGTTTACAGGAGTGAAAGAACAACCATAGAAACTGCAAGAAACAAAAAATTGAAACTCAATTTTTCTATTATTTTCCTCATCATTTTTTCCCTGATGATCAGAGAGCTTCAAATTGGAAACGGTCAATGAACAGGAGTAAGGTGCCAAACAAAGCAGGCACAATAATGCACTTCATTATCTTCTTATTTAACTTAATGTATGAGTTGAAAGATATATCTTCCTCTAACTATAAAGTGCTTTCTAAAAGTAATAATTATTAAGTTAAGTACCAGTCCACCTGCATTTAATTAAAAAAACAATGAAGATATTATGCACACAACAACAACAATTTGTTATTCCCAATTTGGGTGATGTTATTTCCACACACTACATTGTTATTCTCACCTTTTTTTTGGAATTTACTACACTAGCCCTACTTATATTTTATGAAAATATACTCTTTAATACTTAGATGGCTGGTTCAGTAAATCAAACATCTACTTATAATAGGGCATTATTTTTAATCACAAAAATAAAAAGAGTAAGGTTATAGTTATAATGCAAAAGTTTACTTTCATGAGCCTGGGACAGTAAGATTCTTTATCAGATTGAATGTTTTTTTCAATGTGACATTCCTAAGACACATCAAATGCAGTGATGTCAGGACATTCCTGGCTCACTTTTCCCCCGTTCAGTGAACCAAATGGACCCTTAGGGTAAAATAACACATACCTTATATAGCACAGTCAGCTTACGGTTCGACGAGTCAATGTGCGCGCTAACGTGATAGTTTGCAACACCAACAAGTTGCTTCACATGGGGCCCATGGTCAGGATTTTCAAGAGCTCATGCAGTAAGTTCATGAAAGTGAGTTGCAAATAATGTAGGTGCTTTAATCACTTGAACAAGGTGTTCACATATAGCCCATGCCAAACCTGAGCACCACAACAAGACATGATAATAAATAATCATTCTGATAAAATCATCAAACAGAAAAGTTAGATCATCAGTCCCACAAAAGTTAAATAGTAAGTTCAGCGTTCATATTACAAGCAAATGGAGAAAAACCTCAAAGATCATCTAATTCCATGCTTGGCGTGAACTTTTTAAAACTAGTGAAGAATTTAGCTGGATCACATACATCTTAAAGAGGAAAACAATATGTTGGAATTTTTTGTGCCTTTCAGTCAAGTCAGATATGAAAAGAATGGAGAGGAAAATGTGAAAGGAAGTTCTAAGCTGTGGGATTAAATTACAAGTACCATCAGAATACATGAACAGAAATAACATAATTTACCCCGTGACACGGAAAAAATGTATAGGGAAGGTGTGCAGACATGCATTAAGTTTGTTAGAAATCCAAAAGAGAAAAGAGAATAAAACTAATAGCCCATTGCAGCTTATATTTAAGAACAGTATATAGACATGTTTAGGTCTTTCAGCTAATTATAAATAATTTCAAAAGAAAAAATGTATTTTTATTTTCAGAAAAAATAAAGGTTTATGCGTTGGCAACCATGTAACATTTTTTTCCCACTTTTGATTTATACTAAGGCAAGACAAGAGAGCATCAAGTACAAAGTTAAAAGATAACGAGCACATGAGGATCTGAAAATGATAACATGTACCAAATCCATCATAAGTAGATGTTCCACGACCCAGCTCATCGATAATTATCAATGACTTGTCTGTAGCTCCTTTCAGTATTGAAGCAGTTTCAAGCATTTCTTGCATGAAGGTAGACACTCCACGTAGCTACAGAGAAACAGAAAGCATGCCATAAACTTTTGTAAGAAGGGAAACACGCCACACCTTTCTTTTCATGGAAAACGATATAGATTCATCATGTGCAAGTAATCTAGCAAACTGTGAATAAGACACAGGGCTTAGCATTTGTGCGATGCATGTCGTTACTCCAAGCAAAGCATTCTCTAGCTACACAGATACATATGTAATGCCAAATACGGATTGTGACACAATTTTATAACAAAGACAAATAGATTGATTAGTGGAATCAATCAAAAAATATCAAATTGAATACTACTTTATCGATTCCCCTAATTACTCTCTCTGTTTTCATGATTGGTCTCTTACACAGATGAAGTATGAAAGAAACAAGAAAAAGGGATGGCAAAGTAATAGCACATAACAACCAACTTAATATAATATAATATTCAATTTGAAGAGGTTGAACTCCAAAGGCTATGAAATTTATTTGCAATCACCAGCACCCACACGAGCAAAAATGCAATCATGAATGGAGATGCTAGCTTTCTCGCAAGGAACAAAGGACCCAACTTGTGCCATGAGACTGTTCACACCAACCTGCAAATAAAACCCAAATACACAACTGGATCATGTGCAACAAGAACCTGAGATGTAGTGTTGTCTCACAATCAATATGAAGTATTCCACTTTGGTGATTTTATAGTTCAAAGTAAACAAATATGGTGAGTCTAAACAATGGATTCCAGTAAGGATATTACACCCCAAAGTATATTGTCTAATGCATTGATCCACGTTTAAATATCATCATCATAACAGGACATGACATCAAACTAATAGATACATGTCAGGACCACATAAAAAAACCATACGTGGCGAATAAACGTGGATTTCCCACCCATATTTGGTCCTGTTATTATATGGAACGAACTCCTTCCCCTGACCTGATTTGCCAAAACAAAAGAAAAAATCAAAATCGAGGTATGAGAAATAAAGCACTTACACTGAAAAATACCAGATGATGTCTGCCTTTATCCATGATCTGAATATTCACAAGTTTACAATCATTGGGTATAAAATTCACCCAGTCTTGAGCTTCCACACATGGATGTCTACTCCCTTCTGATATAATATCTCCCACATCCTACCAATAGCAAATTAACCATGTACTGATGTCTTTCAACAACAAGGAAGGATAAAAGCAAGAAAATCAAAGCAATAAAGTTCCAGAAAATAATTACTGATGGTGTGATGTCTGGTCTTGTGTATGGGGTAGGACAACTGGAAGCCAAATCAGCAAGGCTTAGCAAGACATCCAATTCAGAGAGCAAGCCAGCTACGGATTCAAATACCTGCAGCATGACACTCCATTAGTTTAGATTCTTTAGAGCCTGAGCCACCTGAAACAACAATGTATAGAAAAGGTTAGTTGCGTGAGAGAAAGTTGCAGTAGTTAAAATAACTACGTTGACAAGCTCCTTCTGCAAACTCTTGTACTGCTCAACTATCCTCTGGCACTGGTCCCCTAATTTTTTAAGCTTTGTGTTGGTGAATTTCACCCCATCCTTCCGGGTTTCAAGAACAATAAATTGGGTGGTTAGCTTCTTCCTAACTTTCGGTTCTTCCTTCTTCGTAATTCTGAAGACATGGCTGAACTGCGTTCCCTTATCTAACTTCAATCCCTTATCTATAGGAAGATCAAGATCAGAAGCAGTTTGTTTGTGCAAACTGTGTATTTGGTGCTCCAGTGACGCCGGCTTATCTTTTAGTGCAGATAGTGCAGGGTCATAACTAGGCGAAATCATGTACTCTCCATGCTCTAGTTGATCAAGGTCAACAGAAGTTTCTACAAGAGCAATGAACTTATTCAGGTGATCCTCATCAGTCAAAGACTCAAAGGGATCCAAATATCTTTCCTTGATCAAGGAATTTTTTTTGGCCATCATAACGTTCCAGAGCACTTTTGATGTATGGAAGTCTTATACTTGATTGCATTCAAAAGTTGTATTAAGTTAAAAACTGAGGAACAATTTTAACTAAGATATTAAGACCATAGTCTAGAAGTATAAGAAAGCATGTCCACTGTGAAACAAACAGATAATTATTGCTTCAAAAGATGACATAGAGCATAGTTGATGCACATCAAGGTAGAGTCAACGTAAATATTAGTGCCAAGTGAAAAGTAAGAAAACAAAGTGCATCCTGAGGAAATCAGTCACAAGGTCTTATGAATATCAATCGATGTTTTGTTTCCATTTAATTAAGCAATTCCCACTCAAAATAAATAAATTAACCAGCACTCAGCTAGTTGCCAAGTCAATACTATCACTGCCAACCATTTTAACAATATGTAGGGAATAAAATTAGAATCCACCTGGTAAAGTTTCACAATGTGCTGCAAACCAGCTCTTCTCTTATCAATAATGTGCGTCAATCTCTCAATGTCTGAGATTCTCTTTATATGCTGCCTCAGATCTTGGCGTAGTGTTGTGTCCTCCACAAATGCCTGTACCAAATCCAACCTGGTATTAATTTCATCCACATCTAACAATGGCTGTTTTAGGCACACGTGAAGCAATCTCTTCCCCATCCCAGCTGTACAGGTTCTATTCATGAGACCAAGCAAACTGAAATTTTTGTTTGCATCGGTTTTACTTTCAAGGACATTCAAGACTCTCATAGCAGTAGAATCCAGTCTCATATAGCTGTCAAGATTGTACTCTCTGATTGTATAGTTTCCATAGTTGCTCTCGTCTGCAAGTAATTCTGCGTAAGACAATAATGCTCCTAAAGCAACAGGGGCAAACTCAAATCCAGAAACTAAATCTCGAACTGGCTCGATGGAACCTTTAATGAGCCTACCAAGATCCTGCACCAAGTCCCTACTTTTGAACTCATTTCTCTTTTTCTCAGTCAACATCACGCCACATCTAGTCAAAGCGTCGTGCAAAGCTCTATGTTGACTGGATTTGGTGCTCTCCATGGGCAGAAGGCATTCCTTGCAACCAAGAGCTACCAGAGCAGACTCCACATACGTAAAGTGGTTATCATCAAGAAAGTCTGCCAACCCAAGAACCCTCTTGGTTAGATCAACATAACTCATCCCAACAATACATCCATTTTCACGCATATTTGGAAAGAGTGCCACAACCACTGGGGAATCTTGCATCTCATTGTTTGCAAATAAAACATCTTCAAAACTGCCTAGATTTCCTGGAGTTCCACTTTTCACCAATCTCCAATTGGATCCACTACCCTCATAGACCTGAAGAGTTTGGTCTGTTCTCTCCAAAAGTATATCCCTGCCAATTGTTTCGAACATGTTCTTGCTAACACTCACGCTAGAGATACCATCAGAAGCACTGCCCAGTTGCCGCAAAGCAGTTGTTGTATGATAATACGTCTTCATAATGAAGGTTGCATTTTCACCATGAGCTGTATAATAGTCCTACAGAATAACAAAAGGTTCCTTGAACATCCAAAAACTAATGACACAAAAAATGAAAATTTGATGTTTTCTGAATCGCGATGAAGAAGAAAAGATTCTTCATTTTTGAAGGCCATAAAGCATCCAACTAATGAAGGAATGGCATAGCTCTGGCACCTTTATATATAGTGGGAAAAGTCTTAAGGAAACAATAATAAACCTGTAAAAAATGGTATTGTACAAGGTTCTAAATCGTCTTTCTCCCCACAAAACATAATGCAAAAATACAGTGAAATTTCTTGAAAGAAGTCTCAGTATTGCCTAATAAAGTATCCTAAGACTACCCCCAAAAAGGAAATTCCTAAACTCAAAAATGTCTTTCCAGGAATTAGACAAACTCCATTCCAAGAGAGGATTGTAACAGTTGAATATCAGACTCCAATAGTTAATGCAAGTCTATAAACAGTAATCCATGCACTTTCTAAATCCTTCAATATCATTACTATCGAGTACAAACCAATTAATCAATCATAAACAAAGGTGATATATATAAGTAAAAAGAGTGACAACCCTTTTAACAAACACAAACTCACCCGCCTATCGCACAACCGAACAGCTCTAGAATCCTGCACAAAAAGAACAAAAAAAAACCCAATACAAACCACACTGAGTTAGTGACTTTGAGCACTCAACAATATACTCAAACAAATTAAAGCAAAAGCAAAGCACATAGTTTCATTCTATAGCGACAAACACAGAAACCCAATAGCTAGAATCACATTTTTGACGCAGCCATTGGAATGAAAGAGAGAGAAAGGATGCTCACTCACATGAGGTAGGGTTTTAAAGAAAGAGAGAAACCCTTGGGCCTGCTTAGCATCTGAATAAACATTTCAAACAAAGAATAAAAATAAAAGTAAAAATTAAACATCAATCGACTCATTTCCAAAACAAATAATAAAAGTGTATGACAAGAACGGAAGTAGGGCTTCTAGAAAACCTAGTTTGAGCTCAGGAAGCTTGCTTTGGTCATCAAAACTAGTAGCATCACCCATTCTGATTTTGGGTTTTTCTTCAAATTGAGAACAGATACTGCGTATTGAATCTCCTTGTCGAAGGGTTGCCTACAATGTGACGAGTGTTTGCATCTGTATTTACGGTTTGGTCACTGATGAGTCCGTAATGGCGAAAGATGGAATATTATGGTAACGTGGTCATATTCAATAAAACAAAACTTTGTAGAGCTCAATCCAAAACAAAGCACTCTTCCAATTTTTCTCTTCAGTTCATATCAAATAAATACATATCAATGACACTTGATAAGCAACTCATCTCTTATGTTAACTTATCCTCTCGTCTCTCCTCTTTCTTTATTTACAATTCACATATCTTCTTCTTTTTCTTTTTAAAATTGTATTTCACTCCGTTTTTACATCCTCTTATGATGGTCCCTTAAATTTTTTCTTTTTATTTAAAAAATTGTTTGACCCTTCAAAATTTTAAATCTATATATTCCATAAAATTTTAAATAAATTACATAGAAACTCTACTGTTCTCAAAACCTTAAATACACATCATTCTAATTGTTTTTAAGTGAGATATTATATATTTTTAAAATTATTTTCTTTTTAATTTGTTAAATTTGAAGTACTTAAAAATATTAAGTAAATTTTAGAATTATTTCTCTTATTAAATTAATTATACTTATTTTGAAGAATTTTTTTTATCTTGGAAAAAAATTAAACAATACATTATTATATGAAAATGCATAATTTCTAGTTATGTTGAGGAGCACATTCCTTCTCTCTTTTATTTAATAAATACCAACTTATCAAAAAAAGATGTAAAAACCCACTAAACCCACTATAGCAGTTATCCTTGATGCACTTGATGGGTGTCGAATCCGTCAAAAATAATTATAAAATACAACTTACTACTAAGAATAAGTTTAATTGTAAATATCAAGTAAGAGGTTCAATCCATAAAGAGTACGGGTGATTTTCGTGTGTGCTTGCAAAGACCGGTGATAACACTTAGATGAAATTGGGGGCATTGTTTTAAACTAAAGACTGAAAAATAAATAAAGCAAGTAAACAAATCCAAAACAATAGTGCAATTCTTGGTCAAGAGACAGGTCAATACGAAATAATTAGATGAGAGGGATTCTCAGTATAAGCTTAGCAAGCTATGAGACGTGAGCAACATTCATTGACGCAGGAGTATTCATCTTTAATCTATAGAGTTGTTATAGGATCAATGTACACTTCTGACCCCTGCTTCCCTCCCGTATCAAAACCACCTCAGGTACACTTAGAGATGATTCCTAACCAACTAGCACTTTACTGGTTAAAAAGTTTACTAGATTGGCTGATGATCGACTAGGGAAAGACAACTCCAAACCTAATATCCTCGGTGGTCAATCGGAACTAAATCAAGTTAACCTTTCGCACTAGCGGTACTGCGGGCTAGTTCGCGGTAGATCCATTAGCGCTACTTTGTCTACTTCGATCTTTTTGGCACGTAAATGGCCCAAGACGGGTTACCGTGGTCAAGAAGAATGATTGTTGTAATAATCAACTTAACTCTAGATCGGCCAAATCTAAAATAAAAAATACAATACAATTATTATGAGATTAATTAAATGTAGATTTAAAGATTAATAAAGAGCAATTATGTCTCATACATACTCATACTCATGCTTTAGATGCTTCTACTATAAATATTTATTTAGTTACTCATACTTATATGTTGGAAACAAACATAATATGTATTAAAGAATATGAAAATCCTTCGTTCCGTGAATAACGAAGGAGCTAGGGTTTGGAAGTTGGAAATAGAGATGAAGAAATAAAGAGAAGGAACCATTTCTAAGAGAAATTGAGTGTCTGGTTCTCAAAAACCTAGGCAGAGTATATACAGTATCCTCTGCTTCTGCTAATAATATCTCCTTAAAGAAAATAAAAATAAGATAAATCATATTTAAACTTTAATTGTACCTAAATCGTTCACCCTCTCAAATTAAAAATCTTCAGTGCTGGAATAAAGAAGTTTGGACACCACTTAAACTCTTCTACACGTAAGCCAACAAATTGCATTCAATCAGACTTCAAGCTTCGAGTTGTTATTCATGACATAGGATTCTGCCAGCCAGGTGACTCATCTTGACCAAGAGACCAGCCAAGAAAAGTGTCTGCCCTCAGCATGCCTAGAATTGACTCAATTCTGCTTTTTTTTCCCATTTGCCTTCTAGGTTTATTTTCAACAATAATCATAATCATGAATTGACTTGATTAGTCTCTATTTCTTTACTTATTGCAGATTCAGGCTTCAGGAGAGGAAATTCTAGAAAGATGCATTATTTATTGGATTTTGGAGTGTTTCGAGCGTCTAGGCCTAGCTGCTCATCGCTCGCAGGCCAGCTGCAGAAAATGGAAAGTGCAGAAAAGGAAATTTAATAAATTCGACTGATTCTCCGACTTCCCTTCCGTGTTCCCAACTCAACAAAGGCATAATTAAGGAAAACCTAGTTCTATTAGACTTAGGACTTCTATTTTATTTAGGGGTAATAGTTATTAGGCCCCCTGTACTATTTTTTTAAACAAAAACCTCCCCTGGACTAAAAAAATTCAAATCCGGGTACCATGTACTAACGGTCAACGAGATTCAGGTCCCTTGCCGTTAGTCAACCTAACGTTCTGTTACTTTCTACCTATTGTTGCCAGTTACTACTTATTTACCATAATGCCATTATCCATTAAATAATATAATTAATTTAAAAATCTAGAAAAAATAATATAATTAATTTTAAAAATCAGAAAAAAATTAAAATTCCAAAAAATACATAAAAATTTACTAAAAGATAAAGTAAAATAATGTAAAAATAAGAAAAATAATATATTAATTTAAAAGAACAGAAAAAAAATTAAAAGTACGAAAAAATTTAAAACCTTAATTTCTTTCTCTTTCGTTTTCTTTTTCTTTTCTGTTTTTTCTATTTTTTTTCCTTTCATTTCTTTTTCTTTTCTATTTTTTCTTTTTTTCTTTTTCCTTATGCTCATTTTAAAACGTATTTTTTACTTTTCATTTCTTCATTTGTAAAATCAATTTCTTATTGCATGAGAAAATGCATTTTATCTACAAATAAATACAACCAGAAAAAAAACAAATAAATACAAGAAAAAATTGTTCCAGAACCAGATGCATTTTATCTACAAATTAAAATCAAAATCAAACCTTTATATCAAACCACACAAACAAACACGACATTAGCAGAGAAATTGCAAATTAGCTAAATCACTATAAATTACAAGGGATGGTACCATCCATTCTATCAATACAATCCTGATGCAGCTGTGTGGAGCAACATCTCGTGGGGCCATGCTATATCAACGGACCTGATTCACTGGCTTTACCTCCCAATTGCAATGGAGCCTGATCATTGGTTTGATATCAACGGTGTATGGACTGGGTCCGCTACTTTCCTTCCTGACGGTCAGATCGTGATGCTCTACACCGGTTCCACCAATGAATCCGTGCAGGTGCAGAATCTTGCATATCCTGCCGACCCATCTGACCCATTAATCTCTATCTACTTCTCTTAAGTAATTAATCTTGCATATCCACGCCACCACCGCCGGCACCAGGGGCGGAGCCAGACTTCAATGCTTGGGGGGCGATATTAAAAAAATTATCTGTAAAATATGAACATTCTCGTCAATAATTATTATAGTAATAAATTTAATATATATAATATAATTAATTAAATTACCTGAATTGTACCCGACGCTCTTTCAAATCAACAAATCCATCTAATATCGAGTCTGTACTGAAAGTCTCTGCAATTTCTTTTTCAATATAAACCACCAAGTTATCTGCGAGAAATTCATTTTCCATTTTGGTCCGAAGCCTGGTTTTAACAATTTTCATTGCTGAAAATGCACGTTCACCCGTTGTTGTAGATACTGGAAGAGTTAAAATCAAACGAATCATTCTATCAATAAGATAGAACGTCTTTGACATCTTTGTTTCTGCAAACACTTGACATAATTCTGAAAGACATGACAGACCTCGTAGCTTAGGATGATTCTGTGTCTCAAACTCAAAATGTTGTAATTGATATTTGAGACTTATCATTTCTTGCTCACTAAAATCAAGAGGATAAAACTTTTCAGCAAGCTTACAAATATCCTCAACGTTAAAGGATTTGTAGTCGTCATTTGGATTCAATGCTAAACTGAGTGTCAAAAGTTCCATTGCTTGCTCATTGAATCTATTATTTAGCTCCTGCAATTGGAAGTCTATTGCAATGTTATAGATATCAAAATGATAGTGATGCTCCTTAGTAATTTTATCACGTTGACGACGACCTCGACCTTCAACATATTGAGCACTCAAATCGGGGATCTCAACATCTTCTTTCTTTGAAAATGATATAACACTTTCAATAAAATCATTCCAACCATGTTCTCTCAACTTCTGGATCAATGCTTTTGAACTTGAAACTAAATGTAAAGCATTCAAGATATCTTGAGACTTTTTCTATAAAACTTGACAAAGTATGTCAGTAATCCCCATAACTTCCTTCACTAGATGCAAGATGAAAATAAATTCAAAGGATGTCATTATTTTCAAAGTTGATTTGGCATCACCTCGTTGAGAGTAAGTAGATCCATCAGTTTTTACCTTTTCAAGAACAGAGCAAATTGCATCATACATGCTTAGAAGACTGCAAACTGAATGAAAATGTGATCCCCAACGAGTATCACCAGCTCGTTGTAAAGTTCCAATTTGATTGAGACCCTTTCCAGTTTCAAGTTCATCAATAGCAAGCATATAGGCAATTTTAGATGCTTGGGCAACTTTCAATTCATCATGACGTTTACATGAAGAGGTAACAATATTGACAATAAAAGTCAAATTGGAAAAGAATTCATGAATTGGATGTACTTCTCTAGCTGCAGCAACTAATGCCAGTTGGTTGAAATAGATGACAGGGTTTACTTAAGAGGGGAATAAGGAGATGAAATTTTAATTTTTATGGAGTTTGGAGATGATTAGAATGGTTAATTGAGAGAAATTGATTTGATGAAAATGATGGGGAACGGGCTGGAGAAGGAGAGCTCCTCTGTCCTCTCCCCTTTCTTTGCATTTTTTTTAATAAATTAATATTAATTTATTTGTTTTGTTTGCTGCAATTTAATGTAAGAAAAATAAAAAGTAGAGGGAATATGGGGTCGGAGGGGCCATGGCCATATATTAAAAATAAAATTTTAAAAAGTTTGGGGGGGCCGTGGCCCCCTCTAGTCTAAGGGTAGCTCCGCCCCTGGCGACACCACCCACACCGCCACCACACACAGCCGAACCCCACCATTATCGCCTCACCCACACAAGAAGTGATTGAGATAATAGATCTGGACGTTTGTTAAATCCCCGCATACCTGGAATTCAAGATCTGAGCACGGAGAGAGCAGATCTGGAGGTTTGAGGCACTAAAATTTAGATGAAGATTGGATGTGGAGGGTAGTGGAGGAGAAGAGGAGGTTGGTGGCGGCGTTGGTGGTGGTTGCGACGGCGGTGGAGAGTGGAGTTTGGAGTTTGATGGTGGAGAGGAGCATCGTGTGTGGAAAGGGAGATACAAGCTTTATTTTGTTTTTCTAAAAAGAAAAGAAAAGAAAGAGAAGAAAAGAAATGAAAATGGTGAAAGTAAAAAAAAAATGACCTGAACAACAAGTTTTTTTCCTTTGGTAACCTGCTATCAAAGGTAGAAACTAACAGAAAGTTAGTTTGACTAACGGAATGGATCTGTATCGCGTTGACCGTTAGTACACGGTACTCCGATTTGAATTTTTTTAGTCGAGGGGAGGTTTTTGTTTAAAAAAATAGTACATGGGGCCTAATAACTATTACCCCTTTTATTTAATATATATATTAAAATAATTAGGGTTTTAAAGGGAGCCTCTCCCTTCCACCCTCTTTCTCTCTTCTTCTTCTTCTGCCTCTCTCTTTTCCTAGACTTTTTTCAGTAGCTTTGTAATAAATCGGAGCTTTGCTCCGGCCGGTAATATTCAAGAGTTTTTTCCATTCCCTTCTTCTATATTTATGCAGTTTATTTATTTTATTTGTTTTACTTTTGATATGAGCAGCTAAGCTCTTGTTCTTGGTAGGAATCATCGAAGGTTGCTAAGGGAAGTCATGAGGTCTAATTGAGTTTAAAATATCTCTGATTTGTATTTATTTATTTAACAAATACTTGTCAATTCACCTAGGGTTGGTTAGGAGTCCGGCCAACTTGTGGCTATGCCTAGGCGATTAAAGTCATCTTTGTAGTAATAACTAACGTGAGGCTGCAGGGTAAACTAGACAACCAGTCTAGAAGTAATCGGGGTTCCTGGTCTCATTCAGCTGGGTTAAACGAGTAATTAGGATAATGCCTCGAACGTACTGAGTGTCTTGCCCTAGACGTGTCTTACCTCCTCTTCATGGACATCTGAGTATTGTCTCCATAAGCGTACCTTGGAGGACGACGGATTGTCAAGGTTACTGACCGCGCGTCGAACACGTCAAATATAGTAGTGAAATTGTTATGGAATTGGGGGTAGAAATACAACTTATCACTGTCTACAATAGCTTGTAGATGATGGTAAGAGGATCGTCCACAGAGACCTCTAGGAGATGTAATTCTTGAGTTGACTTCCTCGTCACTGAGTTTTGGTTGGTTGTTATCTGAAACTAAAGACAAAACAGAAAGTAATGAAAACAGTTTAAAATATAAAATAGTATTGGCCGAAGTCTAGGCCAAGACTGGGGTCTGGATTGAGAATAAGTCTAGTGATACGGAATTCCAGGTAAGGGCGATGGGTGAGCTTGCGTTCTTATGCATCGATCATTGACTGAAGTATGTTCATCTCTTCTTCATAGTACTGCTATAGAGTGGAGGAACTCCTTTTCACTCCTGTCTTCCCTCCTCTTCAAACTACCTGGCGGGTACTCCCTCTCCTGATAATCCTAGCCAAGGGACACCTTGCTGGTTAAAGGGTTATCCGTTTGACTGCTGTCTTGAATGGTTGCTCACCTCTTCAATGGTGCAGGGGAAGACAGTACCTAGGTCAAGGTCCTAGGTTGTCAATCTGGTTTCGACCTAGATTACCTATTCTTCTAGTCTGGCGCGAGACTAGTCACCTACTCCGTCTAGCCGGCGGGTACTCCCTCTCCTTCTAGACTGGTTACAACTCTTCTCTCCTAGAGTACAAGGATGATCAAACCTTGGCTCTAGTGAGTGAGCGATAGATTAAGTTCAAGAATAAATAAATACAAAGAAAGAGATTGTGAAAAACGGATGATGTCTCACGATTGCATTAAGAACTTCAGCTCATCAACCCTTACCAAGAATGGGTTTTTAGTTAATCATACTCATGGATAAAAGATAAAGAAATTAACTTGCATAAATATATTAAATCCGAAATAAATTCGGAGCAAGGTTTTAACAATGGTGAACTGAGAAGGAAAAAGGATTGCGTTCTAACTAAGAAAATCTGATTGATAGATGATCCGGACAGAGGTGAATCATGTTCAGCTAAAATAGCCATAAGAACCTCTGTCCCAATCAAACTAAAACTCCTAAAATATCCTAAAAGATTATTACGATTAAATTGTTTCTAAATTGGAAACTAAATCGCAATTAATTAAAAGAGGGAGATCCCTTGCGGGATTCTACATCAGATAGTCTTCCTATCCCTCTAAAATTGCTGGACAGCTGCTACGTGCCAGCTGTGAGAGTCCAACTCCAAAAATACTTCAATCGCCCCAAGCTGCAGTCTGATCGCAAAGGAGTCTTGGCCGAAGTCTAGGCCAAGATTATTCTGGTAAGCGCACTGCGTCAGATACGAACATGTCTAGGCCAAGATCCAGGCCTAGACTCGAGTAATCAGCTTTAGCTCTCTTCTTCACGAATTCCTCTCATTCTGCCTCCAAACCAGACCTGATTAAATGTGGGAAATTAAAGGGTACATCAGTAGAATTACTGTCCAAAATAACTAGAAAATGGACAATAAATCATGATGAAAAGCAATGCAATCAGTTACCCCATAAGCGTACCTTGGGGTAGCTTCTCTTACGAAGGTAAGTAGGGGACCTAAGCATACCTGGTCCCCATAGCACGTCTACCAGTCAGGGGTAGAAGATCCTTGCACCAATGACCGGCCAATAACCTGTCCACTTTAAGGGTAGGTTAGTATTGTGTCCATTTTTATTGGACACAAATTACCCTTACTTTACATTAATTTCATTAAAATACATAGAGGATAAATATGGTGGTTCCAATTATTTCTCTATCCTTCTAATTAACACTACATTAATTAATTGATTTTATTTTTACTTCTCTCTCTCATCCCGATCTCCTCACTTTCACTTCTTTTTTCCATTAAGTGCACAGCACACCAGGAGGTCACCTTTTGCTTCTCATTTCATTTACTGGATGCTTTTCTACGGGATTAGATGACATTTATTTACACAAAAGTTACAAACAGATATTTACCTGCTATTTTTATTCCCATTCTCTATACGCGGCCGAAATCGAATTTGGGATATCTATTTCATGTTAACTTGCATTCACTTTCAGTAGTTGCTCCTTTATACACTCCAAAAAAATAACAAATATTCCGGCACATGAATTAAGCCAACTTGTATTGATTTCCAATTTAGGAAATGTTTGGGTAGGGGAATGCCTCGAGGCGATCGCACCTTTTGTACTTTCAGATGTTTTATTTATCTAATATGAGGTCTTATTATCAAAAAAAAAAAAACTAGTGAACTATGCTAAAGTACATGGAACTGTAAAATTTTATGGATGTCACACTGTGTATAGATCTCATGCACAAACATTTTAGAGCTTTCCTCTCGGTTGGAGGTGACAAACAGTTGTTTTCTTATTATGGTTTTTACAGTGGCATATTCTTTGCTCAAGTTGCTTTGAAGATGATTCTTTGTTAATTGGTACTGCAGATGGAATTGATTGCTAAACTAAATAACCCATATATCGTTGAGTATATGGATTCTTGGGTGGACAAGGTAATCAAGTAACTTCTTTGTTTTCTTGAGTCATCAATCATCGTTAACCCTAAGAAGAAAGAAGAAAGAAGAAGAAAGTGAAAGTGAGGAGATCGGGATGAGAGAGAGAAATAAAAATAAAATTAATTAATTAATGTGGTGTTAATTAGAAGGATAGAGAAATAATTGAAACTACAATATTTATCCTCTATGTGTTTTAATGAAATTAATATAAAGTAAGGACAATTTATGTCCAATAAAAATGGACACAATGCTAACCTATCCTTAAAGTGGACAGGTTAGCAAAACCTATATATATAAAAAAGAAGATTATTAAAACAATATTCATTTATGACATTTATATTTATATATCATTAAAATGTATGCTAGGTTTGTTATAAACCACGTGGTGAGAAGTAACACTTAAACTAAAAATCCATAACTAAAAGAGTATTTCTCTGCTATTTTGAGAAATATCAATTAAAATTTTATACTCACTCACGTAAATAAAAATCCGATATTAACATTTAGTCCATCATTAAAGTTAGATAAGATCTAAATAGTAAATCTAATCATTCGTATAAGTAAGAAAGTAAATGTGACATAACTCTCTCAAAATAGTGTAGAACTCACATTGGGCGCCATAATTAGGCGGGATCATAGTCAAACCCTTAATTTCTTGGCTTAGTGCATAGAAAATGCGGCTCATGATCTGTTTATTCGTCAAAACTAGTCTTGGTTTAACAAGGGATTATTATTAACTTATTTTCCCATAAAAGTTCAGGTGAAACTAAAATGCAAACATCAGCAAGAAAACAGAGCAAACACGAAGTTGCTCAGAGCCTAGACGATCCAATTGGGTGATGAACAACGATATTGTTATAGGCATTTAAGGTGAGAAAATCATCAAGCGCTTCCGCTGTGCATTGGCGGGTGAAAATCTTGCAAGCTTCTTTGTACATCCCTTTCTTGAACTTCTCTTTCCCAACTTCCCTTTCAATCCTAGCCATCTCTTCATCCACAATTCTGCCAAACAGATCCAAATTCACTTTCACTCCAAGTCCATCACCATCCAATTGCACTCCATACTTCAGCCACTGCCAGTTCTGAACTCGGCTGATCTCAGCGGTGGCAGCGTCTTCCATCAGGTTGTAAAGAGGGACTGATCCTGATCCTGTGAGCCAAGCTGCCAAGTACTGGATTCCTACGCGCGTGTTCAGGCGAAGACCATCCATTGTTCGCACTCCTCTAGGTTTCTGTATGAGATCATCCTCGGTTATGTTCGCAGCATCGACTCGTTTCATGGTCTGGATTTGGTTGGGGGAGTTTCCCATGTTGTTTGTGAAGACTTCCATGCAAGGTGGGATGAGCCCAGGGTGAGCTGCCCAAGTTCCATCATGTCCTGCCTTTACCTCCCTTAGCTTATCCTTTCTGACAAGTTCTAGCGCAACCTCATTGGCCTTAGGATCGTCCCTAATTGGGATCTGAGCTGCCTGTTCAACAATCAACACAAATTTTCTAAGCAGAAAGTTACAAAAAAATATGACAAAATTGATCTAAATGTTGAGAAATGAACATATGTAGTACCATTCCACCCATGGCATGTACACCACGCCTATGGCAAGTCCAGATGAGGAGGTCTGAGTAACTCCTCATGAAATGTTGAGTCATCCCAACTAGAACCCTGTCTGGTAAGATGCGATCTGGGTGACCCTGGAATGTCTTGACATAGCTGAAAATGTAATCCCATCTTCCACAGTTCAAGCCAACAGAATGGTCCCTTAATTCATACAGGATTTCATTCATTTGGAACACTGCAGGAAGTGTTTCAATCAAAACAGTAGCCCTAATGCTTCCTCTTTCAATTCCTGCCATCTTCTCTGCTCTCTCAAACACACAGTTCCACATTTTAGCCTCCCTGCCAACGGAAAATGCTTACATCAAAACTTTTCTCTAATACTAAAATGCAATCACCAAGTCCACTTTATTGATCAGAGTTATTATTATTTATTTTTTACCTTGAGTGCTCCATTTTGGGGAGGTAGAAGAAAGGGCCAAAGCCTTCCTCTTGATTCTTGCGAAATGTGGCGTGGTTATGGAAGAAGTAAAGGCCAAAGTCCACAAGGCAACCGGTTGCAGGCACACCATCAATGAGAATGTGAGACTCAGGTAAGTGCCATCCGCGAGGACGAACAAACAACTTAGCAGTTTGATCATTGAGCTTATACACCCTATTCCTAGCCTTGTCCTCGTATGTTATTGTCCCATTAACAGCATCCCTTAGGTTAACTTGTCCTCTCATCAGATTCTCCCAACTTGGGGACAATGCATCTAGGGTTGGCAATTTGTACCCGCACCCGCGGATACCCACCGGATACCCGCAATTGCGGGTGGATATTACCCGCACATTGTGGGTATTTTGCGGGTATGGATTTACCCGCAATAATAAATATACATGTCCTTAATCCACCAAGATTCGAACCTGGGTTTATTGCTTGGAAGGCAATATTCTAACCGTTGGACTACAAGCAATTACTTGTCTCTCTTTGCACTAAAACTTAGATATACGGTAGTATTATTGTTATTCCATTTTGTAGTTAGTTGCAAAATAATATTAATACTAAATTCAGCTATTTTAAAGAATTACAATACTTAATTTATCCTAATTAATTAACAAAAATATACTACCAATTAAAATTAAAATTATATGCATAAAATTTTAATAAGAAGAATAATAGATTAATATTATCAAAATGGTGTGTTTAACACCAAAACGGCGTCGTTTTGATGTTAAACACGTCATTTTGGTTATATATTTTGTATCATAAATTGTAAAGATTTATCATAGTAAAATATTTGTCCATTTTAAATTATATGAATTTTATATGTTTTGTATCATAAAATGTAAAGATTTATCATAGTAAAATATGAAATATCGCTAGAATATGTTAGGCTCGTAAGTCATATTTGTTTAACGTACTCCTTATATGAAATAACGCTAGAATATGCATAACATTTTAAATAAGAAGAATAATAACATACTACCGATTACAATTAAAATTATATGCATAACATTTTAAATAAGGAGAATAAGGAAAAAACATATTATAATTATATGCATAACATTTTAAATAAGGAGAATAAAGAAAAAAACATACTACCAATTACAATTTAAATTATATACATAACATATTATAAGGAGAATAAGGATAACTAATTTACTTTGAAACTCTAAATGTAAGTGATCAATACACATAACATAAGTCATATTCCATACTTTAATATTTGTTAAACGTACTACCAATTAAAATTAAAATTATATGCATAACATTTTAAATAAGAAGAATAAGGAAAAAATATACTACCAATTAAAGTTAAAAATTTTTACATAACATTTTAAATGAGGATAATAAGGAAAAAATCATAAGTCATAACATTATACTATGAATTAAAATTAAAATTAAACACATTGTTCTAACGGAGCTTGCGATAACTAATTTACTTTGAAACTCTAAATGTAAGTGATCAATACACATAAAATAAGTCATATTCCATACTTTAATATGTGTTAAACGTACTCCTTATATTTCAATATACTAATATTTATTTATTAATATATAGTCATTTTAATCTTTTACATGTTATAATAAACGTACTAAAATAAACATACTCTTTTTGTATCATAAAATGTAAAGATTTATCATACTAAAATATCAGTATTTACTTTAGTTAATTGTATAATTCAAATGTTCAATATCAATATTTACTTGAGTTAATTATAACTAATTAAGTATTGTATTAGGCTCGTAAGACGTAAGTCATATTTGTTTAACGTACTTGTTACATTTGAATATTCTAATACTTATATTTTTATAAATATATAGTAATTTTAATCTTTATATGTTTTGTATCATTATCATAAAATGTAAAGATTTTTCATACTAAAATATGAAATATCGCTAGAATATGTTAGGCTCGTAAGATGTAAGTCATATTTATTTAACGTACTTCTTACATTTGAATATTCTAATACTTCTATTTTTGTAAATATATAGTAATTTTAATCTTTATATGTTTTGTATCATAAAATGTAAAGATTTATCATACCAATTAGGCTCGTAAGTCGTAACTCGTAAATCATATTTGTTTAACGTACTCCTTACATTTGAATATTCTAATATTATCAAAACGGTGTGTTTAACACCAAAAACGGCGTCGTTTTGATATTAAACACGTCATTTTGGTCTCCTCTCTACAAATATTAACACTTAACAGCCTAAAAATATTAACACAAGTTTGTCTAACCCTAAAAATAAGCATAGCAGGCTAGCAGCTGCGCAGCAGGCAACAACCAGTCGAGTCGACGTCGTCCTCCTCTCTACTCTCTAGTCTCCTCAAATCGTTCGTCCACCTTGTCTTCGTCTCTCTAACTCTCTCAAATGACCAATCATTCCCCTTCTCATCTTGCTCTTGCATTGGGTTTAACAGGTTTGATTCTCATCTCTATTCTCTCATTTTGCTTAATAAATCGAATCTAATTACTTATGTGTTGATAATGTGATTTAAATTTTATGGGTAAACTGTGTTTGAGCTAGGAAGAACCGTAGGAGCTAGGAAAAAGAAAGGCTTTTGCCTTACCATATATATCCAGGCGTCATGACACCTTGAATGGGATGGTCCCAGGAGACATGACGCCTGGGTTGATACAATTGTGTGCTTTGCAGATTATTTGTGTTTACTGACTCCACGTCAAGGGGTTACATATTTAGAGATGTTACCTAGTGAAGCGACAAAAAAGTTATCTTTTACGCGTACTATCAGTGGCGGAGATTTGGTTATTGTCTATGAGAAGCATGATGCAATGAAGGCTATTAAAGTATGCGAGAACTCAGTGTTTCAGAACCGTTTTGGTGCGTTTAAGCATTCAGATTGGATTGGCAAACCCTTTGGGTCCAAGGTGTTTAGCCATAAGGATGGATTTGTTTACTTATTAGCTCCAACTCCGGAGTTATGGACTCTTGTTTTAAGCCATAGGACTCAGATTCTCTACGTTGCTGACATTAGCTTTGTCATAATGTACTTGGAAATAGTTCCTGGTTGTGTGGTTCTTGAGTCTGGGACTGGTAGTGGGTCTTTAACAACATCGCTTGCGAGGGCTGTAGCTCCTGCAGGACATATCTACACCTTTGATTTCCACGAACAAAGAGCTGCCTCAGCCAGGTAAGAATTGAAGTACCTGATTACTTTTTGTGTGCTAATAGCTATTTATTTCATGCTATTTAGTTGAGCTTTGCTTGGCCAAACATTCACAATTTCTAGCTGAAAAATAAGTCAGAAACTAATGTTTCCATGCGCAGTTTTATCGATTTTTTATCTCTCTCTTTTCTTTTTTATCTTGAATGTTAACAGGGAAGATTTTGAGAAGACGGAAGTGAGCAGCATTGTCACTGTGGGCGTCAGAGACATCCAAGGTCAGGGTTTCCCAGAGGAACATTCTGGAATGGCTGATTCAATATTTTTGGACCTACCTCAACCATGGCTTGCTATTCCTTCAGCTGGGAAAATGTTGAAACAAGATGGGATGTTATGCTCTTTCTCTCCTTGCATTGAGCAAGTACAGCGTTCCTGCGAAACTCTTGGATCAAACTTTACAGGTAAGCTGCAGTGCTCTACTCTCACAGGTTCATTTGCCTCTGACATCCTGCCATCGTCTTATTTGATAGTTTTTTAACGCCAAAATTAATTATACTCTTTATGTGAAACAACTACTTTTTCTCTGTAATGGATTGGGGATTGCAATTGTGCAAACTTTTATTCATTCGGCAACGTAGAAGAATTTTTGTTAAAAAATTTACGGGTATCCGCGGGTAATCCGCGGGTATAATTTGTCTCCTTTTACCCGCACCGCGTGGGTGCGGGTGCGGGTATGAATAGTGCCTTACCCGCTCCATTACCAACCCTAAATGCATCCTCAAAATCAGCCTATCAAAAAACAACCTAAAAACTTAACTCCCACACAACCAAAACAACCCATAAATCAGAGAGAATTATACTTACTCAATTCCTATCTACGTCAACAAAAACAAAAACAATTCTTGCATAAAATTTCGGACAAATTATATCAGCAAAGCAATTCCAAAATCAGCCTACAAAGAACAACTAAAATCTCTACTATGTTTATAGAATTCTTGCGTCAATTATCAGTGAAAAAACATAATGAAAGCAATTTGGTTATGAGATTCTGGCACCAACTTTTGGACAAATTATATCATCAAAGCAATTTCAAAATCAGCCTACCAAGAACAACTAAAATCTCAACTTCTGCAAACCACAACAAAGCAATTAGGTCACATAATTTTCAGTACTTCTTAGAACTAATTTGCAAGAACTAAACATTTTGAATTCAAACAATTGAGTAAAATTAAGGCACTGACCATGAAAACTTTAGCTCCAGAGTTGAGGTCGTTGATGACCATTTTCCTCTCAACAGGGCCAGTGATTTCCACTCTCCGATCAGCAACAGCAGGAGGGACAGGTGCGCAGGCCCAATCACTCTCTCTAACTTACCGAGTAGCTGGGTCAAAACAAGGCAAACCCCCATCGTTGTACCTCCTCTTCGCTTCCCTCCTGCACTCCATTGCATAGCTGACCCTGTTCCTGAACTCCCTCTGCAAATCCGCAACGAATTGCAGCGCATCCTTGGTTAGAATCTTAGCAAACTCTTCATCGTATCGTCCCCTAATGTCCACCCCATCGGGCAAATCGTACCCACCTTTCTTGTTCAGAGCAGAGTAACCATAATATCCAAGACCCATCATTTTTTTGGTTAAAGTTTGTACCTTTTGGTTTGTTTCTTGAAGAAGGAAGAAAGAAAAAAGATGGAGTATTTAAAATGGAATGGATAGATGTAGAAGGCATTATCGGTATGGAGTAATTTATAGAGAGAGGGATTTATGTGCGTAATGGAGTGTGAGGTGTGACGAAAGTTTGTTGATAAAAATGGAGGATTCTGGTTTGGGTTTTTGTGCCCTGTCTCGGGAGATGGAATTTGTAAGGATATGGGTAGGAATTTGATGTTATCTTGATCAACCTTTTTCAGAAGATGAGCGTAAACCAGGAAAGCAGGTCTTGTGCGCTGGTGGTGAATAAGAAAGTCTGAAAGAATGGTGTCTAGAAGAAGGAGCTACAACTTCTATCTCTACGATTTAATTAAAGTACATCAAGAGTACATTCGTAATTTTTTGTAGAATTTTTTTAGTAGTTATGTTAAGTACTTCGATTAAATCACTTGAATTGGAATATTTATTTATTTTACACAATTTTGTTTGAAATATTTACAGATTGACCATTAGAATTGTTAACTAGCAAAAAGTAAGTAGTTGACATTTAAGTTTAAAACATTGGGCCAGACTTTGAAGGTAAAATTCAAGCCTGACCCATCAAAATTCCACAGAGAGTTCGGATTGGGCTCAGAACATCTCCTAGTATGAAAATGAAGTGAGGCCCAACGTTTCAAATCATGAGTTCACCTAAAGCCGTGGGCTAAACTACAAAGTCCATCAAAAGCCCAATAAAATAATAATAAATAAACAAAAAGAAAAAAGGGAGCGCATAACCGACCAAAAGGTCCAAAACACGGAATCTGTTGGTAAAAATATTCTCACCAGACGTAGATCGCGTAAATCCCAAATCAACCGCGCGAAGCATCTAAGCAACGACCAAGGAAAAAAATCCCAAACAAAACCTAAATCTATCGGCCATCATCGTCTTCTTCCTTCTTTTCACCGCCGATTCTCATCCGCGTGTCTGTTTCTCTTCGTCTCCGGTAAGATTTTTCATTACTTGTGTGACTTCCCGAGGAGAGAGCCCATTCATACCTAGAGTTCATTCACTTCTAGGGTTTTTACCGATCGAGTTTTCTTTGCAAAATTCAACAGCGCTTTTGTATTTTTGGCTTTTAAGCCTGTTTGTTTTCTGGAACTTGTGATTTTTTTTCAAGCGAGGGGATTTTTTTTTCCGGATAGGTTGACTTGTTTTGCCTGTTATTGTAATTTGTGCTCGTTGTTCGGGTGTTTTACTCTTTTTGTTCTGGTTCTTAATAATATGGCGGAAGGGCAGCTTGTTGTGCCAAGGAGAAGGGGTGTTGTTGGTTTTGATAATCCTCGAAGAGATTTTGATCCTTATTATAGGAATGGGAAAAATGGTTATCATGGTTCTTCAAGGGTGCCTCCCCACTTTGAGGATAGGCGTAATGGATTCAATTGCAGGATGGAAGAGCGAGGGGAGAGCCGAGAACCTTCTCCAAAGTTGGAGGATGGGGAGATTGCTGTGTGTGATGACGAGAAGGGGCCTGAGTTGCAACCAAAGAAAAGGAAGGTCTCACCGATTGTATGGGATGTGAAGGAGAAAAAAGTCAGGGTTTCATCGAAGAATAGGATTTATCCTACCAGTACCACACAGTCTTCTACTCCTAGTCACCCTCAGACTGTTGCTGTGCTGAGGAGAATTCTGCGCAAGCATTGGTCGATGATACTGGGTTGGAGACTCCTGTAACTATGTCCCCTTTGTCGCCACAGGATGACCAAGAACATGGCCAAGTGGAGGAGGCACAGGAGGAGGAGGCTGCTGAAGTGCGAAACATATCATTGTCACGGTGGGCATCTGAAAGTGATTCTCCGAGGGATGTGGCTGTGTTTCATGATGTTATCTCTGTAGGATCTGTGGGCCGGATAAAGTCCACCTCTGGGTCTGATGAAAGAGATCACAGTGGTGGTTCGACATGTAAAGATCATTCTCAAAATGAGGCTGAGAAGGACCTCTCGGACATCGATTTGCAAGATGAAAACACTGGTGTTGAGCATTTTGATTCTGGTGATGATATGAATGGGGGTACCGAAGGCAATTTGAATATGCTCCATGGGTGTAGAGAGGTGGATGAGTATGAGAGGCTTAATGAAATTAATGAAGGTAATTATGGTAAAGTGTACAGAGCCAGAGACAAGAAGACGGGGGAAATTGTGGCATTGAAGAAGGTGAAGATGGATGCTGGAGGTAGTAAAAATTTGGAAGAATATGGTTTCCCTATAACATCATTGAGGGAAATTAACATTATGTTGTCAATGAACCATCCTTCAATTGTAAATGTTAAAGGAGTTGTCACTGGGCCACGAGATAGTGTTTATATGGTGATGGAATGCATGGAACATGACCTCAAGGATCTGATGCAGACTATGAAGCAGCCTTTCAGTACAAGTGAAGTCAAGTGCTTAATGTTACAATTGTTGGAAGGTGTCAAATTCCTTCATGATAACTGGGTGCTTCATAGGGACTTGAAGACATCCAACCTTCTATTTAACAACAAAGGGGACCTTAAAATTTGTGACTTTGGGATGTCACGCCGGTATAGTAGTCCTCTGAAAACATACACATCTCTGGTGGTTACTTTGTGGTACAGGTAATTCTTCAATATTTTGTATGCATCATGTTTACATATTATCCTTATCATTATGACTTTGGTTTTCTTGTGATTTTATGGATCAAAATACTTAAGTTTCCAAGCTTATGTTTTATACTGTCATATGCAGGGCTCCTGAACTCCTGCTTGGAGCAAAACGATATTCAACAGCAATTGACATGTGGTCAGTGGGTTGTATTATGGCGGAACTCTTGACAAAGGAACCACTATTCAAAGGGAAACGTGAACTTGATCAGCTTGACAAGGTAACTTGTTATTGGTTTTGGTGTTGCACTTTGTGAATTTGTGCTCTCTGGTCTATTCCTTGGTGCACTCTTTGAAATTTTTATTTTTTCTGGATCATATGGTTGCAGATTTTCAGAACTCTTGGTACACCAAATGAGACAGTTTGGCCTGGATTTTCTAGATTTCCAGGAGCTAAAGCAAATTTCATCAAGCGACCGTAAGTTTCATTCCTTTTTTTACCTACTTTCAGTTATTCTGCTTTCCAAATTATGTTGAATCTCTGGAGGATGCTGCTCCAGTATCTCATGTACAGGTCATGTCTTTTTGCAGGTATAACCGGTTGCGGGAGAAGTTCCCTGCCACGTATTTCACTGTATCTTCAGTCCTTTCTGACTCGGGGTTTGACTTGTTAAGCAAGCTTCTTACTTATCACCCAGAGAAGGTAATTGTGATTCTCTTTGATTGCGTGACTCCAATTTCAATTCAGTTACTGCTCCATGTTTACTTACTTGTCAGTGGTTTGTTAAAAACTTATTGGTGCTTTATTGCTAATGCAGCGAATAACAGCAGATGAGGCTCTTAATCATGCTTGGTTCCTCTCCCCAAGTCAAAAGAGTTCATGCCCACTTTCCCCACTCGATGTACCAAAAAAAGGTAACTGGCCTGATTGCTTGAAGCAGAGTAACTGTGTAGGAGAATTTGCTGGACAACTTGGTCCCGTTTGAGGATCGCATCATGGTATGCGCTTCTGAGATCACCAAAAATCTCTTAGCTTCTTCTTTTGTCACTTTTTCTCAAGTGCCATCTGACTGTTGAGTGTGCAAAGAACAACATATAACAATGAAAGGTCCATATTATACAAGGGAGCAGTGGGATGAAGGCAGGGGCAGGTGCAGGTGGGATATGGATTCTCTTGCTAAAAAAGCCTCCAGCTTCTCAGTGAATGACAAGGTCTTAGGTGTTGACCTTTCCTTATTCTTGTCATAATTGTTTCAGCTAGATCTTGAACCAGTTTAAATATTTGTCATGGATTTCTTTTTAACCAAAAACTAAATAATATTCACATGACTTGTACAGATGTTGTGCTCCTTTTTTTATATACTATTAATATTAATTTTAAACTTCTATTCACTCCTTTTTCCTTGAATATCAAATTTTTGCGAGAGAGATGATGTAAGCCAAATGAGGAACAAGGTCAAACTACCCTGGCCAATAGTTGAAGGAATGAAATGTGCAAGGTACTCGACCTTTGTTATCAGTGACTTTTTTTGTTTGGATAGGAATTTGGTTTTCGAACATGATATAATATTTAAAGGTGGCTATTTGTTGGTTGGTTGGTTGCTTGCCAGTTGTTTTCTTTGCTCAGTGTCCGCACATGGAGATGTACTTGTTAATGCTGTGTTCTTTTGGGTTTATTTATGCAATTTGATTCGAGGCAATGAACTGTATAATGTTTCAAATGTAGGCAATCAATTCACTTTATGTTGAGACGTCTATTTTATCACTGCTTTTATGCATACCTTGTTCTGTGTTTTATATACTTAATTCATGTGGCTGGGCATATGCTAATAATTACCCTTGGAATAACTGTTGGTGCCGACATATACAACATCCCTCTATTGATCTTCCATTTTTGGCTTCTATCGCTTAAATGATTTAAACTTATGTTGCCTTGTAAATTTCTGAACTATCAGCTCTCTTTTACTTCTCCGGCACTGAAATTTCTGTGGTATGTAAGTTGGAACCTTTTGATATTTTGTTCAGCTGGTATGTAGGTTCCGTCTTTATAGAACTATTCCCTGTTGTTTCTAGTATCTATCGGTTCTTTTTATAATTATCCAATTGTTGTTTCAAGTATGGATCAGGATTCTTTTGATTGTGTAATTTAGCATGGTATATGTAGGTATCTGCCTTTATAGGAGTGTGCCCTGTTATTTCGTCATGCAGCCCCATGTCGTGAACGTTGGTTGTTACTGGTCTCTGGCCTGACTAATCTTTCCGCCACACTTTCTCTGGGTTCTTGGAGCGTGTGCACAAGTTTGTGAAGGGTAGTACTCAAAATGCTCATGTTGTTCCGACCTTTTCATTTGACTTGATAATCTCTCCAAGTCGGTTTTTCCCCCCAGTGTATTTGGGATCAGGACTTCTGGTGTGCTTTGGCTGTTTTAATTACTAGATCTTGAGTGCAACAGCTGATAATGTTAGAACATTAAGTCAGTGTCGGTGTTCTTTTCCAACTTAAAACAGTTTTATTTCCGCATTTTTATTATTTTTAAATAGACCAGATTCAATTGACAGAAGTTGCCGATGCTACTTCATTGGAGCAAGATGATGGGGAGCTTTAATGAGTGGCTAGCCATGTAGAGGTTGGCATCATAGAAGCACGAAAAGTTTGGGAAGGATTAAAAAAACTGTTCCATTAGATGGAGACCCTTTTCCTGGAAAATGGTAAAAAAGGAGAGAAAAGGTGAAACATTGACAGGATATGCATGGATTTTAACCTTCCGCACACGGAAGTATATCCATTATCCTGTTGTGCGCATTTACGCCCATGTGCGGTAGGAGAGTGAAATCAAGATTGCTTGAAGAAATGTAGGTGTGATTCAAGATCCCACACCAAAGAAGCGAACAAGACTGTCGTTGGGAGGTGAAATTCATATCAGTCTACCATGTATGATGGTGGATTAGCCCGATAATATCATAACGCGTGTTAAAAAGGCTAGTCTATTATCGTACGTGGTGAACTAAGCCTATCTAATTGTTTCTCTTTTTAATATATAATCCACCCTGAAGTTCACTACCTTAACTTTGATGCTCTCTATAACCATGGATAAGTTTTCTAATTCAATCAAATGACAAAACTGTTTATTTTAATTAAAAGGTCTATCCTAAACGTTAATAAATCGGTTTGGATAAACTACATGTGATTCATCGTAATGAGATACTCTTTTCTATTCTCACAAGTACGGTAATTTTTTATGATTTTGTCAGTGACTCATATCTGTCCTGGCGAAACTGTGCTGACACGGGCTAGGATCAGGTTTCCATATCCAAACACAAGTCATCAATTGCGTCTAAAGCTGAGAAGGGGGCTGGAGTTGTATTTTCCTTTTTCCTCTAACCATAACAAAGAAAGTAGCCTTTGCCAATGCTGGGAGGGATATGATTTGACTCATATCATGCAGTGATGATTGTCGGCTACGAGGAATGCAATTCTTTTCGGGGCTCGCTCAAGAACCTGTAACTAAATGAATCATGATTTTGATGGAACGCTAGAGACAGCCTGATTCACCAACTCTCGTCGCAGTATCTTTCCTGCCGGAGATTTTGGGAAGGCATTAATGAAGGATATTCTTCTCATCTTCATCGTCATGTATAGCGCAACCTAAATTGAGCATACAGAATATAGCTTAGTTTGCAGGTTTACAGGAAAAAAATGTTGCATGCTTCTTAGAGGACTGACGAATATGGGAATGCAAATATGGCCTAATGCTTGATTTCGCAGGAAAAAAATGAGCCGACTAACGAATGTTAGACTAACTAACACCATTTGGCAGCTAGAAAAATTAGTGGTAGATTTGTCAAAAATTCTTAATTGTGCTGGCAAATTTGGTAACACGTATAGTTGGGTGGCAAAAATATCCTCGAGGGGTTTGTTTGGGTACCAAAAATATCCTCGAAAGAGGATAGTTAAGTGTCATAACCGTCTTTTTTCCTTTTTTTTTATAAGGTGAAGAAAATTATTTTCGTTTGAGTATTATTAGGCTCCAATGGCGTCATAATTCTGTCGGTATGATTTTGCTATATACTCAAACTATAGATATCAAATGAACAAATCGCTTGACTGCAATAAATATTAATTAATATTTACTATTTTTTTCTTCAAAATCATCAATATTTATCAATTCTAGATCTCAAATGGACAAATTACTTATTAATCAATATTTATTACTATTTTTTCTCTTCAAGGAGATGAATATTGTCTCTGTTTCGGGCGGAAAAAATCAAATAAAATTTCAAATTAGAAAAAGAGCACTCAACCTTAACTCTTTCTACTTTTTACATGGGCAACGAATCAGCGATTAAAAACGAGCAAAAAGCAGAAGTAAACCAACACATCCCAAAGTCATTTGAGAGTATTTTCCACGAAGTTATGCTTTAATTACCTATGATCTTGTTGTTGAAGAGAGTTGGAACTCCTTCAATACGTCTTTCTTATAATTTTTCTGAAGAAAAAAAACAAAAAAAATTCTCAAGATGATAATACTAGGGATGACAACATGGTGGGAATTCCCGGGTATTGTCATCCCCATCCCCGTCTCTGGTACTTGAAATCCATCCCCGCCCCGGTCCCCACGCGGAGCCGGGGATTCCCTGTCCCTGAATTTTTTTTTTTAAAATTAATTATATTAGTTATTTATATTTTCATCTAATTAGTAATTTCTTACTTCATGAAATAATTTTTTCTTACAAAAATATATAATTCTCTTCTTATTGAGTAAAATATTGAAGAGTGAACATATGTCCACGATATTCTTAATAATATAATATATTAAAGTAATGATTAATCGTAATATTACTATGTATGGTATTTTTAATAACTAATGGTCTAAGTTTATATGTATAGTTAATTGATGACATGATTATTACAATAATATAATATCCTTTTTACTAAAATTTTCAATTTTTTAACTAAAAAATTATTATTTTTTATTATTATATATAATGGCATTTTCGTAAATAATATTACGACTAGTACGAGGACGGGTACGGGGCGGGGATGACCATTCCCATAATTTTCCATTTTCCTGCGTCCCACATATTTTTCACAAACAAATAGTGAAAAATAAGAGAAATTATTTTCCTTAACAAATAAAGCATAAAAACCCACAAATATAGCCTAAATTATAAACCTAAATGTAATTAATTATAAAATTGTTAAAATATTTAAAATTAGTAAGTCTCATTCATTCCCCATAGCAGCCTCCTGCATCCCCTAGCCACCTCCCGGCTAGGTTTGCCTCTCTGGTGTGCCCACTGCTACCGGAGAGTAACCAAACACCGATTCACCCACTGTGATCGGAGTGAAAATAGCCACCAAACACCGTCCCCCAACCCTCCGCCAAGAACCTCCATCTTTCAACTTCTCTTCACCGCAATCCTCTGCCTCCGTACCCATCCTGCCGTCCAATTTTTTATTTTTCTGATCAGCTGAGGTTGTCGGTAATCTAACCCTTTTCATGCTCTCGCATCTATCTCTCGGCCTGTCTCCCCCGCCCCTTAAGCAGCGTTGATTTCCACCTCAGCCTGCTCCTCCATCTTCCATCTCATCACCCGATCTCCTCCTCGTCCTTTCAGCAATAGTAGCAGCATCATCTCCCACATCTTGTGACTGTAGGATCTTTTAGATCAACCCATGATCACCAAAAACTTCCCCGTCCGATCCATATATTCTCCCTTATATTAATCTTGTCCTTCCCACCATTATATTTCAAATCGTCCAAGCCTCTCCATCTCAAACCTCCATCCGCTCCGTCCATTCCGTTGCACCTTTCCGACCCTTCATCCGGAATCGTAGTCAAAGTCAAGGTTGCTGCACAGTTTATCGGAAAGAAATTCAAATTTGATCGTCTAAAGTGAAGGCCGACAAAAGTTGAATTTCTTTCCACTTTATTCATCTTTTGCTCCACACATATTGGACCTATAGCTATGACCGACAAGAGTGGAGCTTTTGTCAAAAGTCTCTTTCTACCTCGCTGACTTTTGAATTTCTTTCTTTACAATTATATAAATAAAGAGTTCTTTCTTCTACTGTTGGAATAACGAAAATACTGAGAGAAGATCCGCAATTTCCGGGGATCGGACCCCTAGCTTTCTCCGGTCAGCCCACTGCTGCCGGAGACTTCCCCCAACACCGACACACCCTCTGCGGTGTATCAAACCCTATCCCCTTTCTTCTTCTCACGGTATCATGGCTCAGCATTCGTCCCATGCTCGGATGACTAAGGAGATTTCGTTCTACGTCGAAAACCTCCCTCTATATGTCAATCATCGTGCACTACGTTATCTGGTCATGCGTAGGTGGAACCTTCCTCCGTTCGAACGACTCACTGATGTCTTCATTCCGGATCGACACAACAAGGCCGACATACGCTTTGGTTTTCTACGCTTCTCAGGTGTACGAAACCTCATCGACATGGAATTAGCTCTTGATAAACAGTATATCGGAGCCTCTTCGATCAGATGCAGCAGGGGTAGATCGGAGAAGCGCGCACCTCGGTCTGCGCCTAGGCAACAACAGTCTCGTTCCGATGACAAAAGACCAGTTCGCACTGCAACCAAATTTCAAAACCCAAAACGCATATCTTGGAGCAAAGTGGTCTAAGGTGTGGAGGCCCAAACTCTGTCCAAGACTCCAGCAGACCCGGAGCCCTTAAAGGCTTCACCTGATCACCCAGCCTTTTCAAGCAGCCCGTCAACAGACCAAGTAAATGTTGAGATTTTCACTCCTGCTGAGAACAAATCGTGGCTTGTTAGAAGTGCAGTAGGCATCCTACGAAGCGTTGAGGCGATGCCTGAAGTTCAGGAATTAGTGAAGGAAGCTGGTTGGTCATGTGACACTAAAATTATGGGAAGTGGCTTGATTTGGATGGAATTTCCTACGAAAACTGACTGTGAAAATGCGATCGCGGAGGATAATGTCTCCATCAATCGCTTATTCTCTACAGTCTTCCCGTGGTCTTAGAAACTAGAAGGCGGTGGGAGAACGGTATGGGTGCAATGTGTGGGAGTCCCTATCCAAGCAGTCGTGCACGATGACATTGAATCGTGCACGACTGGACGTTGCCCGCTTGCTCATTATGATAGAACAACAACACATCAAGGGTACCCTGAATACTAAACTACAGGGAAGAGATCATCCTATCTGGTGCCAGGAAGAATCAATGCAGGGTGCTGTATCGTTTCACGAATGGGTGAGTGGAACATATCAGGCAGTAGAAGATTGGGACAGCAATTTCGGCAGTACTGACCAAGCTTACAGTTCCCAAAATAGGCGTGAGAATGATGATTTGAGAGATTTGGCAACACCCCGAGCACCATCGCTTAACACTCCCAGTGAATCACAGGGACCTCATACAGACAAGTCACCTGTGAATAAAAAAGAAAAGTTTATGAAATTAAAATCTGCAGGCAGTCTTCAAACAACCAGTTCGGGTGATGACTCATCCCCCTTTGAAGTACACCGTCCAACAAAAGAGGAGATTGTTAACTCTAAAAGAAGAGTCGAACACGAACTCGAGCAACACAATATGTGGAATATTGGGCAGAAACTTGATATAACGAATCAAGCGGACGAAGTGGCAATGAAAAAGTTTGATAACGTCCGAGCTAGAGAGGAACTGCTGGCGCGCTCGAACTGAGCGCCAAAGCTCGTCGTGTCTTCCCCAGAGTTTAATGATTTCATTATTGACCTGGAATAGCCGTGGGCTGCTATCAGTAAGTAAACGAGCTTTCATCAGACATCATGCGAGGCAAAATCATCTTGATTTTTACTTTCTACAGGAAAAAAAAAACCTGACATGGACGATTTCTTCATCAACTCTCTGTGGGGGATTAGGGAGGTGAGATGGTTAGCTGCGCCAGCGATAGGCAGATCTGGTGGCCTCCTCGCCATGTGGGATTCACGCAGTTTCTCCTTACATACACAGGTGGTTGAAGACCGCCTTATTTGGATGGAAGGTACCCTGACTTCAACCAATCTTCCCTGTGCTCTAGTATGTGTTTATGCATATAATGATGCTCTTCAGCGAGGCCAGCTGTGGCACAGGCTCTCTCAGCTGATTGAGAATTGTGCGCTCCCTGTCCTGGTAACGGGCGACTTTAATGAAGCTCTTCACCCCTCTGATTGTTCGCAAGGGTTTGAGATCACTAGGGGAATGTAAGAATTTCAGAATTGGGTTAGTGACAGTAGGATGCAAGACTTCCCACTACTGGGCAGACAGTATACTTGGGGGAATATCAGAAGCAGGAGCAAACTGGACAGGCTCTTATTTCAGGAAGGATGGTGGGATATGCTCAAAGACCTCCAACTGTCGGCTTTAGCTCGGAATGGTTCTGATCACACCCCACTGTTTCTTCACTCGGACACTAAGAATTGGGGCCCCAAACCTTTTAGAGTAATGAATGACTGGTGGTCTTTTCCAGGATTTAAGGATCAGGTGGATAGGTGGTGGAGTGAGATATCAGAAGCTCACCCAGGTCGCTTTAAAGTGATATGTAAAATGAAGTGCTTGAAAGAAAAGCTCCGTAAATGGAATAAAGAAGTTTATGGGCATGTGGAAGTGGAGTTGAGAGATGCTAAGCGGCGTGCTGAGGAGCTAGATGTTCTGGCAGATGCTGGGCCGCTAACTGTAGAGGAGACAGTAAAAAGACAAACTCTTAATACTGTCATTCAGGAGCAGCAGAATAGGGTTGACAACTATTGGAAACGAAAAAACAGGTCTAAGTGGAATACCAAGGGTGATCGAAACACGACGTACTTTCACAAGTGTGCAAAATTCTCTACAACCAAATCTCAGATAGAGAAGATAGAAGCTTCTGGGATGATTCTGTCCGAACCAGCAGACATAAAAGCGGAGGCTCATCGTCACTTCTCTGACTTCTTTAAGTCTCAGGACTGGCTTAGACCAAGGATTTCAGGAGTCACTTTCAAAACCCTAAACTCAGAGGAAGCGGATATGGTAGAACAACCAGTTACAGATGTGGAAATTTGGGCTGCTGTGTGTGACTGTGGAGGCGATGAATCCCCTGGACCAGATGGCTACACATTGTTCTTCATCCAGAAGGCATGGGACACGATTGGGTCGGATATGTGTGAGCTGCTTCGAGGATTTTTTGATAGAAGTCGCATGCCCAGAGGCTCTAACACCTCCTTTATGAAGTTGATCCCGAAAGGAAACACGCCCAGGAAATTTCTCGACTTTCGTCCCATCAGTTTGGTAAGCTGCTATTATAAAATTCTTTCCAATATCCTAGCTAATCGTCTAGGAAGAGTCATCACTAAGGTGATTAGTGAACACCAACATGGATTTATTCAGGGGCGGTAGACTTTGGATTGTGTCATGATAGCGAATGAGATCGTTCATCATCTCAAAACCAAGAAACAACAAGGCCTGCTATTTAAACTTGATTTTGAGAAAGCCTACGATTCAGTCGAGTGGTCTTATCTAGAAGATGTGATGAGACGCATGGGTTTTAAAGATAAGTGGTGTGGCTGGGTTCGTGAATGCATTAGCACTAACAGGGTATCTGTTCTAATTAATGGCTCCCCCACTCAGGAATTCAAAGTTGGAAGAGGGTTGCGACAGGGTTGTTCGATGTCGCCTCATCTTTTTAACATCGCAGCGGAAGGTCTACACTAGCTTATCTTAAAAGCAGAGACGCACGGGCTAATAAAGGGTATTGGAGATCAATCCGAAGGATGGAACTTTACGTATCTGCAATATGCAGACGACACCCTGCTTTTTGTTAAGAATGAAATTCCAGAGATTCTTAATGTCAAAGCTATTCTGCGGTGGTTCAACGCTTTCTCGGGGCTCAAGGTCAATTATCACAAGAGTACTCTGGTGGGTATTAATATTAATGAGCGCGAGGGAAACTCATTAGCACGAAGAGCGGGCTGCTCCCATGAAGCTCTTCCGTTCAAATACCTTGGTTCTTTTGTCGGGTTCAATCCTCGGAGACTTACAGGATGGGATTTCATGATACAAAAGTTTCGTAACAAATTATCCAAGTGGAAAGGTCACCTCCTCTCGGTTGGAGGTCGATTGACCTTGGCTAAAGCGGTGTTAACTAGTTTACCTGTCTACAATATGTCCCTTTTCATTATGCCTAAACGCGTGGTGAAGGCTTGTAAGAAGATTGTTCGTAGCTTTCTATGGACTGGCAGCGATAATAAGAGGGGTTTTGCCAAAGTTAAATGGCAATCTGTGATAACTCCTATGGAATATGGTGGCTTAGGCTTATGCGACCTCCATACCAGGAACATTTTGTTGCTCTTTAAATGGATATGGCATATGTTTTCAGGGACTAACAGTTTGTGGGCTAGTTTTCTTAAATGCATATATAATATTATGTCTGTGGGGGACTTGTGGAGGGCTGAGGAACAACATCTATCTCCCATTTGGAAAGACATCTTTCGTTTTTGTGGTCGTGGCAGCAAATTCTTTGACTTCTGGGCGCAGCATACGAAGAATAAAATTGGTGACGGGAGAAATCTTCGTTTCTGGTGGGACACATGGTCCCTCAACAAACCTCTCGCTCTCACCCATCCTCGTCTCTATTTCTTGGCAGTGGATCAGTTGTCGACGGTGGCTAACAGTGGCACGGATACTAACGGCGCTTGGCAATGACAGGTGCAGTGGCGTCGACAGTTGTATGAGTGGGAGCATGACCAGTTTATGCAGGTGACAGCGCAATTGCAGAATCCGAGTTCGGCCCAATGTCCTGATGTTGTCACTTGGGATTTGGATCCGACTGGCACTTTCACGGTGGCATCATGTTATCGAGGTATGATCCAATGGACCAGTACTAACCTTACTCCTCCTCCGTATGGTGAAGTCTGGAATAGTCGTGTTCCTTTTCGCATTTGCTTCCTTGTGTGGTTGGCTTTAAATGATAATCTTGCAACCAAATCTTACCTGTGGAGTCGCCATGTGATATCTGAAAATATCGCGACTTGTGCGCTCTGCAACACCTCGCCTGAGACAATTGATCATCTTTTCATCCACTGCCCATCTGTAGCACCTGTGTGGGACGTTATTTGGGCATGGCTGGGCATAGCATGCTGTCAACCAGCCACTTTATTCGGTTTCTGGCATGCTTGGCAAGGTCTTGTTCAACGCCATAACAAGGAGGCTCGGGAGCTGTGGAAAGAGTTTCTATACGCCATGATATGGAATATCTAAAAAATGCGCAACTCGGTCATTTTCTCAGAGGAAGGTTTTCAGATTCACAGAGTTGTAGCTCGAGCTCATGCTTCATGGCTGTATTGGATGAAGAGCTCAGACCACCGCTTCCCGTATACGCATACAGATATCTCCCGGTCATCAGAGTGGTTCCACCTTTGGGGCACTCGATCAGTTAGGTGATGTTTGGTAACGGTTTCGTGTCTTTCCTTTAGCATGAGGGCTTATCCTATGTTCCCTCTGTAATTTTTATCTCTTGTAATCTGGTCTGGCCAGTTTTAGGCCCCGTTTACTTGCAGTATATGTTCAATTTGAAAATTTGCTGTTTTTCTGAATTTCGAGAACTTTATTTTCATTCTGAAAACTGGAAAACGTGTTTACTTCGCACGATTTTCCTGATCGGAAAAACTGGAAAACCTGTTTACTTCGCACGCTGGTTTTATTTTCCTGATTTGAAAAACTGAAAAACGCGTTTACTGTGCACTAATTTCCAAATTTTTGAAAAATAAAAAATAATTGCATATTATTCATGTTTCTACCTGAAAATAAAATACATATAAAATAGTCTTATTGTTCATTGCTTAAATATTAAAAAAAATGACATTAAAAACATACTCCATTTGGCCCGTTAATTCCTCATACTCTAGCCATTATTATGATGAGCCCATAATTGATTTGCAATATCTTCTCTAACAGCATTCATTTGTTGTAAACGGGACATATTCACTTGAATACCTTCTTGCAGCTCGCCATCTTCGTCCCCATCACAGTTCTCTAGACCATCCATACCATATTCTGTGAATAATCGATCGGGACTGAAATTGGGCTCAAAATAGCCCAGCATCATAATTAAAATTAAATCTGACTTTTTGATAAATTTACTATTTTTTTATTTAATGTGTTTTCTATTAGTGCATAACGTTGAGGTGTTAAAAAAAGAAAATAATTAAATAGATTAATGTTAGTTTTTATTTTTGCGTTGTTTAGTAATTAATTATAAAAATGAATTAATTAAATTGTCAATTATGTTTGAGTAAAAGAAATTATTTTTAAAGGAAAAAGAGGGCAGATGGGCTTGGCCAAGCCAAGGCCCATCTGCAAAGCCAAAGAAAGGGACGGGCTTGGCCCGTCACCTTTCATTCTTCTTCTTCCTTGCGCCGGAGCCACCGACCGGCGACCAAGGTCCGGTCAATTTCGGTCTATCAAAATTCCGAGAAGACCAAAATATTCGTAAAATTAATGTCGATCCACCCGTTCGAACCAAAAATCCGATTACTCAACACACAGGATTTAATTTCAAAAATACGTTAATTTGACAAATTAATTCAAAACATGAAATTGGAGCAAACCATTAATCAATTTACGAAATTGAAAGCATGTAATTAATCTAGAGATTAAAGACTAAATATTTCACAACAGATTCATCATCAATTTGTTCTAAAATGCAAGCAATTGAATTAAGTAGAAAATATAGAAAACTCTAATTTACCATTGTGCCATTATAATTAATTTGGTACAAGTTACTGTTCACCTTCTTCCTCCTCCCTCCGTTCATCTTCTTCCTCCTCTTCTTCTTCTTCTTCCTCCTCCTCCTCCTCCTCCTCCCCCTCCTCTTGTTCAACTTGTTCGACTTGTTCGACTTGTTCGACTTTTGGTTGCAGAAGCTCCTCTGGCTGATTTTGTTCTTCTTGCTCGGCATGTTCCACTTTAGGTGCCACAGGCTGATTTTATGGCTGAGCTTGTCTCTTAGCGGCTGAGCTTGCTTCGGTGACGTTGGTATTGTTCTTTCGCGATGGCAGCGCAGCAGCTCGAAGATGGTGCAGCTTGGTGTGGCGCGGCTGGTCGGGGCTGTTTGGGTGCGGCTGAGGTGGGGCGCTGACGTGGTGGCGACTGGAGGAAGAGGGTAGCGCAGCGACGTGGTGGTGACAGGAGGAAGAGGGTAGCGCAGCGACGAAGGAGGACAGTGCAGCAACGTGAAGAAGGTTGCAGGGGTATTTCCGTGATTTTGAAAAATTCATTAATGCTTCAGTTTGAAAACCGCGTGTATTCAATCTGAAGCAGCCAAGGCAAAAAAAGTTAGAAAAATAGAGAACAGCTTTTTTGTTGTTTTCAAAATTTGTTCATCGTTTTTCAAACAGAGTATTTTCGTTTTCATTTAGAAAATGAAAACAACGCCAAGTAAACACGTTTTCTGAAAATTCTCCCAGTTTTCAAAAAACTGGAGAATTTTCGGGAGAATCCTGCGAAATAAACGGGGCCTTAGTCTTTTTTGAGTCATTTTTCTTATGACTCTTTAATAAAATTTCAGCTTATTAAAAAAAAAAAACAAATAAAGCATAAAAAAGTCTAAAATGGTAGTACTACTACTAAGTGCTTCTTTTGTGTACAAGACAATTTTATTTTTTAAGAAGAGCTTTTTTTATCATCGGAAGTTATTTGTAGTAATATTATCAATCTCATCCTATACTTATTGATATAATCGGTACGTCCTATTTTAATATAAAAAATGAGGCACAAAGTCTCAATTTGAATGTCGGGGGCGGAGCCAGATACAAAATTTTGTGTGGATAAAAATTACATAGAATGTTAACATATGCGAGAAAAAAAATAAGACTAACATCATGAAATTTTTTGTGTGTGGCTAAAATCACATGATATTATATATAAAATAAATATAAATTTAAATAGTGTATCAATGTGTTTTAAAAAACTATAGTGTATCCCGAAATAAAAAGTAATAATTAGTTATAATTCAATTACAGTTGTGCTTTTTGCTTTTTTATGGTGTAAAAATTATAAATTATCAAGGATCAAGTAATCTGTAAGAAAATCATCATTCATCCTATTGTGAAGTCTTGTCTTAACAATTTTCATGTTTTGTTTTGAAAAATGAATCAATAATTTTTATCTTAGGTGACATATTTGATCTACATAAAAAAATAAATAATTACTAGATATCTATCAAAATAAAAAATAAGCACAATACAAAGAAAAATAAAATAAAAAGAGGATGAAGTAAAAAAAACTAAATTAAGAAAAGAAAATAAAAGAGGAAGTTGAAAAAATGTACACGTTTTTCTTCAGTGAAAATAAAAAATTTGATAAAGATTGAGGAAGTAAAAGAAAGAGAAGGAGTTATTATATAGGGTAAATAAAAAATTTAGTCATTAGAAAAAAAAATAACATACACAATATATAGAATAAAAACAGAAAGTAAAGATATGAGTAGGTCACAGAGATCAGGTATACCGTCCTGATCTCTTAAATAACATGCACATACATATATAATTAAAAAGAAAAAAAGGAGAAATTCTTCGGCAGGCATGGGCCTACCCTATCTCCGCCTTTGATTGTGTTTATTGTATTAACTATTTGTAAACTTGTGTAAGTAAATATATAATTACTAAAAAAAAAAATCTGAGATACAAATGGTACCGGTCAAAATACATCCGGTACTAATAGCATAACCGAGATAGTTACTGGTAGTCTGGTAACCTTCGCAGAAGAATCTTTTAACTCGTGTGGTGCAGTGACGATTATCAGTTTCGAGCAATGTAGTTCGTCCGGTGATCAACAGCAGCCTGCGTTTATATACCACGAAGGTAAACGAATCAAAGTCTTGATGAAACCCTAGAGAGAGCATGATTCACCAACTCCCGCCTCAGTATCTTTCCTGCTGGAGATTTTGGAATAGCATTAATAAACGCTACTCTTCGGATCTTCTTGTACGGCGCAACCTGCGACCAACATAAATTGAGCATACAGTGATACAGAATAGCTTTAGTTTACAGCTTACAGACAAAAAAAATGCTGCATGGGAACCGGTGATCCTGTGGAGATGCACATGAATACGAGAATGCAAATATGGACTAATGACTTTCTTTAACCAGATTCCTCAACGAAAGACATTTCGTGTTCAAACAAACTAGTTGAAAGCATAGCCCGGATCTTAGGAAAAACAATTTAAGAGATCTGTGGATAAGGTCTACTGAGATTGTAGGGGAAATTTTGAAGAGGAAAGAAAAAGGGGTAAAAGATTCAGCACGGGTGGGATCTTTGAGGTGTACGAATGTTTTACTACTGCAAAAGAAAGAAAGCAGAAGGACTGGTTTCTTTAGGTATTGAGAATCTGAGATGCATACCTGTTTTGCAACTGAGCCTCGGTAATGTTGCTTCCTGGTTTCCTCACCACATAAGCCATGGGTATTTCTCCAACATCTTCATCTGGGTAACTGCTTCCAGAAAGCAAGAATGAATTGAATGAGACAATCAAGATCTTCATGCGAGTTCTACAAACGTAATTAGGATATATAGAAACATACGGAATCACAGCAGCATCAGCAATTTCAGGGTGGGACTGAAGTAATTGTTCCATTTCAGCTGGAGCAACCTGCGAGTTATCAAGGGAAAGTTAAAGAACATGTTGCCGCGAGTAAAATGACGTTTATGAAGTATGTGTGTCCATCACAAGGAATGATCATGCTTTCAATCACCTGATATGCCTTGTATTTTATCAATTCCTTTAACCTATCAACAATGTATAGGAATCCCTCACAGTGAAAATAGCAAAGATCACCGGTTTTTAACCATCCATCAGAAGTCAAGGTTTCAGCAGTTGCACTCTCATTTCCAACATAACCTGAAACAACATGCAACATTCAGCTTGCTAAAGAAACAAGAATTCATATGAAACCTTTTACGCAACATCCATATCCGACACAAAACTCGACAGTTAAGCTTAACCTCGAGTATAAACTGTGATCCTGAGGATCAAAGGAAACTCATATAACTAGCGTCAAACTCGCACGTTGCGCTTTTTTTTAAATTCTTAGAATATACAAACTATATATTACGAAATTATCACAAATTACAAAAAAATATTAAGGAATTCTTACATGGAGAGCTTGAAAGAAGCGAATAAATGACTTGATTTTGAAGAACATATATTCTAGTAAAATATTACGAATTGTGTTTTTGTAATATGAAACATCAAAATGCATTGGTTATTCCAATTGCGCTTCGATTCTAGAAATGGAGTGGTTGATGTGAAATCTCAAGATGAAGTGTTTATATAGCTAATATGAGACTTTACACATTCCGTAACTTATATCTCTTCAAATTCTATAAGTTAGAAGACATAAATTTTCATTAAAAATAAATAAATAAATTGTCATTGATGTACAATAATAATGTAAATAAATTATATTATTAGAGAAAAAACTCTTCAAATTTGAGAATTAGAAAATATATTTAATATTTAATATTGCCAAATGTCAAAACATAAAAGTTTAAAATATAACACACCGTTAAATTTCATGGATCTTACGTGGTTTTTATTCAATATTACATCACATTCTTTCTATATTTATATATAGATTTGGGTCTATCACGCGACACAAAACTGTCGATCATGGATGAAAATTACAACCTCATCTAAACAAGCCCCCCATGCCATGCAACTCTATTACTGTCCGAAATGAGCACTCATCATATAGAGATGTATACCTCCCACCCTAAATGGAAGAAAAGCCTAGTAATTTTCAGGATCGCAATTTTTAGTCGAGGTTAAGCTCAACAGTTGACATCAATGCCAGAAACTTTGCTCTGAGGCATTTCATGAGATTGAACTCAAGTTTTAACTGTCATTGGGCACACCACAAGTCTAATTCTATGAATAATGGAAGCTCTTGACCTAGCAAAACAATCAAGAGGATTTCAGCTATCAACTAAATGGTGTCTACCTCTCATGATTGTTGGTCCCCGCAACCACAGCTCCCCTCTCTCGCCAGGAGCCAGAACCTCTCCGGTCTCAGGATCAACAATCTTTGCTTCCATATTCTCAGCTAACCGACCAACAGAAGCAAGCTGCTTTGCCTCTTCGGGTGTTATCATCCTTGCCGCCGCTCCTCCCGTCTCTGCCATACCATATCCCTATACAAATGAAGCACACAACACAGTCAGCATTGGACACCATCAGTCATAATGTTAGTCCATTTCTAACAATGCATGCAGTTCCAGACCAGAAAAGCATCTATCATGACTCCACATTCTTGAAGACGTCCTTTTTGTGCATATTTCACAAAAGTCTAACAAATTAGCCTAACACACCAAAAAGTATGCCTTCTTATTATTACTTTTTTACACACAGCACAACATCATAAGGTAGGGGGACCATGATAACAGGGTTAGATATTGCCATGACGCCAAGTAATAGTGAGCAGAAAACACAGAAAGTAGTAGGGCCATGTAAACATAAAAATCGGTACTTATCAACATTATTACTAATTTATTATTAGATAACACTTAACTTAATTAATAATTTTATCCCCATTTATAAAAAAATAAAAACTTAATTAATAATTTTAGTACCAATTTTTTTTTTAAATTACCTGCCCAATTTCCACGTTGGGAAATTTCTCCTTGAACCTATCAACGACCTCTTTGCCTAGTGGCGCGCCACCAGAACCAAGATACAACAAAGAGCTCAGGTCATACCTTTTCGTCAACTCCGATTTCACCAACGCCACAACAAGCGGCGGGGACACCGGCTTGTAAGTGATCTTGTACTTCTCTAGGAAGGAGTTCTTTGCTGTATCTTGGGCCGAAACGCACGAGTAGATTCGAAGATAGCCTAGGAGGAAGATTTTTAGGTGTTTGACTATTGACTTGGGAAAATACCCTATTCGGCCAAGGGATAGAGTTAGACTCTAGGAAGGAGTTCTAGAGTGATAATAATTGTAATTAGTGTAATTATAATTAGTATTTATCTTAGATTATAAGTTCTAGTTCAAATAGTATTAGTAATTCTATTTCTAATAAATTCTATTTCTAGTAAACGCCTATATAAAGGCTTGCTTGTTTAATAATAAAATTAAGATCAAATTTCCAGCAAAACACCTTACCAAATTCCCATTCCCATACTTCTCTTATTCTTGAATCTTCCGGTGTTAGGCGGTGTTAGCCATCAATCATCATGCCTGCATCAATCATTCTGCTTCTCTTTGCTCTAGCATGTGACTTTTGTTTCATCAATGCTCGCATCTCGCCTCCTTCTACTTCAGTTGCTCCTTTACCTCCACCATTAACTATGCGTCAATTACTTCTCTTAGTAGAAGTGAGGTTGGGTTCTCGCAAAGTTTCAGCACATCTGATGTTAGATACTGGTTCGTCTCTGATCTGGTGGCAATGCTTTCCCTGTCAATGCTTTCCCTGTAGGACATGTTACAAGCAGAATGATCCAAGGTTTCTGCCCTCCAAATCTGCATCTGCATCGTACAGCGATATCAGTTGTTCGTCACCTCTTTGCCAGGAATGTATTAATAATGAGCAGAATTGTGGGTATCAAGTAGGTTACGGCGATGGAGATCAGAGCAGCGGCAAACTGGGGCCGGATGAGTTGTCTACCGTAGATGGGTCTGTGGTCCAGAAGAAGATAACTTTCGGTTGTGCAGGTTCCGGCACGGGGAACCACTTCGATGGTGAGTACACTGGAATTTTGGGATTTGGTTCGTCTTATTCTTTTTGTTTTGTTAGTGAATCTTTCCTGCACGGTGATCCACCCCCTACTGTCAACGGCCCTGCCATTACTGTGTCACTACTCGTCAATTACCATAACATAATTCCCTATTACGTGCCGTTCTCCGGAATTAAAATCGGTAAGCAAACGTTGATAATAGGTTTAGAAAAATGGAATATTGATGAGAAGGGTAACTATGGAGTCATGTTAGATTCAGGAGCGGTTATAAGTAGGTTTCCGCGAGATATGTATGTTATATTTCGGGATACATTCCGAGAGGAGTTTGGGGAATATGAGAGTTTCAGGGTCAAGGTAGAACCAGATGCTTTGTTAGACACTTGTTACGATGTCTACGAAGACGAAGAAGACATATTTTATGGCTTGCCTGATGTGAAATTATATTTCGGTACGATAAGGGAACAAAACAACCTACTCTTATTAGATTGGAAGCAAGTGATGGTGGAGTTGTTTCGAAACATTACTCATGTCCGATATTGTCTTGCATTCGCAGTCGATCCGAGTGAGGAACATCATACCCCAATACTTGGCACTCATCAACTGCAAGGGACCAGACTTAGTTATGATACAAACAAGATGACTCTCACGCTTGATCCTGATGAATGTTAGGATTGATAAAATAATAATGTTATCATCTGTTCTTATTCAATAATGAATAATGAATGAGAAGCAAGTTAATTATATATACTCCTTTGCTCCTTTGCTTTAAACTAGCAATCCTTTGCTTTAAACTAGTGATCCTTAATGTGTTATTGTCTTTTTCTTAGAATTAAAAGCTCTCCTAAATAGGAATTATACTCTCTTGAAATTTGTTTTTTTCATATACTAACATTTCTGATCGTGTAGAAAAGTAAGAATAATTATTGAAGTCCAACGAACACATCCTAAAGCAAGCAAGTAAAACACCGAGATGTAACTAATGCAAAGAATTACCATTTTTTAAGGAGAATAACGATAACATTTAAAATTAAACTATTGTCCACAACCCTTGCTAAAACTCATCGTTACGTGCTACAAAGTGTCCTCAATCAAGCAACTGTTGCCATCTTTTCTACGATCCCTTCTTCTAGTTTCTGTGGGATACCATTCATTGGGATACCATTCATCTGATAAACAGTACTCTTAGTTTCCCCGGTTTTCTCATTCTCATATGCAGCTTCATGGACGCCAAGCGCAGCACGGCCAAATGGATCGAGATTTTTCGACCATGATGCATCCCATTCCACTGCTTTCGCAGTACTGCAGGCCACACTAGGACCTCCAGGAACAGTCGCCCTAGCAGCATTCTGCTCAAAAAGCAGGAAATTAATCAATGTCGTTTTTAGAGTTGAACAAAATTAATTCTCAGAAAGAGTAGCACACGAGAACTACTTAACACGGCAGGCAGCAAAATTGAATGATACTGCGATATATTATGGAAGGAAAACTAGTGTTATAAAAGAAAAAAATCTCACCTTTGGAAAGAATTTCTCAAAGATGGTTCTGTAGTAATACGCCTCTTTTGTAGTGGGAGTATTTTCTGGATAAATGAAGCTTGCATTCATCAGCATTGCATCAGTAACCTACAGAGTTGCAACAGAAGGTGGCAATTATTGATATGCATCCATGGAAGAAAAGACTAACATATATAACTGGTTCTTTACCAAAAGCCACTGTAACTTGAAAGAAATTGCTAATCACACGACTTTGAAAGGTAGATACCTGACTGTTTGCATGATCCTTCAAACCATCAATCCAGTTGTACCCAACTCCATCACTGAATTGTTCCTTTTGCCGGTAGCGATTCAGAGAATTCTTTCAGAAACTGGTGCGCCTGAGCTGTACCTTTGGACATATCCTCAGTATCACATTCTCTCCCCGCCTGTGTATCAACCATGACGGATCAAATTTTGAAACTGAATACACTATTCTTGCATGGATCAAGATGAGTTCCCAGGCAGGACAAACCACAGCTAAATAATCATAAATGAAGAGTACATTGTTTCACTACAAAAGCACAGAAAATCCAAATAATCATGACACGTCATGTCTACAACCAGTTTCACACAGCATGCAAGGTAAAGGCTTCTATCGATGAAGAAAGATATCTGAGCATGATAAAACAATGGCAAAAGTTGCCAACACTTTGTTACAAGAAAAAACTCGTGATTGAGCAAACAGTCACAATGTTTTGCACAAGGCGGTTAGCTAAAACATGGGGATTATCGCAAATTTACAACTGAGATGTCTCAGTTACAGGATAATACTTATTGTACCAGAAGCACAACAGTTCTCAACTTGAAAGTGAAGCATTTCACTTCTAAAGTGGGCCAAGTGACATTCCTTGAACAACAGAAAATCATTATCCTGAATCTAAAATACCAGTGTATGATCAAGGGGTAAGAGGTGCGGTTGGATGTCAGATAGGTCCTACATTCAATGTTCAACCTAGAGTATGACCCGTCAATACCCCACAAATCATGGAGTTCAACGGATGGTTATCTTAACACAGCAATCAGTGAATTCTAAGCTCCAAGTAAACAAGGGAAAGCAAATGTGCGATCATAGGTACTACTATATAAGCTTACCGAAGACATTTGTTCCCCGGCATCATCAGAAACAATAGCAGTAGGTGAGAAATCTTCCAGTTCAGCTGCTTTTTCTCGAGCAAGGGCAGCAACACTTTCAGGAAAGTTTGCAAATTCGGCAACATGAATACCAAAACTTTGATCACAAGCCCCTGGCTCAACCTGAGTAACACAGTCCTGTGAAGGATTATAAGCGGATATAATTTTTCCATAAAATATGGAACAAGGTTCTAACTCTTGCAGTAAAATTACTCTATCTAATCAGACGCTGACCACAAGACCACTCAAGGAGAAGCAGAGTCACAGTTTCGCATCATTTTTTTCTTGAAACTGACAGTTTAGTACTACTTCAATAATACATTATTCCATCTTTTTAGAAACATGATGAAATTAAGGTTTTTGTTTACAGGAGTGAAAGAACAACCATAGAAACTGCAAGAAACAAAAAATTGAAACTCAATTTTTCTATTATTTTCCTCATCATTTTTTCCCTGATGATCAGAGAGCTTCAAATTGGAAACGGTCAATGAACAGGAGTAAGGTGCCAAACAAAGCAGGCACAATAATGCACTTCATTATCTTCTTATTTAACTTAATGTATGAGTTGAAAGATATATCTTCCTCTAACTATAAAGTTCTTTCTAAAAGTAATAATTATTAAGTTAAGTACCAGTCCACCTGCATTTAATTAAAAAAACAATGAAGATATTATGCACACAACAACAACAATTTGTTATTCCCAATTTGAGTGATGTTATTTCCACACACTACATTGTTATTCTCACACCTTTTTTTTTGGAATTTACTACACTACCCCTACTTATATTTTATGAAAATATACTCTTTAATACTTAGATGGCTGGTTCTGTAAATCAAACATCTACTTATAATAGGGCATTATTTTTAATCACAAAAATAAAAAGAGTAAGGTTATAGTTATAATGCAAAAGTTTACTTTCATGAGACCTGGGACAGTAAGATTCTTTATCAGATTGAATGTTTTTTTCAATGTGACATTCCTAAGACACATCAAATGCAGTGATGTCAGGACATTCCTGGCTCACTTTTCCCCCGTTCAGTGAACCAAATGGATCCTTAGGGTAAAATAACACATACCTTATATAGCATAGTCAGCTTACGGTTCGACGAGTCAATGTGCGTGCTAACGTGATAGTTTACAACACCAACAAGTTGCTTCACATGGGGCCCATGGTCAGGATTTTCAAGAGCTCATGCAGTAAGTTCATGAAAGTGAGTTGCAAATAATGTAGGTGCTTTAATCACTTGAACAAGGTGTTCACATATAGCCCATGCCAAACCTGAGCACCACAACAAGACATGATAATAAATAATCATTCTGATAAAATCATCAAACAGAAAAGTTAGATCATCAGTCCCACAAAAGTTAAATAGTAAGTTCAGCGTTCATATTACAAGCAAATGGAGAAAAACCTCAAAGACTAACATATATAACTGGTTCTTTACCAAAAGCCATTGTAACTTGAAAGAAATTGCTAATCACACGACTTTGAAAGGTAGATACCTGACTGTTTGCATGATCCTTCAAACCATCAATCCAGCTGTACCCAACTCCATCACTGAATTGTTCCTTTTGCCGGTAGCGATTCAGAGAATTCTTTCAGAAACTGGTGCGCCCGAGCTGTATCTTTGGACATATCCTCAGTATCACATTCTCTCTTCCGTTTGAACCAAATTTTGAAACTGAATACACTATTCTTGCATGGATCAAGATGAGTTCCCAGGCAGGACAAACCACAGCTAAATAATCATAAATGAAGAGTACATTGTTTCACTACAAAAGCACAGAAAATCCAAATAATCATGACACGTCATGTCTGCAACCAGTTTCACACAACATGCAAGGTAAGGCTTCTATCGATGAAGAAAGATATCTGAGCATGATAAAACCATGGCAAAAGTTGCCAACACTTTGTTACAAGAAAAAACTCGTGATTGAGCAAACAGTCACAATGTTTTGCACAAGGCGGTTAGCTAAAACATGGGGATTATCGCAAATTTACAACTGAGATGTCTCAGTTACAGGATACTCCTTCCGGCTCCTTTTAACTGTCATTTGACTTTTTGGCACGCATATTGAGTAAGTCGGATGACTCACTATTTGACCCCAAAAACTTCCGTAATTTTTTTCGAACGTAGTTTAATCCTTAACGTACGTCTGAAAATTTTTTTGGGGTCAAATAGTGAGTTATTCGGCCGTCTCAATATGCGGGTTACAAAGTCAAACGACAATTAAAAAGAGCCGGAGGGAGGAATACTTATTGTACCAGAAGCACAACAGTTCTCAACTTGAAAGTGAAGCATTTCACTTCTAAAGTGGGCCAAGTGGCATTCCTTCAACAACAGATATTACTAGGCCCACGGAGCTTGGAGGTCTGGGGATCGGTGATCTTCAGGTTAGAAATGCAGCTTATTTATTTAAGTGGGTGTGGGATTTGTGCAAAGGTAGCAGGAAATTATGGGCCGACATAGCAAGGAAGCAATACGGCATCAATGGCGTTGGGGACCTATGGAGCGTGAAAGCGAATAATTATTCCCCAGTATGGAGAGATATTGCACGACAATTTGAAAGGGGAGGGGACTGGTTTTCTTTTTTGGACTTCGCACATGGAAACAATCGTTGGTGATGGAAAGAAACACTCCTTCTGGTGGGATCCTTGGTATAATGGGAAACCATTGGCTTTGGTTCACCAAAGATTGTACAATATTTCGGTTAATAAACAGGGGACTATTACAGATCATGGCTGTTGGCATGAGGGAAGGTGGCAATGGTGTAATCAATGGCGTCGTGAGCTCTTCGAGTGGGAAGGTGATGAGTGGCCTAACTTGATAATGCAGCTACCAAAATTAGCTTCTCAACATCGTATTGACAGTGTGAAGTGGCAGCTGAGTTCTTCGGGGGACTACACGGTTGGTTCGTGGTGCAGCGGCTTCGACAATCAACGTTTCCAGTCCATCCCTGCGCTGAGGTCGTGCTGGTCCAACTTAGTCCCGTATGGAATTGAGTTCTTCCTCTGGTTAGCCTTGCGCGAGCGCCTTGTGACAAGGGATTTCCTATACAACCGCAACATGTTAGTGGAAGAGGAAAATACCTGTCCTATGTGTGACGAGTATGGAGAAACAGTTCAACACATTTTGCTGCATTGCAGTATAGCTAAAGAATGTTGGGATTCGGTGATAAAATGGCTAGGCATTGCTTGGTGTTGTCCTAAGACAATTGGGGATTTGTGGGGTATGTGGGATAGTCTGGTGCCTAGTAGAAGTGCGCAAGTGAGAGGGATGTGGCGTGTTCTATTCTATGCAGTGGTGTGGAGTCTCTGGAAACATCGAAACAATGTGATATTTCAAAACGCATCTCATTGTTCAAGACGCACTCTCAATTTCTCTTTCTCCCTATGGTTTAGGTGGATGAGGAGCAAGGATCCCACTTTTCCTTACAGCTTGGGAACGATGATATTGTCTTCCACTTGGATATTGTCTTGGGGTATTCTAGGGTGATAGTTCAGGTCTACTGCGTGTCTTTAGGGTTGGTCTGCTTCTTATCTTTCTTTCATTAGGTGCTTCCTAGTTTGAGGAAGTGCCTCCCTTGTCCTTCTTCCATCTCTTTCTTGCAGCCATCTTCCCGATGGTGCCCAATAAAATTCTTTAGCTTATTAAAAAAAAATAAAATACCAGTGTATGATCAAGGGGTAAGAGGTGCGGTTGGATGTCAGATAGGTCCTACATTCAATGTTCAACCTAGAGTATGACCGTCAATACCCCACAAATCATGGAGTTCAACGGATGGTTATCTTAACATAGCAATCAGTGAATTCTAAGCTTATTGGAAACATGAATGGAAGGTTGGCATAATTAGAATTATTTATAGGTTTTAAAGGTTCAAATTGGTCATGAAAGAGAAGGAAGGAGTTATTATTATATAGGGTAAATAAAAAAATGTAGTCATTAGAAAAAAAATAACATACAAAAATAACATACACGGTATGCAGAATAAAAACTAAAAGTAAAGATATGAGTAGGTCACAGAGATCAGGTATGTATACCGTCCTGATGTCTTAAATAACATGCACGTACATACATAATTAAAAAGAAAAAAAAAATATTCTTGGGCGGGATTTGACTGTGTTTATTGTATTAACTATTTGTAAACTTGTGTAATAGTAAATATATAATTACTAAAAAAATAAAATCCGAGATACAAATGGTACCGTACATCCGGTACTAATAGCATAACCGAGATAGTTAATGGTAACCTTCGCAGAAGTGTGGTGCAGTGACGATTATCAGTTTCGAGCAATGTAGTTCGTCCGGTGATCAACAGCAGCCTGCGTTTATATACCACGAAGGTAAACGAATCATAGTCTTGATGAAACCCTAGAGAGAGCATGATTCACCAACTCCCGCCTGAGTATCTTTCCTGCTGGAGATTTTGGAATACCATTAATAAACGCTACTCTTCGGATCTTCTTATACGGCGCAACCTGCGACTAACATAAATTGAGCAACCAGTGATACAGAATAGCTTTAGTTTACAGCTTACAGACAAAAAAAATGCTGCATGGGAAGCGGTGATCCTGTGGAGATGCGCAATGAATACGAGAATGCAAACATGGACTAATGACTTTCTTTAACCAGATTCCTCAACGAAAGACATTTCATGTTCAAAAAAACTAGTTGAAAGCATAGCCCGGATCTTAGGAAAAACAATTTAAGAGATCTGTGGAGAAGGTCTACTGAGATTGTAGGGGAAATTTTGAAGAGGAAAGAAAAAGGGGTAAAAGATTCAGCACGGGTGGGATCTTTGAGGTGTACGAATGTTTTACTACTGCAAAAAGAAAGAAAGCAGAAGGACTGGTTTCTTTAGGTATTGAGAATCTGAAATGCATACCTGTTTTGCAATTGAATCCATTACTTGAGCCTCAGTAATGTTGCTTCCTGGTTTCCTCACCACATAAGCCATGTGTCTTTCTCCAACATCTTCATCCGGGTAACTGCTTCCTTCCAGAAAGCAAGAATGAATTGAATGAGACAATCAAGATCTTCATGCGAGTTCTACAAATGTAATTAGGATATATAGAAACATACGGAATCAAAGCAGCATCAGCAATTTCAGGGTGGGACTGAAGTAATTGTTCCAATTCAGCTGGAGCAACCTGCGAGTTATCAAGGGAAAGTTAAAGAAAATGTTACCGCGAGTAAAATGACGTTTATGAAGTATGTGTGTCCATCACAAGGAAAGATCATGCTTTCAATCACCTGATATGCCTTGTATTTTATCAATTCCTTTAACCTATCAACAATGTATAGGAATCCCTCACAGTCAAAATAGCAAAGATCACCGGTTTTTAACCATCCATCTGAAGTCAAGGTTTCAGCAGTTGCACTCTCATTTCCAACATAACCTGAAACAACATGCAACATTCAGCTTGCTAAAGAAACAAGAATTTATATGAAACCTTTTACGCAACATCCATATCCGACACAAAACTCGACAGTTAAGCTTAACCTCGAGTATAAACTGTGATCCTGAGGATCAAAGGAAACTCATATAACTAGCGTCAAACTCGCGCGTTGCGCTTTCTTTTAAATTCTTAGAATATATAAACTATATATTACGAAATTATCACAAATTACAAAAAAATATTAAGGAACTCTTACATGGAGAGCTTGAAAGAAGCGTACAAATGACTTGATTTTGAAGAACATATATTCTAGTAAAATATTACGAATTTATGATGATACTTGTGTTTTTGTAACATGAAATATCAAAATGCACTTGTTATTCCAATTGCGTTTCGATTCTAGAAATGGAGTGGTTGATGTGAAATCTCAAGATGAAGTGTTTATATAGCTAATATGAGACTTTACACATTCCGTAACTCTTATCTCTTCAAATTCTATAAGTTAGAAGACATAAATTTTCATTAAAAATAAATAAATTGTCATTGATGTATAATAATAATGTAAATAAATTATATTATTGGAGAAAAAACTCTTCAAATTTGAGAATTAGAAAATATATTTAATATTTAATATTGCCAAATGTCAAAACATAAAAGTTTAAAATATAACACACGTTAAATTTCATGGATCTTACGTGGCTTTTATACAAGATTACATCACATTCTTTTTATATTTATATATAGATTTGGGTCTATCACGCGACGCAATACTGTCGATCATGGATGAAAATTACAACCTCATCTAAACAAGCCCCCCATGCCATGCAACTCTATTACTGTCCGAAATGAGCACTCATCATATAGAGATGTATACCTCCCACCCTATGCCAGGAATAATTGAAGCGATGACTCCAGAAGTTTAGCAAAGTATTGGAACACTAGTTTTATTAAAATAAGTTGTCGAACAAATGACTCCAGAAATTGTTTTCTCAGAACTATGGTAATTGAACCTATATGGGCTTCACTGTTTTGAGCTTAGCTTTGCACGAAAGGTGTTCGATGAAATTCAGTTGGAAAGTAGGAAAATGACCATAGGGATAAAATGGTAAAATAACTATAAAAAAACCCTTCTCATTTATGTTGTCATCCACAAATATTATAATTTACTTCCTTTTCCCTTATATCTAAAAAATGTAGCCATACAAAAGAATTTTTGTAAAAGTTCCCTCCCTCTCCTTCCCTTCCCTTTCCCTTGTTAAATTTACTCTCTTTTCCTTCCTGCACTTTAATTCCCATACAAAGCATAAATGGAAGAAAAGCCTAGTAATTTTCAGGATCGCAATTTTTAGTCCAGGTTAAGCTTAACAGTTGACATCAATGCCAGAAAGTTTGCTCTGAGGCATTTCATGAGATTGAACTTAAGTTTTAACTGTCATTGGGCACACCACAAGTCTAATTCTATGAATAATGGAAGCTCTTGACCCCTAGCAAAACAATCAAGAGGATTTCAGCTATCAACTAATTGGTGTCTACCTCTCATGATTGTTGGTCCTCGCAACCACAGCTCCCCTCTCTCGCCAGGAGCCAGAACCTCTCCGGTCTCAGGATCAACAATCTTAGCTTCCATATTCTCAGCTAACCGACTGATAATACATAAAAATATCAGAAGGGCATAATGGACTTTGTACCTTCACAAAGTACCGTTGACCAGTCAAAACGGCCAGTGACCAATTTGACCAAGTCAACGATAGAAACGGCACATGACCGATTTGACCAAGTCAACGGGAATAAGTGACCTAAAGACAAGTCTAGCCCGTTGTCAGCAAACGGCACAAGGTCGACCCATCCACCAAGACATGAGGAAACGGATCGGCACCGATTTATACACTGACCAGGTCAACATACCACCAGACGACACCCAACCGATTCAGCACAAACGGCACCCTGCCGATTGGGAACACGTAGTAAGTTCCATTTACTGGTATATTTTATATAATTCCCAGTATATTCTTAGTCAAAGATGGCGTGGGGGACAACCTTTTTTGTTCCCACTAATTCACTATCAAACAGCTAGACAAGGGGAATTTTTATTTCCCCACAGGTGTTGCTACCCGAATTTTGACGCCATTTTTTTAATCAATTTTAGCATTTCTGTTATTTAGTTAAATTACAGTCATTTTCAGTTAATTTACTGTCACTAGCATTTTTAGGTGTTTCGTTGCATTTTAGCATCATCGTTAGCATCGTCAGTTTTCGAAAATCGCATTTTTAATTTTTCGGCACATATTTTTATTATTATTGTCAATACTATTTTTAGCCTTAAAACTCACATTTTTGACTATCCGGCAGACGTTTGCTAGTTTTTTCTTCATTTTTTGATCATCTCGTGAATTTTAGGAGTTTTAATGTTTTAGCGCATTTTTTAGTATTTTTATTATTTTTTTATTATTTTTATTTGAGCTTTTATTGGACCCGAGTAAGTCTGCTCAGACAATAGCTCGACTTAAAAATGTTTTCCATCAACTAGTTGCTAGATTTTTTTTCTGGTTGCAACGGTCTACAACGATTCGTGTAATTTTTGGCGTAACGTTTTTATTTTTCCGTTCCCGCGTTTCACACTTTTGAACGAGAAAATAAACACGTCAAACGAGAAATTTACATTATTCGCTGTATACGGTTAGACTCGTCGTATTTTTCTCTACGCGCCGGTACCCTCGTTTCGAAAAGTCCGAGCGTTTGCTCGCAGGACTCAGCTCGAGCCCATTTAAATAAATTAAAGGCCATTTTAATCACAACCGTTGATCTGGTCAACTAAGAAATAGTCAACCAGATCAACGGTTGGCTATTTATTGGACATGGTGCGCATGCACCGTACGTCCAAGGCAGCAGCGGAGCAGGCCACCGAGCAGCCTGCTCCCGTCCAGTCCAGGCCGTTTCACGTCGCTTCAGCCATCATCACGCGACCCTAGACCCTCCACCTCACGGCCGTAGCTGCGCCACCACGAGGAACGACCACCACGCGCAGCCACTCTCTCCCTCTCTTCACGCGATTTCTCCCTATAAATAGCAGCCTCTCCCTTCGTTATTTCGGGCACCAAAACAGCAAGCTTTCTTGCTCTCTCCCTCTCCTTGATCAGCTTGCTCATATCGAGCGACAATCGTCCAGTTCAAGTTTGAAAACGTGAGCTTCTCTCTCTAGCTCATTTTCGGTTTTTTGTGCAAGTTTTTGTTTAAATTCGTTTGGCTCTTGTTTTAGCAATTTAATTGCTTTCTTTTACGCCATTAATTCACATACATAACGTAGATTAAATACACGCTTTCAATTTAAAAAAATCGTTGGCTAGATCGTTCGAATTAATTAGTTTTCGATAATTAACGGTTCGGTCGTTTTTTCAAAATTAAACTCTGTAGGTTTAGTATTAAATTCCGATCTTCGTACGGTCGAGACGACGTCGAGGAGACGAGCGTTTCGGTACGAAGATCGAGCAAAATGGGCAAGGGCAGCCGGACCTTAGCCGCCGGACCTTGGCCGCCGGCAGTAGCGCCGGAGACTAAGGAAGACGATGAACAGTGCCATGTTCGGCACTGTTCACGTCAAGGCATGGGTGATGGGCTTGGCCCATCACCGTTTATCATTTTTTCCTTTGGGCCAGGTTCTATTCCTGGCCCATTTTCAATGTTTTTCATTTTTTCAAGTGGGCCCAGCCTAATTTCAATTCTTTCCGAAACTTCAGATCACGTTTTTCCGTAAAAATAATTCGTACTCTTCGTATGAATATTTTTCGCAACATCAACTGTTTAATTTTCTGTAAATATCAACTGTTTAATTTTCTGCCAATATCAATTGCTTTATTTTCTGCAAATATCAACTGCTTTAATTTTCGCAAACTGCTGGAAATTCTTCCGCAATATCAACTGTTTAATTTTTCGCAAATATCAATTGCTTTATTTTCTGCAAATATCAACTGCTTTAATTTTCGCAAACTGCTGAAAATTCTTCCGCAATATCAACTGTTTAATTTTTCGTAAATATCAATTGTTTTAATTTTCTGCAAATATCAACTGCTTTAATTTTCACAAACTGCTGGAAATTCTTCCGCAATATCAACTGTTTAATTTTTCATAAATATCAATTGCTTTATTTTCTGCAAATATCAACTGCTTTAATTTTCGCAAACTGTTGGAAATTCTTCCGCAATATCAACTGTTTAATTTTTCGTAAATATTAATTGTTTTAATTTTCTGCAAATATCAACTGCTTTAATTTTCGCAAACTGCTGGAAATCCTTCCGCAAAATCAATTGTTTATTTTCTGCAAATATCAAATTGTTTATTTTCTGCAAATACTCAATTGTTTATCCTTCTGCGAATATCAAACTGTTTATTTCCTGTAAAAATATCAATTGTTTTAATTTCCGCACTCATCATACTGCTGGAAACTCTTCCGCAAATATCAATTGCTTTATTTTCTGCAAATCCTCAACTGTTTTAAAATCCCTTGTGAATCGTCAATTTCCTTGCAATCATATCATCATTAAATTCTCATATGCTTAAAATCAATCATTTTTCGCATGCAATCAACGTAGCATTTTAATTCTCACATGCTTAAAATCAATCATTTTTCGCATGCAATCAACGTAGCATTTAAATTCTCACATGCTTAAAATCAATCATTTTTCGCATGCAATCAACGTAGCATTTTAAATTCTCACATGCTTAAAATCAATCATTTTTCGCATGCAATCAACATAGCATTTTAAATTCTCACATGCTTAAAATCAATCATTTTTCGCATGCAATCAACGTAGCATTTTACATTCTCACATGCTTAAAATCAATCATTTTTCGCATGCAATCAACGTAGCATTCAAATTCTCACATGCTTAAAATCAATCATTTTTCGCATGCAATCAACGTAGCATTTTACATTCTCACATGCTTAAAATCAATCATTTTTCGCATGCAATCAACGTAGCATTCAAATTCTCACATGCTTAAAATCAATCATTTTTCGCATGCAATCACGTTAGCATTTAAATTCTCACATGCCTAAAATCAATCATTTTTCGCATGCAATCACGTAGCATTTAAATTCTCGTATGCGTAAAATTAATCATTTTTCGCGTGTAACCAACTCAACATTTAAATCTCCTATGCGTAAAATTCATCATTTTTCGCATACAAACAAATGTCAACATTTGTCAAACTCAGCATCTCATTTTCGTATGCATGAAATCTATCATTTCTCGTATCCAATCAACTGTCATTTAAATTTTCGCACTCATAAAATTGCTTATTTATTTCTTGAGTTATCACTAATACTCTCATTTTGTAGGTTTTAATTTCAAAGCTTCGCTCGAAAGTACGCCTTTCGATTCCTTTTTATTTATTCGACGCTTTTCGTAAATATCAATCGTACGCATGATATATAGAACTGTTAGAATTAAAATCAACCCACATGAACAACGTGTTTAAAGACTCGCTTAAAATACCATGCTCATGTGATTTTAAATTCTCGCATATATTGACTGCATGTACATGGGGACTTTCGATCCCACATCAGTTTTTCCACTTCAAAATCAATCATTTAAATCTGTACTCTGTTAGCAATCCATGATAGAATCACGTAGTAAGTAATCTAATCATGCATGGCCCGATGATGAAATAAGAGGGCGCTCATTCAGTCTTACGGAAAATCCTGTCCCATCACGTTACGGTCAGGAATAATCAATCGGTCTTGATAAACGGTAACCCCGTCCGAAAGACGTTCAAACGGTAACCCCGTTCAACGATTAATTATTTCTGAACGTCACAATCATAAAAAGACTAAAGTGACGATTCCTCTAAGGGTCCCCCTTTTCAAAACAAAATGCATTTTATCAAACACCTTTTCAAAAACACCTCTCTCATCAACCGGTAACCGTTTTCGGATGTGACTCGGGTGCCTAACACCTTCCCGAGACCATAATACGACCCCGAACCTTCGTCTGGGGTCCAGACCCCTTTTTGTGCCTTTAGTTTTTTTTACTTATTATATTTCCTATGCCACGACGATTAAGGTTCCCTAAACCTAGCAACCAAATTAGGGTGGCGACTTCATTGCATGCTGCGAGGCGTCTGTTTACGCTGAGCATTGTAAGGTCCCAAATTTCGTTGCACACTCGCGAATTTTTTTTCAATTTTCGTGGGGCGCGACAGTTTGGCGACTTCACTGGGGACTTCTAGGGTAGGAGCCGGTTTTATCTTTTTAGAGAGGTGTTTATGTGTTTATTTATTTACTTTGATCAATTGCTGGTCTGTTCATTTATTTGCTTTATCAATTGTCATATGTATTTCATAGCGCCCTACACCCAGGGGACAATTACCAAAATAGGAGGGTAGTAGTGACGCCCTAGGACACGTGTCCTAGGTAGTGTTCACCAACCCCAACTCGGATGAACCCCTAAAGCCAACCGAAAGGTTACTCGATTTCGCAAGAAATCGGGACACTGGACGACACTTTAGGGACCTTTTCATGGTATCATCCGGGAACCGTTCAAGCCAGTTAGAGGTGTCGGAATCAGAGCCCCAGCACATGCATCATGATTATAACTGTTTGTCGTGGCTCCATTTGTCTTGTTGACATACTGACGTGATTTTGTCTGTTATACGAACTGCGGATTTCTCACACACACAGTTTGCTTAGCATTTAAAATTCTGATGTTTGTCCCACAGGGCCCATTTTGCTCATTCGCTATGACATCACCTACATTACTTTCATTTGATATTTTCGGGGGACGAAGCTTCGACGATCAAGCCGCCCGAGGAGATCTGTTAGAACGGGGATTCGCCCCTAACATCACCACTAAAATCAAAGTAGAGGTTGTAGACTTTGATTTAACTAGGATTCGGATGTTAAGAAATGAGCTGACTGAAGACGAGGAGACTCAGTTTGAGGGTAGTTATGGAAAGCTACTGACCCTAGTTGACGTCAAGACCGATTGGGGTTGCATCCGGGCAGCCCTGAAGTTCTGGGATTCCTATTATCATTGCTTCTCTTTTGACAAGGGAGTGGACTTGACTCCCACACTCGAGGAGTACTCAGCTCTGATGTGCTTCGCATCTCCCATATCAACCATCTACCAGAATGTCCGACTTGACTCTGCGAGTGTAAAAATAAGACTCGATAAGCTATTAGGAATCACTACTCGTGTCAAGGAGGGTGACTACGTTTGGTGTTGGTCGGATATCGAGGCACGATTTCAGTCATCCAGTGGGGCCAGGCGCTTAAGGATTCTGGCCTTCGCCATTGTAGGATTCGTCCTTTTTCCAAGGATGAGAAACGCCATCGACTTTTTAGCAGCCAACGTCTTTTACGAGATGGAGGTAAATGCCATCAATCCTACAACAGCCATCTTGGCCGAGACCTTTCGTTCCTTGGACTCCTGCCGAAGGAAAGGGAAAGGGAGGCTCACCTGCTGCACCCAGCTACTGACAGTGTGGTTGATCAACCACTTCAAACAAATTCCTGATCAGTCCATCTTTTTCGAAAGCTACATCAGGTCGTGCCCTCTGCTCAGAGTTATCAATGCAATGACCACGGATAAATGAGAGATGGAAAATAAGGATGTCTGGATCAATCGATTCATCAACCTCTCAGAGGAGGACTTCAGTTGGCATGCCAAGTGGCTACGAACCTCCGATCCTATCGTCTGCTGTGGGCCCCTACCTTGGGTTCCTCTAATCGGAGCATGGGGATGTGCTCACTACTGCCCTGCCCTCGTACTCAGGCAGTTTTGCATCACCCAAATCATTCCAGTGACTTTCAGCATGACGAAATCAGATCTGCCACACACAGGGGAGAATCAGAACATCCAGGTGTAGGCCCAAGACTAGGCCTACCCCTTTTGTCTCAAAGGACACGTTGTCCCTGCAGCGACGATACCGCAATATCCACAGTGGAGATTGCAGCGAGTCAACGACAATGTCTTGCCTCACTCAGAAAATCAGAAACCGATAGAAGAGGAAGGAGAATATTAAGTAAGTGGAGGAATGGATGCTATGGCTTACACACAAGTGGTAGAGCAAATGCGAGCAGCGCAGGAAGAGCGAGATCTGATGACTGAGGAAAGGGACACCGCCGAAGTACGTCAATGCTACGCAGAAGTCCAGAAGAATGAGGTGCACCGGCGTCATAGGGATTTTGTCCGGGTACAAGCAGTAAAACAGAAGGTGGCCCTCAGGGCCTTTAAGGAACGCTTGATTAGCGAAACCCGCAAAAGAGAAGCATCCAGTGCCATAATCGAAGACAGGGATTCAACGATAAGGGTCTTGGCTACTCGTGCAGATCTGGGAGATAGGAAAAGCCAAGCACTGCAAAGCCGAATTACCGCGTTAGAAGCTGAGATAGAGATGCAGAAAGGGGAGTTGGCTTCGATGGAGTACCTTTGGCAAGAGAACTCGGACGCTCAGGATTGACACCTTTAGGGAAAGGCTCGGATATCAGCAAACCTTTACTTTTAGCTAGGACCCGTAATTTCATCTATCTTAGCCATTTTTGATGAATTTAGGTAGTTGGCAAGTTTACCATACTTTTGTAAACGCTTTTAATAAAGTCGTACTCTTTCGGATATTTATTAAATTGCCTCATCTTTTCCCTATCAATTATCCATCAAAAAGCAACTCAAAAGACCATCGCAAAAAGAAAGAGAAAATCCCTCCAAGATTAAACACAATCATTTCACTAAAAAACCAGAAAAATCAGACTAAGCATACAAAAATAGCCAAGTAGCGCTCGCTCATGGCCCTATCCTCTTACTTTATCACAAGAAATTCCGAGCTCATAGCATAGATCGTCGTCCCTCCCCTTGGTTGGGTCCATGACAGGACCGTCGCATGCCCTGCATAAAAGTATAAATACAACTCAGTTCTATGCTACAAATAAATGCAGATAGTGGTGAGAGGATCGATCCCACAGAGACAAACTTGACTGATTCGTTGTTTCTTTTATAAATAACCAAGTAGAAAAACCAAGTTTTGGGTTGTAAATTCGTGGAAACAGAAATGTAAATGATTTAAACGAAAGTTGCATACAGAAATATGGTTGAAATGAGATTGAAATCAGTAGGAGAAAGACATCCCCGGTAGAGATATTAACGAAGTGACAATTCCAAGATGTTGATCATTGACAAAGGATTTTCAAAACCAATTTCATAGAGAAGTTATAGAGATGCATCCAGGGGCGATCTCCAAGCCTCCTCCTACTCAAGTCACTCAAGGAGAAGCTCCTTTCGTGACCCTAACTCCCCTAACAATCAAGGATTGCTGGTTCATTGATATGTTTAGGAAGGCCCTTCTCAAGACCTTGAGATGGACGCTACTGCAGTCCAAAATTCTCAAGACTCACTCTTTTCTTCTTCTAGCTTTAGAGAAGGTTTAATTATCCTATCGCTAGTTGTCTACTCGGGTTCTCTATAGTGCAGAAACGCGGCACTACAGGGATTCTACTGCAATCAATTGTACCGAAATCCAAGTTGATCAAGCTCAAACACAATACAATCAAACTATCATTAAAACAAGCAAGAAAAGTGATATGAAACGTTTTTAATTAAGATCAAACAAGTCTCACAACGTTTCTGGAATTGTCAACCTCTAAATCTCTACCAGAGATGAAGGTTTTTAGTTACAAAACATAACGAAATGAGAAAAGAAGTTCAAAACAGAAATTAACAAAATGCTGGAAATTCTGGAAAATAAGTGAAAAAACTGGTTTTCTCCTCTAACTCCTTGCTCTCGTCCGATACCTTCCTCTGCCGTTCTCCTCAGTATTAATGGTCCCCCTAGGTGCCAAGATACTCCTCTCTAAGGTGGGGCAGCTTCCACTAACAATCCACTTCAGACTTGGTCTTCAAGAAGCATGAGAATATTCTTCCTAAACACAAGAGGAATGTTGATTTTTGTCTTCTATAAACTTGTTAGGAGTGGGAAGAATGTTCTCAGAACCCAAGGAGCTTTGTGTCACTAAAAGCGGCGCCCAAGAAGACAGGAGACGCACTCATGAGAAAATAATTGCGGCGCGCATAATCATGGTGAGTGCTGTCCAGATCTGGAAACGTCACGGCAGACTCATCTCAGGGCCTTGAGATGAGTCGGAATGCATCAGTAGAAAAAAATGCCAAGCCAACACGATTGATTGAGCTCTAATCTTTGACCTTTCTGCTCCTTTTCCTAATCCTGGGTCATTCAAGTGTAATTCTGGAAAAGGAAGGAAAAAGGATCAAAGCAGCATGTTTATTGCTTCAAAAGCTAAGTAAAGAAGCAACAAAACTAAGTGGAATAACAATCAATCAAATCCCCCCACATTTGAACTACGCTTGCCCCCAAGCGCACAAACAGACTCAAAACGCAAAGAAAAACACGAAGACAACACAGACACAACACAGAAACAGCACCCTTAGAACAGAACATCAACCCCTGGACTGATCTTCACACAAACACTTCAAAAATCAGCTCAATCAAGCAATGCTAAATACTCCAAACACCACAATTGTGCACATATTCGAACAGAGGTATAATAGCATGCTGATCACAAGGAAATAAAATCCTAGGGCCTATGTCTTCTCTTCCTTAGACTCAAAATCCAATCACTGCTGCTGGACACTCAAGCAAAATTATTTAAAAGCACAAACAATAATTAAAGAACAGAAATTGAAACACAAAGTGAGCCAAAGGCTTCTTTTATTCTATTTTTTTCTTTTTCTTTTCTTCCTTCTTTTTCTTCTTTTCTTTTTTTCCTTTTTCTACTTTTTTTCTTTTCTTTTTTTTCTTTTTTTTCTTTTTTTTTTCTTTTTTTTCTTTTTTTTTTCTTTTTTTTTTCTCAACCTTCTTCCCGCAATCTTCTCATTGCTTCTTTTCTTTCTTCTTTTTCAACATCCTCCATCCACAAACCCTTTTGTTTCTCTTTTTTTTTTCTCTGGTTTTTTTTTTCACAAACACACACGCATGCAGACCTTGTTTTCTCACCAAAGATGCTATGATCGGCCCCATAAGAGGGGGTTAGCACACTATCGGCTGGAAGTTTTTCCATGATGGGGTGATGGTGCCGAACCACCAACACCGTGCAATCCAGAGGGCATGATGAGAAATCCACACAAAGAAAATGAAAGGTACGCAAGCAAACAGAAAATAAAAGACCTAGCAGTAGTAGGAGGATAGGATCCTTATCCCATGATCTTGAGATGAGTAAGACAGATCAGCTCTAGCAAATCATTTCCTAGAATCAGCAAAACTAATCATACATCTATGCAAACAAATGCACAAGTTGTAATGCCTGAAGTATCTAGAATTGCAAGATGGAGCTGATTAATCAAGTGCTCGCATGAGGATCAGATCAGAGGTTTCAATTTTATTCAAAGGGGGCTGAAACACAACACAAAGAACAAAAGACTCATGCAAAAATAAAAACAAAAACAAGCAAAGGCGCATGCAATAATAAAGGAAATAAACATGCAAAGAAGAAGGAAAAGAAGGTACAGAAAAACAATTAACAGAAAAACACATGCAACAAAAGTTAAAAACAAACATGCAAAAGAACACTAAAAACACAAACAAACACTCCCCCACATTTGAAGAACACATTGTCCTCAATGTGAAAGGAACAACACACAACAAACGAACAAACAAACAAAACAAACAAAATAAACAAAAACAAAAAAAACTGAAAGAAAGGAAAAGAAGAAGACAAAACCGGGGGCAATTCAAGGTTGGGGAGGGGCTGGTGGCGGGAAAGCACGCCTCAAAACTTCCAGGATGGATTCCTGGGTTCGGTTGCTGGTATTCTGCTGAAGCATCAATTGGCGGAGGAGAGAGTTCTGATTCCGCAGGAGGACAACTATCTGAGAATTTGATGAAGGGGAACTGGCTGTGGCAGCGGTCTGAAGGATCGGGTGGTTCGTCTCAGGGCCTTGAGATGGCCCGGCAGCAGCAGGATTGTTTTCGGGAGGATTTTCCACATAATCTGAAGTTAATGTCATTAGGCCTAGCAAGTCTCGACCCATCTGTTTCTTTATCTCTAGCTGATTGATACCAAAAAGTGGTATGGAATTCAAGACAAAGTTCTAGGTACGCTGGATGTTCAAGGAAAAACAGAGGTTCCCAACCCACATTCCTAACATACTGACGCAATCTAGACTCAATCCCCCAAGTATCAAGGAGTTCGAAATCTAATTTAGCACAATATGGAACAATTGATTTATATTTTAGGTGCAATTTTTCTTCTTGATCAAATGAATCAAATTGTAACCAACCATTAAGGAATTCTAGGTCAGGGATAACTTGCCTTTTTTTACTGCTGGTTCTGGCTCGTTTGGAGCTCCTTGCACTGCCATGCTTCTCAACTGGTGCAGGGGAAGGCATAGCAATTGCTATGGAAGATGGAGTTTTGGCTGCCTTTTTGGCCACTGTTTTTGTACGTTTTGGCCTGGGCACCTCTGGAGTAGAGTCAGGCGCTCTCTCCTCATCATCAGGGGCTGCAGCTTCAGGAATGGGCTGCTCTTCATCATCATTGCCTTCAGCGGCAGGGTCAACAGGGGTTTCAAAAACTTTCCCCTTACCTTTGTTCTTCTCATGGCCCTGAGATGTCTGAACTTTGGTGCTCTGGGGAACGGGTTGAGGTTCTCTAATTTCAATGGCCTTCCTCTTGAGAGACTTTGCAGCAGGGGTGGCTTTAGGCTTTCCGGCTACCTTCTTAGCCTGGATAATGTTTGCTGCTGTCTGGATCGAAGGGACTGGGATCCCTTTGCGCTTGAAGCGGCGCTCCTCCCTATCATCATTCTTCGGAGGGGGCTGAATTGATTTCTTCACCATGGACCTGAGGGGTCTCTCTTCAGGGTCTGAACTGGACTCCACAGTGATGTCCCGCGGCTTAGATGTGAACGTGGGGTCACTGGCCGTGTCGGAGTTGCCGGAATCGGGGTGGACAGATTCCGTTTGCTGCTTGGAAGGAGACTCGGATCTGGGTAAAACAACAGGTCCTCTCTTGGGTCTTGAAACGAAAGCGGGTGAAGGTATTTTTGTGGGTTGCTGGGCTGAAGGTGGAGTTTTGGATTTGGAACCGTCAGTTGCGGTGGGTGTCTGGGCGGCTGTCGGAGTGGTGTTGGTAATAGCTGGGTCGTTCGTGGGAATCGGGGACGGCGGATTTGAAGCTGTTTCTGCCTCATGTGGGTCTGGCATGGTCGTGGGAGCTGGTTGCGTTGCTACCTTAGGCTGGGTGGAGGTGACAGGCTTGTCTGGGAAGATGGTGACCAGCGGGCTCGGCGGTGGCGAAGGAGCGGCGACCACGGTGAGGGCAAGCGGCTGGGGTGGAGATTCGAATGAGTCCGAATCTGAATCAGTTGGAGGGGTGTTCCTGCTAGTTCCACGGCGAGCTTGGGATTTCTTGAGTGGCATGGTGGCGGTTAGGTTTTTGGAGAGAGGGTGATTTAAAGTGAGAGAGATGGAGAGAATGTGGTAGACGAGGAGAGTGAGTGTAGCTTTTTGGTAGAGGGTGATATTATGATCGTGGAGGGAAACTGAAGAGGTAGTGGCAAAAGTGAGTTCAACGGGAGTTTTATCCAGGTGGACATGATGACATGGAAAGTGATTTTTCAGGGCCTTGAATGACAGTGCTTTCTTTTTGCAGCGAGTCTGGCTCATCTCAGGGTCATGAGATGGACTAAACACCGCTGAATTGAACTGGCCTTGACTGGAGTTAAATGATATGCATGCTGGAGGGTACTGATTGCCTTCCAAAATCTGTCCCCTTTTAAAGTCTTGGACAGGACTATGACATTGTTCATGCTGTATCATTAGGAACTTCCAGTGTGGTGCTCTCCACATTTTGCTCTTGAAAACCTTCATAAAAGGGCTTTAGGCGCTGCCCATTGACCTTGAATATTTTACCTGTCTGCAAACTCTGAATTTCCACTGCACTATGGGAGTAAACATTAGTAATAACGTATGGACCAGTCCAACGAGTTCTAAGTTTACCTGCCATGGTGTGAAATCTCGAGCTAAAGAGGAGTACTTTCTGCCCAACCCTCAAGGTCCTGGGATGAATGTGCCTGTCATGGTACATTTTCGCCTTGGCCTTGATGATGGCTGAGTTCTCATACGCTTCGTTCCTCAACTCTTCAAGCTCCTGCATTTGCAATCTCCTTTGAGTTCCAGCAGCAGTAAGGTTCATATTACATTGCTTGATTGCCCAAAAAGCTTTGTGTTGACCTCCAACGGGTAAATGGCAAGTTTTACCATAAACCAACTTGTAAGGTGTGGTCCCGATAGGAGTTTTATATGCTGTTCTGTAAGCCCACAAGGCGTCATCAAGCCTTTGGCTCCAATCTTTTCTCTCTGGCCCGACAGTCTTGGCCAAAATGGATTTAATCTCTCGATTTGATAGTTCCGCTAATCCATTTGTTTGAGGATGGTATGCTGTGGACACACGGTGAGTGATATTGTACTTGGAAAAGAGAGATGCTACCACTCGGTTGTAAAAATGTGTGCCTCTATCACTGATTATAGCTCTTGGAATTCCAAATCTACTCAAAATCTGAGTTTTAAGGAATTTCACCACTGTTTTCGCATCATCAGCTCTTGTGGCTTTGGCTTCCACCCATTTTGACAAGTAATCCACTGCCAAAATTATGTAGGTGTTCCCTTCTGAATTAGGGAATGGTCCCATGAAGTCTAATCCCCACACATCAAAGATTTCACACACTAAAATAGGTGTGAGAGGCAGCTGATGCTTTGATGTGATATTGCCAGTTTTTTGGCAATTTTCGCAAGTCTTGCAAAAATAGTAGGCATCCTTGAACAAAGTGGGCCAGAAAAATCCTGACTCCAGCACCTTAGAGGCAGTTCTTCTGGGTCCGAAGTGTCCTCCACAAGCGAAAGAGTGGCTGAATTTAAGAACGGATGGAATTTCGTTCTCAAGAATGCATCTTCGGAGGATCTGATCTTTTCCCATGTTCCAAAGGTAAGGATCGTCCCAAATATATCTTCTGGAATCCCTCCTGATCTTTTCCTTCTCAGCTGTGGAGTAATCGCCATGAAATTTTCCAGTCGCCAAGAAGTTGGCAATATCAGAATACCAAGGCCTCATCTCAAGGCCTAGAAACAACCCTTCATCTGGAAAATTTTCTCTAACAGGTTCTGTTTTGGAATCCACAAGTATTCTGCTCAAGTGATCAGCTACGAGGTTTTCTTTTCCCTTCTTATCCTTAATTTCAAGGTCGAATTCCTGCAAAAGAAGAATCCACCTGATCAGTCTTGGTTTAGCGTCTTTCTTGGCCAAAAGGTACCTCAAGGCTGCATGATCAGAGTAAATAATCACTTTAGTTCCAAGAAGATAAGAACGAAATTTATCTAATGCAAAAACAATAGCAAATAGTTCTTTTTCTGTGGTGGTATAGTTTCTCTGAGCATCATCAAGCATTCTTGAAGCATAATAAATCACATGTGGATCCTTGTCAATTTTCTGCCCAAGGACTGCTCCAACAGCTGCATCACTCGCGTCGCACATAATTTCAAAGGGTCTGGTCCAATCTGGAGGTTGTATTACTGGTGCAGTAATCAGCTTTTGTTTCAAGGCCTCAAACGCCTTCTTGCAATCATCATTGAAGTCGAATTTGATGTCCTTTTGGAGCAGCCTGCACATAGGCTCCGCAATCTTCGAAAAGTCTTTTATAAAACGCCTATAAAAACCTGCAAGGCCTAGAAATGAACGCACATCTCGCACGCAAGATGGGTAAGGCAACGATTCAATGACATCAATCTTAGCTTTGTCTACTTCCAATCCTTTTTGGGAAATAATATGTCCTAAAATTAATCCTTGATTTACCATAAAATGGCATTTCTCATAATTAAGAACCAAATCAGTTTCAATACACCTACGCAAGATTTTTTTCAAATTTTCCAAGCATTGATCAAAGGAGTCTCCATAAACAGTAAAATCATCCATGAAAACTTCCATTCCTTTCTCTACAAAATCTGAAAAAATACTTACCATGCACCTTTGAAAGGTAGCAGGTGCATTACACAACCCAAAAGGCATTCTCTTGTAGGCAAACGTGCCAAACGGGCAGGTGAATGTGGTCTTTTCTTGATCTTCAATGGCCATGGGTATTTGATGGAATCCTGAAAATCCATCAAGGCAACAGTAGTGTGATTTACCTGCCAATCTCTCAAGCATTTGATCGATGAATGGGAGAGGAAAATGATCCTTTCTCGTGGAGTTGTTCAGCTTCCTATAGTCGATGCATACTCTCCAACTATTTTGCTCTCTAGTGGGCACGGATTGGCCTTCTTCGTTTGTCACCACTGTAATGCCTGATTTCTTGGGCACAACCTGCACTGGACTCACCCAAGAACTGTCAGAAATAGGATAAATGACACCAGCAGCAAGAAGTTTTAAAATCTCCTTTTTTACTACTTCCATCATCGGAGGGTTAAGTCTCCTTTGTGGCTGTCTTGTGGTCTTGCTGTCGGGTTCTAGGTGGATTTTGTGAGTGCAGATCGTAGGTGATATCCCCTTAATGTCAGCAATGGTCCAGCCTATTGCTCCTTTGAATTTCTTCAATACCTCCAAAAGTCTCTCCTCTTCTGATTTTGCCAAGCTGTTAGATATGATCACGGGAAGGCTCATCTCAGGACCTAGAAATGAGTACTTCAGGTGGTCTGGTAGCTTTTTAAGTTCCAAGTCTGGTGCCTGCAAAATTGATGGTTGGAGTTTAATGACTGATTCTGGAGTGTCAAAGGTTTGTTCCATACCTGCACATGCTTGGTGTTTTCCCAATTCCTCGACAATGCTTTGAATTTCTGGGCCGATAGTGTAATTACTTTCCAACTCCTTCGTTTCGTCCCTATACAATCCATTCTTAATGACATATTCAAGAGGGTCTGAATTTTTAATTTCAGAAACATTATCAACAAAAGGGTCAATAATATCTAAGAAATTAACAGAGTGTATGTCATTTGGGTATTTCATAGCATCATACATATTAAACTTAATTGTTTCCTCTCCAAACTCAAGTGTTAGACAACCATCATAAACATCAATTTTGGCACGAGCTGTTCTTAAAAATGGTCTCCCTAATATTACATCAGTAGTTTTAGAGACGTCCTCACTCTGCATATCTACCACATAAAAATCCACAGGGAAAACAAAATCATTTACCTGCACCAAAACGTCCTCAACTACACCCACGGGGTAGATGATTGATCTATCGGCAAGTTGAATGACTACTCTTGTTTCCGTGAGGTTTCCTATGTTCAGAGTCTCAAAAATAGAAAGGGACATTACGTTTATACCTGCTCCCAGATCACACAAAGCTTTGTCGATCTGCTTGCTGCCAATCTGACAAGGTATTGCGAAAGTTCCTTGATCCTTGCACTTTGTAGGAAGCATGGCAGCTACGTGCTCACTGAAATTCACCCGTTCGATTCCAGCTAGTTTCTTTTTGTTGGAGCAGAGCTCCTTCAGGAATTTAGCGTACTTGGGTACCTGCGAAATCATGTCTAACAAAGGCACGTTAATAGCAACTTTCCGGAAAACTTCAAGTATTTTCTTCTCATCTTTTTCCTTTTGGGCTTTCAAGGACCTTTCGGGAAATGGAGGAGGGATGTCCTGGACTTCTGGGAATTTTTCCTGGGCTACTGGAGTCTCTTTTGCTGGAGTAGGAGTTGGTATTTGAACTTCTGATTCAAGAGTGATTTCAGCTTCAGCTTCTGGTTGCGGTCCCGGTCGGCTCATCTCAGGGTCATGAGATGGACCAGTTCTGGGTGGCAAATCTCTGCCACTTCTCAAAGTTATGGCATTGAGGTGCTTGGGATTGTCTACTGTGTTTGAGGATAGCTGGCCTGAATTGTTTTGCTGGCTCATGGTGAGCTGTGCCATCTGTTTTTGTAGATCAGCTATAGCTCCCTGGGTAGTTTGGATGAATGGTTGTAGGATTTGTTTAAGTGTATCTTCAAGTGGTGGTGGAGGTGGTGCAGTAAGTTGTAATGGCTGTTGAGGTGCTGGTAACTGTGGAAGTTGAGGTTGAGTTGGGGGCTGATTTGTTGGGATGTTTTGCTGATTTTGTTGATTGTGTTGAGGTCTGGACTTGAAATTTCTCCATTCAAATGGAGGTTGCTGCTGATTTGGTCCCCACCCATAGTGAGGGTAGTTCTTCCAGCCTTGATTGTTGCTGTTGTTGTACGAATTGCCTTGGTGAGGCATGGCTGCATTAGCTTGCTCTACTGGTTCAGCTATAAGTGGACAATCATGGGTCATGTGACCGATTTGGCAACAAACTCCACAAGGTGTTACTTGCTGTGGCGGAATTTGTTGTAATTGTGCAATCGTGGCTGGGAAATTTTTCAGAAAGCTAGACACTTCCTCCATGTGTTTCTCAAGAGCAGCCACATTTAAATTATGAGCAGTAGTGGAACGATCATAAGCTCCATTTTGCTGACAGTTATCCGCCAAAGTCTGAATAAGAGCCCTTGCTCGACTTGGTGTTAAGTCCAACAAGGCTCCACCAGCAGCTGAATCTAACTTCTCTTTGTCCTTTATGCACATACCATCATAAAAGTATTGTATCAAAGATTGTTCAGGTACACCATGTGTTGGGCATACTTCTTGGAGGTCCTTAAACCTCTGATGGTATTCACCAAAAGATTCATCTCCTCGTTGCTGGACAGCAACGAGATTCTTCCTTGCAGCTCCTGCTTTGGTAGCTGACCAGTACTTCTTGAGAAAAGTGGCAGCCATATCAGCCCAAGAGTTGATAGAGTTGTGTGGAAGGCTGAAAAACCAGCTCTTTGCTGAGTCTTCTAAAGACCATGGAAAGGCTCTCAATTTAGCTCTCTCAAGAGTGACACCAGTTGGTTTTAAAGCATCACATTCAAATTGGAATTTTTGTAGGTGCTTGTAGGGATTTTCGGATGCATGATCCCTGAACTTGCTGAGGTTGTGCATAACGTTTGACTTCACGGCCCAGTCCTGTGGTACTGGGCGGTAGTTGATACACAGGAAAGACTCCTGCTCTGCTCCTTGGTTGAGCTCTCTTAAGGTAGGTTCTGCTGGATCTGTCATTTCTGGTTCCGCAGGTTGGTCTATCTCAGGGTCCTGAGATGGATCAGCTTCGGATTCTGAATTTGAACCTGATGAAGAAAGTTCGGAAAACTTCCTCTTCGAAAGTCTGAGAGTTGTTTCTGTTCTGGAAATTTCTGGAATGAAAGGTAGTGGTTGCGAGTTTGATGACCTGGTCATGAACAAGAAAACAAAAAATCAGTACACGTTGTCCCCGGCAACGGCGCCAATTTTATGACAGGACCGTCGCATGCCCTGCATAAAAGTATAAATACAACTCAATTCTATGCTACAAATAAATGCAGATAGTGGTGAGAGGATCGATCCCACAGAGACAAACTTGACTGATTCGTTGTTTCTTTTATAAATAACCAAGTAGAAAAACCAAGTTTTGGGTTGTAAATTCGTGGAAACAGAAATGTAAATGATTTAAACGAAAGTTGCATACAGAAATATGGTTGAAATGAGATTGAAATCAGTAGGAGAAAGACATCCCCGGTAGAGATATTAACGAAGTGACAATTCCAAGATGTTGATCATTGACAAAGGATTTTCAAAACCAATTTCATAGAGAAGTTATAGAGATGCATCCAGGGGCGATCTCCAAGCCTCCTCCTACTCAAGTCACTCAAGGAGAAGCTCCTTTCGTGACCCTAACTCCCCTAACAATCAAGGATTGCTGGTTCATTGATATGTTTAGGAAGGCCCTTCTCAAGACCTTGAGATGGACGCTACTGCAGTCCAAAATTCTCAAGACTCACCCTTTTCTTCTTCTAGCTTTAGAGAAGGTTTAATTATCCTATCGCTAGTTGTCTACTCGGGTTCTCTATAGTGCAGAAACGCGGCACTACAGGGATTCTACTGCAATCAATTGTACCGAAATCCAAGTTGATCAAGCTCAAACACAATACAATCAAACTATCATTAAAACAAGCAAGAAAAGTGATATGAAACGTTTTTAATTAAGATCAAACAAGTCTCACAACGTTTCTGGAATTGTCAACCTCTAAATCTCTACCAGAGATGAAGGTTTTTAGTTACAAAACATAACGAAATGACAAAAGAAGTTCAAAACAGAAATTAACAAAATGCTGGAAATTCTGGAAAATAAGTGAAAAAGCTGGTTTTCTCCTCTAACTCCTTGCTCTCGTCCGATGCCTTCCTCTGCCGTTCTCCTCAGTATTAATGGTCCTCCTAGGTGCCAAGATACACCTCTCTAAGGTGGGGCAGCTTCCACTAACAATCCACTTCAGACTTGGTCTTCAAGAAGCATGAGAATATTCTTCCTAAACACAAGAGGAATGTTGATTTTTGTCTTCTATAAACTTGTTAGGAGTGGGAAGAATGTTCTCAGAACCCAAGGAGCTTTGTGTCACTAAAAGCGGCGCCCAAGAAGACAGGAGACGCACTCATGAGAAAATAATTGCGGCGCGCATAATCATGGTGAGTGCTGTCCAGATCTGGAAACGTCACGGCAGACTCATCTCAGGGCCTTGAGATGAGTCGGAATGCATCAGTAGAAAAAAATGCCAAGCCAACACGATTGATTGAGCTCTAATCTTTGACCTTTCTGCTCCTTTTCCTAATCCTGGGTCATTCAAGTGTAATTCTGGAAAAGGAAGGAAAAAGGATCAAAGCAGCATGTTTATTGCTTCAAAAGCTAAGTAAAGAAGCAACAAAACTAAGTGGAATAACAATCAATCAGTCCACCAGGCGTCAGGCCCTGCATCGTTGAAAGCGTAATGTGAAAAGAGATCCTCCTAGCATGGCGGCATTGGTTGCCCCTACTGATTTGGGTTTCGCCATTAGCATCTCAGATTTGCGTCGTATCGTCGGAATGTATAGGGGCTTCCTTCGTATCTCGTCAACGACCAGGATATCTCGCCTCCGCGACCGCCCTGAAAGTGTCAAATGAAAGTGCAGCCGGAAAGTGAATGAGCAAATGTGGAGACCTCGGGATTGCACATCACCTGTGTATCTTCATTTATACTCACTCTTTTTGTGTTTTTCCCTTTTTTTCAGGTTCACGATAGCTCCTCGGAAGCAAGCTACTCCGCACAGGCTCCCTTTAACTAGACTTCAAAAGCGAACAATGACTGAACCGGCTAAGACCGACGAAGCACTGACAGCTAGAATCGCTGAGTTAGAGGAGCAAGTTAGGATTACTACAGAAAGGGCCGCAAGGGCCGAAAAGGAAAGAGATGAAGCTGTCACCCAATTTCCACCGGGTTTTGATCCCCCTCAAACAAACGGACCTCCCTCTTCGCTTGCCGTTGCAGGACCTTCGGTACCCCCACCACTTTCCGGCCCTGCAGGCCATTTGAGATGGGTTAGTCCCCTCACTGTACCCAACGCTGCAAGTCTTCCAGTTAAGACGGGTGAAGGGATCTCCCAGCCGCTTCAGCACCCTTCAATCAACCCCGTCGCGGACCCCAGCACGAGCCAGGCCCACCTAGAGAACTTGTATTTCCCTCCTATTCCTCCGAGCACGGTTCCCGGACCTGTGGGGACTCAACTCCTCACTTTCAACCCAGCACAACCTCAGTTCTCCTCAGGACCGGTGCTACCCTTCGGTTCTAACCCAATCGGGGCCGAGAAACCAAAAAGTGACCGACTAAATCTACTCGAGGAAAGGCTCCGAGCAATTGAAGAGGCTGATCCATTTGACCCTACCGGCCCTGCTGATATGTGTATGGTCCCCGGGATCGTCGTACCACCGAAGTACAAGATCCCTGACTTCGAAAAATATACTGGGATAGAGTGCCCAAAGACCCATCTCAGAGCATACTGTAACAAGATGGCAGAGGTGATCCACAACGAGCCGTTGTTGATTCATCTCTTCTGGGAAAGCTTGACCAAGCACGCCCTAACATGGTATATGGGGTTGGACCGAGCCAGGATCAGGACATGGAGAGACCTATCCGATGCCTTCTACTGGCAATATAAATTCAACATGGAGGTCGCACCCGACCGCGCTGATCTGCAAAACATGGAAAAGAAAGTCGGTGAGTCCGTGAAGACCTATGCTCAGAGATGGAGGGAATTGGCTTCAAGAATCTCCCCACCCTTAAGCGACAAGAAGCTCTTGTCGATCTTCTTGCATACCTTCAAGACTCCCTACTACACCTACCTGATCTCGAACCCCTCAAACAGCTTCTCCGACATGGTCCTGATTGCCGAAAGAGTCGAGCAAGGGATTAAGTCTGGGCAAATCATGCCTGCGGCATCAGAGTCTGCGCCAAAGAAAGCAACAGTTGTGAAAAGGGACGTCGTATTTGTCGCTCCCCAAGTTAATCATGGGCAGCCATTTCCACCACCTCCACCTTATTTATCGCCATCGCCCTACCCTTCGCCATCACTATACCAACCTACCTACTTTCCTTTCACCTCGCCACCTGTTGCCCATATCGCGCCTCAAAATCCTACGCATTTCTCATCACCTCCAGTACAAACATCACAACCCACGTTACCCAAGCCATATAACCCACCAAAAGACCCAAATAACCAAAACACGACAAACAATCGGTGGAACCGAGAGCCTCCACCTCCTCTCCCCCTTCTTACAGGAGAAATCTACAAACATCTCTTGGCAGCCGGACAGATCGTACCAGTGCCAGCTCAGCCTCAATTGCCTCTTTACCCGAAGTGGTATGATCTCAATTCAAGGTGCGAATACCACGCTGGAACCCCAGGTCATACTCTGGAAAACTGCTTTGCATTCAAAGCAAAAGTCCATCACTTGATCAAGAGTGGATGGGTATCTTTCGAAGGGTTAGCAAAAGGACCCAACACATCCACCAACCCTCTTCCCAATCATTCCCCAGGAAAGGGAGGGGTGAATGCCATCTCGGCAGGAGAAAGCAACGACCTTCTCTCTTCCGCATCAAGCTGGCTACAGGAACAGCTTTTCCGGGCCTTAGCTCGAGGAGGGTATATGCCATACTCAGAGGGAAATCCGAGTCTCTGCATGTACTGCAAGGGAAGCGACGGTTACAAGATCCAAAGCTGCAAGTTGTTCGCAAAAAAAGGTGATACAACTCTCGAGTCTCGGGATATTCCAAACCCAGAGAGCGACCTACGAGGAAAGAACCATCAACGCCATCGGAGACGGATTTCCTATCCCGCATAACGTCAAGGGAACTCTACTCTAAAAGAAGGGATCGGCCTCGTCAGGCAAACGATTCTCCAAACGCCGCGACGAGGGCGATCGCGAGATTGATACTTTGGGCCAACATTCAGGGAAATTTGATACCTCGTCAGGTATTCAGCACCACCCTCCCATGCTAGCATAGCACCATCACTACCTTCCTGGGAACCCTCGGACTCCGAGTCATATCCTTTGCCGATGTGGTCGCTTCCTCTGTTTCCTTTGAAGGAAATTTACGCAAGCCTCCTGGCAGATGGGCAGATTACACCATCCCCACTCTCGCCTCAATCCGCTCCGTACCCTAGCTGGTATGATCCAAGGGTTAGCTGCGAATATCACGCCGGAACCCGAGGACACTCCCTGGAAGACTGTTATGCCTTTAGAGAGAAGGTCGAGCACCTAACCAAACAAAGACAAATCTCGTCCAAAGGATTAGCAAAAGGTCCTACTGTGATAACCAATCCTCTACCACACCATAATTCTAGGATGGGTGACATCACTTCCGTTGGAATCAACGTTCCTCACCCTTCGATGAAGGAAACACCCAACGAAGAGTTGTTCTTCGCTCTAGCCAACAACGCTTATCTACCCTTCCCGGGGAATAATCAGGCCCAATGCCTATTCTGCCAAGGGGAAAGCAAGAACGACATCCAGGATTGTGGACTTTTTCGGCAGAAAGTCAAGCAACTCACCACATTCGGGATCATCCAAACCGAAGGGGAAACCCAAGGAGCAATCAACGCCATCGAGGACCACTCTCCAGCACCATATTCCTTCGAATATGTGGCCCAGACAGGGGATACATCCACGACCCCACGCAAAGTAGTGTTCACATTAGCTGTGAATACTCCTAGCCGAGACCTGCACGCGGTCCCATTCAACTACGGGTACACGGTAGTTACCACCTCTCCTGCAGTCACACTAGCAGCACTCCCTATCGGAGAAGCCTCTCATATTGGGGGCATGACCCGCACCGGAAGATGCTACATCTCGGAGGAAGTAGAGAAGCAACGACAAGCTAAAGGGAAAAACCTTGTGATCCACGAGGAAACGATAGAGGAAACACAAGGTTTGAGCGAACCTGTAACCGAGGACGAGACGACCGAGTTCCTCAAAATCATGAAACAGAGCGAGTTCAGCATCATCGAACAGCTAAAGAAAACCCCAGCTCGCATTTCCATCATGGAGTTGATACTTACTTCAGAGCCTCATCGCCTAGCTCTCCTAAAAGTCTTGAAGCACGCTTTCGTGACTAAGGATATCACTACAGAAGGGGTGGAAAACCTTGTCGGAAGGATTCAGACCCTAAGCAGCATTTCCTTCTCTGAAGGAGAGATCAACCCCTCGGGAAAAGATCACAACAAGGCCCTATACATCACAGTAGAATGTAAGGGACACGTCATAGCGAAGGCCCTAATCGACAATGGGTCCGCGCTGAATGTCATGCCCAGGCATGTCCTTGAACAACTACCGGTCGATTTCTCTCACATGAAACCTAGCGGAATGATGGCTAGGGCTTTCGATGGCACCACTCGAGAGATCATCGGAAACTTTAAATTAGACATGGTCATCGGGCCCCACACTTTCGCCCTGACATTCCAGATCATGGAAATCCAACCTGCTTACAGCATGCTGCTGGGACGACCCTGGATCCACTCAGCAGGGGCAGTCCCCTCTTCTCTGCATCAGTGCCTTAAGTACGTCAAGGATAATGCCTTAGTCACGATAAAGGCAGAATAAGCCCTGATCTTAGCCAAGCACGCATCCGTGCCTTACATCGAAACTGCCGAAACCTTGGAAAGCTCGTTCCAAGCCTTCAAAATTGTCAACACGGACTGGATCAAGGAAGCGTCCCTCGTTGGCAAAACCTCAAAATCTGAGATAGCCAAAACCACCACTAAGCCAATACTAGAGGGAAGTTTCCAACTGGGAAAATGGAGGCCGACTCAAGTAGTAAATCGCGAAAAGAACAGTGACAACACTTCCCAGTGAGGAGTCGAGAAGAAAAAGAGCCCAGAGCCAACTTAAGGAATCTCGAAGAAAACATTCTCCAGTAAAGACTCGAGAAAAGAGCCCCTGGCCGACCGAAAAATGACATTCCTAGCAAGGATCCAAGAGCTCATGCACTCTGTCAAGAAAGCATCCCTAGCAAAAAGCGAAAGAACTCGCACACCTCGCCCTCATCAGGGTCAATCGACAAAGCATCACTCATCAAAAACCTTCAAACTCATCAGAAAAGCACGTCTTTACCAAAACAAGCTTCTTTCGGAACATTTTATGTCCTTTCATTATTTTCCGTAAAAGTCCCGTCGATTATTAGAATGCCCATGCATGTGCATCTTCATTTGAAGTCTATTCACTTGGATTGACATTACGAATCAAAAATTATGTATGATGTTAGTTGCATCTTTATGAGCATAAAACACTTAACCTTGTTTCAGAGCGTGAGTGCAAACACTAATATCAGGTGAGGATTGCTTACGGTTGCAAATCGTGGGAAAGTCTTGTCCTTGGGGATCGTTACCTCCTGAACAGGATGCAGATGCATTCTAGGTTGGTATCAAGGCCGCTGGTAACAAAAGCATTTCTCTCCTCCTAGAGTGATCATTTGCATTTTTCTCCTCCTAGAGTGACATCATACATATCTCCTCCCAGAGTGATAACATCTACGTTTTGTCCTCCTAAAGTGACGATTAGTTTATTTCTGCACCTTGCGTCTTCTCCTACGGGATTAACGACATTTAAATTTCTGCATTTTCATATTTCCTCCTCCTAGAGTGATAGCTTTATATTTCTTCCTCCTAGAGTGACAGCAGGTATTTCCTCCTAGAGTGACAACATGCATTTTTCTCCTCCCAGAGTGACATCATTTACATAATTCTACATTTCAGCATAATTATTAGCTCCTCCTAGAGTGACATCATGCATTTCCTCCTCCTAAAGTGACATCATTTGCATTTTTCTCCTCCTAGAGTGACATCATTTACATAATTCTACACATCTGCATAATTATTAGCTCCTCCTAGAGTGACATCATGCATTTCCTCCTCCTAGAGTGACATCATTAGGACAAATCGCTCGTATTTCTGCGGATCCCGCATTATCCTCCCCAAGCAACATCCGTTACATGTCAAACGCTTATCCCCCCCAGTGGAGCCCTCATTTATATTTTCGTAAAACTACCTTCCATTCCCGTCAAAGTAGTCGTCATTTACATTGTTTGCCACTTATGTTTCTCTCGATATCCGAATAGATCTAAGTTTGTACCTTTGCAGGACATCCGATCAAAACCTTTCTCCTCTTAGAGTGACAGCAACGAACCTATCTCATTCCAGAGTGACATCAATAGATTACCTCCTCCCAGAGTGACATCGACGAATAACGTCATCGAAACTACCTCCTCCCAGAGTGACATCAAACAATCTATCTCCTCCCAGAGTGACATCAACCAACTATCTCCTCCCAGAGTGACATCAACCAACTATCTCCTCCCAGAGTGACATCAATAGATTACCTCCTCCCAGAGTGACATCAACGAATAACGTCATCAAAACTACCTCCTCCAAGAGTGACATCAACCAACTATCTCCTCCCAGAGTGACATCAACCAACTACCTCCTCCCAGAGTGGCATCTATGACAATATCTCCTCCTAGAGTGACATCAACCAACTACCTCCTCCTAGAGTGACATCTACGATAATATCTCCTCCCAGAGTGACATCTACGATATACCTCCTCCCAGAGTGACATCTACGATATACCTCCTCCCAGAGTGACATCTACGACAATATCTCCTCCCCGAGTGACATCTACGACAATATCTCCTCCTAGAGTGACATCTACCACATATCTCCTCCTAGAGCGACATCAAATTATATCTCCTCCCAGAGTGACATCTACGACTTATCTCCTCCCAGAGTGATGTCAACAAACTTACCTCCTCCTAGAGTGACATCATCACGGTGAGATTGAGGTAAGACCTGCTATGTCGCCAAAATTCGGATATGTGGGGGCAACCATCTTTACTGCTTATCAAATACTTCGATAAGACAGTAAAGAGGGGGCAACTGTTGATACCCGAACTTTGACGCCAATTTTATTACATTTAGCATTTCCGTCATTTTATTTAACTTACTGTCATTTTTAATTAATTTACTGTCGTTAGCATTTTTAAACTTCTCATCGCATTTTATCATCGTCAGCATTCGAAATAGCAATTTTAATTTCTCGTCACGTATTTTCATTATTATTATCATTATTATTTTTAGCTTTAAAAATCACATTTTTAATTATCTGTTAGTCGTTTGCTAGTTATTTCTTCGTTTTAGGTCATCGCACGAATTTTAGGATTTTTAGTATTTTATCACATTTTTTAGCATTTTTATTTTTTATTATTATTTTTGTTCGAGCTTTTATTGGACCGGAGTAAGTTCGCTCGGACAATAGCTCAAACTCGGAATGTTTTCCATCAACTAGTTCCTACTCTTTTTTTCGGTCATACCAACCAACAACGTTTCGCGTAATTTTCGTCATAACGTCATTCATTTTTCGTCCGAACATTTCATGTTTCTGAATTAGAAAATAAACACGTTAAATGAAAAATTCTCGTCATTCGCTGTAGACGGTTAAACTCGCCGTATTTTTCTCTACGCGTTGGCACTTTCGGCTCAAAAATTCAGAATGTTCGTTCGCAAAATTGGCTCGAGACCATTTAAATAGACTTAAAGGGCCATTTAATCATAACCGTTGACCTGGTCAACCAAGGAAAGTCAACCAGATCAACGGTTGACAATTTATGGTGCATGGTGCACATGCACCGTGGAAGCGACGGAGCAGCGGAGCAAGCCACCGAGCTGCTTGCTCCCATCGCTTCCAGTCCCATCAACCATCATCACGCAGCCCTAGCCTCGCCACCTCACGACCCTTAGCTCTGCCACCTCGACGTCCGACCCAACCACGCGCGCCGCCGCATCCTTCACCCACGCGATCCTTGGCCTATAAATATGAAGCTCCCCTCAATGTTCAAAGGCACCAAATTCACTCAAGCGGCCTTGCTTTTTCTCCCTCATTGATTGATAGCTCATGTAGAGCATCGATCGTCACAGTTCAAGCTTGGCAGTAAGCTTTTTCAAGCTTTTCTTTTCTTCATTTTTATGCATTTTTATTTCTTTAATTCGTTTAGCATTGTTTGGATTAAATAAATTGCTAGTTTTTATGCCATTAATTCGTATGCATGTTGTAGATTAAATACATGATTTTAATTTGATTAATCGTTAGCTAAATCGTGTGAATTAATTAGTTTTCGGTAATTAACGGTTTCGTCATTTTTTTGAAATTAAACTCGGTACGGTTTAAAAAAAAATTCGAGGTTCATACGGTCGGGAAGCTGTCGAGGAGACGAGCATCTCAACTGTTTTAATTTTCCGCAATATCAACTGTTTTATTTTCCGCAATATCAACTGTTTTGTTTTCTGCAATATCAACTGTTTATCTTCCGCAATATCAACTGTTTATTTCCTACAAATATCAACTTGTTTAGTTTCTGCAAATATCAACTTGTTTAAATTTCTACAATATCACTTGTTTAAATTTCTGCAATATCAACTGTTTATTTTCTGCAAATATCAACTGTTTATTTTCTGCAAATATCAAATCTTTAATTTTTCGCCAAATCATCACTCAATTTTTTTGTCAAATCAGCATTTTAAATTTCTGCATGCGTCAAATCATCATTTCTCGCATACATTAAATCAGCATTTAAATTTTCTGCACTTATCAAATCATCATTTAATTTTCGTATGCATCAAATCATCATTTCTCGCATACGTCAAATCAACATTTAAATTTTCGTACGCATCAAGTCATTATATAAATTCTCGCATTTATAAATTGCTTATTTATTTTCTGAGCTATCATTAACACTCTCATTTTGTAGGTTTAAATTCAACCTCCGCTCGAAAGTATGCCTTTTATTCCTTTTTATTTATTCAATGCTTTCCATAAATATCAATCGTATGCATGATGTATAGAATTGCTAAGATTTAAAATCAACCCACATGAACAACGTGTTTAAAGGCTTGCTTAAAAATGCCATGTTCATTTGATTTTAACTTTTCGCTTGTATTGACTGCGTGTACGTGGGGGCTTCGATCCCACATCAGTTTATCATTTCAAAACCTCTCATCTAAATCTGTACTCTGTTAAGCTATCCATGATAGAATCACATAGTAATTAATTTAGTCATGCATGGTCCGTGTCGCGACCCTGAAAATAAAAAAATCGCGAGTGTGCAACGAACTTGAGACCGTACGATGATTGGCGTTAAAGGGACGCCTCGCAACATGCAATGAAGTCGCCAACCTAATTTTGTCGCTAGGTCTAGGGAACCTTAATCACCATGGCATAAAAAATATAATAAATAAAAAACTAAAGGCACAAAAAAAAGGGTCTGGACCCCAGACAAAAGGTTCGGGGTTGTATTATGGTCTCGGGAAGGTGTTAGGCACCCGAGTCACATCCGAAAATGGTTACCGGTTGATGAGAGAGGTGTTAAAAAGGTGTTTGATAAAATGCGTTTTGAAAGGGGGCCCTCAGAGGAATCGTCACTTTAGTCTTTTCCATAATCGGGACTGTTCAAGAATAATTGATCGTTGAACCGATCGATTATTCCCGACTGTAGTGATGGGACTGAATTTTCCGTAAGACTGAATGAGCGCCCTCTATTTCATCATCGGGCCATGCATGATTAAATTAATTACTACGTGATTCTATCGTGGATAGCTTAACAGAGTACAGATTAGATGAGGCATTTTAAAATGATAAACTGACGTGGGATCGAAAGCCCCCATGTACATGCAGTCAATATAAGTGAAAAGGTAAAATCAAATGAACATGGCATTTTTAAGAAAGCCTTTAAACACGTTGTTCATGTGGGTTGATTTTAAATCCTAGCAATTCTATATATCAGGCGTACAATTAATATTTACAGAAAGCGTTGAATAAATAAAAGAGAACGAAAGGCGTACTTTCGAGCGAAGCTTGAATTTAAAACCTAAAAAATGAGAGTGTTAGCGATAGCTCGAAAAATAAATAAGCAATTTATGAATGTGAGAATTTAAATAATGACTTGATGCGTACAAAAATTTAAATGCTGATTTGATAAGTGCAGAAAATTTAAATGTTGATTTAATGTATGCGAGAAATGATGATTTGACGCATGCAGAAATTTTAAATGCTGATATGACGAAAAAATTGAGTGATGATTTTTTGTCTTCAATTATGGTACTGGATGCTTCCTTCTTGCGGATTTCGCTGTCTAGACGTTCCTTAAAGTCCATGAGGGCTACCTTTTGTTTTACTGCTTGTATGCGGATAATATCCTTGCTACGCCTTTGCAACTCGTTCATCTGGACCTCCAGGCCACATTGATGGGCTTCGGCGATATCTCTTTCCTCTGTCATCAGATCTCGTTCTTCTTGCGCTGCTCGCATCTATTCTACCACTTGAGTGTAAGCCATGACATCCATTCCTTCGCTCACTTGAGATTCCCCTTCCTCTTCCATCGGTTTCTGATTTTCCGGGCGAGGTAAGACATTGTCGTTGACTCGTCTTAACCTCCACTATGGATATTGTGGTATCATTGCTGCAGGGGCGACGCGTCCTTTGAGACAAAAAGGGTGGGCCCAGTCTTGGGTGTACAGCTGAATGTTCTGATTTTTTTCGGTGTGTGGCAGGTTTGATCTCGTCATGCCGAATGTTACTGGAATGATTTATGTGATGCAAAACTGTCTGAGGATGACGGCAGGGCAATAGTGAGGGCACCCCCATGCTCCGATCCAAGGAACCCAAGGTAGGGGTCCCCAGCAGACGATTGGATCGGAGGTCTGCAGCCATTTGGCGTGCCAACTGAAGTCTTCTTCTGAGAGGTTATGAATCAGTCGATCCAGACATCCTTATTCTCCATCTCCCATTTATCCGTGGTCGTTGTGTTGATAACTCTGAGTAGAGGGCAAGATCTTATGTAGCTTTCAAAGAAAATGAACTGATCAGGAGTCTGTTTGAAGTGGCTGACCAACCATACTGTCAGCAACTGGGTGCAACAGGTAAGTCTCCCTTTCCCTTTTCTTCAACAAGAGTCCAAAGAGCGAAAGGTCTCGACCAAGATAGTTGTTGTAGGATTGATGGCATTTGTTTCCATCTCGTAAAAGATATTGGCTGCTGCAAAGTCGATGACGTTCCTCATTTTTGGAAAGAGAACAAATCCTACGATGGCGAAAGCCAGAATCCTTAAGCGTTTTTTCCCTTCGGACAACTGAAATTGTGCCTCGATATCTGACCAACACCAGAAGTAGTCACCTTCTCTGACACGAGTAATGATTCCTAACAACTTATCGAGCCTTATTTTAACACTCGAGGAGTCGAGTTGAACATTCTAGTATATGGCCGATATAAGAGATGTGAGGCACATCAGAGCTGAGTACTCCTCTAGTGTGGAAGTCAAGTCCACTCCTTTGTCGAAAGAGAAGCACCGATAATAGGGATCCCAAAATTTTAGGGCTGCCTGGATGCAACCCCAATCAGTCTTTATGTCAACCAGGGTTAGTAGCTTTCCATAACTACCCTCGAACTGTGTCTCCTCCTCTTCAGTCAGCTCATTTCTCAACTTCCGAATCCTAGTTAAGTCGAAGTCTATGACTTCTACTTTGATCTTAGTGGTGATGTCAGAGGTGAACCCACGTTCCAACAGATCTCCTCGGGCAGCTTGATCGTCGAAACTTCGTCCCCCGAAAATATCAAGTGAAAGTAGTGTAGGTGCCGACATATCGAATGAGCAAAACGGGTCCTATGGGACAAAAATAAAATTTTAAATGCAAAGTAATCTACACGTGTAAGAGATTTACAGTTCGTATAAAAGACAAGATTATCATGGCAACAAGACAAATAGGGCCACGACAAAGTAGGTATAATCATGATGCACGTGCTGGGGCTCTGACTCCGACTTTTCTAACTGGCTTGAATGGTTCCCGGATGATACCATGAAAAGGTCCCTAAACTGTCGTCCAGTGTCTCGATTCCTTACGAAATCGTGTAACCTTTCGACTAGCTTTAGGAGTTCATCCGAGTTGGGATTGGTGAACACTACCTAGGACATGTGACCTAGGGCGTCACTACTACACTCCTAATTTGGTAATTGTCCTCAGGGTGTAGGGCGCTATGAAATGCATATGACAATTGATAAAGCGCATAAATGAAGAGATCAACATTTTACAAAAGCAGGTAAATAGACAAGTAAAACACCTCTAAAAAAATGAAACCGGCTCTGACCATAAAGGTCCCCAGTGAAGTCTCCAAACTGTCGCGCCCCCGAAAATAAAAAATTCGCGAGTGTGCAACGAACTTGAGACCTTACGATGCTCGGCGTAAAAGGGACGCCTCGCAACATGCAATGAAGTCGCCACCCTAATTTTGTCGCTAGGTCTAGGGAACCTTAATCGTCATGGCATAAAAAATATAATAAATAAAAAACTAAAGCCACAAAAAAATTCCCGACCGTAGTGATGGGACTGAATTTTCCATAAGACTGAATGAGCGCCCTCTATTTCATCATCGGGCCATACAGAAAGCGTTGAATAAATAAAAGGGAACGAAAGGTGTACTTTCGAGCGAAGCTTGAATTTAAAACCTACAAAATGAGAGTGTTAGTGATAGCTCGTAAAATAAATAAGCAATTTATGAATGCGAGAATTTAAATAATGACTTGGTGCGTACAAGAATTTAAATGTTGATTTAATGTGTGCGAGAAATGATGATTTGACGCATACGAAAATTTAAATGATGATTTGATAAGGGCAGAAAATTTAAATGCTGATTTGCCGAGTGCGAGAATTTAAATGATGATTTAATGCATACGAAAATTTAAATGCTGATTTGATGCGTGTGGAAATTTTAAAAGCTGATTTGAAGTATGCGAGAAATGATGATTTGACGCATACGAAAATTTAGATGATGCTTTGATAAGTGCAGAAAATTTAAATGTTGATTTGCCGAGTGCGAGAATTTAAATGATGACAGTTGATAAGTGCGAAAATTAAATGATGATTTTGACGAAAAATTGAAGATTTGATTTTTGCAGAAATTAAGCAGTTGACGATTTGCAGAAGATTAAATGATGATTTGCAGAAAATAAAACAGTTGATGATTTGCGAGAAATAAAACAGTTGATGTTGCAGAAAATTAAACAAGTGATGATTTGCAGAAAATAACATAGTTGATATTGCAGAAAATAAAACAAGTGATATTGCATAATTTTAAACAGTTGATATTGCAGAAAATAAACAGTTGATATTTGCGACCGACCATGTAGGCGGTAAATTGAATTTAAATTGCCGAAAGTAAATTGCGGAAAATTATAGTGCGAATAATGTAAACAGTTGATAGGTACAGAAAATTAAAACGACAGTACGAAAAATAATCATACGAAACATACGAATATTTTACGAAAAAAGTACGATCCGTGATCTCGAAAAAATGACAATGGGTTGGGCCCAAATTGAAAAAAGGCAAAGGAAATGGGTCAGGAATAGTTCCTGGCCCATGAAAAATGAAAGAATGGCCCATCACCTTTGACGCGTGAATAGGCCATTATGGCACTATTCACTGTCTTCTTCCTTGGTCGCCGGCGCTACTACCGACGGCCAAACTCCGGCCACCCGTAGCTGAAACGAAAAACCTTCGTACCGAGATGCTCGTCTCCTCGACGGCTTCCCGACCGTATGGACCTCGAATTTTATTTTAAACCGTACCGAGTTTAATTTCAAAAAAAATGACGAAACCGTTAATTACCAAAAACTAATTAATTCACACGATTTAGCTAACGATTAATTAAATTAAAAGCATGTATTTAATATACAGCATACATATGAATTAATGGTATAAAAACTAGCAATTTATTCGATCAAAACAAAGCTAAACGAATTAAAGGAATAAGAATGCATAAAAATGAAGAAAAGAAAAGGTTGAAGAAGCTTATTGCCAAGCTTGAACTGTGACAATCGATGCTCGATATGAGCTATCAATCAATGAGGGAGGAGAAGCAAGGCTGCTTGTGAGATTTTGGTGGCCTTGAAATATTGAAGCGTGGTGGCCGGACGCGAGGGACGCGAGTGGAGGCCGAGCAGTCGTGCTGGCGGGGCTAGACGGCTGTGCTGGCGGAGCTAGGGTTGAGGGGACGGCTCGGAAGTGACAGGAAGTGACGGGAGCAGGCTGCTCGGTGGCCTGCTCCGCTGCTGCTCCACGTCCATGGTGCATGCGCACCATGGCCTTTAATTTGTCAACCGTTGATCTGGTTGACTTTTCTTGGTTGACTAGATCAACGGTTGAGATCAAATGGCCCTTTAAGTCTATTTAAATGGCCTCGAGCTAATTTCGTGAACGAACGTTCTGAATTTTCGAGCCGAAAGTGCCAACGCGTAGAGAAAAATAAGGAGAGTTTAACCGTCTATAGCGAATGACGAGAATTTTTCGTTTAACGTGTTTATTTTCTCGTTCAAAAATATGAAAAGTTCGGACGAAAAATAAATGACGTTATGACGAAAATTATGCGAAACGCTGTTGTTCGGCGTGGACGAAAAAAAGAGTAGGAACTAGTTGATGGAAAACATTCCGAGTTCGAGCTAATGTCCGAGCGAACTTACTCGGGTCCAATAAAAGCTCGAACAAAAATAATAATAAAAAATAAAAATGCTAAAAAATGTGATAAAATACTAAAAATCCTAAAATTTGTGTGATGACCTAAAACGAAGAAATAACTAGTAAACAACTAACAGATGATTAAAAATGTGATTTTTAAGGCTAAAAATATTAATGATAATAATAACGAAAATACGTGACGGAAAATTAAAAGTGCGATTTTCGAACGCTGACGATGCTAACGACGACGATAAAAATGCGATGAGAATTGAAAAGTGCTAATGACAGTAAATTAATTAAAAATGACAATAAGTTAAATAAAATGACGGAAATGCTAAATGTAATAAAAATGGCATCAAAATTCGGGTATCAATAGTCCGATGATGAAATAGAGGGCGCTAATTCAGTCTTATGGAAAATTCAGTCCCATCACGCTACGGTCAGGGATAATCGATCGGTCCAACGATCAATTATTCCTAAACGGTCCCTATTGTGGAAAAGACTAAGGTGACGATTCCTCTGAGGACCCCCTTCAAAACGCATTTTATCAAACACCTTTTAAACACCTCTCTCATCAACCGGTAACCGTTTTTGGATGTGACTCGGGTGCCTAACACCTTCCCGAGACCATAATACGACCCCGAACCTTTTGTTTGGGGTCCAGACCCCTTTTTTTGTGCTTTAGTTTTTTTTTGTTGTTATTTATTTTATTTCCATGCCATGATGATTAAGGTTCCCTAAACCTAGCAACAAAATTAGGGTGGCGACTTCATTGCATGTTGTGAGGCGTCTGTTTACGCCGAGCATCTGAAGGTCTCAAGTTCGTTGCACACTCGCGAATTTTTATTTTATTTTCGGGGGGCGCGACAGGGCTCGACGAGGTATAAGGAGTCCTCGTCTTGCGTTGCCTCTCAATCTTAATCGGCATATGCAACATATCTTGGAGCGTAGTGTAATGCATAAGTTCCAACGCATTAGCTACCTCTCGGTGAATCTAGCCATCGTCGCCTCTTCCTCCTCAACCACTTGCGCTCTAGCAAGCACTACTTGCATGTCTTTAAAGTACTCACTCACGCTTCTACTCCATGGGGACATTTTCTGTAAACGTTGGTGTAGATCGCGTTGATAATAAGTAGGAACAAACCGTTGCCTCATCAAACTTGCCAATTGTTTCCAACTCTCTATAGGACCGGCTTGGACTCTCGATCTACTCTTGTTTAGGTTATCCCACCAATGTAGTGCATAACCGCTAAACTCAACCGTAGCCAACTTAACCTTCTTGTCCTCTGAATAAGTGTGGCAAAGAAAGATTAATTCCATCATTCTTTCCCACGTCAAATACGCGTACGGATCATTCTTTCCGTCAAAGGATGGGATCTTTATCTTGATACTCCCCAAATTGGAGTCAACCCTTTCCTCATGTCTAGGTTGCCGCTCAAAAGCTTGGTCATGCCCATCGTGCTCAAAATCCTCAAACTCACGCTCCTCGAACCTTTGCGCGTAAGGAGCTCGGTGTGGCCCCCTCGCCGCATACACATAGGCCCCGTACGGTGGTACGCGTTGCCTAGGTACCTCGGTCACAATAGGTTCGGTCATGAACCTCAAACCATCATCTTCGCCTCCACTAATAAACCCCTCGGGTGGTACCCTAAATAATCCCTAAGCTTCGTCCTCGGGTGGTGGCTCATCGTACACATGCCTCGCGTTACCCAGATTAAGGGTTTGTGTGTAACGCGGGATGGATAATTCCTCCTTCCTTGCGGATAAAGCCTCAACCTTTTCCTCGGTGGCCTTACTCCATTGGTCCATCGCGTCAAAATGCGCATTAAGATGTTAGAGCATCTTAAGCACCTCCGCGTGCAATGTCCCTTCACCACCTTTCTCGCACGCAAGAAAGGTAGTGAAAATGAGGAGCAAGCGATACTTCTTCTTTCTTCATTACCTGTGTCATACAAGTCACTGGTGTAGTCTCTTACAACAAGACAAGTTTAAAGAAGGAAAATGTGACGACTTTCCTAATAGATCATGAGAAACTATTGGGAGTGGAGAACAAGAATGGTAGTAACAGACTATTAATTTCAGAAGGGTCATCGAGTGGACGGGTTCGTGGCAGAAATAGAGGAAGAGGTGCTTCTTCTAGCTATGGGAGAAACAGATCCACTTCAAGACCAAGGGAAGACTACAGTGAGAAAGAGTGCTACTATTGCCACCTGTTGATACCCAAATTTTGACACGATTAAGTTAAATCGTTCATTTTTTTTTTTTTTTCGCTTAATATTGATCTTATTTTTATTATTATTATTTCCATCTATTTAATATTTATTATCTTATTTTATTTTGTTTAATGTCATTTTATTTTATTTTAACATTGACCTTATTTTATTTTGGTAAGGTGGGGAGTGGCACGAAGGCGCACTAGTGGCCGGCGGGACAAAGAGGCATTGAGGGGATCTCCGGTCTGAGATATAGCTAGAGGTGCCACAGCTAGATGAGCCCTGAGGAGGTCTACGGTCATTGCGTGATGATGGCACCTCGTGATGAGATGGGGCGCGACGAGGAGGTGCACTAGAGGAATACCCAAAGGCTGGCCGAGAGGGCTCACGGACATAAGTATATGACGAGGGGCCATGACCAAGGCGTGGATAGGTGGCGGAACCTAGGTCATAGCTTGACGGCTAATGGCTCTCACTACACGACTCATCAAGCTTATATGCTAACCGCGAAGAGGGTGTGGCACAAGAGCGGTTGTCTAGGCCATCCATGTCATAAGACCAAGACCCATGTGACACCTCATTCCCTTCGGCGTAACTCCCATCATAATAAGGACCTTGTGACGCCTCATGGCCCTCGGGGTAAGCATCCTTATAGTAATACCCGTCATCATCCCTAGCAACCGAGGCGTAGGGGACACTATCAAAACAAGGGCTTTCCTCCCAAGCTACGGTACTAGCACAAAATGAATCCTCTTCCCAAGAGGACCCATCATCTTCACAACAAGATGACATAGAAAATTACCTACAAAAGAAAACAAAACGCAAGTGCTATAATAAACATTAGTCTCTCCCTCACGTGTTTGCACTCGTGTTTCACACTTCTCTCTAATAGTCTCACAATCTCGCCCACTCTAGTTTCCAACACAAACCACACACTTAGGCTAGCAATGACTCTAATGAAAGCACAAGGATAGCAATGACAACTAGGGGGGAAAAGAAAGGTTAGGAAAATCACTAAATGTGCACGAAAGTGATGTAGGTGCACACTTAAATGAGTTAGAGTAGAAGTGAAGTAAGAAACAAGGAGGAGATACAAAAGACTCAAAAGAAAAAGCTAACTCAAATGAGAAGAGAAAACAAAATTGAAAAGAAAGACTCAAAACTGAAATTTCGAGTGAAAACTGCGCACTGATTTTGAGTTGGGTAAAAGTATGGAAAAAACACAGAATTAGCTGAAGACCAAAACATAAGAGTTGTTCTACTCAGACTGAAGTTTTATCACACCAAATTTTAGAATAAACTGGGTGCAGACGCTCACACAAAAAAGGTAAATTCGAAAAAGAAAGGGAGGAAAAAAAATTGCTTCAAAGTTCTTTACCAACATTCATACTTGATCAAGATGCAAAACACTTCAAATATATGTATGGACACAGCCCCTTACTTGTGACTTAATTCCTTTCTTCTTATTTTTTTATTTTTTTTATTAGGAACTTGAGTTATATATATATATATATATTTTTTTTTTATCAATTCTTTTGATCCTTTCCTTTACTTTTTGTGTGTGTAAGAATTGAGTGAAGGGACTTACTTGTATGACATGTATGCTGCAATTAGAATGCAAGACAAGTATTTTAGATCATGTATGACAAGGTTTGAAGTTTCACTAGATGCCAAAATGTCTTATGTGGCAAATGTGTGTGATGTGTCCAAAGATGTGTGGATGAGTGTGCAAATGATGTGTCAAGTGAGGTGGATGTGAATGAAAATTAAGGCAACTTGTATGACATCCACAACAATTGTAAGGATTGAAGAATTAGGGCTGGCCAACCTAGTTGGAAATGCAAGACAACTAAGGCTAGCAAACAAAATGGGACCACAAGTTACACGTGGCACTCAAGACACTTGTCAACCAAAGCATGCACAACAATGATCAAATGAAGCCCAGAAGAACAATGGGTACGTTCAAGGAGAAAAGAAGAAGAGATGGACTGAATTTATTCAAATAAACACACAAGAATTTCAGAAATGTGTTTAATCAAGATCAAAGACACCAAAAGCACAAACACCAGACTTTCTCCTTCTGACCTCAAGCTATAGCAAAAATGGTCCAACAATTACGAAAATCAATAGATAGACTCAAAAGACACCTATATACAACTTTGTAGAAGGAATAAAAATACGATTCCAAGTGGAAGACACAAAACAGACTCAAGACACAAAACTATTTCTCTCGCGTAATTTTTGCACACTCTTCTTAGGAGACCAAAAAGTATGAGAAATACACCGATTTAACAGTTGACCCAAAAATGAAAGTTTCTCTACTCAGATAGAGGTTTCAGTAAAAAAATTTGCAGAATTTACTGGGTGAGAAAACAGTCACAAATCGAAAAACAAAACAGACAAAAAACTGACTCTTGGACAGAAACAATCTGCCCAACACAAACGAAAATGGGGGAAGCGATTTTAATGGAGGAAAATGTGAGAGAACCAAAGAAAACCAACCTAGAGGACAGTTGGAGCTCCGTTACCATAACAATCAAGTTTTACTTGACAAGAGAATGGTTAAATAGCAACACAAATTGGTGTACAAATAAACTATGTATGATTCAATAATCAACACCAATAAATGAACAAGAATACCTCATTAGAAAGCTTAAAACTTACTTGAAAGATAGACGCAAGAATGAGTAAAATCGGATGAGTGAAGCTTGCGTTATGAAAATTTGAATTTGTAAGCTTTGCAAAAATTCAGATTTTGGCTTTGAAAGAGTAAGAGAGCTTCCTTGTGTTTATGATTATGTTCTTGTGTTTCTTGTTATCTATAGACTCATCTAAGATGAGTATTTATAGAGTAGAGAAAGAGGAAGTTCGGCCAAGAAATAAGGAAGTCAAAACTAGCCGTTTTTAGTGGAGAAAATAGCTATTTTAGAAACTAGCCGTTATGCTTAACGTGATCACGTTAAGGTCTTACCGTGATCACGTTAAGAGAAAATTTCTTAACGTGATTCACGTTTAGCCCTAAACGTGATTCACGCTACCTTCGGGAAAGTTTTGGCATTTTGACAGCTCCTTAACGTGATCACGTTAACCCCTTAACGTGATTCACGTTAGCTTACCGTGATCACGTTAACCCCTTAACGTGATTCACGTTAGTCACTGTTTTGATTTACGAAAACTTGAATAACTTTTGACTGAAAAATCGTTTTTGCGTAAAACTTTTTTTCACATTTTCCTTGAGGTATTTTGAACATAAATCAAGTGCTAATTAGAATCATACTTACATTTTTATAGCCCTAATGTACACTTGATCTTCTAGCTTGCGATATCTTGATTTGTTGCCTCTTATGCATTCGATCGCAAACTACACACACTTTAACTTCAAATTGCATTAGTATTATTAATTAGTTTGTGTGTCTAAAATCATCAAAACAAGAGTAAGTTGCCCTTGGGCTAATAGAAAATTCCCTCATCCTATTCTAATTCAAACTCCTCCAAAATATATGGAGATAGTAACAATGTTTTGAATTATAAAAGGAGTTTTGAAATAAACAAAAATAGAGGGAGATCCTAACAAGGATTCTTAAATTGATTGTCGTCCAATCCCTCTGAATTCGCTGGATTGTATTTGCAAGCACGCAAGGCCCAGCCGAAAGGCGGCCCAAGAGATTGCCAACACTGCTGCTCGAGATAGCCTTTCGCGAAAGAGTCTTGGCCAAGCTCCCGGCCAAGACGATCTGGTATCGATACTTTGGTGCGCGAAGGGGTCTTGGCCAAACTCTAGGCCAGTACGCTCTGAAAACCAGCTCCAATGTTCCAAGATTAGAATCCTCCAATGAAATGCCTCCAAACCAGAACTGTCAAAGCATAGGAAATTCAAGGAAAATCAATAGATTTACTGCCCAGAAAATAAGTGAATGGACAGTAAAAACATGATGAAATGCAATGCAATCACCATATCTTTCTACTTCCCCTTATCAACTCCCACACCCATTTAACAGAAGCAACACATTTCGATCCTAAATCCCGCCAATTCCCAATCCCCCAAACGAAGTCGATCGCGACCAGTGTTATCAGAACCGGACCGGACAGCGAACCAGAAATGAAAATTTGGTGGTTCAATCGGATTGTAGATGCTGGTCTGTTTTGAACCGTTCATACATTGAACCGTTCAATCTTAGATAATTGAACCGGATTAAACAGGATTGAACCGGCTGATTTTTACTGTAGCATTTTATAATATATCAAAAATTATTATTAAAATTAAAAATAAGTAAAACGGCGTCGTTTTGGGACGTGTCAAAACGGCGTCGTTTTGCTTTGGCTCTGATATGGGCTCGTGGGCCGTGTCAAAACGGTTTGATAGAAAACCGGCCGGTTCGTCGGCTCACTAAAAACCAGCCGGGTCGACCGGTCCGACCCCGGTCAGAGGCAAATCCGGTCCGATAGCTGAATCGGACCGGAAAGGTGAAAATGACCGGTTGAACCGGTCGGTCCGGTCCGGTTCTGATAACCAGGATCGTGACAATTCCTCCCATTAAACCTTAGCTAGCCCTTTCTTAGCTTCGCTACCACTTCAAAGAAATCGCCTCATCACTCCCTCGCACTGTCCAGCGACGGATTTAGGCATCCTATAAATAGACATGTTATAAACCGGGAGGCTCGCTAGTGCAGCCTTGATCAACGTCACACGACCCCCCACCGAAAGAAGGTGGCCCTTCCACGTAGAGAGTTTATTCCTCATTTTTTGAACTAAGAATTGCCACCCAGACTTTCGCCTCGGGTTAAAACCCACCACAGATCCCAAGTATTTAAAGGGAAGCATCTCGTACTTACATCCAGCCCGCGTAGCTAAAATATTCCCAATCTGCTCGCTCAAATTCACCCCTATCAAAGTGCTCTTGTGAAAATTAACCCCGGAGCCCTGAAAAGGCGTCAAACCAACGCAACGTTCCTTTCACTCCCTGAATTTCCTCTTCGTTATTATTCACAAACACTAACGTGTCGTCGACAAACTGAAGATGACTCAATTGCCACCCTGCCGCCGGATTACCTATACCCTTTAGGATCTCCATCTCCTCTGCTCGGGCAAATAAACGATGTAGACCCTCTGCCGCAATGTTGAATAGGAACGGGGACATAGAACACCCTTGTCGCAGCCCTCTTCCCACACCAAACTGCCCAGAAGGCGATCTATTAACTAATACAGAAACCTTGTTCGTACTAACGCATTGTCTAATCCAACCCCTTCACTTCTCTCCGAATCTCATGTGTCTCATAACTGCCTCACTAGCTGCCATGACGCAGTCTAGAGTTTGTCTTCCTTTAATAAATCCATGTTGAACCTCACTAACGACTTTCATAATAACCTCACTTAGCCGTCTCGCCATAACCTTGGATATAATTTTATAATAACTACTTACTTCAAAAGAGGGAGGAGATAAACCTCAACAGAGAGGCGCGATGGGCTTGAAAAAGGCGCTGGTGAGGGGAACCCAGAGACCGGAGAGAATATAAATTTGATTTTTGTTCTTAGACGATGATGATGAGAAGGCAAGAAAGAAAAAAGAAAAATAAAAATAAAAAAGAGAGCTTGGCTTGATGGAATTGAGAGAAGGATATGAGAACTGCAGCTACCCTAATTCTTTGAAAAGTGGGAGGTGACGGGTACTCAAGTCAGTCAGGGTGGAAGTTAGCTTCTCGACTCGAGTCCCATCATGGAGCCGCGCAACTCAGGAAACACTTGTATAGTTGTGATTTTTCAATCGCGGGGAAAAAGAACAGAACAAAACAATATTTTGAATAATTAAATTTGAATATTTAAAAATATTTCGGATAATTAAAATAGTACTAATTTTTTTTTTGTACATTTTGTTCGGGTAATAAACGAAATATTAATTTTTTGTTGGATAATTTAGATAATTTTATCTATCCATCTATTTAATTTCGATTTGTAATTTGGTTTGAATCCCTAAATTATTCGAGTTTAATTGACTTTTTTCCCTACTAATAGTGAAAAATACTCATGCTTAGGAAATAATAACCGAACAAAATAAATATTTTAAATCATTAAATTTTGATATAAAAGATATCAATTTGATTTGGATAATAAAAATAATACTAATTTGTTTTTTATATTTGGTTCGGATAATAAATGAAATACAAAAGTTTTTATTCAATAACTTGGATAATTTTATTTACTCGTTAATTTAATTTCAGCCTGTAATTTAGCTTTATTGAATTTTTTCTACTAATTGGAGAAAATACCGGTGGTTATAAATAAAAAGGTTGAAACTAAAAAAAAAATTGATGAATAATTACCTTCTATAGTAGTTTTTGTTAAATTCTTGATAATTATTGTCAATTCAAAATATTGATTACTAAATAAAAGTAAATGATTATATTTGTAGTTATAAAAATAAAGAGGATTTATTTTTATAAATGAGTGCATCATCATAGTAAAATATTTGTTAGTATTAAATGCTAAATAAATAGTAAGACTTAGGTGTATAAAATCTAGGAAATAAATGAAAAAATTAAGATTTTATTTGGTGGTAATTCAATTTGAATCATTTATCTAATTGGTTTTTTTTTAGCTTAATATCTATAGGGGCCCGGATTTTACATCCTTAGGCGGGCCAGCGCTGGCCCCCCTCCCTCCGCCCACCACCTACACAAGTGTTGCATGCATGCTTGCTTCATTTCATACCTTATACTTAACATTAAATTACTAGAGAAGCGATTTGCAAAGAAAGAGTCTTGAACATAATTATTTCTGCAAAGAAAACATCTACCTAAATAGCTAGGGAGTTTCCAATAATTAAAGGAAGTAAACAAACTATATTATTTATATATATATATATATGTATATGAATTAGAGGAGATTATCAGATCAGACGGTGGTATTTGCATGAATGAAAGCAAATATTTGTTGAACAGAACTTGCTATATCTTCAGCCGTGAACCTACATTCATTTGCAACCTGCATATAAAATAATAAATATATACATGTAGGTTAATTGATGTAGCAGGCTATATATATATATATATAGGAAAGGAATATAATCAAATCTTGTATACGCACTTACGGTACGGATACGGGTACGCACCTTGACATTGAAAGAGTATAGAACAGTTTGTTCAATGGTGGTGATGTTGGTGTGGAGTATGTTAAGATGCAGATCTTGTAAGGCTGCAATGATATGAATGAGTTGGCCGGGCCTTCTCCTTGATAGGATCTTAATCATTGCATCAAACCCTATAACCTTCACCTCAACATCTGCCAAGCTCGACTTCTTCTCTGCTGTTTCCTCGCGCTCGAGGAGTCCTAGGGTAGTACTAGTGTTGCCACTACCACCGGTCGTCGTCTGCTGATCAAAATTATGATCCTGCTGCAGTACTAGTACATGACGATGATCATCATCATTACTAATTATTGGAAGATGGTCATGATGAGGCGCAGGAAAGAATATCGGGGGTACTTGATCATCATCATGCTGCTGCTGCTGAATTGGCATTATTAATGGCATTTGCATTATTGGCATGCTAGTAATACTGTTATTATCTCCCTGCATATTAATGAGTCTTCTCCTCTTCTGGGATTCCAGACATTGAAGAAGTTGTTCCAATTCCCTGACAAACTCGATAGCCCCGCCAATAATAGAAGCTTGATCTCCTCTTTGAACATAAGATCCGGGCATAAGAGACCTGAGGACTCGGAGATGTTCATTCATTTGCTTCCTTCTGTTCCTCTCCACAGCGATATGAGTCATTCTCTGGCTCTCCACTTCCTCGCTTGTCTTTATGCTTCTTCCCCTTTTCCTCTTCATCACCTTCTTATTATTATTATTAGTATTGTTTTGATCACCTATATTAACATGATCATCAACTTCTAATTCATCTCCGGCCCCAACAGCAAACTTGAGTAATTGCACCGAGTTGCCTCCTCCTCCTCCTCCTTCTTCTTCTTGGTCTTGTTCTGCCTCCTCCTGATCATGAGCACCACCAAGTTGAGCAGGTGGAGGCGCCATTATTAGATGATCATCTGCTGGCTGCTGCCCCTGATGATGATCATGATCTACGTCCTTGTGGTTCAAGAGTACTGGAAACTTGAGGAAGTAAACCGGGTCAATATTATTAGCTTCTACTTGATCCTGATGATGTTGATGATGATGATGGTATTGATCACTAGACATAATGATCTTTGGCGCAGAAGCTGATTGATTCTTGCAATCGGGTCTCCCAAAATCTGAAGCAAACTGATCTTCAAAGCTCAATTTATGGAGACAAGCATCAGAGGTGGTGGTAGATATTTGCTGGTCATGAGCTGGATGAATATTATTATTATTTTTATTATTATTATTATTTATGAGCATATAATCATGATGAGTATGAGTACTACTCATCATGACCATGCCGTTATTAACGTTGTGGTTCCCAGTTACTGAAGTTTCACCATCATCATCATCATCACCATCATCATCATCTACTCTTGGAAATGGAAATGGCAATCGCATGGCCTGTTGTTGTTGTTGTGGTCGTCGTTGATGCTGATTGTGGTCTAGAGAGTAGTCGTGATGGACATGGAGAGCAGTACTCAAACTTGGCTGCTGCAACATTGACCAGCTAGCAATATTAATTTATCTAAGCATGTTAATCATAGCGATTCAGATAATTAACATAACATAAATGTAACATAAGATGCAAATATATATATTACCGAGTAGTTCCCAGCTTGTTTATCCATTATATATCAAATCAAAGGACCTATAACATCAATCAGGGAAACAAATTGTATAAGTAGCATATGGATACGAAGTAATATAGAGGAGGACAAGACAAAGGGTGAACTGAAGTTTGAGGTTTGAAGAGAATTAAAGGTGAATTTTACGTATCAATCCATCTTTGGAATTTGCATATATAATTGGACTGATGCACGGGCGCCTCCTGTGGAAGAGCTGGCAGAGCTGACTTGTACTTCTTCAACTTGAACTGCGGTTCCTTTCTTTTCTTTTCTGAACCGCCAATTAATTAAATTTAAGGAGGAGCCTCCTTCTTCTTTTTCCCAAATATATCCTCGATCACATTTTCCACCTCCGACATTTATGTGTGTCACAGGCCAACAAAACTAACGCTCTCATGCTCCTTTTTTCTCTTCTTCTCATGACCCTAATTAATTAAAGATTAAAGATCACAGGCTCCTTTTCATTTCTCAAACTTTGAAACCTGCAGATTACGCATCTAAAGGATTTATTTAAACTTATTCCTATATACACGTGATACTTGTTTTTTTTGAGAAAATGCTACTCGTTGTAAACTTATCATCTTTGCGGCCTACATCTTCTCATGATGTGTAGCGTTTACAGGCTAGATAGCTTCATATCAAGATACTCCCTCTTGTCCGAAATGTATAACTTCCTCACATCCCAATATTCAGTAGGGAACACATATTGAGGAAACCGGATGACTCACTATTTGACCCAAAAAAATCCGTACTTTTTTTCGAACGTACGTTAATCCTTAACGTACTTCCGAGAAAAAATTAGTAGCAAAATTATCTCAAATAGTGAGTCTGCCGGCCGCTTTAAGATACGTGCCGAAACAGTAAAAGTAAATGTTAAAACGTCATACATTTCGGACCGGAGGGAGTAGAATTTAACAACGCGCTCATGGCCAGCCACCACCTTCAGTTCTTTCTTTTACTTTTATACTCAAAACAGTCCAAATAGATTGTCCCAAGCTGATTCCCAACCTAATTCGATTCATGGATTCATCTATACGTATCGTGTTATGAAGAGAAACAAAACACAACTTATTTGTTACTAGGTAGTAAGTACAACAAACACAGGAAGATCATCTGAGTAAAAGTTTTCACTCTGAAATTTAGAAAACTACATAATCAATATACGATTTTATCCCACTCGCTGACATGATCTTGATAGAAACAGTGTCCTCCGTTGCTGGGAGGGACATCATACATTCAAGTGTTCAAAATGCTTACAAGTTTGGGCCTCCAACTTTCCCGGCCGTCCTCACATGCATCAAGCATAAAAAGATAAACTTTCAAATGAAGGTTTAGAGACTGAACAAATTGAGCAGCAGCCATAGACCTCATAATGTTTGATCAACTCACGCTGAGCAGTAGACACGCAACCTCTGTAGAAGTGGCAACTCTCAACTTGTTTTCATGAGGTGTACTCAAAAGGCTGAGGGGGTTGAGGCTCCTCATCAACGGACATGGCTGATGCAGAACCCTGCTGTCCAGCAGTCGATCCGGCAGCAGGTGATGTCGTTGATGATGGTGTATCTGTAAGTGAAAGCACCTCAGGTTCTGTTGGGAGAAGATCCCTCAGAAGGACAAACCCTGAAGGTGCTGACTTCACTGGCACATATCTACCATCCTCCATAAATTTAATAAATTTCTCCTGAGCAGGAACAACCCTAGCAGGGTTTGTCAAAATTTCAAAAGAGGGCTCAGGCTCTGTTTTCTTCTCCGGTGGGCTGTCAACCTAGAGTGAGAAAAATATAATGATTAATAAAATAAGCAACCAAATCTCAATTGCAACAAAAGAATTGCATACTGCATCAACATTGCACAACAACAAACTAGTACAATATAGAATAACACACAATGGGAACCTACCTAAAATAAGTAATGGTCATCCTAAAACTGGTGGAAAAAAAACAGAAATATTAACCTGCATAGAATCCCCATCCTTCTCACTGGATGGCTTCCCTTTTCCAGTATTTGTTGCAGCAGATGAAGAATCTGCCCCAGCAGCCTTTTCAGCATTAGCTTTCTGGTCTGCTTCTTTCTTGGCCTTAGCTTTGTTAGCCTTGGCCGAAGTCGACAGAACTGCAGTAGGGAGTTTCACAGCAGACGTTGCTGTGGGCACAGTGGTAGGTTTTGGGTATTCAAACAGAGACGGTTTTGCATTAGAGATGAACTCAAATTTTGGCACTTTCAAGTCGTAGTTTAGGCCAATAAAAGCTGTTGGTGAGAACGCCAAGCTTATGAAGTAAATGAGAGGATACCAGTACCAAAACTGGCTAAAAACAGCAAGGCCAACAACTGCAGTGATTTTGTCATGTTTTGTCTTAGACAGTAATCTTATTGTCACGTTCCTTCCACCAGCATCAAGTATTCCAGAAGCAAGAATTGCTCCCATTTTGCTCATTGTATCTTCATGCTTATCAAGAATTATCTTTTCCAATTGTCGCCTAAAATCAGGTGTACAGAAACAAAGTTAGTTTTTTCAAGAAAAATAAGCGAGTGTTAAAACTGTGAAACAAGCTAGCAAGTCTCTGGGAAAAGAACCAAAAAAAGAAGCTCAAAGATGCTAAAAAATTACCTGAATGCACCGACGCGAGAATCACTTGCCTCATTCATTTGGACCATAACCATAGCCATTGCAATAAGGGCTCCTTGACGCACAAAATCAACAACATCCGATGTAAGCGGTTCTAATAATGATATAGCCTCACTCAAGCCAGTGCCAGCGCACGAAATGCCTACTGCAAGAGCTGCACCGTATCTTACATGAGGGTTGTAGGACTCCGACAGCAATGAGACAATTCGAGGAGTCTGCAGTTCCACATTATTTTAGCACCGAGAATATAAATGAATGAATGAGCAAAAGAAATAAAATCTGAAAAGCAGACCAAAAGCAAAACAAGTATAAGTGGAAGCAAGCGCAGACAATGACCAACAATATGCACCAGAACCAGAACAGTGTAAAGCATATCCCTGGTTGGGGGGAAAAAGGGCAAGTAGGTTAGATAACAAACCTGCTCGGGCTCAGAGTATAGGACAAAACCAAGAGCAAGGACAGCAGTCCTCCTGACATCATCACTCACATCTGAGACAGCAAAGTGAAGGAGTTGACGAATGGCCTTGTTATTTGCTGTACCTCGATAAGCCAACGCCAATGCATACATGCCACCATAGCGTAGTATAGGATCTTGATCACGAGTCATCTGCTCAATTAATGTGTCTGCTTCTTCTTCTCTTCCATAAACAGTGAGGGCAATTCCCAAAGCTAATCCCCTGAGCAGCATATGGTAACACTATGAACAAAATTTCCAGTTGAGGCTTAGCCAAAGCAATGGGAAACTCAAATTACCTGATAATCTTCTCATGTTGTGTTTCATGAGCATAAGCAAGCATCTCACTTGCTTTTTCACTTGCAGTTCCCACCATAAGCAACCCCATACTAATTCCAGCAGCTTCACCAGCAACCGCACTATCAGTATATAGCACACTTTTGATGTCATCATAGATATCTTCATCAGCAGTTCCAAGAGCTGCCAAACCAAGACCTAAGCATGCACCATGCTGAATAACCTGTACAAGATATTCCAAGATCAGTTTCATGGTTGTCCTCCCACCCTTAATGGCTCAGAAAGGATGTAATTGTAGATTTAGAAATGAAAGCACACCTCCACATTGGTACTGCGCAGGCTATCGCGCAGGAATTGCTTGATGCCCTCACCATGATTGGCATGAATGAGACCAAGAGCATAGAGAGCACCACCTTCAGAGTAAGGACTGCCTCCACCACCAGCCCCCCCTTGGGGCAAATAAGGTGCCATCAGAGACCTTCCTTGTTGCAGATGGCCTCTGTGGATAACACCAAGTCCAGCAGTTGCACTGAATTTGGCCCAATTTGTAGCCCTGCTCAACCAGTCCTGAAAATTTATAAATGCAAAAAGAATTATCACACAGAACATGCATACTGATTAAAGACAAGAGGCATAAAACAAAGTGAAAAAAGAGGGAAAATAACAGTAATATCTGCCGCACCAGATTCTCCCTGAGGAATGTATCCACGGTTGTTCCAGCATGCATAATAGCATTAGCATAAATAGTGGCACTATGGCACACACTATTTCTCATCTCAACAGACTGCTTTATTGTCTTCAGAATAAGAAGGTCCGACCTATATGAAACCAGATGCATCAATTTAAAAATAAGGTAACAACTGATTTTAAAAATTTCAAGAAATGGCTGGAGATTTCACTCACCTATTGTGACTGTATAGGAATTGCAGGGTCAACTGTATAGAGGTCTCTCCAGACAAAATTCCCTTGATCTTTGCCAGCCTCTCAGCATACACTGCTTCATTTGGGTCTGTTTCAGGTCCAGAAGAACCTGAAGTTCCTTCCGTCATTTGAACATCCTCTTGAGCAGTAGGATTCCCATTTTGAGCTGAACCAAGATCAGTGGATTTTGGCTGAACAGACCCAAGATTTTGAGACTTTGGAGGTGAAAGGTGATCTCTTACATTCAAGAGGAATGCCTGGTGTTCATTCTCAACAAGATCAAAGGCAATCTGATATGCCAGCAGGGTTTCATCATTGCTTGAACGTAAAAGCTTTTCTAATATTCCAGCAACACCTTCTGGCTTATCCAAGAACATTAGACACTGACAAATGCTCAAATAATCAGGAGAAGGCAGCTTCTGATAAACATTAAGGAGAAGACGAAGCACCTGCAAAGAAAAGTCAGAAGACATTAGATACTATTCTCTTCCAAGAAAAAAAAATTGACAGAACATGCATGAGTTACTCCACTAGGTATCAATCAAACAAGGCAAAAGAAGTGACAACTATCAAACTCAAATTCATGAAACAATCTGAAGATGCAATTTTCCAACTACCAAAACTCTACCTCACTCCGATACTCTCTACGGTTGACAAAGGAATGAGAAACATTAATGCAATAAGACAGAGTTCCATGAACATTATCACTCCTCAAGATTGCTTCCTCGAGTTTATCCAGTCTCCGGCATTCAATTGCAGTTCCCAAAGCTTGATGGTATTTTCCATCCATGATGCACCTGAATACAAGACAGATAGTAAGAAGCTAGAAGAACAATGAAGATAACCCAAATTAGAGAGAATAGAATTTTACATACTTGTCTAACATCCTCTCCACAATCGCCTCCAGCCTAGGATCCACATGCGCTGGATCAGCATTAGATTCAGCCGCCTTGGATTTTAGACTAGCATACTCATCTATGGCCTTAGCTGCATTACAAGCCCAATACAAAGTTAAGAACTTAATCAATCTAAATGTTATAAAATTAATCAATTAAATGTTATAAAATTAATCGATTAAATGTTGTAGACTAAATCAACAACACTATGTAGAGATCCAAGTAACATAACTCACCAAGGAGAGTATGCACATAATCAGAGTCCTCTGAAACATCAAACAGGGAACCAGCACCAAGAGCATAAGATAATGAATCGTTAAGTTCACCCAAGTAGTAGAAAACCTGCAGAAAACCAAAACCGTTATCCCAAAAAAAGAACACGGGATAAAAATAAGCCTATTGAATGAAAAAATAGTAGTAATACCTTAGAAACAAGCAGTGCAGCAAGTTCCCTCTGATGTTGACCAAACTCCTCATCTTCATACAAGCTCTCACTAAACAACAGAACAAAGAAAGCTCATTCAAACAATAAGACCACTCAACCAACAACAACAGATATTGTAGCTCAAACCAAGTACAATGCGTAATCCAAAATATAACAAATCCACGTATCAAAAGACACCAAACTCAAAACCACACTTCTACTACCTAATTTTTTTTTAACACAACTTCGCGTATTTTTCAAAGTTCTGACTTCTCTCTATATTACGGAAATTCAGAGTCACTAAAATAAACTAAAACCGGAACCCTACTTTAAGGGGGAAAAAGGCAGACTTAAGTTGAATTCGCTTACATGATGGGGACGAAGGTGGAGATCTCCGGCCAGAACTGGTCGACGAAGTTGTTGAGGTTCAGAAGCGCGTGCTGTTTCAATAAAGGATGGGTTTCGTTAAGCATTGCCAATAATCCCCCAGCGGAGCTAACCATGGTCGCCATTGAATCAGAAGGGCGCTTCAATCTAATGGATTCGGTTGGAATTGATTTGATCAGACTAAATTGTTGTTGCGAAGATTAGGGTTTATAGAATATAAATAAAGAAAAGAAAAGAAAAGCGGGTCACTTGTGAGGAGACCGAAGAGAAATAGGAGTCCGAGAGAGAATAAAGAGCTTGCTTTGTGTTTTGCCTTCTTCAATGTGGTAAAACTTAAACAACAAGTCAATTAAAACTTTAAAAAAACTACTTTAAATATTAAAACTTAAAACCTTTCCTTTCTTTTTTCTGTGTGTGTGATTTGTCATGCAAATGGTTTTAATTTTTTTCCCTTGAGAAGAAAACCTTTGGATGAAAATAAGACGAGATTAGTAAGCTTATAAGTTTTTTTTTATTCTTCAGTGTTTTTTTCAATTAAAGTTAATTTCGTTGGAGTTTTGTCGAGTTTTAAAAAATGGTGACTATTTTAACATAGTTTTCTCCATTGGCAAACCCGAACTTTACCGCAACTAAATCTCATTCATTTATTTTTTATATGGAGTGCTAAATTGAATATATATATTTTACTTGAAGAAAACGAGTAAATATATGATTTATTTTTTTAAAAATAAATAAATGAAAGAGTCAGTTTGTCTTTGTCTATCACCACTCGTGCATTCACTCCTCAACACGGTGAAGACGAAGCTCAACACAAAATATCTGCCTATTTGCTGTTTTTTTTCTCTTACCATTCAAATACCTATCTTTTCCAGAACACTAGAAATTCTCTTATTCATCCTTGCTCTTTGAATAGTCTACATTTAACTTTGCCTTCTTTCCTCACTTCTCAAAGAATCTAAAGGTATTTGGTTTTTGTTACACTTAATCCCTGTAATGTATAACCATATTGCAGCCACTATCTGAAATTTTAGCAGCTGACGAGAAAAGAAGATAAAAACCAAAAATCTCTTTCAGAATGCAATTCATTAAATTGGCACCAGGGAACACCTCCTTTCGCTGCAATCCAGAGCTTTTGAAATATGTATGGAAAGAAAGTAACTCAAATCAACACTCATATTTCTATCCCACAATTCCCATCCCATTACAATAAAAACTCAGATGTTAACCAGCTCCAATCTTCTGGCTTCTGCCAATCTTGACAGGCACAGTGTGATAATTGGATATGAAAGGTAAAACAGTAGACTGTGACCGCTAGGTGTATGCCATGCCGTGCCAAGCCACTCAGGGGGCTACCGTAACCCTACCACAACCACCACCAACCGGCCTCACATGGAAGTTAAGATAACTAGTCGGTTATAAACTTTTATAACCGCTTGCCTCGGGCCCTGATGATGAGCATCGTCAATCAGAATCAATAAAAGAGATGCATGGGCCATGGTCTCACATCACATGGGCATAATAGTAGATGGAGGAGAAGACTGAGGATGAAGAAGGGGGAAAGAGTTATGCTTATTCCATAGGATTTCTTCAAAGGATCCATCAGTACAAGTATAGACAAAGAAAGGTAAGGAAAACACAGTACAAAAAGAGATGAAGAAAAAAGAGAGGGTAAATCTAGTAAATTTCTGTACCAGGTAGACTAACTAAGGTGACTGAAAACCTAACCCTACAATCTCTTTTCCTTCCCCTCAGATGATCTGATCTGTTAGACAAAGGACTTTGATTTGTATTTTTTATGTAACTCAACCCCTGTTATGTTACAGACCATTAGTCTACACAGTTGACAATCCTACTTTCTTTACAAGTAAAATAGGGTGATTGGAAAATGGAAAATTATACCACCACCATTACAACTAAAACTAATTCCTGCCACTTCCAAAATCCTAAGTTCCAGATCAACCATGAATTTGCAGGAAATGAGTGCAAAAGGAACACTATAGTCTTCTACCGGTGCAATTCCTCCCATTCATAGCGTCCAGGGAGTGGTTTGTCAATAACAGGGTCAAAGTTGTACCTGAAAAAAGAAAAAAGAAAAAGAAAATGTGGTGCAAATAAGCTTTAAAGATAAACCACGGAACTCAGACTCTTCTAGAATATCAGGTATAAACCACCTAAAGATAGAATGCATACTTCTCAACAAATTGTCTTTGCTGCTCTTCTTCAGCTTTGGCAAAGAACTCATCCATTTCATGGGCCGTTGGGATGAGTCTATGAATTGAGCTCTGTAATCTCCTGTTAGTTTCGGTTGAGTTGGCCAGCCTAATTGTAGAATCAGGGGTCCTTATGGTTTCAGGGTCCCTCACCAAACTGCTAGGGGTGGTTTCCCGAGTACTCCTGTTTTCCCGAGTACTCCTGTCATAGAGAAGAAAGACGTGATGAAGGAGTGTAGAAATGTGACTCGAGCAAAACTCCATAAATAAATACAATTTAACACAGTCCAAGTCTTGTACCACAAAACTACCAACAACAACAATAAATATAAAGCTTATCCAATAGCATTAACATGGAAAAGGGTTGTAAAAGTTAGAAACTCAATTTTAGATTTCATTAGCACGTACAATTATTTTTCATCATCCTATCAATTCATGTAACAACCAAAACATTGCTAAAGAATTTACCTCTAAATTCAAGCACAAGACACAGTTGGAACCACAGAAAGTAGCATGCAATTTTTGCACAAAACCCTACACCCTAAACCAAAGAGCAGGGAAGAAACCTATTTAAATGTAGGGAAGTACTGATGTAAGATGGATGTTTTGCTTACACTTTTAAGACCAAAGAGGGATACAACCAGGTCCCCTGTTCAAATAGAAACACCAAACAGAAAATAATAAAGTAGAAAACACAAAGGCACCTGTTATTCAGAAAACAGAGTGGGAGTTGTTGTTTCTGTCAACTCAAATAATGCAATGGCGACCATACATAAAGGCAATGAAAGAAGGAAGATTCAACATTTGCTACTTAACTTAAAGTATCAAAGCCTAAGAAATATTTTTAAAAATATATATATAAATTTTTATTTCTTTTAATAAAAAGCAATTTATAAACTAAATTAGTGAATAAGATAACATTTTCTAACATGTATATGACAAAATAAAGCAAAAGGAGTCATAAGGACAATATGGACCGTGAACATGAAATCTGCATAAACAAAAAAGAAGAGACAACTGAAACCATTATATATCATGGGTTTTGTGGTTGGGGAGAGGAGGACCAAACAAAAACATAAATAGAGGAAAACAATAAACAGGTGAAATTCACATGGTTGACATAGACAATAAACTCATCAATGTTCACTAAACAAATGTGATTCCTAATTAATTAATCATTAATCATTCAATATAAATCACAGAGAAACACTAAAGTGAAGTGGAAAATTACATAAAAAACCACAAAAATCAAAGCGGTCAATCAACAGAAATAGAGGTAATTCCGTAAGTAGAGTGGCATTCTATGACACTTAAGAAATTATTCTCCAATGTGCATTTTTCCAGCAACCTAAGATCATATAAAAAGAGAAACTCAAAGGGCAAAAAACTAAGATTCTAGTCCAATTTTCTTTAAGGATAAGAAATAACCTTATACTCAAATAAAAGAAGAAATTCTTACGGCTCATATAATTTTGAAAGAGATGCAGAAAATGATCTTATGTTTGTACAGCTTTTGCCACCAGGAAAAATAAAGCTCAGAAGCCCGAAAATAGACAAGAAGTTGCGACAGTCCCATTTACATGAAAAAACTAAGCCTTAAGGATCCGCAATCTTCTCTATTCTTTTCACAAACCATCGAACCCAAAAAGAAAAACCCCAGAAACAAAAACATGTACATAAACTAAAAAGTGAACCTTGAGTATACCAAAATTCGACAATTTCTCCTCAATTCTCAACAACGAAACAAAGCGTAAAAGAAACGCCATGAAACCCCAATTACAACCCTAAACTTCAAATTAATATTAAGTTAAAAGCTATAAAAGTCGCTCTTCATTTTTTCAGCAACCAATTGAATCAACTATAGTAAAAAAAACAATTCTAATAAGAAATTTAAAACTGAACCGATTTCCTCCCCATTTCCCACCATCTTAACAGCCAGACGAAAAGTAAACCGAGTTTTTGTAAAATAAAATAAAGATAAAAGAACAAGCCAAAATTTAATAGAATATACATAAAACACACCTTTCCCTGGCTTCAACTTCTAAAACATTCTCTCCGAAGGAACCTTCAACACCCAATTTTTTTCTCTCCGGAGAAATGTAATTATTGTCATCGTTCTCGACATCCTGAACCTCAGCCGCTACTTGCTTTGTTTGACCCACGCGAGCTCTGGACCCCAATTTGGAATTCAGGGTAGTTTGCCCTAGCTTCTGCCTCTTGGCATCATGACGGACGCAAATTGCCGGAAGTCGCCGGCTCCGAAGCTGCAGATAGCCACCTCCGGTGGCGGAAGAGGGTGGGAGGGGAGCAGGTGGAGCCGCTGAGTCTGCATGCAGTCTTGCTTGGCGTTGGAGCGCTAGGGTTTTGGCCCGAGTACGAACACCTAGAGACAAGTCCATTACGGCAAAGTCCGCCGTCGTTTTGGTCTTCCTCATGTACTTTCCCATTCTTTACATCTCGTGGAGAGAAGAAAGGGGTAGAGAGGGGGAGAAAGGCCAAAAAGGACGGAAAAAGGAAAACAGGAGAGAGAGTGTTGATTTGCGAGAAAAAAGAGAAGAAAAGGAAGGGAAGGATAGATAGGGTTGGGAATTTTGTGTGTGGGTTGGTTGGTTGGTTGGGGGGGGGACGGGGTGTTTGCTATCAGAGCTTTGTGCTGTGTTCTTGAGCGAGGAGGCAATTGTCATTTGTCATTGTTTGTGAATATACTCTTTCAATTTGTCACCATAATTTCTTCAATCTCCATCCTTTTCTTTATTTTTAATTTTTTACTTCCCCCGTTTTCTGTCTTTTATTTATTTCCTTTTTCGATCTTTAAGAAAATGAATAAATGAAAGAAAATTTTGTGTTCATAATAAATAGTCCTTGATCATACTATTTTCGAGGGGATCATAGAGTTGCAGTAATTCAAATTTTATTGTCACCTCAAGTTATAAAATATACTATCTTTAATTACTTATCACTAAAAAAATTTATTTGTCTTTTTTATATTCTGTATGTGAAAATTTAGTTTTTTTTATTTTGTTATTCTTTTTATTTGTAAGAAAGAAAATGAATAGGTGAATGATACTTTATATAATTAGAAAATATTAATCAGGATAATTTTATATAAATAATTATAAATAATTGTATTTAATTAGTAAAATTGGTTTATGTATAAATTAAAACGAGGCAAATAATAAAAAACGAAGGAAATACTTTATTGCTCACTTAGTGCACCATCTTACACGCACTATTTCATGAACTTATATTTAAATCATAAACACAATTATTTGAAAAAAAATATACATTAAATAATAGTATAGTTTTTTCATACATAAGTTAAAATCAAGAGTTAAGTCAAAGATAAATGTTAAGGCTATATTCAAAATAGACTGAATAAAATTTACAATTTTCTTCAAATAAATTTTTTGGTGAATATTTTTAGGCATGTTTTATTAATTATTAATACAACAAATTTCTATTTAAAACTTGATTTTTTTAATATTCTCATTTCCCATTTTCCCCATCCTTTTGCTATTATCTTTTTGTTCTTCTTTTCTTCTCCAAATTGTCTTTAACATAACTCTTTTTTTATAAATTCAATATTTAAAAGAGCCCATGAGATGAACAAAATATCTATTTATGAAAAAAATAAAAAATAGAAAAAACACAAGCCGCAAAGTAAGGAGATGTCATGCCTCTCCTCCAAAGAACAATCATCAACTAATGGAAAAAGCCAAAAGAAAATTATCTCGGAGAAAACTCTATAAATACAAAGAAAATTATCTCGGAGAAAACTCTATAAATACAATGCAGATTTTCTCCATCAAGAACCCAAAATAAAAGAGAAGAATGAAAGGATATGATCATATAAAACAACGTAATAAACTCGACTACGTGAATGTACATAATTTTATCTAATTATTATTATACAACACCAGCATCCTATAAAGTTGAGAGCAGCAGATGCCCTTCTCTTTTTCTCTGGTGGCCAAACATGAATTGCTTTGCTGATTCCCCTCCCTTATACATCTTCCAGAAAGACTGACAACTCTGTAAGCAAAAGCAAGCAAATTCTGCTGGATTTAAGAAACTGAAAATTCCTAATTCACTGTTTGGTTGAAAGGAAACAAAATGGATGGAAGGAAAATGAGTAGAAAAGGTTTTCCGTCATAGTATTTGGTTTGAGTGAAGATTTTTTTTTAAAAATTTATTTTAGTGGAAAAGTTGAAGGAAATAAAAATATTAAATATTAAATTGTCAATATTAAATATTATTTGACCAGAATAAGCGCTTCTAATGCTCTAAAGGAGAAAATTGAGAAGTCTGTTGCCTGGAAAAAAATGTGCAATAGGATCCTTACATCCTCACCCGTAGAACAAAAAGAAAAGAAAGAAGAAGCGTGTTAGACAACTGGAAAAAAGAGTTTGTAATGGATTTGGGATGAGATGCTCTCTTTAGTGCTTGTCATGATCAATACTCAAAAGGCTTCGCAGTTGATTCATCAAAATTACTCTTCAAGAATAACATATAATTACTGAAAGTTGTGTATTAAAATTTTAACAATGAAAAAAAAATGGTACAAAAGATCGAGAAGAAGAAATTGTTCCAGCTAGAATTGACATGGGCATATTCTTTATTACGAATTGAGGAATTGATTTTTATTTTACATTTTTTCAGCACAACAGCCGATCATACAGGTTATGATAAAGTTACTATGCAGCACATCAGCCGATCATGCATGTTGCAAGTCTCCAGCATGAATAGTGTAAGAATAGTGTGACATACAGAAATTGGATCCTTACTACTTACTATACGCCAGAAGAAGAATGAGGGGATATATGCATGTTGGAACTGGGGAAGGGTCAAAACTAATTGTAATTTTGTTTTTTGGTTTGTTTCTACAAGAGAAAATGTTTATTGTAAACATCGAAGGGTTGAGAAGCTGAGAGTTGGGGTCTCTGCAAAAAAAGCAGAAGGCAGGAGTGTTAATTTAGATAATTAAGAAAAGAAATAAGACGAGGGAAAGGAAGCTGACCTGTAATAGTCTGTTATTAAGGATCAATCTTAAGATTCTTGTAGGGAAGCATGGGCTCTTGTTAGCGTCTTCCAGGGTCTGGTGCATCACGTCCAGTAACTCACCGTAAGTTAGGTCAGGGCGACTCTTGAGAGTTTCTATTAGGATGTGGGTCAGAGCGCCATTCATTTCCTTGCCTGTGAATGCCTGCAATATTAGTTGTGACTTGTGACTTGTAATTAATTAGATTAATTTTGAACAGAGGATTGATTAAATAGCTAGTGCTCACAGACGTATCAGCAGCCACTTGATCATCTTCGCAAGCACTGATTGAAATTGCTAATCCACCGTTTGTATGCTTTCTAGTGCCAGAAGGAGGGCTATTGTCTTCCCATTTCTTCCTGTACGTACGTCACGTACGTATTAATATTAATTAATTAATTAATAATGCAATTTGATTAATGACAAATTGAAAAGCCACGTACACCAGCTAGCTTCTTACTCTTTCCTGTTGTAGACATAGAGAAGATCGAGCATAGTCCCACTGTGACAAGCATCTATGATGGCGTGAAGAGTCACGTCCCTAATGAGCGGCCAAACGATGGTGGAATTGATGTCGTTGTCAAATATCATCCCTTCTTCCATGAAATCAACGGGGCATATTGTTTCATCATACCCATCACGCTCATCGTCTTGGAAATCTGGTTGTCGTATCCCGTGACCCGAGAAGTAGAACACTAGGGAGTCACCTGCCTTGCTGTCCTTCACCAGCCATTCAAGGCATCTCTGGATATTCTTCTTTGTCGGAATATGATCTTGCTCTACCTCCTCTTCTACGTGTACATGCAGTTTAATTTGATCTCTTAATTTCTCAGTCAATCCAGTCTATATCAATTCAAAAAAACATATATATATATATGTACGTACCGGTAAGAACTAGAATATTTTGCTCCTTGAAGCCGCAGTTGTGAATTAAGAAATTCCTCATATTCTTGACATCGTTGATAGTTCCCTTAAGCTTGTGTTTCCAAGACTTGTAAGTCACCCCGACGAGCAGGGCACGCTTCTTGTGCGAGGGTGATGAATATTCCAAAGGAGAAGGCTTGCAATTCAATGACTGTTGATGATGATGATCACCTCCTCTATTTCTTCTGTGATGATCAGACCAACATGATCTTATTCTGCTTGCAATCATTCTCCTATCTTTACTACCTGATGCTGCAGATCCTGACCCCTGGTATGTTGGACTTGCAGCCGGATTGGGAGCCTTGCAGCTTGGGCACTGAAGCAATGCTGCTGATGATAATCGCTGCCTACACGTGCTGCATATTATCCCTCTAGCCTCTATCAGGTACTTATCAGTAATACTTGGATTGGTTCCCATATCTACAGATGTATGTATATCGATCTACTCGTGTATTTCCAGAACTTTAATCCTTGTTGTGGCCGTCTCCATGTAGCTAGAGTTCATGAGGAGAATATTGTAGAGGATAGAGACACCTCCCCTGGAAATCCTACTTAAAACTAGCTATATATTTTTATTCCTCTCTTACGTGCCTTGTGAGGTGAATAGAAGAATTAGATGCTCATCTCTTCAATGGCGGCCGGGGTGGACCAAAGATTTGGCAGCCCAAGTTCTTTCTGGTGAGATTCTTAAATCTATGGACCTTATTATTCAGTTCGTAGGCCATTTGATTGACAGGGTACCTCGCCTTCTTAATTATAATTTATAACACCACAATCTATATACTTCTGCAAAGTCAAAAGTAAAATTAGCATACCCCACCACTAAAAGAATTAACATGTATTAATTTTTGGGGAAATAGTTTTTACCACTCCTGAACTATCGTCGAAAATTAAAAATCTCCCATTAACTTTATTTTTTGAAATTCGCCCTCCTGGACTATTATTTTTGGGCAAAAAGCCCCTTCAATGCACATTTTTACAATTTAAAAAAACTTGTAAAAAATCTATAAAAAATGTAAAAATTCACAAAAAAATGTAATTAACTTAAAAATCAAGAAATATTGTAAAAAATTCCAAGAATTCACAAAAAAATTGATTTAATTATGGACAGAATGGCCTTTTTGCCCTAAAACAATAGTCCAGGGGGGTGAATTTCAAAAAATGAAGTTCAGGGGAGATTTTTGATTTTCGACGATAGTTCAGGAGTGGTAAAAACTATTTCCCCTTAATTTTTTACACGTAAGAAAGAGACAAGATCAAACATTTTTTTTGTCCTGCTATCGTCTTCCATTCTTCTTCCTCCTCCTCAGCTCCTCTCACTCTCTCTCAAATATTAAAAAGGACGCTGCTAATAGGGTTGAAAACAATGCCTGAATAGAATGCCTGAATTCTTCGAGCGACTTGTCAATCTGGCGTGCAACGTGAAGGACACTTACTCCTCGCGTGCGACTTGTCGGCTGCTCGACCGCCTGTCGTTCCTCATTTCCTTTCCCTTACACGCGGGCATCACGCCTCGCGTCTTTCTTCTTGGGCCAGCCTTGGCCCAAGATTAATTAGAACAGGGAGCCAATGACTCCCCTATTCATTGTCCCTTTCCTTGCGTCGCCGGCGCCATTGTCGGCGACCAAGGAAAAAACCTTCACTATTATGGCCCAAAATTGGCCAAAAAAAATCCTTATACATGCAGAAACTTGTATATACTATTAGAGTAGGAAGATTAAGCTCAAAACAGTGTTAAATAAATAAAAACGAATTTAAGCCAAATAAATAAAAAAGTTCAAAACTGACTCGAATTGGTCCACGATTGATTAAACTAAAGTGTTGTAATTATCCTATATATCACATAAGATTTATTTAAAATCAAAACAGACGTTTTTCTCATTAAAAAATAAACAAACGGATTTTTTAAAAAAAAGGACAAGAACAAGCGAAAAAGAGAAAAAAAATTAACTTGGAGGTAGGATGGAGGAGGGCTGAAGTGTCTGGTAATTTAGAAACAACGATGTGTTTCAAGTTTCAACTGCTAATTTTGTAAGGGAAAGGAAATAAGGAACGACGGGCGATCGAACAGCCGACAAATCGCACACGAGGAGTAAGTATCCTTCACGTCGCACGCCAGATTGACAAATCGCTCGAAAAATTCAGACATTCTATTCAGGCATCCTTTTCAACCTTTTTATCATTACCGATTAAAAAAAGATTAATTAGCAAAATCATAACCCAGAATTAAATACAACAGCAGGATAGTAGGAGAAAACAAATCAAGCATGAAAAAAAAAGTAATAAAATATGAAATTCATCTAATCTATGACCGATCGCAACCTCTAAATCACCTCCCTTTGTTGCTAAAAATCATATTCTCATAATAACGAACGGAAAGCAGCGACAATGACAGATGCACCTCACTTCCCCCACCTCCTCGCTGGTTGCTTTCGACCCAATCATGGCCGGAAAAGGATGCCCAAGCTGACGACGACGACGACTACGACGACGAAGAAGACGGATTCGAATTCCGGCGTAGAGAGAGGCCACAGGTATTGAGGGTGGAGGCGACGGAACCCACCAAAAGCCAAAACTACAGATCTGAGCTGCTGGGTTCCGCACCCAAAATTAGCCCAGTGCTTTGTGCAGATCAGCTCCCATAGCCGCTCGTCTTGAGCAGTCCGGTGCCACTGTTTGCTTGCACGCCGCCTTCCCCAGAGTCCTGGCGCCCACATGCTTCATCACCTCATAAAGCAGATTCTCATCCAGATTGACAAACCCTAAGATTTCTATGGCTTGAAAGTTTAGGTGTTGTCAGATCTGATTTGCTAGATGTCAGATCTGGTTTGGTTGTTCATGGCTTTCCGATTATTTTTTCTTTTACACATGATAGAAAGAGTGGAATAAGAAGATAAAGTAAGAGGAGAAAGAGAGTTTTAATTACATGTTTCAAAATCAGATGTGACTGAATTTTTTAGCTGGGGTCTTGAGTCTTGACCAACGAATTGGTTGTCAATTTCAAAAATTCAGTCTTCATGTGTACCTAGGGGTGTACGGATCCGGACCCGGTCCCGGAACCTGTAGACCCAAACCCTTTTGAGTCGGGACCAATCCCTATCCTGACAAAAAACAGGACTCATTTTCTTGTCCCGATTCCGATCCGTCAAATATTTTCAGATCCGGGATCAGACCCAAAAAAATATGGTCTCTGGTTTTTTTTTCCAAAACAAAACAAAAAAAATAAATCATTCATTGCTGCAATATATATCCTCTACCTAAACAAGCAACCATCCTTATTTTAGCTACTGCAGCAAATCAATTAATACATAAATTGCGTTTTCTATTTTTTGTTTTCTTATAAAAATTCTTTTTATCAAATTTCATTCAAACCCTAATCTAATTCATACCTTAACGAAATTTGTGTTTACTTAGAAATGCCGAGAGTGACCTGCGGCGGCGCCGAGGAGAAAAACAGATGCGAAGCGATGATGGTGGGTGGCTAGGATGATGCGAAGTGATGGTTTTGGCAGCGAGGATGAGACCAAGAGTGGGAGATCTGAGCGGCGATGAGGATAGCGGTGTTGATGGGTAGTGGGATTACTAAAATAATGGAAAGAAAATTAAGAAATGAGGGTGGGTGGGTGCGACTGCGTTACTGGAAGAATCAAGAATGGAAAGAAAATTAAGAAATGAGGAAAATTATGGTTGTCAAAAAAAAAAGAGGACTGTGATTGTTTTTGTCGGGTCTGGTCCCGATCAGTCCAGCTCCTGACCTGTCGAGACCCGAGACAGGTCGGGTTTGATTTCGTCCCGAAAAAATATGAAATTAAAATTCCAATCCTCATTTTGGAAAAAAACCTAGGTCTGGGATCGAATTTTTCTCGGATCTTTTTAACAGCCTTATGTGTACCTGAACGAAGCTAAGAGGACACACGATCATTTCTACTTGAAGAAACCAAAGCCAATAATTGTTTACAAACAATTAATAGAGCAGAAGCAATTACAAAACAATTCCCATGATGTAAAGAAGTTGGGCCAAGAAAATCAGTTTAAAGAAAAGAACATCCCGAGTAAGCAACCTGCTATAGATTTCAGATTATAAGGTATTCCCTCCGGTTCTAAATAAACGTCATTTTAGAATTTACTTTTACGGTAATTTTTATTTGTATTTTTAGTGTTAAATTTACTGAATATTGGGATGTGAGAAAGTCATTTATTTAAAACCAGAAAGAGTATCACATTGGAAACTACAAACAAAATTAAGCTGAAAAATCAAGTGACAGTCGTTTAAGTCATTATAAACCTATTATTGTATTGTTCTCACCTTCAAATCTGATAATTGCAACGCAAATCATTTCTTGCTTGTTAGGATAAAAAATCAGTGTTTTTTGATATGTGGAGTTGGAACTTTTTAAAATTTAATATTAAAATATTAGAGATAACGGCAATTAGGTACAATAAAGAACTCGAGCGATTAACGGATATATAACATTAGAAATTAAAATAAACAAAAATTGTCGTTAGGGATTAATTAAAATGAAAATAATAACGTTATGAATCTCGTGGTACTAAAACCATTAGTTTTCCTATCAAAGAAATAAAAGTATCAGAAGATTGTTTAATTGATCCGTTATACATATATATTTGACTAAATTAAAATATCCAAAATATTTTATATTTATATAGGATGTTTGGTATTTTTACATTAATTAAGTATGAATGATCGTCTAGTATTTTCAATCAAATGAAAGATTCTAAGCAAAAACCAAAATCAAATCAAAGAATGGAAAAATACCCATTTAATTTTTCTTAGTTTTAGTTTATTTTTAGAATTATTAAAAATATAAAAGTTTATAAGAAATGTTTATTTTCTATTAAATCAAACGTTGAAATGCTTTGATAAAAGTTTTAAGGAGTTAAAAAAATTGAGAGGTCTTTTACTGTTATCCTTTATCAACCCAAGTCACAGCCAGCACAGCAGCCAGGAGCCAGCGATACTTCCAACAATTTCCATCCCCACATCCAATAATCACACGCTGGCTGCACAGTCCCACTACCTCTACCCTGGTAAAGCCCGCTCTCGTCTTCCATCAGCGCTCCCCCCACCCTCGCTCTCTCTCCGTCCAGTCTCCGTACAACGCACCAAATGGAAAGCCTCGCACTTCAGTCTTCCTCCACCACCACTTCTTTCTCCCCTCTCTTCTCCACCACCCGCGCCGCCACTCTTCTCCACCACCGATCACCAAAACGCCTTTCCCTCTCCCTCTCCCTCTCCCTCTCCCGATCTCGCCCTACCAAACTCACCACGACCTTTCCTTCTCCTTTCCTTCCCTTCTCCAAGAGATGCTTCCTCTTCCCCTCACACGCCACCTCTTCACAAAACGACACCAGCCCATCTCCCCAGACCCCTCCTCCACCTCTGCGAGGTGCCAAACTTATCCCCTTTATTATCTCAATCTCCATTGGCCTAATTCTACGTTTTGCTGTTCCAAAACCAGTCCAAGTCACCTCTCAAGCATGGCAACTCCTTTCCATCTTCGTTTCCACCATCGCCGGCCTTGTGTTAAGCCCGTTACCTGTTGGAGCTTGGGCTTTTCTTGGTCTAACGACTTCAATCATTACCAAGACTCTTACTTTCTCCACTGCTTTTTCTGCCTTCACTAATGAAGTAATTTGGTTAATTGTCATTTCTTTCTTCTTCGCTCGTGGTTTTGTGAAGACTGGACTTGGAGATAGAATTGCAACTTATTTTGTTAAGTGGTTAGGTAAGAGTACTTTAGGATTGTCTTACGGATTGTCCATTAGTGAAGCGCTTATTGCACCCGCAATGCCTAGTACTACTGCCAGAGCTGGTGGGGTGTTCTTGCCTATTATAAAATCTCTGTCTTTATCTGCTGGGAGTATGCCTAATGACCCCTCTTCCAAAAGGCTTGGTGCTTATCTCGTCCAATCACAATTTCAGGTTAGTTGCAATCTGGATTGTGCTGGTTTAGTTATTTATTCAGCCATGTTGTGTTTGTTGTTGGTTGAAGTTTAACATTGTGCTTGTGTGAGAGCTTAGGCATTGGGATTGCTTCTACTAGTCTTGGTTTACGCATTGGGTTTACTTCTCCGTATGAACCAATAAAGAGTTGTTCCTTTGGCATTTAGTTGTTGTTGTTTTTATTAATTTATTTTTATTGCTGTAAAGCCCAACATCTAAGTGTCTGTTTAACTTGTTCTATCTAATTTGAATCTTGGTCTTATTGCCTGCTAAATAATAACTTATCTATTGCGGAAGTGACTCATGTCTTGCTGTTTTCTAATGTTGGACAGTCTGCTGGTAATTCCAGTGCTCTTTTTCTGACTGCAGCAGCTCAAAATTTGCTGTGCCTCAAATTAGCTGAGGAACTTGGGGTGATAATTTCAAGCCCTTGGGTTACTTGGTTCAAGGTATCTAGTTTACCAGCAGTTCTTTCACTTCTAGCCACTCCCTTTGTCTTGTATAAGCTTTATCCTCCTGAAATCAAAGACACTCCTGATGCTCCTGCCATGGCTGCAAAGAAATTGGAGACTATGGGTCAAGTAACAAGGAACGAATGGTATATGGTTGTCACAATGCTTCTTGCAGTTCTTTTATGGATATTCGGGTAAGTTATACTTTTCGTTTCATATCAATTATTCTTGAAGTTACAGGAATATAAATTGTCAACATGCTTTTAGCATAGCATGCATAAATGTTAGGCAATGTGTAAGAATGAGTGTAGACATCAGAATTTTGGAAAATGGAAATAGGCATGATACCTTAAATCTTAAGCTTGTGTGCAGGTGCTCGATAGTAACTTGAAAACTTCCTCTCCGCTTTTGGTTCTCCATCATTGTTGATAGATTTTATTCCTTTTTTTGTGTGTATAATTGCCAACCAATCATCATAATTTTTATGAAAGCCTTAGACAATTGTGGTCCATTGTTTCTTTCAGAATGTCTTACGGGTTTCGATACTGATATTGATAAGTGTTCCTGCAGAGATAAACTTGGAATTCCAAGTGTTGTAGCTGCAATGATTGGTTTGTCAATCCTCCTTGTTCTGGGAGTGCTTGACTGGGATGACTGTCTGAGTGAAAAATCTGCTTGGGATACCTTGGCTTGGTTTTCTGTTCTTGTGGGTATGGCTGGCCAGTTGACAAACCTTGGCATTGTTAACTGGATGTCTAGTTCCGTGGCCCATGGACTTAAATCTCTGTCTTTGAGCTGGCCAGCTGCATTTGGTCTTCTTCAGGCATCTTACTTCTTCAGCCACTACCTATTTGCCAGTCAAACTGGTCACGTAGGTGCTTTATACTCTGCATTCCTGGCAATGCACTTGGCAGCTGGAGTGCCCGGGGTGTTGGCAGCTCTGGCTTTAGCATACAATACGAATCTTTTTGGTGCTATCACACATTATAGCAGTGGTCAAGCAGCTGTGTACTATGGAGGTACGCCTCTTTGCCCTACTTTCTGAAAAGAATTGTGCCTCGTCTATGCAGATTTAACTTCATTTTAAAGAACTTGATCTCCATAGTTTAGTCCATATTTACTCTTCTAATGGTTTATTTTGGACTATCCTTGTATCTTGTAAATGACAAGGAGGATAAAATAACTTTAGAATCACAGTTCATGACCTGTGGAGTTCAAATAATTTTAGGATCCAACTTCTGTTACATTTCTCTCCTCAAATCTATTGGCTACTGTGCATTTTTTGGGGAAAATAGACATTTTCTTCCACACCATTGCTGCTAACGCAGTTCTAATGGAGTTTCACTTGCTTTTTTCTAACAGCTGGTTATGTGGACCTGCCCGATGTATTCAAGATGGGCTTCATAATGGCTCTTGTTAACGCATTCATTTGGGGTGTAGTTGGAACTTTCTGGTGGAAATTCCTGGGTCTCTACTAACTTGTGATTCATGCAACTAACTATTGGGATGATCTTTTTGATGAATTTCTGTTTCAAGGAACAGCTGAGCTCACTTAGAAAGAAATTTTGGAGATTTTATGATTCATCTTCAACTGTTGTTAGTCTGTTTAGCATATGCAGCTTCAATATTGTAATAAATGTTCAATCAAGTGAGAATATTCGATGAAATGGAAACTGAACCCCTCTTTTTTCTTCATGCAACCTTAGTCTTTGAGTAAAAGATTCATAGACGTGATGAGTATTTAAGGAAAGCAGCATGAACTACATATATCAGCCGATTCCTACAACATAGTCAGGTTTGCTTCTTTTTGTCCGGTATGTATTATATGAAAATAACAATCTCCTGTTCTGAGATTTTGCGTATGATTTGTGGGAAAATAGAAAGGAAAAAAAAGAAGAAAATAGGAGGGAATGGTAAATGGAAGAACTTTATGTAGCTCACTGATTCCACTCCAAACCTTGCTAACATTTACTATTTTTATTATTATTATACAAGTGAAACGGGGTTGCTTGTGTGCCCAAAAAATGCAATTAGATATAATCCAGCGTTCTATGAAATCAGACTGATGTGATGATAACCATAAAATTGCCAAGAATGATTAACATAACATTTAAATAACGAATTGATTTCATTGCCTCGGGTTAGCATTCTAGAGATGTACGCTACAGTACAAACGAAAGGTTAACCGCCCAGCCAAGGAAATGTCATGCCAGTAGCCCATAAGAACTTTACCCCGCCGGTGAATATATTTTGGCTCTGTTCTCTACTACAGTCATCAGTCATGCTATTCCGTCAGAGAACTCGTCCATCAAGCTCAGCTTATCCATTATCTCTCTCTCTTGTTTAGCATCTAAGGCATTCTCTAGGTCAAGTAACAACCATCACGCAAACGGCGAGAGAAATGATGCTCAAAATGCAAAATACACGTAATGAAAAGGCCTACTTCGTGGACAAGCATCTACCAGCAATAAATGCTCAAATTAACAAAGCTGACAAGCCAGCAAAAATTACTAGCAGGTCTTCTAGACTTACTGCAAGCTGAATGTTGTGTAACTTGAGACCATAAAATGACAAATTCATGCCTAATCATGTAGCAAACCAATCTGATCATGCATTTACTTAAGTAATTGTTTTTATTTTTGAAGATGTGCTCATTTATACCTATGACGTTGGATGCATGAGTGCATGAATGATGCTAAATCTTCACGATGTGGATGGTCACGACAGAGTAAATGACTGGTAAGGATACACTCCTGATCAGGTTTTTCTGCAAAATTTGAGTGCAGAGAATTTCCCACACTGTCCACAATGGCAGAGGTAGTCATGGATAATTCAATACATAAAATTGGCATTATGGCATCCAACCGAATAACCTCATCTCTGAACATAAGTCTAGCATGAGCTGTAAAAATAAACAGTCAGATTTGATGGAATCATAGATGAATAAGTAAAGCAACAAATGACAGGCCTTGAGCTAGACGTATCAGACTTTCCAGCATGCGCACGGTTGTCCTAGCTGAAAAAAGAAAAACTGTACAGTAAAACTAAAAGCAATAGGATGACAGTTATCAGGATCTAGCAAGAAACATTCGACTGTGGAGGAACCTGCATTATCAGTTGTACATATTCTTTGAAGTTGGTAATAACTTTAACTTTTTCAGCCTCCTTCGTAAGGACTGGCCTGAAATATCCCTTCACAAAATGAATGTACCTGAAATACATTCTAGAGAAGCTGAATATTTTCAACCATCTTTAAACAGAGAGAAAGGTCAGCGAAGACTTTAAAAAATTAGCTTTCAATCACTCATCCTCATCCTTTGTAGTCACAATAAAGTAAAATTAAACATGATTCTTGCTCATTTCACGACAAATGATAAGCCACTTTCAATTTACTACTAAAACCAAATATGATAAATATACCTACGAAGCATAGTGAATGTCCACATGTCAGCTAAACTTTCATCATTACTGCATTTTCCTGATTCTCCCTGCTTCATTTTCATATAAGGTTTTGAATCATTCAACTGCACACTGGCACAACAATTAACTATGTACAATATATTTGTGTCGCTCGTTACCTCTTCAAGTATGTGCGAAGACACAACTAGATCCCATTCAGGATTCTTTGTGTCTACGAGGACCAAAACTATGTCAAATCTGCTCAACAATGGACCCGAGAGTGCCGTGTTGACAGAAAGAGCTAGGCTGAGTTAAGGACAGCTATGCTATGATTCTTAAATGTCTATGCATGTGTGCTATATGAAGAAAGTGAATCGATAAAAGATCTACAGAAAAAGTAAAAGCTTGAAGTGGCAAGAAAATAGATTCAAGAATGCTTTGCACAATTACGTATTAAATTGACCTATGCAAAAGAGGCAAGAGGGAACACTATACAGAGTCGTTATGTGCACAGGCAAACACTAGCTAGCACAATCAGTCACAGTGACTGCAACTTGGTTTTAACTAATTGAAATGAAAGTGATACACTGATCAGGGTCATATTGTCCTTTTGGATTTGTTGCACCAAAAATCACTGTCCTAGTGCTAAGAGTCGTCACAAGACCTGCCTGAACCAAAGATAAAAATCCAGCAAACATAAAGCTTCATGCAAATTAAGATGAGCTAGAAAGGAGCTTGCGAGTGTAGTTCAAATGCAAAGACAAGTTTACGGAAGATGGATGCAGGCAAGCTAGCAGGGAAGGATGCATGTGACTCTCTTGAAGAATTAAGAGTCAGGTAGCAGTAGCAGAAGTCATTGTGTAAATGAAGTTGTAAATAATACAGAAACTTCATTGAAGATTTTACAGATTAAAGTATCAACTACTTAAGCTGCTCAGCTCCACACAAAATGGTCCTTATAGCTGATTGTCTAACTCTGATCTATGTCCAAAATATGTAGACATCAAAGGGCAATCTCTTGTGTGAGCTTATATTGGCAACACATCAAATTGGGAAAAAGACATGACAGGGAAATTTTATTTACATTTGGCAACTCGAGTACAAGACATTTATGAAACAACTTATAAATAAAGAAGCAACCTTGGCAACACTTATCGTCTGCTGCTCCATTGCCTCATGAATTGTTGACCTGTCATGTTCCCTCATGCTGTCAAACAAGAGGTAGTTTAGTTTGACACCAGATACTAATTTGTAACCAGCAATGACCTTTGATGGAAAGTTCTAGCATATGCAAGGGGATGAATATCAAGAAGCTTTCTGAGAGTATTTGTTTAGGATATCAACATAGCATAAGCACATACAGAACTTCTTATCATTATAAATCTTTCACTACACTGACAGTCTTAGATCAGCCTGGGAAATCTATTCAGTCAGATCACTATTCTTCAAACCCAGATTCATTAAAGCAAGTCATTAATTTCCAATTTTCTGCCAGGCCCTAGGATACACATCCGAATGTATAACTGACATTCAGATTAACTTGCCAAAGCCAAAAATAACATGAGTAACTAGTTTTTTAGATAGCCAGTAGCACATCAATAAGTTGTTTTCTTAGCATATAAATGTCCAGAATTGCTGAAATAAAAATCATACTTTGTCAAAACTGGGGCCGATTAACTACAGTCAAAAGAAGAGTGGTTCAGTACAATTATTTGAAGAAATACCTATCAAATTCATCTATGCAACAAACCCCTCCATCTGCAAGAACCAGTGCTCCAGCTTCCAGCATCCACTCCCCTACGTATATCAGAATTAGTAATGCGTTCAACTAAGACTGTGCAATTGCTTTCTGAAAAAAGGTGCAATAAAAGTTCATGGACAACAAGCAGTGTTCTTCATAAGAATGATAAAGGTACTAAGCATCGTTCTTATGTGAATGTGCTTGCTGAACTGTTTCTAGATACCATGCTGTTAGTATAGTTTAGTTCAAAGTGATAAAGAAAAACCTCCATCCTTAACTGCAGTGACAGTTAACCCAGCACTGGTGCTTCCCAATCCAGTAGTGATAACAGATCGGTTGCTCAATTTTGCAGCAAATTTTAAGAACTGAGACTTGCCAGTACCTGTGAGATTGATCTCATATTTTTAGCACATTATTACTGATTTATCATGCATGCTAGTGTCCAAAACATTTATTGACAATTGGAGAAATTTTGAAACCACAATTCGAATAGTGACAATACCGAACAATCTACAAAAGACAAAAAATGGAGGCAAGTCAGCAGGGAATATGAATGCCAGTCAATTCCTAGCTATGCAAATAATAGGATTCTTTGCATGTCAAAAGTTAAAACAAATGTGTACAAGTCAACCTTGTAAGTACATGCCATAAACCACTATGCATTTCTCTTTGCTGTGCTCAAAGTGAAATGAGCACATAAGCTTAGCGGCTCTGTGGAGAAGCTTTTTCTTTTTATTCTTTGAACAGACCAGCTATTTAGAACTAAAGTCCACTCATGCTCTACCAAAGTAACCCTGTTAATGGCGATGGAACCAAAGTGATGAGATGAAACTCCATCTTAAATTAGACTAAAATAAGTTGATTTCATTTAATGAAACCAGCATGCTAGGAACATTAAGAGGGGCAAAAAGCACTGACCTGGATCACCAACCAAAAGCAAATGAGATTCTCCTCGAATCTTTGTGCCAGAAGCATCAACATGTTGCACTCCTCCAATGAGTGTTAACGCAACTAAGTTAAAACAGCAGACAAAAAAGCCAACGTTACAAAGTATATGATGAAAACCACGTGGTGCAGGGAAGAGAAGCATTTTTTAACTTTAGATGGCACCAAAGTGTGCAGAAAAATCTAAGACTTAGAAATGTAAATCAAAGTGATCTTCTCAACGAGAAGAATAATTGAAAAAAAAAATGAAATGGCAGCGTACCAGCAAGCTTCACAGTGAAGAGTCCAAACACTTGTGGGCAAATTCCTCGTAGAATGTCATTTCTCCCTGTTTGCCAAAACTATCTTGAAGTTGCAATAAAAAAAGTTTATTGTATCTAAAGCATTTAGATACAGCAATAGAAGAAAAAAACAACATATTTCACTAATTTGACCTTTTAAAGGAGTATCTTTGAAGTCTGACCAAAACTGCTTGAATTGCATGATAACATCTTTGGGGATGTCAAGATCTGACTTCACTTCATTAGTTCTTCTAAAAAACAAAATTTATATTTAAGAGATAAATAAAAAATAAAATAAAAATGTAGGAAGGTTGTATTAAACCCTTGTGTGGTTATGGTGAACATATGGAAATCAAAGATATAAAAAGATAACATTGAGTCAAGAATCAACAGAAGAAGAAAGAATGAGAAAAATTTTACAGAGGCTGGAGATTCAGGAGACACTCTCCGAAAGTAAGCGTTCAAATGTAATTAAAAGCCTAGCGAACTCAAGGGCTTAGGGTCATCACTAGGATGTTGCATAATGCCTATTCTGTAAAAAATCCATGGATGCACTAGATTAAAACTTATAACGATCTGATTTCATAGTGGATACCGCCGTGGACAAAATAATGAAAGAATAAGACTGAAACTTAAAAGAACAATCTGATTTACCTCACATGATTAGCGACAAATATAGGATCAAGATCACAGCGCACCTCTTTTGAATCAGGAGCCCACTTTGCAGTCAAGATCCCAGTAACAATGACATCATCTACAGAGAATATTCATAGTATTCTTCCACAGTTAGTGAAAATAGAATGTCCCTTTGGCTTAGTTAAGGCTGTTTCCTAGTCAACGTATGTGCGTTTTATCAACAGCTTTGAAAATTGAGATTAAACCCATTGAAATGGTGGTGCACCCTGGTAAGAGAAGGTTACCCAGGCATTTTCCTGGCTTGCAGCCGAAGGGTCCAGGTCAGGTGTCCCACATAATAAAAGAAGAAAAAAGATCCATGCTTTATTTGAATGTTTTCTACAATCCTGTTATATGACATTGCCAGATTTAGAACGACTGAAAAAAGATATTCCTAGAAAGTTACCTCCAGCTTTAACTATGTCAACAAGATCATCCTGTAGAATGACTGCAATTGAACGAGGAATGACCCCAACACTCAAGACTTGTGTGCTTTCCTGAATTTTGATTTCCTGATAATCATGATGCGGAGCAGTTTGGCCTACTCTATCAAAGCTAGTGCCTTCACAGTGTTTAGACCTCTGTTGTGGGAACAGTGGAGTAAGGGATTGGAAATGCAATATATGCACTAAAAGGCAATACATCAAGAGAGAAGAAGAGGCTAATGCTTAGTATTGAAATATGTCTAGGAGATTGCATGAACAAACCACTAGTCCCAGAATAGGTACAACCAAAAATAGACAAGTACTCTACAAGTCGCAATTTTCTGACCTTTATGTCATTGGCGGTCAGGAAGCAGAACCATGACATCAAATAAAATTTAGCAAAACACTAAAACCTACTTAAGCACAAATTGTCATCTGAATGCTGCAAACTACATCCTACACCTCATTGAAACCTAATGAATTTAAAAAAGGAAAACGCAAGCTAATATCTGATGACCTGATGAAAATCTACACTACATTCGACACACCTGAGAGGGGCAAAATAATGGTAGTATGATGGAGTTTCTGCTTTCCAGCTCCGGGTAAAGTGGGAACCTGCATGCAACCATTACTGACTTAATCAGTGGCGTAGAATTATGCTCATAGAAATTTTAAATGAATAAAGGCATATGTGCATGTCTGCTATGGATTTCATCAATATAAAACTCACTCATGTTTGCATTTCCGACACCGATACATCCTCTCTCCTTCATACATCTTTATTGCACCAGACCTCATTACTGTCCCTTTAAGAGTCAGAAGAATTCCTTGGTGCTTCACTCTCAGACGCCCAATGCTTGGAAAAGTCTCTATAAGGTAACGTAAAAACACAACAGATGAATAAATATCCAAAGGACAAAAAAAGAGATACCAGCAGACACAAGAAAATGGAAAAGAAACAAACCAGGGCACTCTAGCGGAGATCCACTAATATTAACATGAACATGAATGAATTTCTTCTCAAGCCCATTCTGGCCAGTAATCAAATTCTTGAGAACAATTTTCTATCAACATAGAACACCCCTTTCAGTACGTTATCTCAATAATCATTTATAAATTATCAATGCAAAATTTAGCACAAAAAGACAATATACAACATGAGCACTACGCAAACCACATCAAGTACTTCAAGAATCACTTGATAACATATTAAGGCATCCTCACATCACATCACATCACATCACACACTAATCTGCTAATTTCAGTGTAAAAAATCAACACACAAATCTCACGAAATTTCACTTGGGTGATAAAGGCACATCAGCATAAGTACTTGGTTGTTTATTAATCAAAATTTCCACGTACATGAGCCCACAAAGCAGCCAGGTCGAGAAGGCGCAAGTATTTCGTTGGTTGAGAGAAAACAAGACGGGATATAGACGGGTCTTCGTCCATGAGCTCTGCAAAGCTGAAAGAAAGTGAATGAAGAAATAAAAGAGGAGATATGCAGTTATATAAAGTCGGGGTTTAATTAGGGCTATAAGAGTACATACTCGATGTAAATAGAGTAATGAAGGTTGGGGTCGGAAGCGAGGACGATGGAGCGGAGCTGTGGAGAGTGGTAGCGTATGAGAAACTCAGCAAGGAGCTTCACTTGATTTGTTTGATGATCCTCCGGGTCATTGCAGCCCATTGCCGATCCGCTGAGATTACAGGAAAAGTGGGGAATGTTGGAGATTGACAGATTGTAACAGAAAATGTAGAGGTTTTAAGCGGGAAGGGAAGGGTGTTGTATATAATTGCAGCGGTCTGGCTCAAGGAAGCACTAGGGCACTCGGACCGCCGAGGCCCATTATTTTCTTCCCCATTTTCCAGACTCGAGTTCATCCGAGCCCAATCGTTGTTATAAAATCAACAGCATTATTAAACTATAGTAAGTAACCAACATAAATTCGAACATACTTGTCTTAAATTATTATATTTTCTTATTCTATAATAGAAAAAGGGAAGTGAGCCTGAAGACGAGATCTTTTATTTTCAAGCGATACATATATTAATATTTTTATTAATTTTTATATTAAAAATATATGTATCATTTTCATATTCACTTACTAGTTATTTATTTAAGTAAAAATAATAATGTAATTTAATTAAAAATAGATAAATCCCAATCATATCTTGACACATCAGTTAGTACAATTTTATTACTAAAATAGTTAATATCCTAAGTATTGCTCAATTTTCAAATGTAGTTTCTTTTTGTTTAATTTATATATAATACAATATAAAATTGATACAAAAGAAACCATGAGAATTTTACATATCATCCTGTTTAAAAATGTATGTGGACAATTGTAATTATTAAATAAAAAATTAAATAGATAATTATAATAATATTAATTAATGACCATAATGGGTGTCGAAATCGTAAAAAATAAATACAATTTAACATTATTTATAAAAAATTGTAAATAATGGTAAAATGTTTGATTCACAAAATTGATAGACTTATAACAAAACAAAACCATATGTGAACAAGATATAAAAATAATCAATGGAGAATTTTGGTAGTAGTCTAGAAAACATTCTTGGCCAAGAAATAAATTTATAAATAGGAAATAATGAGAACAAAATAAAGCAAAAGTGAGATTTGTGATAAACAAACGTACAAGAGATTCTCAGTAAATGCCAATATAAATTATGATTCATAAGCATTTGATTATTGGCGCTGAGATATTCATTTCTAAATTACATAGTTGCAATAAAATCCTAAAAACTCCTACTTTTTTCTTGTTTCAAATTACTTAAGGCTTTCTTAGTTATTCAATCCTAACTATCTAAAACCTTACTGGTTAAAAAGTTTACTAAGATGTTTGATATTGGCATGGGGAATACAACTCTTAACCAAGACACCTCATTTCTTAAGCGGGTGCTCACTCAATTTACTCACTCTCATAGAATCAAAGTTGATCTAGACTTCCTTAACTAAGACACCTCGTTTATCAAACGAGGTTTTAATTAAGTCACTCACTCTTTCTAGTATCGAAGTTTGGTTTAGGTGTTTACTTTATTCTTCAAATCTTGTTTGTTGTTTACCCAAAACTTACAAGACTCACAATGATTATTCAATTTAAAAATTTAAATTGACCAGATTTAAATATGAAATGAACAATACTGACAAGTAATTAGAGAGTTTGTAAAAATGCAAATATATAAATGATTAAAGACAATTAGATCTCACAAATGTATAGAATCATAAACTTAATTATTTTTTAGGAGGAATAGAGAAACTTAGACTAATCTGACTAACATTGAACTTGGTAAAATGAAATGGTTGAATAATTGAAAAATGAGATTATTCAGGAATACACATTGACTGCTAAGATTACGCATTGAATTTCTGATAGTGGATCCATAATCAAAAAAGTGTTTGTGATTGTTCCAGAAGAAATGAAACAAAAGATACGGTAGAGCTATGAAAATTAAAAACATAAAATTAAATTGCTATCAAATACACAATGTTTTAAGAAGTTGCTATCAAAGTGATTTTAAAGATTTGTATAAAAATTATTTAAAAACACGGTAATATTATTATTAGAGAGAACAAAACTTTTACACTATATTTATTTAAATAAAAATAAAACCTAGTCTAATAAAAGAATGGTTATACCCTACGAATGGTTATACCCTACACATTTCTTGCCACAACCAAAAATAAAACTATTATTATTAAAAAAATGTTTATAATATTCAGAAAAAGATGGTATCATATTTTCCAACATTAATTCGTAAGAGTACTTTTACTCAAGAAAAGTAATAGTATTAAAAAATTAATATTTCCAGCATTATCCATCCTTTTATTGGATAAAAAAAATTATGTTTTCCCATCATCCACCTCAAAGACCTCACCAACACCCCCACACTAACGAGAAAACTATTATAGAAATTGGTAATTTAAAAACTATTTTCAATTTCAATTTTTCACCCTCACACCCACCGCCACCTAAAAATACACGTTTATTATTTGTTTCTGTTTCCTCATTTCCCATTTCCCACCCTTGCCTAGGTGAAATTAGGCTCCCAAACCAGCATTCTCTGTCCAGACCGTTTTACTTTTGTGCAACTGGGCCATCTCCACAGTGGTAGACACCTGGTATGGGAACTTCTCCAATCTCCACCACTGGTATGGACTAACCTTAACGAAAAAACAAAACCAGGTATGGGAACTCCAATAATGCACATTTCATTACAATCCCAATTGCAAAAAATCCACCACTGATACTCGAAAACATCATTGTTAATTTGTCTGTGGGTTGGGAGGAGCAAATAAGTTCTGTGGGCTGTATTTGTCTGCAGTCTGCATGCCGCGCTCATCTCACGGTAAAGTAGCTTCAGCCATAGGGGCTATACCGAGTTGCCATTCTATATCTCATGACCTTCCTGCACCACATAGGAAAAAAGGCTGTAGTTACATCAAGCTCCTGATTAACAAGAGGGCAAGAGCAGTCAGTAGAAAGTATTAAAAGCTCCTGCACGAAGTGTACAAGAAAAGTAATAGAATTTTACTTAAGCATACCCATATCCATAGGGAGAGAGGTAATAAGGAGTTACAGGTATGCCCCTGGGTGGAAATCCCATGTATGGGTTGGCTCGACGAGGACGGAACTGTTTCATCCCAGGCACATTGGTTCGCTTGGCAGTTACCTGGAAAAAAAACACAAATTGAAAATACAATAAGTTGGAAAGACAGTTTCAGCAGGTAAATATACCAATGGAAAAGGAATGGAACCTGACATCCTATGGGTTAAGTTAACTGAAATGAGCATTTGGTTACGGAAATAAATTGCTTTACCTTCAATTGGCGGCCATGTAAGTCAGATTCATTCAGAAGGAGAGCCTCACGCACAGCCTCTTGTTCAAGAAATTCCACATAAGCATAACCCTTTGGTTGACCATACTTATCAGAACGAATAGTGACCCTATTAACAGTCCCGCATGCCTGGAAATGCTGCTGTACTTCCTCAGGGGTGCATGAATAGTCCACCTGTTACCAAGTTACATCCCAAAAAATTATTTGAGGACAAAAAAATTATTTGAGGACAAGAATGAGGAAGAAATGCATAGGCCAACAATCACATAAAGACACTGCATAGAATTCACCAATTATCTCTTTGAGTAGACAAGAGTGCTACTACGATGGGCACCTGTTAGTGAACCCTCATGTTGCACCACATTTCATTCATGTTCACAGTTAAAAAGAAAACAATAATCTCCCAGTGCAATTAAGGAGTCACCACTTGGTAAAACTTAAAACAGAAAGAGCCATAAGGTGCCATAAATAGACAATCAACTATGCGAAAATAGCTAGATACAGCAGGTATATGGAAACCATTGCAGCTATCTTGCAAAATGAACCTATTTCATTCATTTCAATATCGATAATAAATTGGGATAAACAGAAAAGGAGATCAAAGACCTCACCATAGCCACAAAAATGGCCATATGTTCCTTGATCATTAACCACCACGACATGCAGCACTCTGGTTCTAGATATCATTAGACTTCACTCTTTATCCATGCTACTCCTTTTTCCTGATTAATCAGACTCAAGAATCGTAAAATATCTTTCTTTCCCCATCCGCCCCACCCATCCAAGAAAATCACTCAAGTTTATATCAACCAACACTCCTTTGATCCTGAACAGTAGCTCCATCTTCCTTTTCTATGAAGATGGCCAGGAAGTCTTACTAACTCTCTCTTTTAATTTTCCATTTTATCCTCTAGGCTTTTTTTTAATTCAAAAGCCTCCAAATTTCTTCTTCCAATTTTTTTCTCATTTTTGCCCCTCAAAACAATTATATACAAAATGGATACATGAAAACATAAACACCTTTCACCAATCCCAAAAACTTAACCACAAACTTGAAGAATGATTCCTCACCTGTGACTAGTCAAACAAGAAGTCAAAGCAAGATTTCAAAATAACAACAAACACACTTTGGTTAACATGCCCTTGCGTGCACCCCCTTTATGTATCCGAAAGATACTTACTTTACCCTAAAATCTCACAATTTAAACCATACAAAATATGCATATTACTCAGAATCATACAACTGCTTATCATCATTGACAAACCCACTGATTTTGCAACAACTTAATTTGATTGCAACTTAAACCTATAGCTGCAGGCCTTTCATCTAACGAGTAAATATGCCTAAAATCCATCAAGTCGAAGCAAGCAGAGACTAGATGTTAAAATTGGGGATGGTTCAAAGATGCTCCCTATAGCCAAAAGAATCAATTCAGAGCTCTTTTGATGCAATCAAAGGTATAATTTGAGGTGATAGAGCATCGGTCTTAAGCTTATTGGTGCTAATTGAAGTTTGTTTTAGCACAAAACCGCAACCATTTAGAGCTTTCAAAGTCCTTGCAATAAAGTATAAAAAGTATCAATTCGCGCTTTTTAAGGGTTACCACCATCAAGATTGAAGTTTTTTCACTTCAAAAACACATCCAAGAGCAAAGCAAATGTCCTTTGAGATAAAGACGCGGTTCACTCACATTGCCAATGAAAATCGACCGAGAATCCACTTCCTCTCTGTTAGCTTGCGACACGCCAGCAGCAGCACCAGGATCTAACCTCCTCGTAAGCCAAAATCAATCATTCAATAAATGACCAAATTTCAGACGCTTAGTGCATGCCATTATATATATGTGTGTGTGTTATATTTATAGGGATGATTAACTGATGATGACCTTGCACAGAACCCATTTCTTTTTCAACTTTGGCTTGCATCTCGCGAAGAGCAGCTGCTTCGTCTTCCATCTCTTGTAACCGCTTCTTCATTTCGTCCAGCTCCTGCGGAAAAAGAAGAAAATTAGGGTTTTACAGGTTAAATTTTTTGGACATAATTATTTATTTGGTAAGGAAATAAAGCAAAGAAAAGAGGAATATGGAGAAGGATGAAGGAAATGATACTGCGTCTGGATGGGTATCAGCAGCTGCCATGTCCACGTCGTCTCCTTCCATTGTCTCAAGTTTTGGATGTGACTGTGGTCGAAATGTTCAAGTAATCGAGAGCTCACTGGCTTTGGTGCTCCCCAAACAAATTTTTTCTTTGGTGTGTGGCTAAAATGAAAGTAGCCCCTTAACTTAAATTAAATGCAAAGAAGTCCCTAACAAGAAAAACCCACTCGCATTGACTTTTTGGTTTTTTTTTTAGCAATTATCGAAACCGTCAAAAATAAAATACTATAATTCACCATGCAATAATTAATTAAAACAGTAGTAAATGGCAAAAAAATCGAACACAGGAATTTTAGGACAATAATAATTTCTTTATATGACCAAAGTTGTAACGGTGGTAAAAACCAATGAATGAGATATTGTTCACGATTAACTAAAAACGCAAAAAGAAACAAGAACAGTAAATAAGCAATTTGATGATTGGACTCAGTGATTAACGAATTCTCTGTAAAGACTCAATTCTAGGCCATAATTCAGTAGTTGATCATTGATGCAAGTGTTTTCAAAACTAAATTCATAGAAAAGCTATAGAAGTCAGCGGTACTCTGAACCTCCTGCTCTCCTTTTACCTAAGATTCCTAAGGCGGTACTCTTACTAAGATCCCTAACCTATCAATAACTTTAAGGCGGTACTCCTAATAAAGTTTAATTGAAAGGTTGATTAAACACGGGGAGAGATCTTTCCCAATTTAGAAGAGAATTTCTTCTACTCCTATAAATCGGATTTCACATTTTTTCTAATTAGCTCACAAACCAATTAGCCGCCTTCGTATTCCCCTCAACAATGTAGACTCCAATATTTTAAGGAAAGACTGTAATCATTTATATTTAAAATCAAGTTAGCTACTCTGAATCAAAACATGAATAAATTGACATTTAATAAAAAAAAGAAAAAATATGAATTTTGGAATTTATAAAACTTAATTTGATCTCACAACAGATGAATCATGACCCTAGAGTCTTTACCAAGAATAGAGGAATTAGCTATAATCAAAACAATAAAATAAATATGCATGAATTATTTAAAGAAGATGAAGAAATAAATAAAATATGATAAAAAATGAAACAATAGTAGAACAAAGGTGAGAAAGAAGAGACAGCCACCTCTTTTGCCCAGCTAGGTTTTTAATAAAATCCTAATCCAACTGCAACTCCTACAATATTGGATAAATCTAATTTAAAAAGATTTAAAAGCCTTAATATCTTAAACTAGTTCAAAATAGATTTTTAAGAAGTCTAATAAGATTGGAGTTCTGCAAAATATGTCTTTTGGAAGAAGGATGCACATGCGCGCATCTTCAAGTGTGCGGCCCAAGTCCAGGCCCAAGTGACTGGTCTTGTCCCGTTTGACTTTTTTTTTGGCTCTTTAAAGCAGATTTGGCTGACTCTTCCCTTCCCTAGGTTGGGGAAAGAGTCTTGCTATTCTTTTAACCTTCCACCATCTTCATGCTATTTGTGGTGTTTTTTGAGTTTCTTTTCAATGATTTGACTCTACGACTTACTGTCTGCAAAAAGGAATGAAAAATACCTAAAATCAACAGAATCATCATCCAAAATAACAAAAAAGGATGATAATTAATTCAACATTTAGCACTTAATTATTGGTCAAATGTCAATTAGCGGTGGCGAAGGCGCCCTTAATATCATAATATGCCCAATAACTACCTAACTTAATTATAAATAGAGAAAATATCATTTAACACTCAATTTTTCTCTCTTATAATTTAGAACATTTAGCTCGTTCGATTAGTTAGTAAGATTCAAGAATGGTTACGGAAAGAAACAAACAAGCTCTCAATTTTTCCTATCGAGTTTATGATCTCGATCTTTCAGCCTGGGTGGCAGGGGTTTTCCTCATCATATCAGTGGCTTCAAGTAAGTATTTTTGTTTTATTTATTTGAATTTTGATTTTTGGATTTCAATTCCCATTAGATCTCTTCTGATTTTATCATACTTTTTTAAATTTATTTCCGATTGCAATTCAATTGCAAGTAGATTATTGGTTTTTGCTTAGGACTTATCCGATTAGGTGTCTTGTAGGATTTGTTTCCAATCTTTTTAAAATTTTAAGGGTCGTAGCCTGTGTTTTAGTTAAGAGTTTTCAATTTCATTCCACCTATCCTACTCACTTTTCAATTCCTCTCTGTAACTCCTGTGCCTATATGTGCATGTCTTCATACCACGCCCTTCGCCTACAACAACTACTCTACCAATTAATTACTACATGGTCGTGTGGTAATTTTACCTTTTTCCTGTCCCTTTGCCAAATTTTTACACGCTTCCTTCTTAAGAGAATCGATCAAAATCTAGAATTCCCCTTGGAGTGGATAGGTAGGACAATTAAGTTGATCAACAGCTCCGAGTCGGTGAACAGTCCGATGATGATGGAGGTTTCTGATGACTCGGTGCAGGAGGTTAAAGGTGAGCCCTTAGTGGATAAGATCATGAAAGTAATTAAGAAAGTGGTTATAGATGGTGGTTTAGTGGCCCATGTTCAGGAGAGTGGGCAATCTTTAACTGCCTTTGAAAATAAATTCTCTCTGGTTGTTAAGGATTTCCTGAGTAGTGGACGAAAGGTAGGGGATGAGGAAATAATGGTGACAGGTGGGCTAGGTAGTGGGGTAGGACGGATGCAACCGATTGAAAGTGGGTTAAGTTTTTGGCTTGGACAGAGGCACCGAGTGAAGGTGGGCCGCGTGTGAGGCTGTTGGGGGAGAGGGCAAGCGGGCCTTGGGCCCAAGATGGAAGAGCCGTGTTGGTTGCAGGAAGTAGAGGTGACGTGGAGCGTGGCAGGTTGCAGCCAACGCGTTTTGGCGAGAATGTTATTGGCACGGGCCTGAGCTTGGGACAGGCTAGCGGAATGGGCCTGGCAGCGGGCCAAGCAGTTGGACAACTTGTCCAAGGGAGCGGGCTGGGCCAAGGCTACTTACATATGGCAACCTTGAGTGGTGATGATTCGGACCAGCCAGTCCATAGCAAAAGAGAGGGCAGTGATATCCCTCGTTGTGGATTTAAATTGAAGAGAGTAATGGAAGACAGGGAGGATGCAACTCTTGGGGATCTCGCTTTCACTTTGCACAAGAGGAGAATAGTGCATTAGGAGGAGGGTAAAGTTACTAGTCCGGCGGCGGTTGCGGAGCAACCCCGCCTAGAGCCATGAGTCTCCTATTTTGGAACTGCCGGGGGCTTGGGAACCTTCAGGCGAGTGCTAACTTTTCGAAGTTATTAGGATTAGAGCTCCCGAATTTATTTTTTCTATCTGAAACAAAACTGTACGCGCACGAATTTCAAAAGTTTAAGAATAAATGGCCTTTTCCTTATGTTCTTGTTGTTGACTGTGAGGGTGACACTAGGAGAGGAGGATTGGCCTTGTTGTGTAGAGATGATATTTCCGTTAATGTCCTGCGCAGTGATGCCCATTGTCTTGATATTGAACTATTGAATGGCCTGGCTAACAGCCCCCCTTGGAGATTTACTGGCCTCTATGGGTGGCCAAATAGGGCTGATAAACACAAGACATGGGATATGATTAGAAGTCTGAGGGATAAGAGTTCACTCCCATGGCTCTGTGTCGGGGACTTTAATGAAGTTATGTGGGGACACGAGAAACTAGGTGGTATGGAAAGACAGTTCAATGATATGGATGCATTTCAATGCGCACTAGACTATTGTGATCTTATAGACCTAGGTTTTTCGGGGCCAAAACTTACCTGGTGTAATAATCAAAGGGGTAATGACACTATCATGGAGAGACTGGATAGAGGGACGGCGAATGAGCAGTGGATGAATTACTTTCCCGAAGCCACTGTTAGACACCTCCCCCACTTCGGATCTGATCATTGCCCTATTCTAATTCAGTTGTCCCCTAGAGTTTACAGACCGTCGAGAGGGAAAGTGTTTCAGTTCGAGGCGGCATGGCTGAGGGAAGAGTCTTGTTTCGACTTTATTAAAGAGATGTGGTGTAAGGGAGAGCTCCAGGAGAATGGAGACTCATTAGATAAACGCTTAGTGCGTTGCGGGGTAGAGTTGTCGCGTTGGAGCAAGGAGGTTTTTGGTAACGTGCATAGATCCATTGTTCGCAAAAGAGAGCAGTTGGGATGGCTCCAGAATCAACCGGTCTCAGACTCCACCCTCGATGAGATTGAGAATGTTGGAAAGGAAGTTGAGGAACTCATCCAACGAGAGGAGGTGATGTGGAAACAACGGTCACGAGTCTTGTGGCTTGAAGAGGGAGATAGGAACACAAAATTCTTCCATGCCCGAGCTTCGCAACGTAAGAAGAAGAATACAATTGAGAAAATTAAAGATGAGGCGGGTAGGTGGAGGGAGTCTCGAGAGGAAGTAGAGGGGATATTCCTAGAATATTATAAGTCTCTTTTCTCTTCTGGAGGAAGTAACATGTCCTCAACTGTCCTACAAACCATTAACCCCCGTGTTTCCCATTCTATGAATTTCAACCTTGATCGGGTTTTCACAAAAGATGAAGTTTTTAAAGCTTTTAAGCAGATGCATCCTACGAAGGCCCCCGGGCCGGACGGAATGCCTCTGTTATTTTTTCAAAAATTTTGGTTTTTTTTAGAAACTCCTGTTTGCAAAGCTGTTCTTGGAATCTTGAATGATGGGGAAGACCCTAGCTACCTCAACCATACCTTTATCACCATTATTCCTAAAGTAGCAAACCCCTCACTTTGCTCCCAGTTTCGCCCAATAAGCTTGTGTAATGTCGTCTTCAAGCTGATAACTAAGGTTCTTGCGAATCGCCTGAAACAAATCCTGCCAAACATAGTATCAGAGAATCAAAGTGCTTTCATTCCCGACAGACTTGTTACAGATAATGCCCTGATTGCCCAGGAGATTTTCCATGGGATGAATACTAAGAGCTCTGAACCAGGATGGATGAGCGTCAAGTTGGATATGAGTAAGGCCTACGATAGAGTTGAGTGGAATTGTTTGGAGGCGATCATGTCCCGTATGGGGTTCTCATCTCGTTGGACATTGCTGGTCATGTGTTGCGTTACATCGGTCTCATATGCCATCCTCCTAAACGGAACACTTAGTCCTACGTTCTTCCCAGAAAGGGGCCTTCGGCAGGGGGATCCTCTGTCCCCTTATTTGTTCCTTCTATGCGCAGAGGGCCTCTCGGCGATGCTCCAAGCTGGATCTTCGGCTAACATGATTCATGGTTACAAGATCTGTCGAGGTAGCCCAGAGGTCAGCCACTTGTTCTATGCGGACGATAGTCTCATCTTTGCAAAGGCAAATGAGGATGAGGCAGGGGTCATTAGTTCAATTTTGAAGGAATATGAGGAGGCCTCTGGTCAGAAGGTCAATTTGGATAAATCGGTGGTATGTTTCAGCAAGAATGTAGGCCAAGATGCTAGAACACGAGTTACAGGGCGACTAGGAATGGTGGGAACGGATTCTCATGAGAAGTATTTAGGGCTTCCAGTCTCTTTTGGTCGAGCTAAGAAAGGTATGTTCGTATCGATTCGAGATAGGGTCTGCAAGAGACTAGGGGGGTGGAAGGAGAAGAAATTATCCCAGGCAGGGAGGGAAGTATTGATTAAATTGGTCATCCAATCCATCCCAATATTTATGATGAGCTGCTTTGAAATCCCAATCTCCACATGTGAAGAGCTAGAGAAGGCTACTAGAAGATTCTGGTGGGGAGGGAGGGGGAACGCGGATGAACGCAAGATGCACTGGGTTTCTTGGGATAAGTTATGTAGACCTAAGGAGGTGGGAGGCTTGGGTTTTAGGAAAGTTCGGGATTTCAATCTAGCCCTGCTTGCTAAGCAAGGTTGGCGCTTACATAAACACCCGAACTCTTTGCTCTCCCAGATCTAGAAAGCTAGATATTACCCCCACTCAGACTTCCTAGAGGCGGGGGTGGGATATCGCCCTAGTTATGTTTGGCGGAGCATACTGGCTGGGAGAGAGGTCCTGCAGAAAGGTTGCTTCTGGCGGGTGGGGAATGGGGAGCGGATACGGATTTGGAAGGTTCCATGGCTCCCATCGGTTGTAAACGGTATGATCTCAGCGCCGGTGTCGGTTCTGGCCGAGGAGGCAACAGTCGCTGAGCTAATTGACCGGGATCGGCGGTGTTGGAAAACTGACCTTGTGGAGCAACTCTTTCTACCGCAAGAAGTATCGGAAATATTAAGCCTACCGCTTAGTAGGGATGAGGTGAATGATACTCTAGTATGGAGGGGCACTACAAATGGGAGGTATTCTGTCCGTAGTGGGTACCATAGTCTAATGTCGATGACTACCCAGGATGATCAGGGCTCGACTAGAGGTTGGTGGAAATATCTATGGGGTTTAACTCTCCCTCCAAAGTTTAAAAACTTCATGTGGAGGCTGGGTAATGGATCCCTTCCGACCAGAGTAAACCTGAGAAGGAGAGGATTAATGGTGGATCCAGTGTGCCCCTGTTGTAACGAGGAAGTTGAGTCAACTTCACATTTGTTGTTGTCTTGTCCTTTCACGGCTGGGGTGTGGGCGAAATTTGACTTTTGGGGTAGAGTTCCAGGGCTTCAAGGAGATAATTGGGTTGAGTGACTAGCAGCAACCAGGGCGTCTTTGGACGAGTCGAATCTCGAAAAATTGATCTCTACCATTTGGTCGTTGTGGACTTCAAGGAACAACAGGATTTTCTGCCAACGTGACGAATCAACCCAGGATGTGGTCATTAGGGGAGGGAAGTTGTTGACAGATTTTAAGGAGGCTTGGCGTCCGCCACAGAAGTCTTCTTCCCCTGCATGCCAACACATCGATCCGAAGTGGTTGCCTCCCCCACCAGGGGTGGTAAAGGTCAACAGAGATGCAGCCATCGGGAGTTCGGGGATTGGCCTGGGTTTCATAGCTCGAGACGGAAGGGGTGGGCCGATCTTCTCAGGGGCTATTTTTCTCCCTCACAAGACCGACGCGCCAACAGCGGAGGCTCTAGCGCTTAGAGATGCTATTACGCAGGCTAGGCAATGGGGGTATGAAAGGGTCATCATTGAGTCGGACTGCCTGCAGAACATCTTGGCCCTGACCAACGGATAGGTCCCTGTAAACTATACGGGCTTGGTACTAGAGGAAGTGGCACGGATGACGTCTACGTTTCGCAGTTGCTCCTTTATGCACACAAAGCGGACCACGAATGTTCCCGCACATGAGTTGAGCCAATTAGCTTTGATTTCCGGTTTAGGAAATGTATAGATAGGGGAATACCCCGAGGCGATCGCGCCTTTTGTACTTGCAGATTTAAATTAATCCAATTATATCTTCCCTTAAAAAACATTTAGCTCGTTCGAAAATGATATCCAACTATTTTTCTGTTAATTAAATTAGCACCTAGATTTTAGGTCGTTCCTCGCCTCGTGCACCCAACTTTTTAACAAACATTGCTTGATGCTATCAATCTTCCTATTAACTCACCCACGTGGCTTATACGGTGCTGTTTAAACATATCTCAATTAATTAAAAAAATATAATATGTAACGGTAAGAAGAAAATTAAAATAAGGGAGAACTTGAGTATGCAACGATAACAAGAGACGGACGGATTCAGGAATTATTTTCAAGGGGGGCGGAGTTTCGGGGGCGCTGCCCCCGATTTTTTTTTTAGTATTTTAAAGGGAAGACAAACGAGTTGAACATAAAATTGATAAAATGCTTTCTAAAGTCCATATGCACCATTGATCGCGCGTCGAACACGTCAAATATAAGAGTGAAATAGGTATGGAATTGGGAATAGAAATACAACTTATCACTGTCTACAAGAGTTTGTAGATGATGGTAAGAGGATCGTCCACAGAGACCTCTAGGAAATGTAATTCTTGGTTTGACTTCCTCGTCACTGGATTTGGTTTTGGTTGTTTCTGAAAATAAAGACAAAATAGAAAACAGTAAAAATAGTTCAAAGTAGTATTGGCCAAAGTCTTGGCCAAGACAGGGGTCAAGATTGAAATAAGTCTGGTAAAAGGGAATTCCAGGTAAGGGTGATGTGAGAGCTTGCGTTCTTATGCTTCGATCATAGAATCAAGGATATTCATCTCTTCAGTTCATAGTACTGCTATAGAGTGGAGGTACTCCTGTTCACTCCTATCTTCCCTCCTCTTTAAATTACCTGGCGGGTACTCCCTCTCCTGATAATCCTGGCCAAGGGACACCTTGCTGGTTAAAGGGTTTATCCGTTTGACTGCTGTCTTGAATGGTTGTTCGCTTCCTCAATGGTATAGGGGAAGACAGTACCTAGGTCAAGGTGTTTCCCTGTGGAAACCCTAGGTTGTCAATCTGGTCTTGACCTAGATCACTTATTTCTTCTAGTTTGGCGCGAGACTAGTCACCTACTTTGTCTAGCCGACGGGTGCTCCCTTTCCTTCTAGACCGACTGCAACTCTTCTCTACTAGAGTACAAGGATGATCAAACCTTGTCTCTAGTGAGTAAGCGATGGATTAAGTTCAAGAAATAAATAAATACAAGAGAAGAGATTATTAAGTACGAATTGATCTCATGAACGCATAAGAACTTCAGCTCATCAACCCTTACCAAGAATGGGTGTTTTAGTTACTCATTCTCATAGATAAAAATATAAAAATATATATTGCATAAACTAAATCCGAGAAATAAATCTCGGAGCAAATTGTTATTGATATCAAAGAAGGAGAAAAGAGAAGAAAGGTTCCGAACGATAGTTTGTGTTGGGATCCCCGGACAGAGGTGAACAATATTCGGCTAAATAGCCCTAAAAACCCTCTGTCCTACTCCAACTCTAATTCCTAGAAAATTTCTAAAAGATAGCTATAATAAATTGTTCTAACAATGGAAAGTAAATCACAATACAAAAGAGGGAGATCCCATGCGGGATTCTTCAAGAGATATGCTTCAGATCCCTCTAGATATGCGGGACAACTGTGACTTGCCAGCTGCAAAGCCCAATGTGGGAAGCGGTCTAAACGATCCGCACTACTGTCTTCATCGCGAAAGTGTCTTGGCCGCAGTCTTGGCCAAGACGATTTTGGTGCGCGCTGCTTCAGATGCTAAAATATCTAGGCCTAGATACAGGCTAAGACTCAAGAAATCAGCTCCAACTCTTCATTAATCGAGTCTCCAATAATTTACCTCCAGACCAGTTCTGCAAAGATATGGGAAATACAAGGGTAAATCAGTAGTTTTACTGCCCATAATAACAAGTAAAAGGACAATAGAACATGATGAAATGCAGTGTAATCAAATTCCCCACACTTAAACTATGGTTGCCCCCAAGCATACAGACTCAAAAACTCACAAAAGAAAGAAATAAAAACAAAAACACAACAAAAACAGAACAGACATCATGAACCCCCTGGACTTCCTCAATTTCAAGCTGTTTACCCCTTCACTGAGTCTGCCAAGACACTTTACTGGGATATCCAATGCTAGACTAACAAGGAATAATCAATACCCTAAACATACACCTTCCACATGGTATCAAGACACCTCACTAGAAAAGATTGATAAGGTATAGGGCAAAGAGTTCACCACGGATTTGAGTCCCACCGCTGTGTTGTCTATCCAAAAGTGCCTAAAGACTGGTGCCATTTAAATCATTTTGACCGATTTTTTCTTTTTTTATTTTCTTTTTATGTCTTAGCAAATTTTTTTTTTTTTAGACATATCAAGTGTCCTTTGTATTTTTATAGACACGGCACATAGACAGAGCTTGTCCTTTTCTGCGGGGACTTCCACCTTTGCTATGTCTGTCCTATGACGCTCCAACACCTTTCACTGTCTCACACTCTTAGGCAGATAGAACAACACACCCAAATCATAGCAGCAAACCCTATCACCCTAGAAAAAGTTTAAGGTTCTAGCTAAGTGTCCTTACGACTATGTGGATAGTTAATGTTTTGGAATCATTAGAGTATATGCCCCTTCGGCATTGATCATTTACGCTCATTCGCTTCCCTGTCACTAAAGCATTGTGTCTCCTAAGAAAGTGTCTAAATGTAGTCCACCGAAAGACTAAACAACTCAAACAAGAAAACAGGGGTTCAGATGCACTCACAAAATAGACTCAAAACATGCAGAAAAATAAAAAATAAAAACCATGCAAATGACTGACTCTACACTGGACCGACGCATGCAAAAAGAGAATTTAAATCATGCAAAAACTGACTCACAATTATCAAAAACACAACATAACAATTATCCAAAACACAACAAAAATTATAAAACAAATAAAACACAAACCAATGTACAAATCCTCCCCACACTTAAAAGACACAATGTCCCCATTGTGTGGAGAGACAGACAAAAGATAGAAAAAAGAAAAGAAAAGAAAGAAACGACCTGGGGGCAAACAACAGATCATGCTGCTGGAGTCTGGTGATCTTGGCCTGAAGCTTGGCCTAGATCAGGGGCTGGAGGATCTTTCGACTTTGGATCGCGTGGAGTGGGAGGAGGCATAGACGGATGCGGTGTCTTAGCTGGCGGCGCTGATGGCTCGGGATCATCCTCCTCATCAGAGGACTCACTGTCGGAGCTCAAATTGTCGTACAGGGCTCTGAGGTACTTGAGGTGGACTTGAAGATGTTGGTACACATGGAGGACGTTAGTCCTGGTGAGCTTCATTTGCTCAAGGAGGACATCTTGTCGGTCATTAAGTGCTTTGGCCCAACGAGGCACCTCTGCACTGGTGGATGCGGATGAAGGGTCTTGCGATGTGTCTTGGGGCTTGTCTTGGCCTAGACAGTCCAAAATGATCTTCTGCTGCTCAAGGATGAGCAGCTGGCGAGCTTAAAATTCCCTGGCCCACTCTGGAGGTTCATTGATGCTATTGGCAGGGGGATCTTAGCCTGCGTCTGGGCCTAGATCAGCTGCAACATCAGGAATGAGAGTGTCTTGGCCTGCGTCTTGGCATAGACCCGGGGGAATATGGTCCTCTGCTGCTTCTCTAGGGATTTGTACTGGACGCAGCTTGTACTTCCCTTCATTTTTCTTGGAGAAAATGTGCTCCCCAACTGGTGTAAAACTTGTATTACAAGCAACAAACTCTCCGTCCAAATGGAAGTATCCCATTTGGTCGAAGGCTCTCAAATCTAGAATTTTAGGGGAACAACACTTATGCAAATCATCAGCAGCAGGATCAAGACCAACAGTTTTAATAGCAAGCCAAGTAATCAAGGACCCAAAAATTAGTTTGGTGGCAGACTAACGAGCATGCAAAAGCTGAACCAAATATAAACCTAAGTTGACCTTTTTCTGGTGCAAAATACTCCAAAGCAAAAATAGTTCAGACTTGGCTAAATTTCCAGAAACCTTTGTCTTCCCCGAAAGGTTAATAGACAAGGTTCTATGGAGCATTCTAAGTGCAGGGTTCAGAACAACATGTGCCTTTGAATTCCTATCAAACTTAGCATCCGGATCACCAGTGATCTCTCTAAATGCAACATTATTATCCCACTCAGTGGGATAGTAAAAAATGGCCTCATCACTATATGCAAATCCTAACAGAGTATTGAAAGCATTGACAGACAAGTGGCTCCATTTATCACACAACCGAAAATTAATCACATCATCTGCAGCAAAATCAGGTTTGTCTCTACCCCTAACATACAAGGTTTCCTCGTCAAACCAGAAAGATGTGTGAAACTCTAAGCACAATTCGGTGTAAGCATCACACTCAACAGACATAAAAGGGATCCAACCAATGGCATACACAAACTCCCTAATCTTATTCCCTAATCCCATAGCATCAAGAAAATCAAAATCCAATCTAGCAAATGCAGGAATGTCACAGGAATGAAAATCACGCAGTTTAGCTTTGAGGTCTGGAGTGTCAAACTTCAACCAGCCTCGGAGTGTGTGCAGGGGAGGAAGAGAGGGTACCTTAGCAGTCTTGGCCGGAGTCTTGGCCAAGACTAAATCGTCTTCATCATCCTCAACAAAGGCTTCCTCGATCACCTTTTTCTTCCCTTTGCTCTTGGCAGTGGAAGGACCAGCACTGGTCTTGTTCGTTTTAGGGTTTGGTGGTGGTGATGAATCTGGGATCCTCACCGGTTTCTTAGTCGGCGTCTTCTTGTGGGCCACTTGCTTGATGCGCCCGGTCTTCTTTGGCGGGGCAGTGGTGGCTGGCTTCTTCGCCGGAGGTGGCGGTGGTGGAATGGGTGTAGCAGCGGCGGTGACAGGAGGAGGTTTTGATGCTCCGGCTGCTGCCATCTTCTTCAGCAGTCTGCCCTCTCGACTACTCTCTCGCTCTCCTACAGATGCAGGGACAGACGGGTTCATCTTTTTCGCGAGAGGTTCTTCGTCGGAGTCTTCGTCACTCACGACCACTGCACGGTCGACTCCTTCGACACTATCTTCCGATTCTCTGGGAAAATCATCCTCTGAGGACATTGAATCAGTGTTCTCGAGTGCTTCCAGTAGTCGTCTCGCGGCTGAGATGTCGTCGGTCGGAAAGGCGGGCGGCGGAGCGCCACGGAGGTCGTCGCTAGCCTCGGGAATGTCGGAGGAGGGGGACTGATTTGGTGGGTTCATGGTGTGGAGTGGTTGAGAGTGGGATAATGGTGGGTTTTTGGAGTTTAGGTTTTGCTGGAAAGCTTGTGCGATTTGGGGAAGAAGAAGGAGAAGGGACTGTTGCTTTTTAGCTCAGGTGAGAGGGCAAATTTTGTTGGTTACGTGGGATGATCGTGTCAGAGTGGGAAGAGGAATACACAGAGGTGGTGGTTTATTTTCCCACGCTTTCAATTAATTCCCTTTTAATTGCTTTTGAATTTGTCCGTTCAAAAAGTAATTAAAGGCCTTTAAAAGACGGCGCTGAGCACGTGTCCCACTAACTAAGAAAAAGCGGCTCTGGGTATAACAGTCTAGCCCCAAGGCTTGGCCTAGATCTTGGCCAGCCTGCTTCAATTTCCCCACACTTAATTTCCTGCACAAAATCAAAAACAACCCAGTGAAATCAAATGTGACAAAAATAAAATAAAAATAAATACGTCCTAAAAATAAAAGAAACAAGGGTTGCCTCCCTTGTAGCGCCCTTATTTTAAGTCCCAGGCTTGACTCAGAATTTTCTTTACTTGTTTTCTGGTGGCATGCCCACCTTTTTAGAAATTTGCTCTTCCTGGAAATTTTCAAAGAACGGTTTCAATCTCTGTCCGTTCACCTTGAGCTCGGCACCTGTTTTCTCATTTCTAATATCTACTGCACCATGTGGGTAAATATTAGTAATAACAAAAGGGCCTTCCCATCTAGTTTTCAATTTTCCAGGAAACAATTTAAAACGTGAATTATAAAGGAGAACCTTCTCCCCTGTGTGGAGAGGTTTTCCAATAATTCTCTTGTCGTGGTAAGCTTTCATTCTGATTTTGACAATCAGCTGATTGTCATAGGCTTGGTCTCTCAACTCCTCTAGCTCATGGAGTTGCAATTTTCTCTCTTGTCCAGCTTCGTCATAGCTCAAGTTGCACTTTCGTATAGCCCAATATGCTTTGTGTTGCAACCCTACTGGCAAGTGGCATGTCTTCCCATAGACCAACTTGTAAGGCGTCATCCCGATTGGTCCTTTGTAAGTCGTTATGCAGGCCCACAATACGTCATCTAACCGCTGGCTCCAATCGCGCCTGTCTAGGCCTACTGTCTTGGCCAAGACAGATTTCACCTCTCTATTCGAAACTTTCGCTTGGCCATTTGATTGAGGGTGATAGGTTGTGGATACCCTGTGTGTGATGCCATATTTCCTGAAAAGAGAAGACAAAATCTTGTTGCAGAAGTGTGTTCCTCGATCACTAATGATCCCACGAGGAATTCCAAACATGTTCAAGATGTTAGATTTAATGAAGGAAATAACAGTTCTAACATCATCATTCTTAGTGGCTTTCGCCTCTATCCATTTTGATACATAATCCACAGCTAAAAGAATATATCTGTTGCCAAAGGAAGTGGGGAAAGGTCCCATAAAATCTATACCCCATATATCAAATATTTCACATGAAAGAATAAAATTCATAGGCATTTCATTTCGGGAACTTATATTCCCTACCTTTTGGCACGCAGGACAAGTTTTACAAAATATAAAACTGTCCTGAAAAATACTAGGCCAATAAAAACCAGCCTCTAAGACTTTTAGGGCTGTCCTTCTTGCTCCAAAATGGCCTCCACATGCTTGAGAATGACAGAATTTATGGATAGACAAGGTTTCATCTTGAGGTATACACCTCCTAAGTAATTGGTCAGTCCCTAGTTTCTATAAATATGGGTCATCCCAAACATAGTACTTACTGTCATGTTTGACTTTTACTCTTTCGTAGGTAGTCATATCACCATAGTGTTTACCTGTTGCAAGGTAATTCGCAATTTCAGCATACCATGGTCGTGGGTTTGGCTGAGGTCTAGGCCTAGACTCCGGGCTAGACAGTGAGATTGAAAATAGTTTTTTGTCAGGGAATTCTGCTCTTACTGGTTCCAGGTCTCCTTCTGCTAGGCAGCGGCTAAGGTGGTCCGCAACAAGATTTTCCTTGCCGCTCTTATCCTTAATTTCCAGATTGTGCTCCTGCAAAAGAAGAATCCATCGGATTAGTCTAGGTTTGGCCTCATGCTTGACCAAGAGATATTTCAATGCCGCATGATCAGAAAATACAATAATTTTTGTGCCCAATAAATAAGATCTAAATTTTTCCAAGGCAAAAACTATTGCAAAGAGTTCTTTTTCGGTTGTGGTGTAATTTCTTTGGGCATCATCTAGCATTTTTGATGCATAATAGATCACGTGCGGATCTTTCCCTTTCTTTTGCCCAAGAACAGCCCCAACAGCAGCGTCACTTGCGTCGCACATCAGCTCGAATGGCAAGCTCCAGTCCGGTGCTTGGATGATCGGTGTTGTGGTTAATCGTTCCTTCAGTTCCTTGACGATTTCTGACATGCTTCGTTGAAGTCGAACTCTACCTCCTTTTGTAGTAGCTTGCACATTGGTTCGGCTACTTTCGAGAAGTCTTTTATGAATCTACGATAGAAACCTGCATGTCCAAGAAAGCTCCTAACCTCACGCAAGCATGAGGGGTAAGGCAAGTTCTTGATAGTGTCAATTTTGGCTTGATCATCCTCAATGCCTTTCTTTGAAATCACATGGCCAAGGACAATTCCTTGGTCCACCATAAAATGGCATTTTTCAAAGTTTAAGACTAAACTTGTATCAACACATCTCTTTAAAATATTTTCTAAATTATGTAAGCATTGTTCGAAATCATTACCATATACGGTACAGTCATCCATGAATACTTCGATGCTCTTCTCCACATATTCAGAAAATATACTTACCATGCACCTTTGAAAGGTTGCAGGCGCATTGCATAGCCCAAATGGCATGCGTTTGTAGGCGAACGTTCCAAATGGACATGTGAACGTCGTCTTTTCTTGATCTTCGGGTGCAACGGGGATTTGATGAAACCCCAAGTAGCCGTCCAAGAAGCAGTAGTGAGACTTTCCAGTAAGTCTCTCAACCATTTGGTCGATAAATGGCAATGGGAAATGGTCCTTCGGTAGTCAATACATACCCTCCATCCGTTTTGGATTCGTGTTGTTCTTTGGGTGCCATCATCTCCTTCGATCACTGTGATTCCAGTTTTCTTAGGAACAACCTGTACAGGAGATACCCAATTACTATCTGAGATAGGATAAATAACACCCGAATCTAACAATTTGATTATTTCTTTTTTAACCACTTCCATCATCGAAGGGTTTAATCTCCTCTGGGGTTGCCGAATGGGTTTCTTATCCTCTTCCACGTAAATATTGTGGGTACAGATGTTGGCTGATATTCCCTTGATATCCGCCATGGTCCAGCCAATCGCTTCTTTGTGCATCTTCAAGACTGCCACCAATCTTTTCTCTTCATCCTCCATTAGTTTTGCTGAAATAATAATGGGTAGGGTGTCGTCTAGGCCTAGATAGGCATACTTGAGATGATCTGGCAGAGATTTTAATTCCAACTGTGGTGGCTGCACAACAGAAGGTAGAAATTTAGGAATCGAAGACTGCACAAATTGACAATTCACAGTTTTCTTCCCGATTTTGGTAGTCTTGGCCTGCGTCTTGGCCAAGCTTGATGCCAAGACCAGGTCTGTGTTTTCCGTATCGGCCAAACTGTCCAAAATTTCTTGGAGTTCCTTTTGATCTCCAGTCCTGTCCTCAAATTCTTTTAGAGTTCTTGTGGATATTCCCCTGCTCAAAACATACTCAAGGGGGTCGTTAATATTAATATCAACAATTTCCTCAGTCATTGGATCTAAAACGTCAAGAAAATTAACGCAGTGAAAATCATTAGGATGTTTTAGGGCTTCAATAATGTTGAATTTAATTGTTCTTCCACAAAATTCTAAAATTATACTTCCTTCAAAGCAATCGATCTTTGCCTTGGATGTCCTTAGAAAAGGTCTTCCTAATAAAATGTCAGTGGTACAAGAAGGTAGTTGAACATTCATCTCAACTATATAAAAGTCCACCGGATAAATAAAATCGTTTACTATTACCAAGACATCAGTCACCACACCCTTAGGTCGGATGATTGTTCGATCAGCCAGCTGGATCACCAAGTCAGTCTCCTTAATTGTCCTGATCTTCAAGGTCTTGAATTCACTTAGGGACATCACATTGATGCCAGCCCCTAAGTCGCAAAGGGCCTTCTCAATTTTCTTATTCCCGATTTGACACGGAATGGTGAAAGTCCCTTGGTCCTTGCACTTCTCTAGGAGCTGCTGCACTGCAGAGACATTGTGTGATAAATTCACCCTCTCTATGCCTGCAATTTTCTTTTTATTAGTACACAATTCTTTAAGAAATTTAGCATAAGAGGGAACTTTTGCAATTAAGTCCAACATAGGTATATTAACGACTATTTTCCCAAAAACAGCCATGAAATCTCTCGCTTCATCTTGCCTCTTTTCTTTCGATGATCTAGGAGGGAATGGTGGAGGGATTTCTATGATTTCTCCCTTACGATCTGGCTTGGCCTGAGTCTTGGCCAAGACAGGTTCTGCCTTTCTGGTTCCGCGATAACTGCAGGCTTGGCCAAGACTGCCTCTGATTCAGCCTCTTCTTCCTCATCTTCATCCATCTCTTGTGACTGGATTTTCCTTATTTCTTCATCTGTTTTCACTCCTTCCCTCTCTGGTAGTACGACTCCACTCCTAAGACTCATGGCACTTACATTGTGTTTCGGGTTTTCTACAGTTGTAGAAGGTAATTTCCCTTGATTGGCCATTTGATTGATTTGTTTTTGCATCTCCGCTAGGCTAGACTGCGTCGATTGCATCAAGTTCTTCTGCATTTCAACCAAACTCTTAAGTGTGTCCTCCATAGAGGGACCGGTTATCTACAAGGGTTGAGGTGCTGGAGGCAGCTGAGGTACCGAGGCTTGGCCAGGAGGTTGGCCAGGATTAAGGTTTGAAGGACGAGGTATGAAATGTTGAAAGTTAACGGGAGGTTGACCAGGATGTTGCTGGGGCATATTCTGATTTGGATTATGATTTGGAGGGACTGAGTCTCTCCATCTAAAATTCGGATGGCCTCTCCATGAATACTGATTGCTTCCTTGAGGGAAATTCTGCATACTCCCTTGGTTTTGTCCATAGACCGCATTTACTTGTGCTACATCTTCAGGATGTTGTACCATGTAACAGTTATTGGTCTGATGATCTTGTTGCTGGCAGATTCCATAAATTGATGCTACTTACTCCTGATTTGAGTTTCCTGTGGTCATGGTACCTGAAATATTGACAGAAATGGTTTTAACCATATCAGTTAATTCCACTAATTTTTGTTCAACATCAATAGAACAAAAACTAGAAGGGATAGGAGTTCTGTCAGAAATGGTATTATTTTGGCTATTGTCTGCCATGGTCTGAAGTAGAAGCTTGGCTTTTGTGACTGTCAAGTCCTGTAATGCTCCACCTGCGGCTGCATCAACTTTTTCTTTGCTAGGTAAGAGCATTCCATCATAAAAATATTGGATCATGGTCTGATTCGCAACTCCATGAGTAGGGCAAACTTCTTTCAATTCTCTAAACCGTTGGTGATATTCGCTTAAACCTTCATTATTCCTCTGCTGGATGGCAGCCATATTCTTTCTAGCTGCTCCTGCTTTTATTGCATTCCAGTATTTGTTGAGGAATAACGTGGACATCTCGGCCCAGGTGTTGACCGTGTTGTGAGGTAGGCTGTAGAACCAATTTTGGGCAGCCCCCTCAAGAGAGCATGGAAAAGCTTTCAACTTTGCTCTCTCCATATTCATAGTAACTGGCTTCATCATATCACACTGAACATGTAGGTTCCTTAGGTGTTTGAATGGGTTCTCATTCGAATGGCCATAAAACCTAGGAAGGTTGGCCACCATATTGGTCTTGATGGACCAATCATTTGCCACTGTTGGCAAAGCTATGCAGGAGAAGGTTTCCTGCTCTGCTGTTCTATTTAGTTCCCTCATCGTGAGTTCTGGTAGATTTTCTGCCATGTCTGGACCAAAGAGTTCATCTTGGTCTGAATCTAGGCCAAGATCGTGGTCAAGACTGCGATCTGTTTCGGAACTAGAGGCTTCTGATTCTCTTTCCTCAGGGTTTTTCTTTTTCTGAGCTAACTTCCGGAGTTGTGCTTCGGCCTTAGTGAGATTTGGATTGTATGGTAGCAAATCTTCTTCTCTACAAGAGGACCTAGTCATCAACTATCAAAAACAAAAATAAAACAAAAACTACAAATACCATTAGAGATCCCCGGCAACGGCGCCAAAATTTGATCGCGCGTCGAACACGTCAAATATAAGAGTGAAATAGGTATGGAATTGGGAATAGAAATACAACTTATCACTGTCTACAAGAGTTTGTAGATGATGGTAAGAGGATCGTCCACAGAGACCTCTAGGAAATGTAATTCTTGGTTTGACTTCCTCATCACTGGATTTGGTTTTGGTTGTTTCTGAAAATAAAGAAAAAACAGAAAACGGTAAAAATAGTTCAAAGTAGTATTGGCCAAAGTCTTGGCCAAGACATGGGTCAAGATTGAAATAAGTCTGGTAAAAGGGAATTCCAGGTAAGGGTGATGTGAGAGCTTGCGTTCTTATGCTTCGATCATAGAATCAAGGATATTCATCTCTTCAGTTCATAGTACTGCTATAGAGTGGAGGTACTCCTGTTCACTCCTATCTTCCCCCCTCTTTAAATTACCTGGCGGGTACTCCCTCTCCTGATAATCCTGGCCAAGGGACACCTTGCTGGTTAAAGGGTTTATCCGTTTGACTGCTGTCTTGAATGGATGTTCGCTTCCTCAATGGTATAGGGGAAGACAGTACCTAGTTCAAGGTGTTTCCCTGTGGAAACCCTAGGTTGTCAATCTGGTCTTGACCTAGTTCACTTATTTCTTCTAGTTTGGCGCGATACTAGTCACCTACTTTGTCTAGCCGACGGGTGCTCCCTTTCCTTCTAGACCGGCTGCAACTCTTCTCTACTAGAGTACAAGGATGATCAAACCTTGTCTCTAGTGAGTAAGCGATGGATTAAGTTCAAGAAATAAATAAATACAAGAGAAGAGATTATTAAGTACGAATTGATCTCACGAACGCATAAAAACTTCAGCTCATCAACCCTTACCAAGAATGGGTGTTTTAGTTACTCATTCTCATAGATAAAAATATAAAAATATATATTGCATAAACTGAATCCGAGAAATAAATCTCGGAGCAAATTGTTATTGATATCAAAGAAGGAGAAAAGAGAAGAAAGGTTCCGAACGATAGTCTGTGTTGGGATCCCCGGACAGAGGTGAACAATATTCGGCTAAATAGCTCTAAAAACCCTCTGTCCTACTCCAACTCTAATTCCTAGAAAATTTCTAAAAGATAGCTATAATAAATTGTTCTAACAATGGAAAGTAAATCACAATACAAAAGAGGGAGATCCTATGCGGGATTCTTCAAGAGATATGCTTCAGATCCCTCTAGATATGCGGGACAACTGTGACTTGCCAGCTGCAAAGCCCAATGTGGGAAGCGGTCCAAACGATCCGCACTACTGTCTTCATCGCGAAAGTGTCTTGGCCGCAGTCTTGGCCAAGACGATTTTGGTGCGCGCTGCTTCAGATGCTAAAATATCTAGGCCTAGATACAGGCCAAGACTCAGGAAATCAGCTCCAGCTCTTCATTAATCGAGTCTCCAATAATTTACCTCCAGACCAGTTCTGCAAAGATATGGGAAATACAAGGCTAAATCAGTAGTTTTACTGCCTATAATAACAAGTAAAAGGACAATAGAACATGATGAAATGCAGTGTAATCAACCATGCAGTTAGCAAGTCAAACAGGTTGTCATGACCTGCGAACAAGAACAAGCCCTTAACCAAGAAAGGATGGGTTATTTCTTTATACTGCATAACTTAATGGATTGTCTATACAACAGTTTGAAGGGAATGTTAATGATCTCTTAAAAGCATATCAGCTACGTAATATAAGATGAACTTCAGAAACGGCTCAAGTGAGCTTCTGGAACATGCGTGTCTTGGGATTTCAATTTTAGATCCAGGGATGCATGAGAATGTTTCAGAGTACAGCCTTATTTCCCTAATTGCACACAAAATGGCAAGGTACTTAAGATTCCATCATACCGCATCATGCCAACCCTTATAATTCTTATGGATTTCACATAAAGTACTGCATCATTCTCTCCCAGCAAGTAGGAAAAACTGACCACACAGAAAATAGAAAGATAAATGCATGATATTCAAATGACACTAAGTTTAATATTTATTTATTTATTGAGGTTCTTGCAAAATAGTGGTGCACAGATGGGAATGATGACTTTCCCTGGAAAGAAAAATCAAAATCTAAAACTCCTCCCAATCTTTCTATTCTCTTGTTGGTGAGAAGGATGGGCATAGGGTCTTCACTTTATACTAGGGGTGGCAAATGGGTGGGTATGGGTATCATACCCATTTATTACCCATATAATTTTTTAAATGGGTACCTGATACAATTCCAAGCATGCTCGTCATAAAGAAAGGCTTGGTATGGCCATCATTTCATCAAAACCATCCTCGGGAACATCCATTAAATTCACTTCGTCTCTCGGTCTCGCACTTAGACTGCGTCATTCCCTTTCTCCTTCTTGGCCGATCCTTGGTTGTTCTTGGGTTTTGCTCGTCCGCGTCTACATGCCTTGCCCGAGGCAGGCCTCCTCCTTGGCCTATTTTCTCCGAGAGTTGCATTTTGAGGGTTCCGTTGATGATCACTAGCCGCGAGCATTCCTTGGCCCATTTAGCCTTGCACGGTACTGAGCCTATAGATTCGAGGACGAATCTCTCCAAAGGTGGATGGAATGATACGATCCAGCGTTTCCTTCCGCACGATGCGGCCTAGCAACGCCCTGCCACCCACGCTCCCCCACGACGCAGCCCACAACGGTTCCCTCCGCATGACCAGGCCCACGCCTGCACCTGGCAGCCTACGCATGCAGACCAGCTGGCAGCAGCTCATTGGCCAACACCAGGCCTTGCTCCACACGTCCAGCGCCCACGTCGTCCACACAATCCAGTAGTGAGGGCTGAATTAATTCCAAGGCTTGGAATTTGGCAGCTATAAATAGATGTGTTTATTTTCCTTTAACACTCACTTTTTGATTACCAATTGATTATTCAATCTTAAAGTCAATTTTATTTCCTTGTAATTTCTAGTTTTATTTCCCTAAAATTCTTGTAATCATTTCGGGTTCAAACTAGCATTTTCATTGCAAGTTTGAGTTCGATATTTCAAGTATATTCAATATAGAAAGGTTGCTCGTTCTTCGTTGACGAGAGGGTTTTCTTGAATTTACTTGTTCATATTATCATCCATATTTCACTTCTAAAATTCCCGATTCAAGAACCATTAATCTTGAATTAAAATTCCCTTATTTTACCATACACCTTTCTAAAATTCATACATCTTGCCATTACAAATTCCCGCTGTGCCTAACTCCTGAAGTCATCAATCCTTCATCCATCAATCATCCGAGCCATCCCCAATCGAGACTAGTTCCTTGCAATTCAACATCGAAGGATCCTAACACGTGGTAGCAGAGCTCGGCTGTCTTGAAGGTTGGGTAAATCGTTTCCATATTTCCTTTCCAATTCCTTTAGACCCGTCTATATTGGTTGCCAAACAGTCCAGCCGAAGATCAATATTTTTAGCTATATTCATTCGTCTTCTGTGTCCGATATACTGCCCATAAAATTCTGATTTTTCTTGAGCTTATACTTCTTGGTGTTTGGAACAACTTGCGTGTTTTGGTCGGAGATCAATTCGGCAGAATTCGCCCACTTTTTGACCCCCAAAGAAAAGTGTGCAGATTTTACTCAAGACGAATAGTCCTGTTTTGCGAGTCAGGTTTTGGTGTTTTCCAGGTATAATCTTGTGTTACTTCCTTCATAAAAGTTGCAGATCTGTGTCTTAACAGTGCCTCTGTCAAATCTCATAATTTCTAGTCTTCATTTGCTATTTTATTGAGTCAAATCTAGAAGACACAGTTGGACTTGAAAATACGTGATTACTTTGACTTGGTGCATGAATTAATGTTGAAATGGCTGATTATTTTATCGATGATTATAGAGAATATATGTATAATTATCTTGTGAAGAGGGATGAGTATGTACAACGTGGGTATGATGGTCCGAGATCTGTTTTAAGATACAACTATGGGACTGATTTTTATGGGGCCAAGGGGCACACTTATGGGTCAGAAAAGGCGTATTCATATGGTCTTAAATACCACCAAACGCCTACTGATTATGCACATTCACTGTCATCATACGTTCCGCCTCACCTAAGGTACTCTCCTCCACAAGACACTTATGAGAAGCATATCTTTTATAATTATGCACCTCCAACCATGGCACAAGAGATTCCTTCCTATGTTGCGGTTACCCCCTCATTTAAGGAAGAAATTGAGGAATTAAGAGATATGATGTTAAAGGTCAAGCAACTTGTGAGTAGTTGTTCAATTGAGGTAGCAACAAAAGTGGAGCATCAAAATCAGCCGGATATGGAGGTTGCATTGTGTGGACAGAATGACCGAATGGTAGAAGAAGACGTGGGCACTTTAGAAGAATCACCAGCGCTGAATGACCCAAGCTCCGAAATATTAATAAAGAATGTTGGACTCTCAAACAGCCATGCGAAAGCACTTCAATTGCTTGAAGCTCAGCACCAATTGAGGCAATTAGGAAGTGAATTTTCTATCATACTGGTTGTCCCCAAAGTGGGTTACAACGATCCCGTCTGGGCCGAACACGAAGGGTCTATTTCCTCTACATCTGCATGGTGGCCTTCGCTTGATTATGTCCTTTCAATTGATCAGGATTTGAGGATGACAGTTAAGACTATGGGCCCGGTTTGGGAAGGAATTGCACCAATGATTTTTCTATCCCTTGGCACTCACGATTCGATGACGAATCGCTTCAAAGGGGGATGGACTGATACAATTCAAAGCATGCTCGTCATAAAGAAAGGCTCGGTATGGCCATCATTTCATCAAAACCATCCTCGGGAACATCCATTAAATTCACTTCGTATCTCGGTCTCGCACTTAGACTGCGTCATTCCCTTTCTCCTTCTTGGCCGATCCTTGGTTGTTCTTGGGTTTTGCTCGTCGCCGTCTACATGCCTTTCCCGAGGCAGGCCTCCTCCTTGGCCTATTTTCTCCGAGAGTTGCATTTTGAGGGTTCCGTTGATGATCACTAGCCGCGAGCATTCCTTGGCCCGTTTAGCCTTGCACGGTACTGAGCCTATAGATTCGAGGACGAATCTCTCTAAAGGTGGATGGAGTGATACGATCCAGCGTTTCCTTCCGCACGATGCGGCCCAGCAACGCCCTGCCACCCACGCTCCCCCACGACGCTGCCCACAACGGTTCCCTCCGCATGACCAGGCCCACGCCTGCACCTGGCAGCCTACGCATGCAGACCAGCTGGCAGCAGCTCATTGGCCAACACCAGGCCTTGCTCCACACGTCCAGCGCCCACGTCGTCCACACAATCCAGTAGTGAGGGCTGAATTAATTCCAAGGCTTGGAATTTGGCAGCTATAAATAGATGTGTTTATTTTCCTTTAACACTCACTTTTTGATTACCAATTGATTATTCAATCTTAAAGTCAATTTTATTTCCTTGTAATTTCTAATTTTATTTCCCTAAAATTCTTGTAATCATTTCGGGTTCAAACTAGCATTTTCATTGCAAGTTTGAGTTCGATCTTTCAAGTTATTCAATATAGAAAGGTTGCTCGTTCTTCGTTAGCGAGAGGGTTTTCTCGAATATACTTGTCCATTTAAAATTCCACCTTTCACTTCCAAAATTCCCGATTCAAGAACCATTTATCTTGAATTAAATCATCACCAAATTCCCATAAAAACCATCTCTAAAAATCCTACATATTCCCATTACAACTTTATCCGCTGCGCATATTTCCGAACAACATCGAGTCCGTCAAAAACACCTTCATCCTTCATCAATCGGACCATCCACAATCGAGACTAGTTCCTTACTCCAATCAGCACCGAAGGATCCTAACAGTACCCATACCCATTTATACCCATTTAATCATACCCATCCCTTTATACCCATTTAAATCATACTCACTCAATAAATATAGTTTTTTATTAAGTAAGATTAAAAATACTATATTTGACTAAAAAAATGTAGATTTTGACAAAGTTTGACTGTGATTCGATTTTGACAGTGTATGATGATTTTATCGTTTAGGCTCGGGTTTGACCATTTAGGCTTGGATTTTATCGTTTAGGCTCGGGTTTGACTATTTAGTCTCGGGTTTGACCATTTAGACTCGGGTTTGACCATTTAGGCTCGAGTTTGACCGTTTAGGCTCAGATTTTGTCATTTAGGTTCGGGTTTGACCGTTTAGGCTCGGGTTTGACTGTTTAGGTTCGGGTTTGACCATTTAGGCTCAGGTTTGACTTTTTAGGCTCGGATTTTATCGCTTAGACTCGTGTTTGATCATTTAGGCTCGTGTTTGACCATTTAGGCTCGGGTTTGACCATTTAGGCTCGGGTTTTATCGTTTAGGCATGAGTTTGACTATTTAGGGTTGGGTTTGACCATTTAGACTCGGGTTTGACCATTTAGACTCGGGTTTAACCGTTTAGTAATAGTAAAATATTATTTTATGTGAAATTATATGTTCATTTTTTTTTACCCAAAATTATATGTTCGTTGTTCATCTTTTAATGCATTTGCACTATCGACCTAACAGTTAGTAGTATTTCACTTTTGCAACTTTTGGTTTTCTTGATTATTCAAAGGAATTAATTAATACTCCCTCCGTTCCACTTTACCTGTCACTTTTCTGCGGATTGTTACTTTTTGGGGTATTTGTCATTTTATTTTTTTCAAAGCATATATTTTATGCAAATGATAATTTTTTTTTTGAATCAATCCAATTTGATGATAGTGTGGTAATTTCAGTGGAAATTAGAAAAAAAAAATGAAACAATGAGGAATAAAATAAATCCGTAAATCAACGGCTTACGCTTTTCTACTATTCTGAAAAGTCAATTAAAGTAGAACGGAGGGAGTATTATTAACATAACATTGCATGCCTATGTACAAAAACTTGAAATTCCCTTATTAGAACAATGTTAATTGAGTTTTATATATATGCTAATTGAGTTTGTGTGAAAATTGTACATCCTACGGGATTTTTCATTCTTAAATAAAAATTTGTAGCAACTCTTTAAATATAAATTTAAAAATATTCTTATTAATATATTTGTATATAACATCATTTTACCTTTCATATATTTATATTCTTATTAATATATTTATATATAAATTTAAAAACAAAGATAGAAGAAGACGTACACACATAAGTACAGTAAAATTTCCTGTATATCTTCCGATATTAAAAATTCAGTACCTCTTCATATAAATTTTTACCACGTGGATTAAAACTTTCAAAATTATTAAATTTCCTACAATGCCAAGTATCATAATCTTATTATGCTGAGTACTTCTAAAATAGTAGCCTTGGTGAAATTTGTACTGCAACAGAAGATAAATGTAAATTGTCACAAAATAATTATAGGACAGAAAAAATATACATATAAAGATGACCTTGATAGCCAAATAAATAAAAAATAAAAAAATTCTATCCTAAAGCGTGGGAAATAAAAATTTGTAGCAACTCTTTAAATATAAACTTTTAATTTATTAATTTTATTTTTGACCCCAATCCAATCAATTAAATAATAAGATTGAATGTTACTTTCTCTTATTTTTTTACATACCCGGTGAGAATTAAATTTTTTTTCCAGACTCGACGATTATAATGATAATTAAAATTTAAAATATATAATTGATTTTATCTAATGAGAACAGTTAAAATATTTTAATAATTCTCTAGAAATAAAACATTTGAAATTGCATTTATTTTATATTATTAGTAGCTCATTAATTATGTAGATGAAAAATCTATTTTTTTTTAAAAATTCTATGGTCATGATTTTATCTCATGAAAAATATAAAAAATCCATTTTTAAAAAATTAAATAAAATAAGAAAAATGGATATAGAATTACTCATCTTGAGATAGAGATTATGTTGTTGTAATTTTTAATTTATTTTATTCATTATATAAAGTAAGAAAATTGAATTTGTTTAAAAATAAAGAATAAAAAAGATGAGAGAGAGAAGAGAAATAGAAGCATAGGGTTGGGTTAGGTTTAATTGAGTACCCAATGGGTACCCATGCCCAAGCCCAATTAAACCCATATATTTTAGTTTAAATGGGTATAATACCTATTTATACCCATTCAAAAATTTAACTAACCCATTTAATACCCATACCCATTTAATTAATTGGGTATGGGTGTATATTTGCCACCCGTACTTTATACAGAAGGATTGAGTAGGCATTGTGAATGTGTTTTTTGCAAAAAACTGGCTGACAAATGGATCAGCACAAGTCAAAAAATTTAGATCCACTAACCCAACAAGCACAAGTCAATGAATCAGCAGCAGCAGCTAGTCAATAAATCAACAGCAGCAGCTACCTATTGCCCTTCTAGTTGATTTTTGTCACAAATCAAGTCCTTAGATTGAACGCTAGGAATCATAGTACTTGTCAAGACAAATATGGCTTCCAATTTTTTTCAATCATGGAGCCTTGTTTTCAATCATGGAAATGTTTATCCTTAAAGTATGCAGTGCTTAGATCATCAATGATGTGCTGACAGGTACTGATTTTGTCACAACAGCCATCTTAAAGAATGAAGAAAAACTTATAATAATTCTAAGCCTCATCCAAATAATAACCCAAAAAATTCATATATAGAGCAATGCACCTGTCCTTTTGTACAAATTTTCAAATAAGCACCACACATAATAAAACTGCCAGCAAGTTAACAACCATATAAGTCTACTACAAATCATTTTCTTTTACTTGATAGCCATCATCTTCGTGCACTCACGGATTGGTACCCATGTCTTCAAATCCAAACATTATATAAACCCAACAAGCACAAGTCAATAAATCAGAGAAACCATAGCAGCTTAACATAAATCTTGACAAACATGGAGTGTGCAATATAAAACACGACCAAAGATGACTACAAAGTTTGTCCTACAAGGGTTGTAATGACACAGTAGTTTCATTGACAAAAGCATGACAAGTATCTACATCCAATCTTCTCATAAGTGATGTTACAAGCAGATTAATCAAACGCACCTACGATAGCAAATTATGCTTTTGCTTTGTCGGCCTGAAGGGATTGTATCCTCTGTTGTACCTTTAAGATCTACGGAAACGATGGGCTTGTGTTGTGCTGCAGAGCTGAGGAGGGAAGGGGATCGAAGGTGATGTTAATTTAGGGATTTGGGAAATGAGGAAACGATGGCTCAAAAAAATTCAGAAGAGATTTAGGGATTTGGGAAAAAATTAAGAAGAGGGGTTTGGACGTGAATCGAACACGGGACTTTTAAGTTTGAGGACAAACGCGCTACCATTGCGCCACAGATCATATTGAATGATAAAAGGGTAAACTTTAATTAAACATTTAATTGACAATCTTAAAATTAATTGGACAGATTTCAACCATGATGATCAATTTCGGTCAAAGTCAAATATGAGGATTAATTTAAGAATTTTGGACAAACATAGGGACTAAGATAGACATTTAGCCAAAAAAGAATGATTATATTTTGATAAAATAAGTAAATTAAAATAAAACAAGAAAAATACTAGTATCAAATATAAAAATAAAATGTGAATGATGAAAAAAAAATTTGTTGAAAGAGAATAAAACAAGAAAATACAGACATAACTGACCTCGCGAAGAAAACAGTGGTTTCCCATCCAGTTCCTTAGTTTCACCCTCACCTCTATACGAATCCCTGACACTAAACATCAAGAGGGGAATGGGCACAATATCTGACTTGGGACTTTAAGTTCAAAACGTTACTAGCATATTTAGTAATTAGTACACCATGGCCTCTGACTTCAAAAAATTATATAAAATAAAACAACAGTGACGTAGTAGGCATATGGATGGTGGTGGAACTTGTGTGCCTAGGTGTATATGGTCTTGCATGAGGATGTGACTCGTTTCTCCATCAATAAGGACTCCATGAACGTCTTGAAGATGAAAATTCTGGCATGGGATCCCTTTGCAACATTCCAGTGCCGCTGCAACCGCAGATGATGATGTCCTCCTCATCTTCCTCACACACATCAATTAGTTTCACTCCAGATTGTACCTGCAATACCAGCTTACTCATCAACCTTGCTTGATAACTTCAAACCTTGTTTATCTAAACTCGCAGTAACTTACCATGGATGAGCAAGAAGTGAACAACCAAATATTCCATGCAATCATTGTTGGATTTGTCACGTCATGACATTCTAAAATATCATACTGGTAGCTCTGCTTCCTGGGGAGTCTGCCCGAGGTCTTTATCCTAATCCATTCACAGTCCCGTGTGATGTGGTGCCTATATGAAAGACATGCCAATTGATAGATCGTTGCTCAGCGACAAGGATTTGAATGCGGAAAATATGACTCGTCAGAAACTCCAACCCTCCTAAGCGCAATGCCTAGGCAACCTGGATGAAATAATTTGAGGTTCTTCAATAGGAGCCTGACCCTCCTAGGTGCAATACCTAGACAACCCAGACGAACTATGAATGGAAGGTAAATTCGTGCTTTACTTGAGGCTAGACGCGGCTTACCAAACCGGGTGTAGAATAAGAATCTTGAAGATCAACTGAAGAAAACTCTTCTGTGTTTATAAAATCTGAACTAAGGAAACAAAGTGGCGGCTTTCCCTTTTTATGGAAAGAAATCCGCAAACCCTAATGTAGGAAGTTCACTTGCGCTATACAACTTAAAAGCGCTTCTAATTAACTAAAATAAAATCCGCCTAGATAATTAAAGTCAAACAACTTAAAATAAAGTCAAGACAATGATCTGGACAAGTCTAAGTTCGGTCAGAATAACCAAACGCTCGAATTGGATCCGTTGGCGGCCCGTTGGGCTTTATTCCTGCGCAGTCGACAGAGAACAAGGCGTTCTCTCAAATCCCTCGGGATAATTGGATGAAATTCGGTCAGGATATTCTCAAGACATGTATCTAACAATGGTCAGAAGATCACTCAGGAAAATATACGCCGATCGTCAAAAGGCTCGAAGGTGGCTTTCGCTGGCAGTGTGACACTTTGAGTGAGGCGTCCTCTCTAATCTTTGATGTGATTGAGCTGACACTTGGCAGGTATGTTTCTGGTGATTTATAAATGCATCCTATCTTGCTAGAATATTTCTTACATCAAAATTTGGACTAGAGGTCAGACTTGGCCCATGGTGGCCTCGGTGGTGCCTCGGTTGTGGCGTACACGAGCGTGATAAGGCGCGGCTGGGGCGCGCGCAGGCTGGCTGACTCCAGGGAGGCTTCGGCTTTCAGCTCCTCATGGATCAAGGTGCTTAGCCTCGCTTGCAGGGTCCTCGCCTGAGAGCGTGTGATGGCGTCTGCGGGTGGTAAGGGCACGGGTGCGGTAAGTGCGGCTGGAATCCTACTCTGGCTCGTATCACCGTGATGCTACAATCTCTAACAACTAGCCCACTAACATTCCCTTCATACTCATATCGTCTAAGCTTCTAGCACTGGTCAGACAATATACACATAAGTACCTCATAAAGGTCAATTCAACAATATAAGAGCTATTGCAATCTCTTTGAGGCACAAACCCTAAGAAGAAAATCCTATAGTACCTGATTCCAGATCTGCAAGTGATGGTGACTTGAGAATTTCCTAGTCCAACAGAGATGGAGTCATCTCCAGTTCCAATAAGAGGTCAAGATATATACACATTAGACATTCATTCCATGTGAATGTCATGACTGTTGTCGATGCCAAATTTTTTACTTTATTACCTTAGAAGTTCTTGCATTCAATAACTGCTGCGTGAAGAACTTTCTATTCAGGAAAGCTATGCCTTGAACAATGTTTTTGCTTGTCATAAATTTCACATTCTAAAAGAAGAAAGAAGTCTTTAATGATGGCATACATAAATTATTAATGAATCCTACTGAGATTAAACTATTGCAGCTGCTATAGGGCTTATGTTTTGTATAAAAAAATAGTTTGGAAGGTGGAGTCACTGGTCCAATTAATAAGAAGGCCAAGATTTGGCACCTTGGCCACCAAAGGTTCCACCTACAGTCAAAGTTAGCTTTTCTAGCCATCCGAACTCAACCCATCCTGTGCTAAATTCATAGCTGAATGGCTGAGTTATAGCCTTAAAACGACCCTAAAAGTTCAATTCATACTGTTATGAAACAAGATGCAATTTCAGTCACAAATAAATAACACACAATAAAATAAGAATCAAACTAGAAAAGAATACAGGATTTAACGTGGTTCGACAATGATGTCTACGTCCACGAGCGTCGCCAGAGAAAAGTATTTCACTATACAATTTCTGGGTTTTTCTAAGAAAGAAAACCCTACTAGTCTATTTATAGGAGTTAAACAGACTACCAAACAATGGCTTTCTAGAAACATGGACCTAATGGACCCAAGAGACTATTTGGGTCAAACTCGATCCTATGACCCTGACTATACCCAACAATACTACAAGTCTTCATCTCACCACGATGCCAGACTACCCGATCGTCCTTACATTAGTCACACCATTGTGAGCTCCACTGTCGTGGAAAATCTCAGGGCTATTCGACTCACTCTCAACAAATCTTCCCCGTGAGACGAATATCCTTTCTTCATCATTAACAAAGAAACTTCTCTTTATCTGACTCGCCAAATGCCCCTAGGGCTTTCACTCAATGTTGCGAATGCCGATCCAGTTTAGGCACTCCCTAAACTTTCGAACTGATACTGCCTTTGTCATTATATCTGCTGGATTGTCATGTGTAGACACTTTCTTCACCTCAACAATTCCCTTTGATATAATATCATGAATAAAGTGATACCTGATATTTATGTGCTTTGTACGCTCATGGTACATCTGGTTCCTTGTAAGGTGTATGACGCTTTGACTGTCACAAAATACTTTTGTGCTAGTCCGATCCAAGCCAAAATCTGTCACCAAACCTTGTAACCATATTGCCTCCTTAGCTGCCTCCGTTACAGCCATGTACTCTGCCTCTGTTGTAGACAAAGCTACAGTAGCTTGCAACTGTGCTTTCCAACTGATTACACTTCCAGCTAGAGTAAACACATATCCTGTCAAAGATCTCCTCTTATCCATGTCCCCCGCAAAATCAGAATCAACAAAACCAACCACTGATCCTACAGCATCGCTCAACGATCCACCAGCATCGGTCTTGTTGAAAGTCAAACCAACATTCGCAGTATCCTTAAGATACCTAAGTATCCATTTCACTGCCTACCAGTGCTCTTTCCCAGGGCATCCCATGTACCTGCTGACCACACTAACCGCATGTGAAATATCAGGACGTGTGCACACCATAGCATACATGATGCTGCTGACTGCACTTGAATATGGAACCTTCAACATCTATTCCAACTCAACATCGTCCTTGGCCGATCCTGTTACAGACAACTTGAAATGGGCGGCAAACGGGATACTAACTGCCTTGGCATCGGACATGTTGAATCGTTGCAGCACCTTCTCAATGTAGCTTCGTTGAGATAAGTGTAATGATCCTACGATTCTGTCCCTAGTAATCTCCATCCCTAGAATTTTCTTTGCCCTGCCCAGATCCTTCATCTCAAACTCGGCACTAAGTTGCTTCTTCATCTTGACAATGTGTGTCATGCTACAAGCAGCAATAAGCATATCATTCACATACAACAACAAGTAAACATAAGAATCGTCTGACATTTTCCGATGGTACACGCAACTGTCATATGGACTCCTTGTGAACCCATTTGACACCATGAATATATCAAACCGTTTGTACCATTGCCTAGGTGACTGCTTCAACCCATACAGTGACTTCTTCAGCAGACAAACCTTGTCCTCCATTCTAGGTTCGGTAAATCCCTCTGGTTGTCTCATGTAGATCTGTTCCTCCAATTCACCATGTAGAAACGCAGTTTTCACGTCCAACTGCTCAAGCTCTAAGTTTTGCAAAACTACTATGGCTAGCAAAACCCGAATTGAACTGTGTTTCACCACTGGAGAAAATACTTCATTGAAGTCGATTCCTTCCCTTTGAGTAAAACCCTTAGCGACGAGCCTTGCTTTGAATCGAGGTGGCTCAACCCCTGGATTACCTTCCTTTCTCTTAAATACCAATTTGCAGCCTACTACCTTCTGTCCTTTAGGCAAATCAACAAGCTTCCATGTTTGATTCTTATGAAGAGATTCAATCTCTTCTCCCATAGCACCGATCCACCGATCCGCTTCTGAACTTGCTATAGCTTCCCCGAAGCTACTGGGTTCCTGCATCTCAACTTCTTCCGCAACTGACAAAGCGTATGCAACCAGGTTCGAATATCTTTGTGGTGGTCTAACTCTCTTTTCTCTCTGCCCGATGTTATGCTATAAGGTTGTTGTTCAGGTTCGGGCGCATCATCGTCACTATCATCCGATGCTGACACCTCACCTACCGATCCTGGATCCACCTCAGAATTGTTAGAATTATTGGACCTACTAGGACTCGATCCTGCTTCAAGTTCCAATTGTTCCCTCACAACCGATCCTGGTCTAGCCATTTACCCAACATCCTTCTGACTGTCTAGCGAAGCAGACTCATTAAAAGTCACGTCCCTACTGATGAGAAAACCTAGGGACTTAGGGGCGGTACACCATAACCTATATCCCTTCACTCCAGTAGCATATCCTAGAAATATGCACCTCTTTGCCCTTGGCTCAAGTTTACCATCTCTCACGTGAGCGTACGTAGGACAACCGAACACCCTCAATTGTTCGTAATCAGCCGACGATCCAGACCAAATCTCAAAAGGAGTCTTACAATCAATCTTCGTTGATGGAGACCGATTCACCAAGTAACAAGCCGTATTGATAGCTTCGGCCCAAAATTCCTTTCCCACACCTGAATGCAAGAGCATGCTTCGTGCCTTGTCACAAAGCGTTCTGTTTATTTTTTCTGCGACCCCATTCTGTTGTGGTGTTCCAGAACAAGTGCGATGACGCACTATTCCCTCAGCATCGCAGAACTCGTTGAACTCACGATTGCAAAATTCCAACCCATTGTCTGTCCTGAGACGCTTGATCCTTTTTTCTGTCTGCTTCTCAATCATCGTCTTCCATTTTACAAAGGTTGAAAATGCCTCATCTTTGGTTTTCAGAAAATAAACCCACACCATCCTTGAATAATCATCGATCAGACTCATGTAGTATCTGGCTCCACTCTTCGATGGAATTCTGTTTGGGCCCCAAAGGTCTGAGTGAATGTAATCCACTATTCCTTTTGTCTTTCTTACAGTCGAGTTGCTGAACTTCACTCTAGTTTGCTTGCCAAACACACAGTGTTCACAAAATCCAAGCGATTCTGCTTTATACCCTTTCAGCAGATCCTGCTTTCCTAAAACAGCCAATCCTCTATCACTCATGTGACCCAGGTGCCAATGCCACAACCGATTTTGATCCTTCTGATCCTGGTTGCTACTCCCCGATGCTACTGCAGCGTCGCCCAAAGCAACACTCCCTTGGAGAATGTAAAGCCCCTTTTTCAAGCTTCCTTTCATGAACACCATCGAGCCCTTTGTCACCTTGATTACACCATCATCTGCACGATACTTGTAACCTTGAGAGTCCAGCGTCCCAAGAGATATCAGGTTCCTCTTCAACCCAGGAACATGCCAGCACTTCACGATCCTGACAACACCATCGAACATTCTGATCCTGACGTTACCGATCCCACCAACAGGCAACGAGTGATTTTTTCCCAAATAAATGATCCCTTGCATCGGTTTGTAAGTAGCAAACCACTGCTTGAACGGACACACGTGGTATGTAGCGCTAGTATCGAGTACCCAAGAGTTTTGCCCATAGTCTGAACTCACAGACAACACATCTCCTGCACCACTATTGTCACTATCATCAGAATCGTTCACACCTTCTACCAGGTTCGCAACATTTTCCTTTTGATTTCCCTTCTTGCCTTTCAGCTTTGGACAATCTCTCCTGTAGTGACCCTGCTCACCGCATTCAAAACAGTTTGACTTCTTGGCTTTTGACTTGGATCGTCCCCGATTCTTCTTCTTTGAAGAACCCACCTTGTTGCTAGATCTTCCCCTAGTCATAAGACCTTCCCCTTCCGCCTGATTGTCTGGCTGCAGCTGTCTCAACTCCTTTGATTTCAGCGCCCCTTTGACATCCGCTAGAGATAGCATGTCGTTACCATACATGATGGTATCCACGAAATTCTCATAGGAAGTTGGTAACGATCTCAAAAAAAATAAAGCTTGATCCTCATCATTAATCGTGATATCGATATTCTCCAGATCCATGATAATCGACTTAAAATTATCAAGATGTTCTGTCATGGACATACCTTGTCCCAACCTAAAATCATAAAAGCGTTTCTTCAAGTATAAGCGATTCACAACCGATTTCTCTGAGTAAAGTTCCCCCAACTTCTTCCATGCGCTGGCAGCAGTCTTCTCACCGCTAATCTCGCGAAGATAGTTGTCCTTTACACTCATTAAAATCGCACATAGAGCCCTTTCCTAAAGATCCTCCTTCTCTTCTGCTTTCATCTCCACCGGTAACTTATTCTCCACAGCCTTCCACAGCCCTTGCAGTACTAGGGAAGATTTCAACTTAATCTTCTACAATGCAAAACTGGATCCCCCATAAAATCTTTCGACTTCGTATTTCGTTGATGTAGACGCCATTGTTAACCTTTAATTGCAACAACACAGCTCCGCTACCAATTTGTTATGAAACAGGATGCAATTTCAGTCACAAATAAATCACACACAATGAAATAAGAATCAAACTAGAAAAGAACACAGGATTTAACGTGGTTCAGCAATGATGTCTACGTCCACGGGCGTCGCCAGAGAAAAGTATTTCACTATGACAAAAGAAGGTTACAATTTCTGAGTTTTTCTAAGAAAGAAAACCCTACTAGTCTATTTATAGGAGTTAAACAGACTACCAAACAATGGCTTTCCAGAAACATGGACCTAATAGACCCAAGAGACTATTTGGGTCAAACTCGATCCTATGACCCTGACTATGCCCAACGATACTACAAGTCTTCATCTCACCACGATGTCAGACTACCCGATCGTCCTTGCATTAGTCACACCATTATGAGCTCCACTATCGTGGAAAACCTCAGGGCTATTCGACTCACTCTCAACACATACGTTTGGTAACCAACCAATGGAATAACCAAACTTTCTTCCCGGATATAGAAATGAGGACAAGTAAAAAATCACGATATTCATCAAGATTGGAATCCTACCGTTGTTCAGAAAGTGATGATATGCTTTTACAGGGTCCATCAAATTTAACATGGCCATTCATGGATGACATGTCTCCTTCCATGCTGCTCTGAAGGCCTTGAATTACAAGCACCAAGTGTGTGATCAAGCCATCTCACAAAAGTTGAATTATGCTGAAAAAATTAAAAAGTTAAAAAATAAGCAGTGGTATAACAAACCCAACTTGCCCCAAAGCATTAAGATTCCTAAGTTGGATATTAAGAATCGGAGGGGAATCCTATTAGCCACAACACACATAGCATACAAAGAAAGGGATGGGAACCATATTCAGATTTTTTTTACAAAGCATAATCAGGTTTCTTTTCAGTCCTCACCCTCCACACAATTTATATGCTACTAAATGCCTGGGTTCACCTAGTCTAGAGTAACAAAGAATTCTATGATACAACTCTTGATGAGAAAGAAATAACCAAAAATTATATCATCAGTTTGGGCAAACAACATAAGCACCAAAGCTCTTCACATTCATTAAAACAGAGCCACTTCACTTGTGATCCAGAAGTTTTCTTGCATGAACTGAGCTTTCTGCACCTGCCCACCACCCATGTTCCTGTGAAAACAGCACAAGTGAAGCAAATGACAGACAACAATAAGAGTTTTTTTTTATCTGTCCCAGGACTCTAGTTATTCCAGTACATTTCTTATGTTTGTCTTCTGCAAATTCATATCATCAGTTTGGGCAAACAACATAAGCACCAAAGCTCTTCACATTCATTAAAACAGAGCCACTTCACTTGTGATCCAGAAGTTTTCTTGCATGAACTGAGCTTTCTGCACCTGCCCACCACCCATGTTTCTGTGAAAACAGCACAAGTGAAGCAAATGACAGACAACAATAAGAGTTTTTTTTTATCTGTCCCAGGACTCTAGTTATTCCAGTACATTTCTTATGTTTGTCTTCTGCAAATTCAGAGTTCCAAGGGTGAGAATGATTTAGTAATACATTTCTTTAGGAAAAAATCCTGCATTCACTATGATGTAGTGCATGGTTATTTTGAAGTTAGTGGATAGTGCAGGCTTTTGTCCTGTATGACTTCGCCAACTCCCCATCCACCATATCAGTACTTACTAACACCTCATTGATACAATCTGGCTCGCTAATCACTATGTTGCCTTCAATTTCAAAATTATAATAGTGATAAAAATAAATTGGTTCTGTTAATTTAACTGTAATCTTCTTAAACTACTTGCAACCTCATACTGATTATTTGGCGCTCCCGTACCTTTCGTAAGCGCATTAGAGTTCTATCAAGGACAACAAAAGAGGAGCAACATTGTCTATAGCCAGTGATACTTATTTAACAAAGTATCAGTACCAATATAAACCAAAATGTAAGTAGATGAACACAAATTATGTGACAAAAAAGAATGAAGTGAAAAGAATAAAGAATTTGATTCCATGTAACGTCTCAACTGTTGCAAGCCCATTTCATTGAATAAAATCACAAATGCATACCTACATGTAAGCATCTAACACACTTGAATAAAATCAAGTTCCCAATTACTAAATTGGAAAGGCAAGAATTCATATTACAATCATGATGTGTGGTTCTTTTTCCCCTCCTTTCCAGAGGGTGGCTGACGGAGAGAAAGGGAGGCCCAAAGAGGCAAAAGATTAATATCTGGTTTTCTCCTCCCTTCCTGCAAGTTCTCATTTCTTTGCTTTTGCAAACCTGAGGCAACGATACTTTTCACCACTTACAGTGATTTCAAGAGCTCCATCTTGATTATCCTGATTTGATGTGGTTCCCATAAGCACACTTTTCTCTTTCTCAAGATTTTCTTTCTCCATCTTGAGCCTTGCTTCTTGACGAGCAATCTCTGCCTAGGAGAAAAAGGATGATGACAGGGTTGCAAGTTCTTACACCAGGGGTAAAAATAATTATAAACAAGAAGAGAGACGGACAAAAAGTAACAAAGTAGACATAAACTAAGAGAAGAAGTACAAATTTGGAGGTGGGAAATAAGGGTTAATTAGGTACCTCCCGACGAGATAGCTCAACCTTCCAAGCAGCTTCGCGCTCGGTGACTTCGCATTCGCGCTCTTCGATGTAACTCTGTATCTCCCTTTCCTTCATGATTCTGTCTTGGATATCGGCATCCAGTGCCTCCTTTAGTTCCTGCACGAATTTATCCACCACTGCCTTTATCCTCAGAGACATGGCAGATGGCTGGGGTTTCGATCTCACTCAAATTCTAACTTGCCGCAGCAGTATAACCACTGAATAGAGAGAAGTATCGATGATTTTGTTAATTTTCTTCGGATTAGGAATTGTATTCGAACGGGAACAGTAATGAATATTCTTTTCTTTCAATTTTTTCTTCTAATATTTAAAAATGAACTAAGAAGGTACGGTGTGGGTAATGGGCATGGCGACGATGGTGGTGAAACTGGGAGCGAATTGCGTGAACGGAGATGACCCAATTATGAGGCCCTTTTCTTTTCTTTTTCTTTTTTAGTAATATTTTATTTGTTTATTATATTTATTTATTTTCTAGTATTGTATATATATTTATTTGCGGCTTCACGAATGATTTATTTTATTTTATGTACTTATTTTTTTTGATTTTTTCCCTTAATTAATTAAATCAAAACGACGGCATTTCATTACAAATTTCTTGGAAAGGCACGGAAATTTTGATGAAAAAAGTATTTAAATGTCATAAACACTTATGAATCTTATTCCAATCAAGATTAACTCTTTTTTAAATTATATTATAGATAATTATCCATTAAAATATGTTACTACATTAAAAAGCAACATTGATTATTCCTCATTTTTACACACACAAAAATCATAATTTTTGTTTAAAAATTAAAAAATAACCCGAACAATTCAAAAGTAATAAATAAATTCAGAAATAAACTTAAAATTCCCAAATTTTATTTAAAAATTATAAAATTGCAAAAAATAACCCAAAAAAAGTGATGCGAGTTTTTAATAATTTTTTTTAAAAAAAAAGAATTCCTTACCAGCGGTTTCTTTTTTATTTTTATTTTCATTTTTTACCAAAACAAAGTAAATCTCCTTTTTGATCTGCTGGGCTTATTCTCTTCCTATTAAATTCCTAATGTATCAGGTGTTTGCTCTGAAATACACTCAAGCACATGAACTCCCAGATAAAAAAAAATACGAGTAATGGAAAGAAAATCAACTGCGAAATTAGCCTCTCGATGGACATGAATCAACGACGTAGATGTGATCAACAAGCAACCAACAATCTGCAGAAATCGCGTGCCTTCCCAAGATCATCTCTACCGCTCCCTTATTGTCACATTCTACTTGCACTCTAGAGTAGTCCAAACTCTTAGCTAGCTTGAGACCATGCCATATTCCCCATAATTCACCTCGCAGTATGTTGCACACCCCAAGATTCACCACAAAACCACCTAATCATTTCCCTTGATCATCCCTTAACAGACCTCCACCAAAGGTACCATCACTACCATTCTTGATTGATGCATCGGTATTCAACTTCACACTGCCATAAGTGGGACGCTGCCATTGCACAATTCGGGTTAGCCGGCCTTGGTGGTTTGACATTTTACCCAAATTATTATCTAACCGTTAAAATTTATTTAAGGGACAAAATTTTCAGAATTTTTCGCTCATCACTACTTAGGAATTCCTCTACAAATCCTAAAGGCTTCCCACTGTGATATGGAGACAACAATTATCAATTTATCAATATCACAACCTGCGGATTCAGATATTCACTCATCCTAAAGGCTTTTATTATCTTGATAGAAATTCATAGAATAAAAAAATAGCCTATAACAGCGGTGACGATGCATTCAGATCACAGCGGTGCTCAATTGTATCACTTATCTCCCCACTATGCCTCCTTTTCCCCATCATCTGTAGATCAAAAGCAAAACAAACATGGCTTTCTTTGTCCCATTATCTCTGTAGAAAAAACCAAATAATCATAGCCCTGGCAATCAATCAAGGCACTAAAATGATCCCACAGCAGTGATGCCACCCAATTATCAACATAAATCATTAAAGCTCTGCAACTGCAACCCACCTACCACTACATTTACCTAAGATGATAACACCATATTTCTTGCAACAATTTGTAGATCAACAAACATATACAACCACCAGGCAATAAAACACAAACGTATACAGCATTGCTCTCAATTCTACGTCTGTACTAGCTGCAGCATAAGCAAACATGAACAACTCAGCAAAATAGTATGAACAACAACAGAAGGAAAGAACTCAGCATAATAGTATGAACAACAACAGAAGAAAACAACTCAGTAAAATAGTGATATGAAGTTAGATTAGCAGTTTGTTTGTCAAACAACAAGCCAAGCATATAAGCTTATATTGTCTCCCAAATAGATGGCACAAATACCAGTCACCAAAAAAGAGAGAGATAAGAAACGCATAGGATATCCTCAGAATATGCTAATGTGAAACATGCAATATGTAAACTAAAGGAAAATCATATAGCTTGTTTCTTCACCTGGTAGAACATTTTTCTCTTGAATTCTGTCTACATAAGCCTAAAAAGAGATCCAAAATCCTAAAAACAAAGCAAGACCAACATCAACATCTATGGTGCTAAACTAACTAAAAAGTACTCGAGCTACAAAATTCTAAAAGACTAGATGTGAATTTTGAACATGTAAAATAGCAATAGCCCTTCAGTGACAAAATAGTGATGAAATACATATTGCAAGAAAATGTTGGAAGACAACAACTACTTCCGGATTTCTGCCAACCAGAAAGAAGCATGGGAAGCAAGAAAGAGGTCTACACTTCCAGATAAAGTGAGTGAGGAGAATCAGAGCAGATGAAGAACATGAAACCTCAGATTGGTTTGGACGAGGATCTCTTTCCGAAGATAGCTTCCCAAACTGAGGGAGAAAAATGTGCGTTTCTATCCAGGAACTCTCTGACAGCTTTGTCCTGAACATGGAACCCCTTCTGGCGCAATGTTGCAACAACAGTGTGGGCTTCCCCAACACCCTTTTCTCTGTATAAGCTATCGACCAAACCCACAAAAGTGACAAGGTTGAGAGAATGGTCAGCCTCCAGCATTTCGAGAGATAAATCGATGGCATCATCGAGGCGGTTACACTTGCACAAGCCCTGAATGAGGATGGAATAAGTGAAAGCATTAGGAGTGATAGCATTGGCTTGCATTTTAGCGAAAATCCTCTTGGCATCATCAGGCTTGTGGGCCTTTCAAAAGCCATCAACAACGGCAGTGTAAGTAACAACTTCAGGAATGGTGCCTTTCTCGCGCATGGATCCAAAGAGTTTCATGGCATCATTGACGAGGCCATCTTTGCAGAGTCCATCAAGCATGGCGACAACATTGGGGATAAGACCAGTTTCTTTCATTTTCTTGAAGATGTCATGGGCCTTGGGAGGAGGGTCCAAGTTGGGGGCTTTAGAAGGGGAAGGAGCAGCAGGTGCAGATGGATAGTTCGGTTGGGAGGTGAAGACATACACTAGACAGGTCCAGATATAAAGTAAAACAATAAAAGAAACAATGGGGGGGATTTGGTTGGTTAATCTAGTTAACCAAGATTGAGATGGGCTAACAAGCTAACTAATAAAAATAGTAATCTAGGGCACGAAAGTAAAACACAATCAAGGGCACGACATGCAAACAGAAATCAAATAAAGAAATAAAGTCAGAAGAGAAGATATCTTAGCAAAGGACATTATCGGGTTGCTTCCAGGGCTAGAAAATCATCGGCGCAGAAATATTCTATTCCTATGCCATAGAAATGCTATAGGGACCGCGTTTCCACACCGCATCCCCTGCTTACCTTCTTAGATAAAAGTCACCCCCCGTTTCCACATATGAGGTGACCTTGACGTTCAGCCATCCTCCCAGCTACCTCTCTTGTCATCAAAAGGCAACCTTGATCGTTCGGTCTGTCACGGGCTCGAAGTAGGGAGGCTAAATTCAGAACGCCCATGAAGGGGAGGTAAGACATATCTAAGGCGTGATAGCTCAGCTTGTCAGACTCGTATCACATACCCTAATCGGTTGTTTACCCCTAGATGAAGACCTCTCGCGCTGTCTCCCCTAGGTGTCTACTGTTATCTCAAGGCTTCGCGTCAGGTATAACCAAGAAAATGACAGTAATCATCTAGGTCTAGATACTAGTTGGCCAGACTACTAATCTGGCCCTAGACGAATTAACAAGAAAACGATAAACAATCGAATACAACAATAAGAATATATTAAACACATTTAGGCCTCTTAACTACCCATGCAACCCTCAAAATACCTCTGCTAAGAAGGGGAAATTTAGCTACTCATACCACAAAACAAACAAACAAAATAGGAAAAGGAAGATTGCATAAAAGAAGAACAAGAAGAATAAAACTATTAAAATGTTACCGGCCGGAGCAAAGCTCCGGTTGAGTTCAATGGCTGCTGGAAATGGATGCCTCAGCCACCACCCAAAAGAGGGAGGAGAGAAAAGGAGGCGGCTCCCAAAAGAAGAAAGTGGAAAAATATTTACAAGATGTGTTGTGTGTGTTTTCAAACCCTAAAACTAGAGGCTTATATAGTGTCTAGCCCACAAGAAGACAAATTCCAGCTAAGAGATTATAAAAAGACAAATTCCAGCTAAGGGGAGAGAGTGACAGCACATGGAGTGTGCTGGAATATTCTGAAATCTTCTAGATATGCAAGGAATCCCGTGAGAATCTTTGAAGATTCGTCTCTTTGGCTTTGCAGAGATATCGCGGGCTAGAGACTGCTCACTAGTCTGGTTAGCTTTCGAGGGATCGACGATATTCTGATCTTCTAGGCCTTGAAGCTTGAAATCCTCAGAAATACTCCAAAAAATGCTTCTTTTCGATCTTTTCCTTCTATTGACGCTGATCTGTAATAAAGATTGGAATAAGGGTCAAATAGTAGAATCAAGCCCCAGAAAAGGCTAGAAAAGAAGGTAAAATCTAGACCATGAAACGTGCTATCAACCTCATCACGTTTGGTGGCTTTGTCTATGTTCACGAGCTCGGTTTTCCCCACCTCCCTAAGACCTACGTTCTCAGCGGCTCTAAGGACGTCTCCAAGGAACAGCTTCTTGAGGGGATGGGCTTCTTCGTTAAAAACCCTAAACCCCCTTCTGGGGTCATTGCTGGCCCCATAGATGGCCTCTCTTCCGATTCCATCTCTCGCTTCCTTTTGCCTGCTTCCCACTGTCAATTCACTCTCAATTCGGTATTCTTCTTTTCTTTAGTTTACTGTCACCATCCCTCTTGCTGTTTTTGTTTAGGTAATCCATGTATTTGTTTATTCATTTTTTCTTTCTACAAAGGTTTTGGAAGAGCTGCAGAAAGATCCTTGGCCCACTCCATCTGATCAGCGTGCCTCCAGATGCACTGGCACTGCTCTCAGCGTGGCTGCCAGTTTGTTAGGAGCTTGTGTTCCTGGTTCTGGAGCTCGAATTACGTGCCCTTGTCTCACTCGTATGCGCCGCACCCGAGCCCGCACCGAGGCCACCTTGGGCCAAGTCTGACCTCTAGCCCAAACTTTGATGTAAGAAAGATTCTGGAAAGATAGAAGTTATTTATAATTCACCAAGAGAGCCCTTGCCAAGTTTCAGCCCAATCGCACCAGGGGTTAGAGAGAACGCATCACCTCCAAGTATCATACTGCCAGCGAAAGCCACCTTCGAGCCTTTTGACGATCGAGGAATATTTCTTCGAGCCATCTTCGGACAGTTGTTAGATACATGTCTTTTAAGTATCCTTTCCAATTTTCATCCAATTATCCCGAGGTATTTGAGAGAACGCCTTGTTCTTCTTCGACTGCGCAGGAATAAAGCCCAACAGGCTGCCAACAGATCCGATCCGAGTCTTTGGTCATTCCGACCGACCTTGAACTCGTCCAGGTCATTGGCTTGACTTTATTTTAAGTTGTTTGAATTTATTTATCCAGGTGGATTTTATTTTAGTTAATTAGGAGCGCTTTTAAGTAGTTAAGCGCAAGTGAACTTCCTAATTAGGGTTTTGCGCATCTCTTTCCTTATAAAGAGCATGCCGCTGCTATTGTTATTTTTTTAGACGTTATTTGATAAACAAAACCAGAAGAGTTTTCTTCAGTTGATCTCCAAGATCCTTATCCTACATCCGGTTTGATAAGCCGCATTTAGTTGCAAGTAAAGCACGAAGTCTATCACTCCATTCCTTAGTTTCGTCTGGGTTGTCTAGGTATTGCACCTAGGAGGGTCAGAGTTCTATTGAAGATCCTTCAAGGATTTCGTCCAGGTTGCCTAGGTATTGCACTTAGGAGGGTTGGAGTTTCCGACGAGTTAGTTTTCCGCATTCAAATCCTTGTCGCTGAGCAACGATCCATCCATTGGAAGGTTTTCCATATAGGAACCTTATCAGCTGGCAGGTTAGGAACTCTTGACCGTATTGTTTAAATTTTAATGAATAGAAGATTGCTGTGAAAAAGAGTGAGTAATCTAAACCTACTGCTGGAAGAAAAAAACATGTTAGCTGTTCAATGATAGCATGTTAGATTTTTCAGAATCCGAACAAGATTGAGGCTACTTTGTCATATTTTTTTCCCTAATATTACCCTAGAGTGGTAAAACGTTCACTGATTTGGTCAAATTACGATACTAGAAATAGCACTCAAAAAAGACAAACTACCCAACATTTAGAGACTCAGTAATCAAAAACTTGAAGGGGTTAAATGTTAATATTAATAACTACTTCTAATGCAGCTTTTAAAGTTAGACATTTCCTTTTTGAGTCTAAACATCTTAATTATCTATTCCTTCATGTAACTAACATCTGTCAATCTAATTTGATGTGGGCTGTTATGTGATTTTCTGCATGCTGTTGCTGTTCTTCTTTTTATTAGTATTATGCACGGTTCCATTAAAATAGTCTTTATTGAGTGCATATAAATATTATTTTGGAATACAACATGGAATGTTAACTTATTTTACTATAAAATTTGAGTGATGTATGTGTTCAATTGATGAAAATTTTATAATTGTATTTGGTAATTTTTTTCAAATGATTTTTAAAATTTTGCATCTTTATGAAATTGTGTTAGTTTTACATGTGCGCTAAATGTTAGTTAGCTATGTACAGTAGAAAAATAATGAAAGAAATTGGATATGATAACTTGATCTAAAAGCCTGGTCATGGCACATGATGAAAAATATGAATTTTGTTTTAGTAGGGTCAGGGTCGACTGGACCGTCAGTATCTCTCATAGCCAGGCTTGCATAATATGCTGCATTGAAATTTTAGACAAGACCACGAGGATGACTGCCACAAAACCATAAAAACCATCGGGAATCTTACAAACGTATACGTTTACAATGTTTCAATTATTAACTTAACCATGTCCAAACCAAAAATGTCCATATATGTTTCTTTTAGAAATGTCCACACATAATATATGAAAGTTTTTTCGTATCGTTCGGTCATCGAATATGGATCAATTATTACATTTGAGAATATATCAGTTAAAAGTATTATAAGAGGCGATAATATTTCTTTCTTTTAAAAATATTTGAGTACTTTTTTTATCGTTATGTTTTAATGAATTTTTTGTTAATTTTAAATAAATAAATATACAATTTTTTCTCAGATAGTTACATTGTCCCGATTTTAAACATTACAAAAAGAAAAAGATTCCATGAAAAATATGAAGTTTACGAAGACTATAGATAATATTTAATTTGCTTTTCAGAATATGAAGAGATTTTTCTATTAAATGACACATTGCCACTTGGGAATAAGGTCAAATTAAAAATAATAAAAAAACTTAAGAGGGTCCATTTCATCCAATATAATGCTTGAAAAATGTAAACGAGAATCACAAGTGAAAAATAAGTCAAACATAACAATATATCTAGAAATTTAAGAGTATAAAAATTTAGAAAATATTTGTTGTTTATTTTATTAAGATTCGAACGTGAATTTGGATTTTTCCAAGACAACAAATGAACTATGTATGTTGATAATAAAGTATCAGTGAATTCAAGTTCAAGTTTCACTTATAAACTCTATAGAAAAAAAAAACTAAATGATTTTTTCTTTTATATATTTTTGATTAGTGAAGCAACATAAAAAAAAATCATTTACCATGGTCGTTGTCGCAGCGTATCGATCAATCAAAAATCTAAATCAGACGCTCCACAAACCCTCACCTAATCTCCGCACGTGAGACTACCAGCAGCAGCGGTGCAAATTGGGGAGCAAATTGGAATTATCAAGTGTAGCAGGGGAGCAAAAAAAGGCAAAAGCCACGTCCGCTCGTCCGGGGACCAAATTTTGGTCCCAGACTAAACTGACAGTGGGGGTCCCACTGTCAGTTGTTTTATTAAAAAAAAAAAAAGAATTAGCCAATGGCAGCGCGCGCGTGGCGCGCTGCCATTGGCTGATTCTTTTTGTTTTTTTTCCCCACTCATTGTTTAAATCGAATTTATTTTAATAAATACTGAAAATAATTTTATAAAAAATATACCATTATTTTTAATTTTTTGAGATCTATAAATTGAGACTAGGTTTGTATTATTTGGACACTAAAAAAAATTCGAGTTTTTTACATTTTTTTTCTTTTTTAAATGCTTCTTTTCATAATAATTACTCAAAATAATTTTATACCATTATTTGTACACTTATTTTTAATTTTTTGAGATCTATAAATTTGGACACTAAAAAAATCAGAATTTTTTATACTTTTTTTTCATTTTCTTCTTTTTTAAATGATTTTTTTCATAATAATTACTCAAAATATTTTAAAAGTAAAACATATTTGAAAATAAAAACACACAATTTGAAAATAAAACACACAATTTGAGTAATTTGAAAATAAAACTCACAATTCGAAAATAAAACACACAATTTGAAAGTAAAATATACAATAACAACCCTCGATTAGATTTAAAAAAATTATTTCTCACGTTTACCAGTTTATTTTGTGTGTTTCTCAAGTTTACGAGTTTATTTTGTGTGTATTTTCTTGTTCATTTGCAATAATCTAAGTCGATATTTGATTTACTGAGTGATAAATAATATCGTGGGTTACTCTTAGAAAATATTATATTATTTATTTTATTAAAAAAGTAGAGATTTTTTGAAATCTGAAAAGAAATTATGAAATTTAATTAATTTATATTAAAAAATTATTATTTATTATTTATTATATTATAAAAAGTAATTATTATAGTAATTATAAATTTAATAAGAAAAGAAATGAAAAATATGGTGGGGTATATGATAAATGATGTGGAAGGGAGAGAAAATTTTTAACACCCTGAATAATCTCCTGCTGTAAGCGCGTGGGTGTTAAATGCTTTTTGGTTGGGTGCTAAACTGATGTGGCAGTGAGAGAAAGTGAATAACAACCTAAAATTTGATCCGCTGCTGTGGATGGTCAGACACATAAACGCCACATGCGATGTCTGTCGCACGCTTTTCATCTCCACGTCACCTTGATTTTTGGCGTCTTTGAGGATGCAATTGATGTAACCAAACCACAAGATTCACCCCGTTCGATCAAGCACCCGCACACACTCATTCTAGCCGTCTGATCAAAACTCTTATCCCCTCCTCAGTTTAGCTCCTTCTACACCAGCACACAACCCAGTTAGTAGATATAGGAGAAACACCCATCAAAGTTAAAACCTTCGAAGAGAGACGAGATCCTCACTTTTTCTTTTATCTCTCCCTCTCATTTTCATTGCGCATAAAACCCTTTTTTTCCCCGAGCACTTCCTTTCCCGCCTTCTAGTTTTATTGACAAACCCAGGTGAGCTTTTCCTCTTTTAAGCGAATTCATCTTTATTATTACTATTATTATTTATTTATTATTGCTTTCGTTTCTGAGCAAAGTTCTGTTAAAGCCTGGAAACCTAGCTTTTGGGATCGTTTTATTTGTTTATTCAGTTTTTGGATCCATTGCATTTATTTTATTGAATTAGAACTGGACTTTTGTGTTGTTGTTTTTGAGTAATTATGGGGTTTTGCTGGTTATCTGATTACTTGCAATGTTAGGACTTCTCTTGATTTGAAATGAAGGCATGGTAGTCCGGGAATCAACCACGGCGGTGATGAAGGATTCGAGAGAAGTGAGCTTAAAAACTTAGGTGTTAAAACCCTAAACAGAAATGTTAGGATACGGGCAGAAGTAGGGGAGTACATGTGAGATTAGTATGGGTACAGGTCGTGCCGAGCCTGGACACGTGCTTAAAATTTGAGAACCCAGGCCATGCCCGTGTACAGTAACAGGTTAGGCCGAGCTTAAAATTTACCTATTCAAGCTCGTCCATTTCTTATAAGGTTTGAATCGACCCTAAGAGGCGGAATCATTGGATTGAAACTTTTGGTTGTGGTTGGAATTGGAATTGCTAAGAGATGGGAACAGCAGGAGGAATAGAGGATATCCTGGAATTGGAAGGGCAGGACGGGGTGCGAATGCCATGGAATGTAGTCCCCGGCACGAAGCAGGAAGCCAGCAACTGCGTTGTCCCAGTTTCTGTCATCTACACTGCGATCAAGCACTTTTCGGACATGCCCGTCCTCCCCTACTCTCCCCTCCGCTGCCGCTCCTGCCGCTCTGTCCTCAACCCCTTCGCGGTGGTTGATTATTCCGCCAAGATCTGGATCTGCCCTTTCTGCTTCCAACGCAACCACTTCCCTCCTCATTACGCCTCCATATCAGACTCCAACCTCCCCGCCGAGCTATTCCCTCAGTACACTACCATTGAGTACCAGCAGCAAGACGCTCCCTCCTCCTATCCCTCGTCTCCAACATTCTTGTTCGTGGTCGATACCTGCATCATCGAGGAAGAGCTGGCATTCCTCAAATCCGCCTTGTCTCAGGCCATCCACCTTCTCCCCGACAACTCCCTTGTTGGCCTCATCACGTTTGGTAGCTTTGTCCATGTTCACGAGCTCGGTTTTCCCCACCTCCCTAAGACCTACGTTCTCAGCGGCTCTAAGGACGTCTCCAAGGAACAGCTTCTTGAGGGGATGGGCTTCTTCGTTAAAAACCCCAAACCCCCTTCCGGGGTCATTGCTGGCCCCAGAGATGGCCTCTCTTCCGATTCCATCTCTCGCTTCCTTTTGCCTGCTTCCCACTGTCAATTCACTCTCAATTCGGTATTCTTCTTTTCTTTAGTTTACTGTCACCATCCCTCTTGCTGTTTCTGTTTAGGTAATCCATGTATTTGTTTATTCATTTTTTCTTTCTACAAAGGTTTTGGAAGAGCTGCAGAAAGATCCTTGGCCCACTCCATCTGATCAGCGTGCCTCCAGATGCACTGGCACTGCTCTCAGCGTGGCTGCCAGTTTGTTAGGAGCTTGTGTTCCTGGTTCTGGAGCTCGAATTATGGCTTTCATTGGCGGTCCTTCCACCCAAGGATCTGGTGCTGTAAGCATTCCGTTTCTATTTCATATTCTCCCCTCTCTACCAACTTAATCACCCATCTAACCTGCCATGCCAGGCTGCATCGTTTTTCTTCTAATTCCAAAGGGAATTCTCACTGCTAACTTTCGGAACCTCTGTCCAAACATGTTCTGTACAATAAATTGAGGACATCCATCCTTATGGATTTCCTGCCCATGTTTTCTCGGTTAATGACTCTGTTATGTTGGTTTGGATTGAGTTTTTTTTTTCTGGCAAAAATAGTTTTTTTTATGACCTTTTGATTCTTTTTTGCCTTTTCAAATATTTGTAGATTGTCTCAAAGAATCTCTCCGAACCAATTCGCTCTCACAAAGACCTTGACAAAGACTCTGCTCCCAACTATCATAAAGCTGTCAAGTTCTATGAGGGGGTTGCAAAGCAGCTTGTACATCAAGGGCATGTACTTGATCTGTTTGCTTGTGCGCTTGATCAGGTATATGCTTGATATCTAAAACAAGGTCACCCCTGTTCCCTTATTGTCCATCATCTAGGATTACCTTACTTGTTTATGATTAATCTGGATTGTGTGATACTTGTTTTTTCTTATTCTTTTAATATAAAAAAGTTAAAACAAGGTTACCCATGTTCCCTTATTATCCATCATCTAGGATTACTTCACTTGTTTATGATTAATCTGTATTATGTGATACTTGTTTTTTCTTTTTTTAATAAAAAAGTTATGTTTTAGATCTCCCTATAGAAACAGCACTAAAACTTAGCAGTTGATTTGGCCAAAACTTTGTTTGGATTCTGGATTCTGGACTTATAAGTTGAACCAAAATACTCAAAAGTTGAAAGACAACGCCAATTATAGATTCATCATTAGTGCCGCTATAACCCTCTTGTGTATTAAAACCATGTGATGTTTTCCCTAGAACTTGCCCTTACCAGTTTTGTATACCACCTAAGTTGCTAGATGGTTCAATCACTTGCATAGGTATCTCTATTTCGTTGATATTCTCTTCTCTTCATCTTTTTTCAGAATCTTAATTTGGAGAAAAATGTGTTTGCTTTAGCCATGCCATCGAACATTATAAACTACACAATTTATTTCCTGTTGATTGAATCCAGCACTTCGGTTATTTAATATGTCTGCAGAGTCTAGCAAATCCACTGTTAAACCCTTGGTCCTAGTTGCATGGATTTAATCAAGTTGATGAAGTTTCCTATATTTTTAAGTTTGTGAACCATAACGAAGATGAAGTGGATGGTTATCTAAATGTATTCATGCCACATCATCATTGAGTACTTTTTTTGTTATTTGTTTAAATCAACTGAATTAATGATTTTTACCCACGTGAATTGAGTTGGACCTACATGTGCAAACGTAACAGACAAATAGCATTGTCACAAAAACATGTTTAATTGGGGAGTTATCCTTCTTTCAAAGAAAGATCAAAGATCCTATGATACTGGTAAATACTCCCTGCGGTGCAAAATAAACGACGTTCTGGGATAGTAAAAATCCATAGAACAATGACTAAAATAACAAGTAAAATGAACAGTAAGAATCCGTAGGAAAACGTCATTTATTGTGCACCAGAGGGAGTATCCAGTTTGTCCCTTTATGGAAAGTATTTTGCAATCTTCTCCCTTGGACTCTCAAATCTTTCTTCAATGTAAGATCTACTTGTTAATTGTTACTTAATTCAATGCTTCCTACGGATTGAATAATGTTCTCTTTTGCCTGTATATCATTTGAGGTGGGGGTTGCTGAGCTTAAAATTGCAGTTGAAGGAACTGGTGGACTTGTTGTGCTTGCAGAAAGCTTTGGCCATTCAGTCTTTAAGGATTCTGTTAGGCGTGTTTTCCAGCCAGGTGACTATGACCTTGGATTATCATCTAAGTAAGGCCTCATCAATCTCCTTCTATGCTTCCGTTTGGAGTTGCAAGTTGTGACAACATTCCTTAAATGTCAGACTCCAATGTTTAGTTTAGAAATGTAATTGCCACTGTTTGCAAATTCTAGAACTGTGTTGTGCTTGTCATTATTTTTTGCTATTGTGTTTTCGTGTGTATCCTTAATTTGTTCCATCCATCTCTGTTCTCTACACAACTGTCTTTACAGATATTGAGCAAAAAGATTTGTTATGTGAGTTTTATTGATGCTTTTTGTCCTAAAAGAATTTTCCATTAATTCATGAATTACTCATCAAGATTGGCACATTTTTTATGTTACCATCATGAAAGGAAATTGTATCTCTCCCATAATTACTTCGCACCTCATCTAGTTTGCTGAGATGGTTCCTTGTTGTGGTCATTCTTGCATCTTCTGTTTATTAAGAGGATTTCTTGTATGTTCTATTACTATATATGTATGCTTAACTACACCTGAATGCATGTAGTGGTATATTTGAGATAAACTGCTCAAAGGACATCAAAGTTCAAGGCATTATTGGTCCTTCTTCATCACTTGATAAGGTATTCTCTCTTTTGATAGTCAGGAAAAGGTTTACTCTCTGTTAATGTAGATTGTTTTCCTTATCTTTTGACATTTGTCGGTAAATGACTTTGTGCAGAAAGGTCCTTTGTGCTCTGACACTGTTATAGGGCAGGGGAATACCAGTGCGTGGAAGATGTGTGGCCTTGACAAAGCTACTTCTTTATGTCTATTTTTTGAAGTTGTGAAGAAAGAAAACCCTGATCTTACCATGCAACCCTCAAGCAATCAATTTTATTTCCAATTTCTAACTTAGTATGGACTTAAAACTTGTTCTCTTTGGAGTAGCTTGGATAAAGTTACTTGGCTGTTGTTGGAGGGGTGGGAAAAGCCTGACTTATTACTGGGATTGTGTTACAGCTACCAGCATAGTAGCGGTCAAATGAGACTTCGTTCGACAACCCTCTCAAGAAGATGGGTTGCTGGGCCAGGAAGTGGACAGGCAAGTTCTAATTATCCCCTTGTCTGCACTGCATTATTACCTATTATCACATGGAACAGACAGGTCTGCCTTATACTTCGTGTCGCTATGAAGTACTCTATGTAATGTAATTCAACTTGGTAGAACATATTCAGGAAAGTACGAAATGATCGGTTGCATGTTGCACTGTTTGAGGGGAAAGATGTATACCGCTGTTTACATACAAAAAACATGCATTTTTATGTCATATTCAAATCAAATATCCTCTATACAGGATCATTTTTAACCTAATACTGGAGAGTTTGTTCTTCAATTGATAGTCAACAGACTGTTTTTTCCTTTGTGGTTTTACGCTAGGTTTGCAATTTGTTTTGATATGTTTGGATCTTTTTTTTTTATAAAATAATTAGGACTTGATTGCGGGTTTTGACCAAGAAGCAGCTGCTGTAACCATGGCGCGTCTAGTTTCTTTCAAAATGGAAAATGAGGTAAGTGTAAAAAATATGATGACTTCTGTTATTATGTTCATATTGTGGATAATGAGCCATGAAATATGATAAATGCATGTATTATTTTCCCAATTTTCAATTGGTGGCTTAAACTATAGACAAATTCCTTAACATGTCTTTCTATTGAAGGATTTGGTATGACTAGCTAGCATAAAGAAATCTGACTTTGAAAATTAATGATTAAGACTTTCTTTTTCGTTCTAGGATCCAAATGGTGTTTATACTTTAAATCTCCTTTGTTGTTATTTTGTTAATTAATTTGTTATTCATCCCAGTTTGGCTAAACCTCAATTTATATGATGAGATATATAGCAAACCAAAATATTACACAGCACTTGGTAGATTGTTGCCTATTGTTGCTGTGTCCTGGTGCATTGCTTTATTGTGGGGTTAGCAAAATGGTTGTTTAATATAAAATCTGTTGTTACAATCTAAGATTCTAAATTGAAGTCATTAGTGTTTGTCAGAACAGAATTAGCAACAAGTCTTTCACTTTGTTTTTTATAGATGCTGTTTCTGGCTTCTGTACCTATGAGAAACAAAGTTATGGTTGAGATAAAAGCCTTTATTTCCAGACTACCTCTAAATTAAAAATTTAGACATTGTCTTTTATACTTGGGAAGATTTCAGTTTAGGTATTTTCTTTCTGGAAAATATTGTTGTAGTTTTTAAGTTCTCTTCTTCCCATTGTTTTGTTTCCACAGTTATCTTTTAATGGCATCTATATTATAGTTAAGCTGGAATATACCTTTTATCTTTTTTCTGAGGTTTGTAGGTACTAATGCATATATGTATTTTTTCACACTTTTTGAGTTGGTTGAATATACTGCCATTAGAATTATTGTTTTGTGGATGTTTGCTACCCCTCCATTGCATTTAATGATACTTGCTTAGCAGGCTGAGTTTGATCCTATAAGATGGCTTGATAAATCTTTGATACAATTATGCTCTCGGTTTGGAGAGTACCAAAAGGACATTCCATCTTCGTTCTGCTTATCGTCACAGCTTTCGATATTTCCTCAGTTCATGTTCCATTTACGGCGTTCACAGTTTGTCCAGGTTCGTTGGCGCGTATCCCTTAGGCAACTTATCTCTACAAGTTATTTTGGGTAGTTCCATGAAACACGTCATGTACTTTACAGGTGTTTAACAACAGCCCAGATGAGACTGCATATTTTAGAATGCTATTGAACCGTGAGAATGTGGCCAATTCAGTTGTGATGATACAGCCTTCATTGATCTCCTATTCATTTCATTCACGACCAGAGCCAGCACTTCTGGATGTGGCTGCCATTGCAGCTGATAGAATCTTGCTTTTGGACTCTTATTTTACTGTTGTTATTTTTCATGGTGCAACTATTGCTCAGTGGCGCAAAGCTGGATACCATTATCTACCAGAACATCAGGTAGTAGAGATGTAGATTGTAAATATAAAACCAATAATATCACATTATGTTTGCTTTAGACCAAGATTTGGTCCTGCTATGAAATGCTCTTTCTTAAATTGAATCATTGTAGATCCTTAAGTTTGAATGTAGTGGCAGCAGTGGCCTGATTGAGCACTTTTTGATCCCTATTGTAAATTATTTTTGTTCTACTAGGCATTTGCCCAGCTGCTGCAAGCTCCACAGAATGATGCGGAGGCATTAATCAAGGAAAGGTTCCCAGTGCCTCGTGTGGTCATTTGCGATCAACATGGTTCGCAGGTTAGGAACTCTTGACCGTATTGTTTAAATTTTAATGAATAGAAGATTGCTGTGAAAAAGAATGTGAGTAATTTAAACCTACTGCTGGAAGAAAAAAACATGTTAGCTGTTCAATGATAGCATGTTAGATTTTTCAGAATCCGAACAAGATTGAGGCTACTTTGTCATATTCTTTTCCCTAATATTACCCTAGAGTGGTAAAACGTTCACTGATTTGGTCAAATTACGATACTAGAAATAGCACTCAAAAAAGACAAACTACCCAACATTTAGAGACTCAGTAATCAAAAACTTGAAGGGGTTAAATGTTAATATTAATAACTACTTCTAATGCAGCTTTTAAAGTTAGACATTTCCTTTTTGAGTCTAAACATCTTAATTATCTATTCCTTCATGTAACTAACATCTGTCAATCTAATTTGATGTGGGCTGTTATGTGATTTTCTGCATGCTGTTGCTGTTCTTCTTTTTATTAGTATTATGCACGGTTCCATTAAAATAGTCTTTATTGAGTGCATATAAATATTATTTTGGAATACAACATGGAATGTTAACTTATTTTACTATAAAATTTGAGTGATGTATGTGTTCAATTGATGAAAATTTTATAATTGTATTTGGTAATTTTTTTCAAATGATTTTTAAAATTTTGCATCTTTATGAAATTGTGTTAGTTTTACATGTGCGCTAAATGTTAGTTAGCTATGTACAGTAGAAAAATAATGAAAGAAATTGGATATGATAACTTGATCTAAAAGCCTGGTCATGGCACATGATGAAAAATATGAATTTTGTTTTAGTAGGGTCAGGGTCGACTGGACCGTCAGTATCTCTCATAGCCAGGCTTGCATAATATGCTGCATTTAATCCTCTAATTAATCTGGGTTTGATTTTCAGTCCTCTTGCTTCATTATCTACTACTAGTATTTTTTAAAGGGACCAACACTCCATCTGAAATACCTTCCCCACCCTTTACTTGGTCTCTTAGTACGTGCATGTTTCTTTTATTATGCCTAGCTTGTTACGTGTTACATGTGTAATCAACCTGATTCTCACAAAGAGCTTTAGTAAATATGCCATTTAACTGGTTTTCAGTCCTCATGTAATAGGTAAAATTAAAACCCTCCTCTAATGTCTTAAGAATAGAATGATGATAAACCTTTTGAGCTGCAGGCAAAGTGAATATCAGACTGACTGCGTAAGCTTTTGTCACTTTTGTAGCCAATTCTATCTAGATCTCAACAATATAGCTCACATGTAGTGTTAGCCATGGTCATATGCACCAACCATGTTTTGTTTCTTACTCTTTTAAGACACTAAGTTGCCACCAACAAAAAAACAATTTATCCATTGGACCCTTACATAATCAACATGTGAAAATTCCTCTACCTCACAATCACCACAACCTTTATACAACTGACCACATACTGGAGCACATGCCAAATATAATTGCATCCCAATAAGCGGTCCAAAGGGCACACTTGCTAAAAGCAACATTAGAGGAGTCACTTTGAGATGGTTCATTTTTCCAACTAACCTCTTGTAATGCTTTGGATCTTAGAGTGCTTATGCCTCTTCCGTGAGGAAACACTGAAATATGGAAAGTTGAGCTCTCTGTAGTATTGTTTTTTCATGTAAATCATTGACATACTCTCTAAGCCAAACAAATACTTTTCTGAAAATCTCTAAGCCACCTCAATCTGAATAATAAGATGTTAAAAGACCTGAATCCTTAGTCTTTAAGGGATCTCTTCACTCTTGGAGTGCATGTGCCAGTTATATTGCTTTCACAAATCACAATGTTATCAACACAGACAACTAGAAAGATAACCAAATGGCATCATTATTCTGATAAACGAAATATGGTATGCACTCTTTCAAACCAAAATTTACCACTTAACCTCCCAAACTGAATTTTAGACTGTATATGAACTTTTGAAGTTTGGACACCTTCCTCGACTCCCCTGGAGAAACAAACCCAGGTGGTTGCTTCAGACACACCAAGCCGCCATGAAGAATGGCATTTTTCATCCAACTGATCTTAATGTTGATGAATAGCTGCAATGCAGGCCATTTTAGCAACTGAAGAATAAACATAGAAGATAAAGTGGTAGCTCAACTCCCAAGTATGGGAAATGGAGAGGATGAATCTTGTGTACTATGTGTGGTGCTTTATTTTTGTTCCGGTCAAATGTTTGGTGCACTATGTGTGGTACTGATTTAGGACAGTCTAGAGGTTGTGCCCTGGTCAGGCTTGATTCTTAGGAAAATTGTATATACAAAGCTTTGGTTAAATGTTAGTTGCCCTGCCTCGCTCAAGAGCTAAAAGAAATGCTTTCAGGGAAGCAAGTCAAGTTGAAGCTCAGTTTGGTGTTTTGGCTTAGGAAATAATTTAAGGGTTCGGGTAAAAAAAAGAGAGATTAAAATTTGAAGACCAAACTAGGGTCAAAGGTGTCCATTTGCTCATTGCTGAAGCTATTCTCCCTCTTGGCTCATGAATTTCTATGGATGACTAACGCAATAGTTTACATTGGATTTTAACATGTTACTAACCTCTAATGATAAAACCTGCTAATCCACCTTTGAAATGCAAACGACCCATTGGTAGCTGAATTATTTTGGTGAAGCTTGTCTTCTCTCTCCTTTTGCACAAATATGATATGCGTAGTTGTTGTACATTTGCTTATGAATGTGTTTCTTTATGTAGGCTCGTTTCCTTTTGGCAAAATTAAACCCTTCAGCGACGTACAATAGTGAGGGCCCTCTTCCAGGTGGAGATGTGTTATTTACAGATGATGTGAGCTTGGGGGTTTTCATGGATCATCTTCAGAGATTAGCAGTTCAATAAAAGTGATGATGTTAGTATAAGCAATTTTGTAAATTGTAGTATTGACATTTGTACAGTAGACTATTTTTGTCGACTGAATGTGGTGCTTGCCACCATTAATTTACCTAACCTCACAGTTGAATGTTATACTTTTAGCACGACATTACATGTGTAGTTGAAATGGGAAATTTTATTTTTCTACCTTGAAGTAGAAAGCTGCGATGCTGCAGGACAATATGATTATCGCAATGAGGCTTTCCACAGGCTTAACCTTTCCAAGAGGAGAGAGTGATTTTATGGCCATTAAGCTCGGCATGAAGAAAGCATAAGATAGGCTCGAGTGGCCTTTCCTGGAACTTGTTCTTAGGAGAATGGGTTTTGCCGAGAGATGCATTACATGGTTTATGCAGTGTGTATCTACTGTCTCAGGTGATCCTTATAAATGGTAAACCTTCCCCCTTTTTTGAGCCCGCTAGAGGATTGAGACAAGGAGACCCGCCAAGTCCTTACCTATTTATTCTGGCTTCTGATTGTCTGCGTATGCTGTCCAGTAAGCTAACCTTTGGTGAATTATCAGGGTACAAGATACCTAAATTTTGTCCCCCAATTTCACGTGTTCTTTTACGCTGATGATACCTTGCTGTTTGGAGAGGTTTCTTCCGAGGAGGCTATTGTTTTTCCTGAGGTTCTCAATTTGTACTGTGATGCTTCAGGACAAGCTATAAATCTCGACAAATCTGAGATTGTTTTCAGCAAATCCGCTTGCGATATCAGGAAAAGCTTGGTAGTTATTATCATGGAGATTAAAGAAGCTACTGGTAAGAATTCTTATTTGGGACTTCCAACAAGTTGGAGCAGATCGAAAAGCCAGGCAGTCGGCTTTTAAGAAGACAGAATTCTCTCCAAGATTCATTCCTGCAGAGGCAAGATTTTATCTCAAGCGGGGAAAGAAGTTTTAATCAAATCTGTCATCACTACAATTCCTACTTATGCCATGTCCTTATTCAAACTCCCTAAAAAAAGAATTGGGAGGTTTGGTTTTTAGAGAATCGGAGCAGTTTAATCAAGCTCTACTTGATAAGCAGTGCTGGAAGCTCCTGAACCAGCAGAACCAGCTTTGGGCCCGAGATTCTTTTCCTCAAGGCCAACCAAGGCGGCTCGCCCTCATGGTTTTGGACAGGTCTTCTTCATGGCAGAGGACTTCTCTCTAAGTTTGAGGTGGAATATTGGTGATGGGCTTAATGCCAATATTTGGGAAGATCCACGGATGATTTTAAGGTAAGTTCTGCTAAACCTGATGTGAATTCCCCTTTCTATTGTTGCTTCCTTGCTGTTGGATAACGAGAGCGGATGGAATCAGTCCATGTTACATGTTCTCTTCTCCACGCAAGAACAAGCTGCCATAAACTCCATTCCTACTAGTGGAGGTAACTCCCCTGATCATCTTCTATGGCACTTTGACAAGCTTGGCGTGTTTACAATACAAAATCTGGCTACAGATTCTTGAGAAGCAACAACATCCTCCTCTTTTGCCATCACAAAGAAAGTCTGGAAGCACCTATGGAAGATGAAATTACCCCCCATATCCTCAACTTTTTGTGGCATGTACTGAGAAATGTGGTCTCCACTAAATGGCATCGTTTCAAAAGAAAGGTTACTAAAAGTCCTCTATGCTCAATGTGTAAAACCGAGATAGAGTCTTTGGAACACCTTTCTTCTGGTGTGAGCACGCAAGAGCATCTTGGCATGGTAGTCCTTTAGGAATCAGAAGTTTTGAGGCTGGAATTAAAAGGGGGAGAAAGTAACTCTCCTGTAACTTCCCTGATTTACAGTACCCATTGATCAAAGTATTGAAACTAACAACTGTAGGGCGCAAACCTCGTTTCCAATTTCATCAAACACCACTTAGGCATCCATAATTTTGTCATCTTTACAAAACCTAAGCATCAAGACATTGAAACAGTACACATATGGCGGAAACTTAGAATCCAAAATCTCCAAATAAAATCTCCATGCTACGACGTGCAAGCTTGTTTTCATTATCCTATCAAGCAGATGCTTAGTGCCACTAAATGGGATTTGCAAACTATCCTTCCTAACCAATTTAAAACACTGAATAGAGTCAGATAAAAACCCCAAATCGGAATAGGCATTCATCAAGGCATCAATGACAGATTTTAAAACGGGTACCTTTAGTTTCAAGAATTGCAGCGAAAACAGAAGGAGGTGAATCTCTCCCTTTGCGAGAACAAGAAAATGGAGAAGCGACTGAGCTTGTGAATGCAATCGGTCGGCAATGAGGAAATGAGCCATGGTGTAGTAGGACTGAATCGTGTGACGGAAAGTAGGGTGTGCGGCGAGAGGGAGTGGGGATTTGCGGTTCATGAGATGGATAACGTGATGGGGTTGGACGGAAGGGAGGAGCTTTCTGAGGGTGATGGGCAGTGGCTGCTTTGTCTCAGACTCGGAATCTTTGAGTAAGGGGACGAGATAGGGGGAAAGAAAGTGGCGGGGCACAACTTGGTTTTCCCTCTCACGTTCCGCCAATTTGGCGCGAATTCGATAGGGTAACATTCATAGTTTTAAAAATCGAACTAGATAGCAAACAGGAAATGAAAATTTTCTGATTTGATCGGGTTTAATCGAGTTCGATCGGACTAACACATCGGACCGTTTTGAACTGTTCACATATCGAACCATTCAATCTTAGATAATTGAACCGATAAATTTTCATATTTTGATGGGTCGACCCATCAAATTTTCCATATTCTTGTTTTTTTTTAAAAAAATTCAATACCAATACGACACGCCATTTTGGAGAAGAAGAACAAAACAGCGTCGTTCAATTCAGCTATCAGAACCGGATTGACCCGATGATAGGACCGGTAAAACCGCGACCCAAAGAGGTTTTCGGTTCGATTCAGCTATTTGATAGGATATGCATGTGAACCCAAAAAAAATGGTCGACCCGACTAGTTCACTGTCAACCCGACTGGGTCAATGTCACTGTCAAAATGACGTCGTTTCCTAACGACGTCGTTTAAGGAAAAGGAAACGACGTCGTTTAAGGAAAAGGAAACGACGTCGTTTAAGGAAAAGGAAACGACGTCGTTTTGGTATTGGATTTTTTAAAATAAGAATATGGAAATTTTGATAGGTCTGACCATTATAAGCATGGGCCGACCCATCAGAATATGAAAATTTATTTGTTCAATTCGGTTCAATTATCTAAGATTGAACGGTTCGATGTGTGAACGGTTCAAAACAGTCCAATAGGTCAATCCGGTCGATCCCGGTCAAACTCAGTTGAACCATTAAATTTTCATTTTCGGTTCGCTGTCCGGTTCGGTTTTGATAACACTGCTTAAAACTCCTTTATATTTTAACATTTTGTTTAATTACTCCACTGTATTTTTTGTTTGTTTAATAACTTCATGTACTTAGTCTTTTTTATTTAAGTACCCCTGCTGTTATGGAATGTTTATATGTTACATTTTTCGTTAAAAAAAATCGACACGTCAGCACAATTTTACCACGTCAGCAATGCTATTAAAATATATTTTTTCATCCATTACCGCCAAACAACCCTCCCTAGTCCCCACGTCCTCAACACAACAGCGCGCGCCAAAGTCCTCAACGGTGCCTCCGCTGCCTCACTCATTGACTCCATTACAACCGCCTCCCTCATTGACTCCCATCACCACCATCGCCGCATTCCTTTCCCTACCTCAGCTCCACCAACTCTTTCATCTCACCCAAAACGACACCGTATCCATCCTCTCATCTCTCGACATCGTAGACTCCCTTCCATTCCCGCCAGCACACAACCTTGTTCAATTCAAGTAGATGGGAGCAGTAGATGAACACTAAGTTTACAGGGGTGTTGTTGGAGTCAACAATGGAGGAGAAGGAAGGTGCAGATTTGCGTGGTAGTGAACGAAGGTTTGGACAAGAAATTAGGAACCCAGTGCTGGAGGAGTAGATTGTGATGTGATATAATTATGCGGAGATGGTGATTTAATTGCAATTGAGGAGGAGGTGGTGGTGGGTAGTAGGTAGGGTTGTCAATGCGGGTCTACGGGTCGGAACCCGACCCGGACCGGTTAGACCCGAAGACAATCAGGTCGGGACCAGACCTGGTCCCGACAAAAAATGAGACCAAAATTCGATCCCGGTTCGGCTAAGAAACCGGGTCTTGGGTCCAGACACGGGAAAAATGGACCCGGCTACAATCAGAAGCACTGGATGGATTCATGTTTTTGGTACTTCAATGTCCACATCAAAAAATTCCCCAGGAAGAGATCGATGAACCGCCACCTCCAATGACGTCACCCACTACCAATAACCACCCAATCAACGCCATAACACAAGAACAGAGCAATAAGAAACAAAGAAAATAGATATGAAATTCTATAAAAGAAACAGTAGACCGCTATAGATTAGACCGGTTTTGAAGAGGAGGACACAGAGGAGGAAGAAGAGAATGGCAATTATGAACAGAAGGATGAAAAAGAGGTAAGGAATTCTCATAATTCTCTTCTTTTTTCTTCTTTTTGTTGTTGTTAGGTGTTTTGAATTTTTATAGAAATGGAATTAGGAATCAAGTAGACGAAAAAGGGAGAAGATGGGATTTAAAATGAGAAGGGGATTTGGAAATTCTTCTCTTTGTAGGAATTTTTTTCATTGTTTTTAAGAGAAAAGGATTGGTGGTGGGAATGGGATAGAGAGGAAGAAGGAAGGAGTTGTGGATAAAACGTGAAAGGGACAGAGAGGAGATTAAAAAGAGATTTTGGGATTTAATTAAAATGAAATTTTAGGGTTTTTGATTCTTTGGCCGGGTCTCGGGTCAGACTCGATAGGTCTTGAGTTCGATCCGGTGAGACCCGACAATCTTCGGGTCGGGACCAAACCCGGTCCCAACCGAAAATGGGTCCAAAAATTAGACCCGGTCCCGACCCGAAACCCCAGGTCCGGGTCAGGTCTACGGGACTCGAGTCCAATTGACACCCCTAGTAGTAGGTACAAACTTAGAAAGTGAAACATCGACAGAGGAGATGATGGTTACGGTCTCGTTTTGGGTGAGATGAATGTAGAAAACATATTTTAATGGTGTCACTACTGATGTGGCAAAATTGTGCTGACGTGGAGAATTTTTTTTAACAAAAAATGTGACAAATCAGTATTTCGTAACGGTAGAGGGTGATTAAACAAAAAAGATTGAATTTAAGAGGGTTATTAAACAAACAAAAAGTACAAGAGGTAATTACATAAAGTATTAAAGTACAAGAGAGTTTTAAGTCATCAAGCCAATTTTTTAATCAAATTTAAAATTTTGTACTCATTTGTTTTTTCTCGTTTTTTTCTATAATCTTTAAAAAATTATGAGATTTAAGTTATTTCTTATTTTCTAATTTTTTGAATGGGTTGGGTCAGAGTCAGGCCATTTGATGGATTGGGCTTCGACGCCGATGGCTTTGGCTTTGCTGGGGAGATGGGATTTTTATGGCAGACATTGAGGGTGGAGATCGATGACCGGAAGATCCAAATCTTGGCACCTCCGCACAGATCCAGATCGAAAGATTCAATTAATTATCTTTGATTTGGTCTCTATTTTTGTTTGAATTACGTGTAATTTAGACGTAATTAACTTGGATCTGTGGCTGATTAATTGTTTGATTAATTAATCGGATGAGTTGTGTGTTTCTAAACTTGATTGTGTCTGGTTTTTTGTTGATTGCGATTATCGTACGTCATTAATCTCTTTTGTTGATTGCAATTAATTGTTGATTGTGATTATCGTATGTCACTAATTGGATCGTTTTTGTTGATTGTGATTAATTATTTGATTAATTAATCTCTTTTGCTGGGTATGTTTTTTTGCAGTGATTTTTTGTTTAAGTTTTTTTCTTATTGGAGATTTTGGTATGGGAAGGGAGGAAGAAGAAGGAAAAAAGAAAAAGAAAGGAAAAAAGAAAAAGTAGGAATAATTAATTATCAAAGGACGGCTAAAAGTAAGAAAAAGTAGGAATAATTAATTATCAAAAAAAAATAGAAAAGAAAAGGAAAGAAAGAAAGAAATTAAGGAATAAGAAAATAAGAAATGAAAATGCTGGAAATGTTTCTTTAATTTTTAGATTTTCATATTTTTCTTACTTTTAAATTTTTTCTGATCTTTTAAATTAATTATATTATTTTTCTGAAATTTTTAAATTAATTACAATATTTAATACATAATTACTTGCTAGAACAAGTTTAAAAAAAACGTTGTAGTAGATAAGTAGTAACGGTCTGTTAGGTTGACTAATAGAGCATGTGCTTTTGTCGTTGACCCTTAGTATAGGAGAGACGGAATTAAGTTTTTTAAAAACCAGGAGAGGTTTTGTTTTAAAAAATAGTACATGGGGCCTTTTCGCTATTACCCCAATTTCAAATCATCAGAAAAATTATAAAAAAATTAGAAAATAAGAAATAATTTAAATTTCATAATTTTTTAAAGATTATAGAAAAAAACGAGAAAAAACAAATGAGTACAAAATTTTAAATTTGATTAAAAAAATGGCTTGATGACTTAAAACTCTCTTGTACTTTAATATTTTATTTAAAGACCTCTTGTACTTTTTGTTTATTTAATAACCCTCTTAAATTCAATCTTTTTTGTTTAATCACCCTCTGCCGTTATGAAATACTGATTTGTCACACTTTTTGTTAAAAAAAATTCTCCACATCAGCACAAATTTGCCACATCAACAGTGACACCATTAAAATATGTTTTCTGCATTCATCTCACCCAAAACGACACTGTAACCATTATCTCCTCTGTTGATGTTTCACTTTCTAAGTTTGTACCTATTACTAGGGGTGTCAATTGGACTCGAGTCCCGTAGACCCGACTAGGACCTGGGGTTTCAGGTCGGGACCGACTCTAATTTTTGGACCCATTTTCGGTTGGGACCGGGTCTGGTCCCGACCCGAAGATTGTCGGGTCTCACCGGATCGAACTCAAGACCCGTCGAGTCTGACCCGAGACCCGACCAAAGAATCAAAAACCCTAAAATTTCATTTTAATTAAATCCCAAAATCTCTTTTTAATCTCCTCTCTGTCCCTTTCACGTTTTATCCACAACTCCTTCCTTCTTCCTCTCCATCCCATTCCCACCACCAATCCTTTTCTCTTAAAAACAATGAAAAAATTTCCTACAAAGAGAAGAATTTCCAAATCCCCTTCTCATTTTAAATCCCATCTTCTCCCTTTTTCGTCTACATGATTCCCAATTCCATTTCTATAAAAATTCAAAACACCCAACAACAACAAAAAGAAGAAAAAAGAAGAGAATTATGAGAATTCCTTACCTCTTTTTCATCCTTCTGTTCATAATTGCCATTCTCTTCTTCCTCCTCTGTGTCCTCCTCTTCAAAACCGGTCTAATCCATAGCGGTCTACTGTTTCTTTTTTAGAATTTTAGATCTATTTTCTTTGTTTCTTATTGCTCTGTTCATGTGTTATGGCGTTGATTGGGTGGTTATTGGTAGTGGGTGACGTCATTGGAGGCGGCGGTTCATCGATCTCTTCCTGGGGAATTTTTTGATGTGGACATTGAAGTACCAAAAACATGAATCCATCTAGTGCTTCTGATTGTAGCCGGGTCCATTTTTCCCGGGTCTGGACCTGAGACCCGATTTCTTAGCCGAACTGGGATTGAATTTTGGTCTCATTTTTTGTCGAGACCAGGTCTGGTCCCGACCTGATTATCTTCGGGTCTAACCGGTCCGGGTCAGGTTCGAACCCGTAGACCCGCATTGACAACCCTACCTACTACCCACCACCACCTCCTCCTCAATTGCAATTAAATCACCATCTCCGCATAATTATATCACATCACAATCTACTCCTCCAGCACTGGGTTCCTAATTTCTTGTCCAAACCTTCCTTCACTTCCACGCAAATCTGCACCTTCCTTCTCCTCCATTGTCGACTCCAACAACACCCCTGTAAACTTAGTGTTCATCTACTACTCCCATCTACTTGAATTGAACAAGGTTGTGTACTGGCGGGAATGGAAGGGAGTCCACGATGCTGAGAGATGAGAGGATGGATGCGGTGTCGTTTTGGGTGAGATGAAAGAGCTGGTGGAGCTGAGGTAGGGAAAGGAATGCGGCGATGGTGGTGATGGGAGTCAATGAGGGAGGCGGTTGTAATGGAGTCGATGAGTGAGGCAGCGGAGGCACCATTGAGGACTTTGGCGCGCGCTGTTGTGTTGAGGACGTGGGGACTAGGGAGGGTTGTTTGGCGGTAATGGATGAAAAAATATATTTTAATAGCATCGCTGACGTGGTAAAATTGTGCTGACGTGTCGATTTTTTTTAACGAAAAATATAACATATAAGCATTCCATAACAGCAGGGGTACTTAAATAAAAAAGACTAAGTACATGAAGTTATTAAACAAACAAAAAGTACAGTGGAGTAATTAAACAAAATGTTAAAATATAAAGGAGTTTTAAGCAGTGTTATCAAAACAGAACCGGACAGCGAACCGAAAATAAAAATTTAATGGTTCAACTGAGTTTGACCGTGCTCGATCGGATTGACCTATCGGACCGTTTTGAACAGTTCACACATCGAACCGTTCAATCTTAGAGAATTGAACCGAATTGAATAAATAAATTTTCATATTCTGATGGGTCGGCCCATGCTTATAATGGGCCGGCCTATCAAAATTTCCATATTCTTATTTTAAAATATCCAATACCAAAACGAGGCCGTTTTGAAGAAGAAGCACAAAACGATGTCGTTTCCTTTTCCTTAAATGACGTCGTTAGGAAACGAGGTCATTTTGACGGTGACATTGACCCAGCCGGGTTGACAGTGAACTAGTCGGGTCAACCATTTTTTTCCAGTTCACATGCATATCCTATCAGATAGCTGAATCGAACCGAAAACCTCTTTGGGTCGAGGTTTTACCGGTCCGATCATCGGTCAATCCGGTTCTGATAGCTGAATTGAACGATGCTGTTTTGTTCTTCTTCTCCAAAATGGCGTGTCGTATTGGTATTGAATTTTTTTTTTAAAAACAAGAATATGGAAAATTTGATGGGTCGGGTTTATGGTTTAGGGTTTAGGGGGTTTAGGGTTTAGGGTTTTAGGGTTTAGGGTTTAGGGTTTAGGGTTTTAGGGTTTAGGGTTTTAGGGTTTAGGGTTTAGGGTTTAGGGTTTAGGGTTTAGGGTTTTAGGATTTTAGGGTTTAGGGTTTTAGGGTTTTAGGGTTTAGGGTTTAGGGTTTAGGGTTTAAGGTTTAGGGTTTAGGGTTTAGGGTTTAGGGTTTAGGGTTTAGGGTTTAGGGTTTGGGGTTTAGGGTTTAAGGATGGGAGATCAGGGTCGTATATTCGCCCTTTAGATGGATCTGTTTGCCTCCCAGTGGGGAGATTCCCGAATCTTCCTCTCGAGAAGCTACCTCTCTGCCGATTTAAGGTTCTTGGGATGTGATATTTTCGCTGCCCATAGTCATCGGTTGGTTGTGTGTCAGGGGTTGTGCTAACGTGGACGTTAGGGGCCGGATGCACGTCTTGAGGTATACTCTGAATTCGTTCCCTATTTTCTTCTTCCTCCATTCTCGCCAGAAGTCCCTCGAACCAAAGACGTGCTACACCAGATAGCGTCATTACAACGCCGAGTCACTGTGAGTTTGAAACTGTACGAAATCTTTCACCTTATTAAGATGAGAAATAGGGTCCTTCGTGCCATCATATGATTCCGCAGGAAGTTTTACATGCCTATTGACCCGGTGATGTCTGACACGGTGGCTGAATAGGTGACCACTATTATCATCAGGAATCCCCTGCGGTTGACGAGGTGGAGCGGGTTCGTCCAACTACCTTTGTGCTCGAAAATCATACTCACGATGCTGCCTGGGATATCGGCTGCGACTCCTTGGCGTTCGAGTCCGGTGCCTTCTGCTACTTGATCTCTCGCTGTGCCTGGGAGATGGGTCCCTGAACATCTCCTCTCGCCTGTTGTCCTAATGATCTCTATACTCGTCGTCCCATCGTTCTCCTTCAAGAACAGGAGCTCCCCTCCTATGTTGTTCAGACGGTTTGATGTTTCTAGGCGCGAGTTGCATGACTCCGACAGGGGCTGATGTCAAAGGTAAGGATAGCGTAAAATCTCTAGACTGTCGGGGTGACAGCGGTCGGTCAGCAATGATGGATGGAGTAAAAATTATATGAGAAGGCACGCTGGGTCCTGAAACATGAGGCGTAAATCCTGCAGCCAACTCTATCAATTGATCTATCTGGGCTCGAAGAGCCGATATTGAATCCGCAAGAGGATTGCCTGCACTGTATACTGCGGGTGCCCTCGAATGGAGAAGAGAGTGACTGGGTCCTGGCATATGAGATAGAGGAGTAAATGTCTGGGATGCTACTATTCTCGTCATTTACTCAGAAGGGGGATCCGACATGCCTGGTGGGATTTCTTGCACCGTGGTGTCGACATCAGTGGTGGCAAAAGGGAAGAGTCTCCTTCGAGTAGAAAACGGGAGGCTGGAAGACTGGGACAGTGCGGGATCTGAGCCGGACTCCATAATCCTCCGAATTTTTAAGGGAGCAGAGCTTGGCTATTAAGGATGCTCACTTAATAGAACCAAGGCTCTCAATGAAATCACCAATTTGATAAGATTCGATCTGTTTGCTGTAGGATTGTAGAGGATTATGAGCCTTGAGGTCGACTGTCCACGATGTCCGACGTACCTGCACAGCGCCGGAGGGGGTCTCCGGCGCAAACACTCTGATGCTTAAGTAAGTAGTGATTGTGTGAAACAGCAGAGCTTTTGCTAGCAATCTTAGGCTTACCTTCCTTCTTTGTGGGGGAAGTATTTATAGGCGAAAGCGTGACATTTCTGAGTGATTTGAGTTATGAAGCGTCAACATACCCGTCAGGGGGGGTGAGAGTTCTCG